>CM037030.1:8200158-9400158 GCA_020875875.1 Dioscorea alata
TATTATGCTTTTCCATTATTGATGATTAAAAATTGAGTTTCAATCTTAATTTCATCTTGCTAATGTTTTCTCTTAGATGTGACACTAGGATTGAGAATAATTTAGGTTACCCTTTGGAGGTGTGACAACTCCTTTAGGGTTAGACTACTTAAGATTGAAGAGGGTTGAGAGGGAGAGTTGTGAGGTAGCGATGTACCCTTTTCCCCTTCGATGTGGTTTCTCCCTTCCTCCGTTTCCTTGATTTCATAGCGGTCGAAATATTGTGAAGTGCTAGGCAGATAAAGTACCCTGGGGCTTAGTTACGCAAGTAACAGAGTGAAGGGTTGAAGTGAATCCTATGCACTGGGGCTTAATCTAGACTAGGGTTCTTCCACCTGGACCAAAGGGTTAGAACTACACATAGGAACAGGTTTTACCACTAGGAATCCCTAGAGCTTAAAGCAATCCCACGTAGTGTGAGGTTTAGGTAGATATACTCCCCTGGGGCTTAATCGTGCGAGCGACAGAGTGAAGGGTGACGTGAATCCTAATGCCGGGGCATAATGTTGGGGTTAGTCACGGTTGTCCTTAGGTTTGGGGCCGTGATTTTTAGGATATCCTCGACTCAATTAACATCAATAGGAAAGTATAATAGCATAGTCTTGCACTAGAAGCATAGATCCTAGAGGTAACTTATCCGGATACCCTATTTCATTCATTGCTAATCCTCTCTATTCTTTTTTACTTGCAGTCTCTCATCTTCCATCTTTCTATTTAATTTTTTGTCTTTCATTCTGTTTGATTCTATATTCACTCATTGATCCTATTATTGTTTTTCCATACGCCGCATAGCTTTATTAGTGAAATCTCATATTCTAAATCCCTATTCCCTGTGGATTCGACTACCCTCTCACCAGGGTAAATTTTATTACTTCGATAACCCGTGCACTTGCGGGATACACACAAGGGGTCGTGTTAAAAGTCTTGTAATGTATGGCCCCGAAAAGATAGCTCCAAGCCTAGGGTACTGGCCCTGATGACGCATGTACTCTGCTAGAATATAACCAAGATGGAGCTGTTCACTCTGTACCATCGAATGTAGGTACAAGAGCTCCTGCCGGCTAAGGATCCCTGTACTATCACCCTTGCTGCTCACTGATCTACTCAGAATGGCGTGAATGTATCTATAGGCTGGCCGCGATAGACAAGTAGCCCTCGATATCCTTGGCTCATATTGCCCTTGTCCACACAACACTCGGTAAGCTCCTTGAGGAGTCAAACTGCCGGAATAATTAGTCGGAAGGCTTTCATACTCCTCTGTCTCGGTAAAGGCTTCATCATACAAACCCATGCGGATGGAAAACTACGTCACTGACATACTGTAATCGTGCCCAAAAGACTTTACGTGATTTGTCAAACTCAAAGGACGTGAGTACCTTCAAAGAAAGTGAGCGGTTGGCTGGTTCTCGAATAGACAGCAAGCTCTTCTAATTCCCCACTGCGATAAGCTCTTTAATCTCGTCTGCCATATTATTACCCCACTCAGTTGTTCTTAAACAGATCAAATCTATGGATCGAGACTGTCCGAACTTAAGTTTCGCCAACCTTTCGTATCTTATCCGGTGCCCCGTTGTGGAAAAGTCCAATTGTTCGATTGAGGGATTAAAGGGTCTCTTGCCAGTCACTTGATTTGACCTGGGTGCCATTCCTAAAAAGAATTTAAGAGAAAATCAGTCAATCAATCATTAAAATTCATTCTGCAGGGGTCCAAACGGCCGTGTGGAAATTCCACACGCCCGTGTGAATTGCCGGGCGGACACAGTCGTGGAGTCATAACTCGATATTCACACAAAAATTCATTCTCAAGCTTTTGTAAACGTATTCGGATACAGTTAAATCATGCAAACCAAGCGAAATAATCAACAAGAACGAAATAAATCAAGATTGACGAAGAAAAAGGGTTTGAAGTTTTTACGAATGGTGTAGATGGAGAAAACTTCAAAATCAACCGCAAAACTTCAAATAAAACCTCACAAAACGCTTAGAGATGGTTAAAATATCGATAGAGAGGGTCAGAGAGTTGTTTGGAGTGGAGAGAGCTAGAGGCACGAGTGAAAACCAAAGAAACATCGCGGCTTTTGAAGTTCTGGGAATTCACACGGTCGTGTGAAAATTCCACACGGCCATGTGCCTCAATAATTAGGGTTCACAGGGGCCGGTACGTGCCCCTGTGTGCACTCCGGTTGCTCTCTGGGCTACCCCACACGGCCGTGTGCCTTCACAGGGAACTCCACATGGGCTGGTACACGACTCTGTGTACTCATGGGAAGCGAATTTCACACGGCCGTGTGCCCAACTTGGCCAAGACCACAAGGCCAGCCACAAGGGCACCCACACGCCCTTGTGGCTTCTCTGGTTCATCCCGAGAAAGTCTAAGTGTTCCAAACAGCTGTGTAAAAGATCCACACGTCCGTGTGCCATTCACAAGCTCTCCCACAAGGGCAGCCACACGCCCCTCTGTTTTCTCCGGAAAGAAGGGAACTCTGTGTAGAAGTTCACATGACCGTGTGGAAATTCCACACGGCTGTGTGCCTTAAGACATGGGCACTCATAGGGGCACCCACACGGTCCTTGTGACGCTCAGGAATGAAAGCCCAAGTTCTGCAAAATTTCACACGGCCGTGTGGAAATTCCACACGGCCTTGTGCCCCTTCTGAGGTTTCTCACAGGGGCAAGGTCATGCCCCTGTGCCCTTACTGGTTGAGCCCTAATTGGTAACACACACCCGTGTGTTTTCTCTGGTTTACTTATAAAAATTCACAGACTCTACAAAAAATATTCAGAAACACAAATACGATACTTAGAGCCTGTGAAAACCATCAAAACACTACCACATACCATGGAAAACGTGCTCAACCGACTCAAACTTTGTCAATTATCGCTTAGGCACACGAAAACATCAACAATCTACAAAAATATGGCAGCACATGCATTAAAAATTCAGGACACCAAAACTAAGACTCTTATTCAAGCTAAAAATAAACTAGATCCTAGAAAAGCTGTAAAACCTTGGGTTGCCTCCCAAGAAGCGCTTGTTTAACTTCACTTAGATTGACGTACTTTGCCTTACCTTATGGCGGTTGAAGAAAGAATATCTCCTTATCATCGTTACAAACCTCGCCGCCAAAGTATAGCTTCAACCTATGCCCATTTACTTTGAATGTACCCTTCTTCGGATGAGTTATCTCAATTGCCCCATGAGGCGATACTTGAGTGACTGTGTATGGGCCAAACCATCTAGACTTTAGTTTTCCGGAGAAGAGTCACAACCGAGAATTGAATAGTAATACCTCATCACCCACTTTGAACTCCTTTGGCAACTTGATATGCTTGTCATGCCACTTTCGAATCTTTTCCTTGTAAATTCTAGCATTCTCATATGCCTTCAACCTCCATTCATCGAGTTCATTAAGATGAAGTAGTCTCTGTTCACCGGCTTTTCTCAAATAAAAATTCATTGCCTTGATTACCCAATATGCTTTGTGTTCAAGCTCCACCGGTAAGTGACATGACTTCCCATAGACCAAATTATACGGAGTGGTTTAGATAGGAGTCTTGTATGCGATTCGATGAGCCCAGACTGTATCATCCAACCACTCAGACCAATCTCGCTTCCCTTTTCCACAGACTTCATCAAGATTTTCTTCAATTCTCTATTTGTGGCTTCCACTTGACCACTAGTTTGTGGATGATATCGAGTGGCAAGACGGTGACGTACACCATACTGTTTCAACGTTTTATACAATTGAGCGTTGCAAAAATAGGTCCCTCGATCACTAATGATGATTCGCGGAGTTCTAAACCAAGTAAACAACCTCTTCAAGAATTTTACCACAGTTCTAGCTACATTAGTCGGCAATGCTTGGGCTTCAACCCATTTGGAGACATAATCAACTGCCACTAATATGTATTGGTTCCCGTTAGACTTCGGAAATTGCCCCATGAAATCAATGCCCCAAACATCGAATCCTCACAAAATTGCATATGGTTCTGAGGCATCTCATCCCGCCGAGATAAATTTCCTGCCCTCTGACAATTATCACATTGAAGAACAAATTGGTGTGCATCCTGGAAGAGAGTCGGCCAATAAAATCCCGCAACCAAAACCTTTTCTGCAGTTCTACTTGATGCATAGTGGCCTCCAACAGGTCCTGAATGACAATGAGCAAGGATATCCCATCCTTTCTCCCTCGGTACACATCTTCAAACTACATGGTCTGCATAGATGCGGAAAAGGAACGGGTCATCCCAGAAGTAATTCTTGAAGTCACTAAAGAGCTTCTTCTTTTGTTAGAATGTAAGCCATTGTTTAAGAACCTTCCTTAACAAATAATTAGCAAAGTCTGCAAACCATGGAGTATCATCTGACGATGTTAAGTCCTGGATTGAGTACAAGTGTTACTCGAGGAAGGAATCATTAATCTCTTTGCTTGATGACTCTTGCCCAATACTACCCTCTAACGGAGACAAATGATCCGTCACCATGTTTCAGTCCCTTTCTTGTCCTTTATCTCCATATCAAATTCTTGCAAGGGTAATTTCCAACGAATTAGCCTCGGTTTTGCATCAGCCTTGTTCATGAGGTAATGGAGAGCTGAGTGATCTATGAACACAATGACCCTTGAGAAGATGAGATACGGCCTCAATTTGTCGAGGGCGAACACAACTGCTAGCAACTCCTATTCTGTAGTGGTATAATTTTTTTGAGCACATGTAAGAGTCTTACTAGCATAGTATATCGGTTGGAACTGCTTGCCCTTTCTCTGCCCCAAAACTGCTCCAATTGCATAGTCACTTGCATCACACATAAGCTCGAAAGGTTCATTCCAATTAGGTGTAATCAAAGTTGGGGCTTGAACTAGCTTCTCATTTAAAACATTAAATTCCATCTTACATTCATCCCCAAAGTCGAATGGAGCTGACAGGATCCCCGAAAGTGCACGGGTTTGTCGAAGTAATAAAAGTTACCCCGGTGAGAGGGTAGTCGAATCCACAGGGAATAGGGAGTTAGAGTATGAGATTTCACTATTAAAACTATGCGAAGTACGGAAAAGTAATAATCGATTCGTGTGTGAATTGTGAGAACAACTATACTAAAAGACAGGAAATTAAATAGAGAGAGATGAAAGATTAGAGAGTGCAAGAAAAAGAGATTAAGGAGGATTTAACAATGAATGAAGTGGGGTATCCAGATAAGTTACCTCTAGGATCTATACTTCTAGTGCAAGACTATGCTATTATACCTTCCTATTGATGCTAATTGAGTCGAGGAAATCCTTAGACTCATGGTCCCAAACCTAAGGTCAACCGTGACTAACCCCAACATTATGCCCCGGTATTAGGATTCACAACAACCCTTCATTCTATCGCTTGCACGATTAAGTCCCAGAGGAGTACATCTACCTAAGCCTAACACTACGTGGGATTGCATTAAGTTCTAGGGATTCCTAGTGATTAAACCTGTTCCTATGTGTAGTTCTAACCCTTTGGTCCAGGAGGAAGAACCCTAGTCTAGATTAAGCCCCAGTGCATAGGATTCACTTCAACCCTTCACTCTGTTACTCGCGTAACTAAGCCCCAGGGGAGTTTATCTACCTAGCACTTCACTCTATCTTGACCGCTAATAAATCAAGGAAATGGAGGTAGGGAGAAATCACACCGGAAGGGAAAGGGGTACATCGCTACCTCACAACTCTCCCTCTCAACCCTCTTCAATCTTGAATAGTCTAATCCTATAGGAGTTGTCACACCTCCAAAGGAAAACCTAGATTGCTCTCAACCCTAGTGTCACATCTAAGGGAAAACAATAGCAAAATAAAATCAAGATTGAAACTCAATTCTTATTCATCAATAATGGAAAAGCATAATAACAATGTCAAAGAAACATGATAACCCTAGAATTTACAAGTCCGAATACCCACAAGGGGTTTAGCTCCTCATGGAGCTATACATGTTCATCAATGTATGAAATAAAACACAAAGTAAAGACATAGATGAAAACCCCCTTGCGTATGGTGTGGCCGTGATCTTGTGCGGCCGCCGGACGTCGGTGACGATGCCGATGACGCGCTCTAAACCTCCACGAAGTCCTCTTCAAAACCCTAGCCGCACTCCCAGAAGTTGGGGAGAAGAATAGGTCAAAAGATCTCTCAAAAAGTCTCCAAATCGGGCTTTTATAATGTGGAGTCGCGGCTTTAAATTTGCTGAAAACGGGATTTCACACGGCCGTGTGGAATTTCCACACGCCCGTGTGAAGTTTCTGGAATCCTGATTTTCGGCCGACTGTAAACAGTAACTTACTACAGTAATTTGCTACAGAAATTGTGCCGAAACACTCCCGGATTCGTCGTTCTTCATCGAGGCCGTTGAATTGGGCACACAATCAATGGTAGATCGTGCCGATTGCTTCGAATCGCCTAATTGGTGAAGTTCTCATTGTTGGCATGAGTTAGACTTATTGTGAATGTGACTGCCTTTGTGCCCCTCCAAAGGAGGTTGGCACACACTCACAAGTCTATGCTCACGCCTTGCTCCTTGCTTGGTCCGAAAATCTTCCCAACAATGTCAAATACGACCTAATTTCGTTCCTTTCCTTCATTTTATCTTCACAACCCTACAATGTACAAAAGTAAACAATTGCACACTTTTTAGTGATAAAATCTGATTAAATTAATGCTCATTACAAGATAATGACACTTCGCATTACTATAACACGAGCACTTATCAGGAGCATCCTTTTCAAGAAGCTTAGTCAATGGTTGTGTAATTTTCGAAAAATCCTAGATGAACCGCCTATAGAAACCTGCATGCCCCAAGAAGCTTCGAATCTCCTTAACATTTGTTGGTGGAGGAAGTTTATCTATGACCACAATCTTGGCTTTATCTACTTCCATGCCCATTCGAGAGATCTTATGCCCCAGAATGATGCCTTCTTGAACCATGAAGTGGCACTTTTCTAATTTAGCACAAGGTTTGTTTCCTCACATCTCATCAAAACTCTTTCCAAGTTCTTCAAACACATGTAAAACGAATCGCCGAACACAAAAAAATCATCCATGAACACCTCCATTATATCCTCCAACAGGTCATCAAAAATAGCGGTCATACATCGTTGAAATATGGCTGGTGCATTGCATAGTCCAAATGGCATTCGTCTGTATGCAAAGGTCCCGTACGGACAAGTAAATGTTGTCTTCTCTTGATCTTCTGTAGCAATAGAAATCTAAAAGTAGCCTGACATCCCATCTAAGAAATAGTGGAACTAATGCCCAGCCAATCGCTCCAATATTTGATCAATAAAAGGCAATGGAAAGTGATACTTCCGGGTTGCATCATTCAGTCTTCTGTAATCAGTGCACACTCTCCATCCTGTGGCTATTCTAATTGGAATGAGTTCATTCTTTTCATTCTTGATCACCGTCATCCCCCCTTTCTTCGGAACCACTTGCGTTGGGCTTACCCAAGCACTGTTGGAGACAGGATATATAATCCATGCATCCAATAATTTCACCACCTTTGCTTTGACAACCTCCTTCATATTCGGGTTCAATCTTCATTGAGGCTGGATTACTGATTTGAACTTAGCTTCCATTAAGATCTTAAGCGTACAAAATGAGGGATTTATGCCCTTCAAATCCGAAATTTTCCAAGCAAGAGCAGACTTGTGTTTCTTTAGCATAGTCACCAACTTAACCTTTTGATCTGAAGATAGATCTGATGCTATAATCACGGGAAGCTTCATTTCTTCTACTAAAAATGCATACTCCAAGTGTTTTGATAGTTTTTTCAACTCCAAATTAGGTGGTTCTTCAATAGATGGTCACAATCGACTCTCCCTCAATCTATCAATTTCTTCAAACTGAGTCGGTTCCCGTTTAATACCAATATCTGCATTATTCTCTAAAACATGACCGTTGAGATGCTCTTGTGACCCTACTATAACTTCTATCTGACAAGATTACTGACACGACCCCTTGCGTGTATCCCTGCAAGTGCACGGGTTGTCGAAGTAATAAATTTACCCTCGTATTTTCGAAGTAATAAATTTACCCACAGGGAATAGGGACATCCTTGAATACACGGTCCAAAACTTAAGGTCAACCGTGACTAACCCCAATATTATGCCCCGGCATTAGGATTCACTATGACCCTTGACTCTCGTTGACCTGTCAACTAATCCCCAGGGGAGTCTATCTTCCTAAGCCTAACACTACGTGGAATTGCTTTAAGTTCTAGGGATTCCTAGTGATTAAACTAGTTCCTATATGTAGTTCTAACCCTTTGATCCAGGTGGAAGAACCCTAGTCGAAATTAAGTCCTAACACTCTATCTCGACCGCTAATAAATCAAGGAAATGGAGGTAGGGAGAAATCACACCTGAGGGGAAAGGGGATACGTCGCTACCTCACAACTCTCCCTCTCAACCCTCTTCAATCTCAAGTAGTCTAACCCTATAAGAGTTGTCACACCTCCAAAGGATAACCTTGATTGCTTTCAACCTTAGTGTCATGGCTAAGGGAAAACAATAGCACAAGATAATTAAAATTGAAACTCGAATTTTATTCATCAATAATGGAAAAGCATAATAGCAATGTCATAGAAACATAATAATCCTAGTGTTTTTCAAGTCCGAATACCCACGAGGGGTTTAGGTTCTCATGGAGCTATACATGTTCATCAAAGTATATAAGGAAACACAAATTAAAGGTATTGATGAAAACCCCCTTGCGTATGGTGTGGCCGTGGTCTTGTGCGGCCGCCGAACGTCGGTGACGATACCGATGGCGCGCTTTAAACCTCCACGAAGTCCTCTCCTAAACCCTAGCCGCACTCCCCAGAAGTTGGGGAGAAAGATAGGTCAAAAGATATTCCAAAAGTCTCCAAAGTCAGGCTTTTATAATGTTGAAATGCGGCTTTAAAATTGGACTTATCGGGACTTCACACGGCTGTGTGGAATTTCCACACGCTCGTGTGAAGTTTCCGGCTTGCTGAAAAATTAATTCACATGGCCGTGTGGAATTTCCACACGCCCGTGTGAACTCTCTGGAATTCTGAATTTCGGCTGAAAGTGAACAACAGCTTGCTACAGTGTTTTTGCTACAGTAACGATCTACAATGCTGCTGCAGTAACTCTCCGAAAACGCTCCTGAATCCGTTGTTCTTCATCGAGGCCATTGAATTGGGTACACAATCAATGGTAGATCATGCCGATTGCTTCAAGTCTCCTTCTTGGTGAAGTTCTCCTAAGCTACACGAGTTAGACTTGTTGTGAATGTAACTGCCTTTGTGCCCCTCCAAAGGAGGTTGGCACACACTCACAAGTCTAGTCTAGTGCCTTGTTCCTTGCTTGGTCTGAAAACTTCCCAACAACGGCAAACATGATCTAGCTTCGTTCTTCTTCTCCAAATTAGCTCCACAAACCTACAATGCATAAGAATACACAAATGCACACAATTTAGTGATAAAATTTGATAAAAGGCATGTTCATTGTAAGATAATAACACTTCATGTTACTATAACATGAGCACTTATCAATTACTCAGTTAAATCTATGATTCCTACCAAAAAGGCTTCTTGCTCGTGCTCCAGATAACATGTTTCAAACTGAGCAAGGACCCTCTCTAGATTTTCTTCTGTATCACCACTTAAGGAAGCTAGGGCTGATTTCTCAAATTCATCTAACACACTGCCCAATTCACAACTCATGATTTGCTTTACCCAAGATTGATCAACAACGGTCTCTTCTTCTATAAAAGGAATGCCTACTGGTTGCTCAAACTCCATGAAATTTGTAACAGACTGTATCGTGAACAACTACATTTTCTGTTCCACATCCTTTACCATTCCTGTAAGTGTATCAAAAATCTCAGTTGTATAAAAAATAGAAAACGAAGTGAATAGCTAAAATAGCAAAAACAAGTATAAAAAATACGCCTATTCCCCAGCAATGGCGCCAAAAACTTTGACACGACCCCTTGCGTGTATCCCGCAAGTGCACTGTTTTGTCGAAGTAATAATATTACCCTGGTGAGAGGGTAGTTGAATCCACATGGAATAAGGATCAAAGACACAAGTAATTGCTATTTGACTAATGCGAATATGGAAAGTGAGGATAGAATCATTGTGTGGTGTAGAAGCAATTATAAAAAGCAAGAAATAGAATAGAAAGATGAAAGGTAAGAGAGTGCAAGTAGGAGCAAATAGAGAAGGACAAGCAATGAGTAGATTTGGGTACCCGGACAAACTACCCCTAGGACTTATGCTTCTAGTGCAAGACAATGCTATTATACTTTCCTATTGATGTTAATTGAGTCGAGAATATCCTTAAACACACGGTCCCAAACCTAAGGTTAACCATGACTAACCCAAATACTATGCCCCGGCATTAGGTTTTCACTACGACCCTTGACTCTCGTTGACCTGTAAACTAAGCCCTAGGGGAGTCCGTCTTCCTAAGCCTTACACTACGTGGGATTGCTTTATGTTCTAGGGATTCCTAGTGAGAAACCCTGTTCCTATGTATAGTTCTAACCCTTTGGTCCAGGTGGAAAAACCCTAGTCTAAATTAAGCCCCAGCACTAGGATTCCATTCAACCCTTCACTCTGTTGCTCTCGAAACTAAGCCCCAGGGGAATTCCTCTCCTAGCACTTCACTCTATCTGTACCGCTAAGAAATCATGGAACACGGAGGTAGGGAGAATCACAACGGAGGAAAAAGAGAACGCTCCGCTACCTCACGACTCACCCTCTCAACCCTCTTCAATCTTAAGTAGTCTAACCCTATAGGAGTTGTCACACCTCCAAAGGATAACCTAGATTGTTCTCAACCCTAGTGTTAGGGCTAAGGGAAAACAATTACAAGAAGCAATTAAGATTGAAACTCGAATTTATTCCTCAATAATTGGAAGCATAATAATAATGTCATAGAAACATAATAATCCTAGGATTTACAAGTCCAAATAACCCACAAGGGGTTTAGCTCCTCATGGAGCTATACAAATCCATCAAAATATAAAGATGAAAACAAATTGAAAGCATAGATGAAAACCCCCTTGTGTATGGTGTGGCCGTGGTCTTGTGCGGCCGGCAGACGTCGATGACGATGCCGATAACTCGCTTCGAACCTCCACAAAGTTCTCTCCGAAACCCTAGCCGCTCTCTCTAGAAGTTGAGAGAAAAAATTGGCAAAAAGATGTGTAAAAAGTCTCCAAAACATGCATTTATAACGTTAAGTCACGGCTTTAAATCGGCTAAATCAGGATTTCACACGGCCGTGTGGAATTTCCACACGCCCGTGTGAAGTTGCTGGAATGCTGATTTTCGGCAGACAGTGAACAGTAACTTGCTATAGTATTTTCCTACAGTAACTTGCTATAGTGCTGCTACAGTACCTTGCCAAAACATTGCCGAATTCACCATTCTTCATCGAGGCCATTGAATTGGGCACACAATCAATCGTAGATCTTGTCATTTATTTCAAATCTCTTTATTGGTGGAGTTCTTCTAAGCTACACGAGCTAGACTTATTGTGAATGTCACTGCCCTTGTGCCCCTCCAAAGGAGGTTGGCACACACTCACAAAGTCTAGGCTCGTGCCTTGCTCCTTACTTGGTCCGAAAACTCCCCAACAACGGTAAACAAAATCTAACTTTATTCTTCTTTTTCAAATTAGCTCCATAAACCTACAATGAACAAAAGCACAAAAATGCACACAATTTAGTGATAAAATCTGATAAAAGAGATGTTCATTGTAAGATAATAATGCTTCACATCAGAACCCTAGGATCAATGCTTTGTATTGATTTACTTTATGATTTCTATTAAATCTGAGTCTATTTGAGTTTTAAACTTGTTTAATCATTGCTTGCTTGCCTTATTGATCCTTATGATTGATTGATTATTGCATGATTTGTTGCCTTGGTGAGAGAGAGGTCTCCACTAGGCTAAGAACTCCAAGACTGAAGAGGGTCAGTCATGAGATAGTGCAGTCTCCCCTTTTACTTACAATTGAGTGTTTCCTATCTCCATATTCTCTAGACATTATGCAACAATATTTGGTGTGAGGTGTGAGATTGAGAGATTTCTCTGTGGGGACCTTGTAGGGGATTAGGGATCTTTCATCTAGAAGTACGGTTAGATCTATTTTTGAGAATCGGTTACACTCTTAGGTATCCTTAGAGTTCATTACGGTCATATGGGGTGTGAGGTGTTGAGATTGAGTGATTTCTCCACTAGGATCTTGTAGGGGACTAGTATCGGTGGCCTTGAGCTACAGACCAATTGTTCTTGGATTACCTCGACTCATCTAACTCGATTTAGAAACATTTAGTAAATCTTGCGCTTCATGTTGGATCCTAAGTGGAGCATTGCCCGGGTACCTCATCTTTACTGATTGAGATCTCCCTCTATTTTACCCTTGCATATTCAACTTTGAAAATCATTTCTTCACAAACTAGATCATCATATTATCCCATTGATCATTAGGATAGATAACGGAGAAGAAGTTAGTACTAGCAATCCTGTTCCCAGTGTATTTGACAACTCTATTCACTGGGTATTTTATTATTTTGACACCTATGCACTTGCGGTATACACACGCGAGAGTCCATGTCATTTTGTTCGATTTTTAGAATGACCCATGTTTTCAGTTTTAAACCCATGTTTTCTTTCTGTAATGTCTCCTATTTTTTGGTTTTGAATCAAAACTCTAATTGTATGTTTTCTTTTTGGAATGCCTCCTATTTTTCAATCAAAACAGTAATCCTATGTTTTCTTCTTTATATGTCTCCTAATTTTTACTATTCAATGAAAAACATAATCTTAAGTTTTCTTTCTGGAAAGTCTTCTATTTTTAAATAAAATCCTAATCCTATGTGTTTATTTTTGGAATGTCTTCAAGTTTTTGGCTTTGAATCAAAACACAAATGCTATGTTTTGCTTCTCGTAAAGTCTCCAATTTTCTGTTTTTAACATATGTTTTCTTTTAAAAATATATTCAATTTTTTGGTCTTGAATAAAAACCATAATAATATGTTTTTTTTCAGAATGCCTACTATTTTTAAATCAAAACTTTAATCCTATGTGTTTCTCTTCTGAACGTCTTGTATTTTTTTGTTTTGAATCAAAACCCTAATCTTATGTCTTTCTTTGGAAATGTCTCCTATTTTTTAATAAAAACACTAATCATATGTTTTCCTTTTTGGAATGTCTACTATTTTTGATTTTTCAATCTAGACAATGATCCTATGTTCTCTTTTCCGAATGTTTCCTATTTTTTATCAAAACTCTTATCTTATGATACCTTTTTGGAATACCCCTTTTTTTTTAATCAAATCTCTAATCCTATGTTTTCTTTTCGGAATGCCTCCTAATTTGTCCTTTTCAATCAAAAACATAATCCTAACTTTTTCTCTCTGAATGTCTTACATTTGTGAAACAAAAAGTTACTCGTATGTTTTCTTTTCGAAATGTCTTCTATTTTTTGGTTTTCAAACAAAATACAAATGCTATGATTGCTTTGCAAAATGTCTCCTATTTTTTGTTTTGAACCTTTGTTTTCTTTTCAGAATGCCACCTATTTTTTGCTTTGATACATAACACTAATCATATGTTTTCGTCAAGGAATGTCTCCTATTTTTGAATCAAAACCCCAATGCTATGTTTCCTTTTTGGAACGTCTTCTATTTTTAAATTTTGATTAAAAACCCTATGTTTTTCTTTCGAAATGTCTCATATTTTTCAATCAAAATGCTAATCCTAAGTTTTCATTTCATAATGCCACCTATTTTTCAATCAAAACCCTAATCCAATGTTTCCTTTTTCGAATATCTCCTATTTTTCTCAAAAGAATGAAAACTCTAACCCTATGTGTTATTTCAAAATGTCACGTATTTTTTAATCAAAACTATAATCCTGTTTTTTCTTTTAGGAATGTCTCACAGATCATCACCAAAAGAACTAAGAATAAGAGATAGGTGTAAGTCAGTTGATGTCCATCTTGGTTGAGGCAACGGAGGATGCACAGAAAAAAAAATTAAGGTTTACAGACCCAGTGATGAAGATCTCACCCACATGGAAATATGTGAGAAGTGTATTTTTGTGGCAATCATAGATAGTAAAAAGGGGAATGTGAAAAATGTAGTTTCAGAACCAATAATTCCAGTCCCATTGGAGAAAGAACTCAGGGAGCTACCTGTACACTTATGGGTCGTTTGGTTCGTGGTAATAACATATTACCACATAATGATATTACCATGGTAATATGGGTGGGAATGTTATATGGTTGGGAATATTGTGGTAATTTGATATAACCATGTTTGGTTGGGAACTCTTATTACTGGGAATAGTTCATTACATTGTTTGGTTCATGGTAATCAATTTGGTAAAATATAAAAAGTTATAAGATTACCATGGTAATCCATGATAGACACCAAATTTTGTGGTAATAGGATTATCACCTTCTTGGTAATATTCTCATGTTGGTAATGTCATATTACCATCCAGATTACCACGTAACAAGTGGTAATCTTTCTTAGTGCAATGCCAAACGTGGTAATATTTTCAGATTACCATGTAACACATGTTAATTTGAAAATATTACGGCAAACCAAACGGCCACTTAGAATGTTACGTAAATCTATGTGTTGTTTTGGAATGTCACGTAATTTTGAATGCCACATATTTTTGATATGTCGCGTATTTTTGAATCAAAACTATAATCCTATTTTTTTATTTTGAATAAAAAATCTAACCATATGTGTTATTTTGGAATGTCACGTATTTTCGAATCAAAACTATAATCCTAATATTTTTTCCATTAGGAATGTCTCATGGATCATCACCAAGAGAACCAAGAACAAGAGATGGGTGTAAGTCAGGTGATGTCCATCTCGGTTGAGGTCACGGATGACAAACGTTAAAAAAAAATTAAGGTTTACTAACCTAGTGATGAAGATCTCACCCACATGGAAATATGTGAGAAGTGTATCTTTGCGCCAATCACAAATGTTGAAAAGGGGAATGTGTAAAATGCAGTTTCAGAATCAATAATGTCAGTCCCATCAAAGAAAGAGCTCAAGGAGCTACCTGTACACTTAGAATATGCTATCCTGGATGGAAATTCCCATATACCCATCATTATCTCATCCACACTTGATGAATGTCAAAGGAAGAAATTGCCCGAAACACTGCAAATGCATTAAAAGACCATCACTTGGAGAATTTCAAACATTAGAGGTATCAATCCCTCCTTCTGCACGCATAAAATCTTGATGGAAGAAAACATCACACCCAAGGTTTAACCTTAACGAAGGTTGAATCCTAACATGGTGGAAGTGGTTAGAAAGGTGGAAAAACTCCTAGATGCCAGAATAATCCTTTCAATCTCGCACAGCCCATGGGTAAGTCCAGTCTAGGTTGTGCCAAAGAAGGGAAGAACGACAGTGATTTCAAACGAACATGATGAATTGATCCCTACATGTACGGTAACCAGATGGTGTGTCTGCATAGATTAATGGATGTTGAATAATGCTACATGTAAGGACCATTTTCCCTTGCCATTTATTGATAAATTGCTAGAATGACTGGCAGGTCATCAGTACAACTATTCCTTGGATGAGATGTCCGGATACCATCAGATTCCAGTCGTCCCCAAAGATCAAGAGAAAACCATATTCACATACCTGTATTGTACTTTTGCATACAGGAGAATGCCTTTCGATTTGTGTAACACCCCAGCAACTTTTTAGAGATGCAAGTTATCAATCTTTGATGAATTCAATTAATGCTTCACGGAAGTATTCATGGATGATTTTTTGGGTTTTGGTGATTCATTTGATTGGTGCTTGGAAAATTTAAAAGGAGTCCTTTCAAGGTGTGAGGAAACAAACTTGGTGCTACACTTGGAGAAGTGTCATTTTATGGTAAGAGAAGGGATTGTACTGGGCCACAAAATTTCTAGCAAGGGAATTGAAGTAGACAAGGCCAAACTCAGCGCAATTGAGAACCTTCCCCAACTAATGTCCACAAAAGATGTTTGAAGTTTTCTCACTCATGTGGGTTTAATAGAAGATTTATTCAGGACATCTTAAAGATATCAAAGCCATTGACAAAACTTCTGGAAAAGGACACATCTTTTAATTTTAATTAGGAATGTCTCACGTCCTTCCAGATGTTGAAAGAGAAGTTGGTCAGAGCACCAATTGTGAAAGCCCCTAATTGGGATCGCCCTTTCGAACTCATGTGTCAAGCAAGTGATTGGGAAGTTAGGGTGGTCTTGGTACAAAGGCACAATAAACAACTCCATCCAATCTACTATGTGAGTAAAACTTTAACGGCGGATCAAGGAAATTATACCACCACAAAAAAATAGTTGCTCGCTATTGTCTATGCTTTGATAAGTCCAGATCTTACCTGGTACTCTCTAAAGTCACAGTGTATATTGGTCATATAACAACCAGATACTGATGAGTGCATTATTCATTGTGTAGGAATCGTAGGCATGAATCATTTTGGAGTGAAACTAAGTGTGTTTAATGCGTGTTCAATGACTGAGGGAAAAGAACTAGCTGACACGGGTAGAACATGTCCGTGTTTGATCCATTGCAAATCCTAGCCTGGAGAGCAATCCAGCAAAATCCTGTCATGGGAGTGTCCCAGGCAGAACACAGTCAGCACACGCCTGTGTCCGTGCTGCTGCAAATCTCAGGAAAATCCCCTTCAAGAGCGACACGGGCATGGTGCTAGTTACACAATCATGTGCTGGTTAACACGGGGATCGCAAGCCCATGCCCAAGCTACTACAAATCTTAGGAGTTTCACTCAAATATTTCCCAGAAAAGTACACTGTCTGAACACGACCATGTCCAGACCATGTCAAACCATGAAATTGCCTTTTTAACTCCAGATTTTAGGGTTTCTTTCTTATCTTTGTTTGGGGACTCTTCTATCCACCGGGATAACGTTGATGAGATCGAAGATCAAGCTTTGCCACACCACCTAAGGTGACCAAGGACAAGTCGGAGGCACCACGAGTGGTGGGGTTAGTGTAAGGTCTCGGCAAGGAAGGTCATCTAGCGGATAGAAGGGAGTCATGTCTTACTCCTGTTGTTCTTTCATTGATGTTTCTTTGTTGTAACTGCCCATGAGAGGCTAATTGGACATAGTTCCCTAGGGTTTGAGAACTTAGAGGAATTGTAATGCTTATACACTTGTTTCTATTTGTTCTGTGGAGTTCTAATTGATGCTTGTGTTTAATCGTGTGTTGCATAACTCGATATGTTCGATTTACACAGTAGTTAGCGTAAAACTCTATGCGTAGCTTATTTGTGAGCAAAGTGCAATTATCTTAGCAAAATTCGGTGTATTTGAGAACTCATAGATGCAACATTGCTTGTGAGTACACACCTGTATCTTTGGAATGTACCTGGTTGGCATTTAGGGCAAGATAGTGTGCACTAGTCATAGGGATCACTTTGGGGCATTACTCTTGTATTGCTGAACACTCAATTCTAATTTTCTCCATCTCCACCAATTTATCTTTCATTAAGTGTTTTATAATTCAACTCATTCTCAATTTGTTTTCACTAGACATTAGAAGATCAATCAGTACTTTGAGTACACTTCCCTCTAGTTCGATAACCCTACCCCTCACAGGGTACCACTTTATTACTTGCTTGCGACTTGCACACTTGCGATAAGCGCACTAGATACATCCTTACAAAGATCGATGCAAAAACCAGGTTGATTAGATGGATACTTCTAGTACAAGAGTTCGATTCGGAAATTCAAGATAAGAAGGGCTCAGAAAATGTGGTGGTAGACCACCTATCATGTGTTGTACATACAGATAAAGAAGATGGTTGGAACTAAAGAATTACAGATGTCTTCCTTGAAGAACATCTTTATTCAATTCAAAATAATCCTACATGTGATGATGGCTGCCCTTGGTTTACTGACTTTTCAAACTACCTTTGTGGGATGAATCATTCTGTCACAATTCTCGTACCAACAGGGAAAAAATTTTATCTAATGTTAAACACTATTTGTGGGAGAATCCTTTCCTATACAAACACTGTGCTGATTTGGTGTTGTGACGTTGTGTCTCAGATGGAGTGGGATGGGAACCTTGAAACACTGCCATTCCAGAATTGTTGCAACCCACTTTAGTGTGAATCATACAACTAAGAAGGTTGAAAAAGCAAGTTTTTTCTAGCGGTCGGTTTTTAGTGATGCTCAAATATTTGTTAGAACCTATGATCAGTGTCAGAGGAGTGGAAATTTATCCAATTTTGATGAAATGAGACAGACCCCCGTCTAGCAATGAGAGGTTTTCGATGTTTGGGAAACTGATTTCATGTGACCTTTTCCTAACTCAAATGGAAATAGATATGTCTTAGTAATAGTTGATTATGTATCCAAATGGGTAGAGGCACAGGCCCTCCCTTCAAATGATGCACGAGTAGTGGTCAAGCTTTTGAAGAAGTTGTTTACCCGATTTGGTACTCCCAGAGCAATTATCAGTGATTGAGGGACTCATTTTTGCAACACTCAATTTGAAAAAATGATGAAGAATTATGGTATTAGCCATCGTGTTACCATTGTATATCACCCGCAAATGAGTGGTAAAGTTGAAGTCACAAATCATGAGTTAAAAAGAATTCCTGAAAAGACTATACATCATAATAGGCATGATTGGACAAAGCAGTTAGATAATGCTCTTTGGGTCTACAAAACAGCCTATAAAACCTCCACCAGACACACACCCTACCATTTAGTTACGGTAGGCATATCATCTAACTATCAATTGGAGCATAAATCATATTGGTCAATCAAGCTGTTGAACATAAACACTAATTGAATACATATGAGAACTCATTGCTTTACAAGGAGAAAAATAGAAGAATTCAAGATGATCTCCTTAGGAAGGATAAGTAATTCCAAATCGGGGAACCGGTCCTTCTTTCAATGCAAGATTGAAGTTTTTCCTAGGAAAACTTAAATATTGTTGGTCAGAACCCTACATGGTCACACAGACATTTCCTCTTGGTGCAATAAAAATCTCTCATCACACTAAGGGAACTTTTAAGGTCAACGGGCATCAGTTAAAGCACTATGCAACAAGAGAAGAATTAGTTCCTTTAAATGTTGGCAATACAATTTTACTTCATGACCTCTCCCCCTCCCCAACCCACACACACACACACACACACACATTCCCCTCTCCCCCGCGTTGAATAGGTACATTAAGCCAGTGATGTTAAACAAGTGCTTCATGGGAAGTAACACAATTCCGCATTTTTTTATTTTAGGTCATGTTGTCTTGTCCTTGTCTTGGTTTTTCATTTCATTTTTGTCATTTGGGGTGTTCATTTTGTTTGTGGATTCTCACGGTATGATTGATTCTTATGGCCTATTTACGATGTTTTTATTTTCTATCATCCCACCTGTTTATATTGTCTTTCAAAGAGGAGGATGTGTTTTACCTAGAAATTTTCAGACGAGCACGGGCTGAGCATGCCCCTGCTTTTGCCCCTGATTTTCTCTGTCAACACGGGGGTTCAAATCCGATAAGCATGGTTGCCAAGCACTTTACACAATCTTGCCCTTCACCCAAAGGTTGTGGAAACTTTTCTTAAGAAAATCAAGGGGAGGAACATGCTTGAAGTAAGATTATGTTTCACGCGTTAGTGCTCGCCCTGATCTTCACGTCCGCACACACACGTGCTAAGCCCATGTTGCTATGCAAATGGTCGTGCCTCTTCCATTTTCTCTCACAATCCGTTCACTTCCGATTCTAACCCTCATTCTCCTCCTCCTATCGCGCTTTCGATCTCTGAGGATTTCGAGCTTCTTGCCATCTTGAGCCATGCTTACTCCTTCTATTTCAAGTCTTCTTCCTCAACCACAGTTAGCCTCTGAACATTTTCCATTTGTTGTTTTGAAATTCTTATCTCGGGTTGGCATTGTCTTGATCTTGTTTTGGTTTCATTGTTCATAATCTTGTTTTCATGTTCTATTACGCTTATCTTGTTATTCTTGAACATGATTGTTGTTGGACTTTTGGGATGATGACTGCATTGAGCATGGGCATGCTCTTGTGGAGCACGACCATGTTCATCTTTTTTCCATTCAAATTGTTATATTGAACATGGTCACAGTACCCCTAACACGACCGTGTCTTCCCTGATTCTCACACCCTTGAACTAATAAACTTGTTTTCTTTTACAGACAATGTCAGGCAACCAGAACTAGTTGGATTGTATCGTTGCCAAATATGGACACTCCTTCAAGTACAGGCTTAGCAAAGGCCTTATGCTCGTCTTCCCACGGGTGTATTCAGTACTTTACGCACCATTGACTACGCTGCATTACACATGACCGGGTTGGGTGAAGAGGTTGAATAGTTATTAATGTTGGAGATCGTCCCAAAGTTCTTTCCATCGATGAGCCGTCCTAGCCTGAATTGACATTCGAGTTCCTCGCCACTTCCGAGCAACATCGAGGCCGTAACATTTAGGACAATACCTGTACCATTCGTTTTCAACTCAGGTGACAAGAATATCATCCAAGTTACACCGAGCATGCTCTTTTCATGGGGATTCATAAGTGGGATTACACATTAACTAAGGAATATCATAACCTTCTGTCCTTTCCTCCCCTTGTAGAAACTCAATTTGCTCGTTGGAGGAAGCTGAGTGATTGTGGTTAAACTTTCAGGACGAGTGTCTGTACAGCTGCAACTCTTAAGTCACACATAGTAAGGTTCATCCACGCTTTGCTCAGTGGCACTATTACCGGTCGGAATCACTACAGTAAAAATATTACTATTTCTATGTTTTGGTAGATGCTGAGTATGGTTGATAAGATTCCATATCATTTGGGATTTGTCATCCTCAATTCATTCCATCATCAGGCGACTGACACCAAAAGGCACACAATTTTTGCTTGTCTGTCCATCGCTATTGGATATGGTCACATCTCCTTCCGTTGCCTACACAAAATTGGTCTTGCTTCTTCACGTCACCTCATGGACACCAAGAACCCCCATGAGGATGACCCCTTATTCCTAGAGGAGCATCCTAACCTCTAATGCCTTGAGCGGAGCCTATAGCGCACTGCAGACCATTGTGCATTCTTCTCTGCAGCACCCATTGACGATTCTCAGCTAGAAGGTGCTCCATCCTAATCATACCACTGCTTTTTGTTTCTATCTTCATTTTCTTATCTTTTTATTTACTTTTTAAAACTTTGTAGTCCAGTTAGCAAGGGGAGCCCCCTACTGTACATCCATTTTGGTTTGTTTATTTTCAGTGTTTAAATTCAGTTCATCTTTTGATTATTGTTGTGAGATTGACATGTGTGTCTTCGTTTATCTCAGGGATTGTGTGGGTTCTTGGAGTTGGCAACACGTTGAGAGCATCAGCATCACTCTCTGTGTTTAAGAAATTGTGGTTGTATTAAATAGTGGACATGTTGAGAGTGGCACCATCACTCTCCATGTTCGGGGAAGTCGCATGAACGACCTCTTTAAATTCTTTGTTCTCCATGTTCGCAGTGCATGCCATACATTTTTACATTAAGGACAATGTAGCATTCAAGTGTGGGGGAGGGTTGCATTGCATGCTTGATTCTATTGGATGAGTGATTTGCTAATGATGATCTATGATTCTTTTGTTGGTAAATCTTAAACCTAGGCGGACACGTATGTGTTTGTGATTATTGGAAAGAAATTGTAAAATCACTTTTACTTTAAGGACTAAGAAAAATTTCAACACTATGACCTAATTGTGGAGCCACGAGTTTTAGGACGATGAACTTCTTTGGACCAATTCTTAAAAAAAAACCTAAAAAGTCAGATTCTTTCTTTGGAATGCCCAACCGAAATTTTTTGTTTGTAAAAAGATGGTAGAAAGAGCTATTACCTTAGAAGAGTGAAAGCTGCTTTGGAGTAGTCAAATTCTGGGCATTACATTTGTACATTTAATGACCTACCAGGAGAAAAGACTACCTCTATGATGTATGAAGCTACTATCCATAGTCTTAGTGAAATCCAGATCAAATTGTGTTAGGTTGACTCCTTGAGATTGTCGGGCACTCAATTTAGGTTTTTGCACACACGTATGTTCTTTGAAGTGAAAGTGTAGCTTTTTATTGAGCATTCGTGTTGCAACTAACTCCTATCGTTCCCTCTATGTTTGAGAATTTACCATTCTCCTGAGATCAGAAGCAATGCACTCATCTTTTCTTCTATTGAGTGTTGTGAGATTGCTTGAGGACAAGAAACAATTCAAGTGTGGGTGTATTTGATGAATGTATTTCATATCATATTTTTTATGCTCTTAATCTATTCTTTTATTTGTTTTCTAGCATACCTTTGTGTATAGTTAGAGCTATTCTTGGTATAGTTGTTCCTTGTGCAAGACTTTGGGGCTCAAAGCAATTTGGAGTGAAATCGGGGATAAAATGAGCACAATAGAAAGATTGTGATAAGTGCTCAAGTTGAACATTGGCGGAGCACGATCGTGCTCTATCCCACTGATTATTCCAACTTGGAGGAGAAACTAGTGAAAACTTAAGCATGGGGGTGTCTTAGACCAAGCACTGGCTCAACATGCCCGTGTCCCTCCACCTAATTATCTAAGCTTGAAGACAATTTCTTCACATGAAGAGAAGCATGGTGTAAGACATACCATGTCAACTCAAGGCCATGCCTTGTCATTTCGAAGCCATTCCTTATCAGTTTCATTCATACCATGTCATTTCAAGCCATGTCTTTTTAAAAGCCAAGATTTTATACCATTTTCCTTTCATTTCCTCTTATTTTTTCTCTTGGAGAAGAAGGAGACCTTGAATAAAATCCTTCCCTTAATAGATTAAAGCTCCATCTTTCCTTCTTCCTTCTCTATTGAAGCTAGCAAGGTAAACACCATATTTTTTTCTTGTTCTCTCCTTGTTTCTTTCATCCTTGCTAGAGGAATTTACTACCTGTGCTAAATGAGCACATTTGAGCCTTAATTCTTGCACTATCTTCTTGTTATTGTGTGGAAGGATGTTGGAGTATGACCCACTTGTTTTTATCCAAATATTGTTGGAATCTTGAGTGAACTTTGGGCTTGCAATCTCGGAATTTACTGTAGCGCCAAACCAAGCTAGGTCTTTCTTGCTTTCCTTGTTGATTTCAAGAGTTGTGATGGGTCTATTCTTGTTAGAACCTATTGTTATAGTGTTTAGCAAACCCTAGAAGCAATTTTTCTCCATTTTGAGCATTTTTCCTCCATTTTAGTTAATCAAGTGTTTGATGCTGTGTGGTTGCTTGTTTTGGTTGTTTAAAGAGGTGAGACTTCAAGTAAGCGCAAAGAGCCGGTGGAGGAGTAACACCGGGGTGTTTCGCTCACTAAGTTTGTGAGTGGGATTTACCATATACATGGACTATGGATCATGCATGTTTTATCATTCCCATTCAGATATATATTCGCTTGATTTATGAGTTTTTTGCATTAAAAGTTTCTGAAGTGTTGTCTATGATAGTTGAAAACCCATGCATGGATTATGATCGATTTCATTGGAATAGTTTACAAGAAATATTACATGTTGTGTTGAAAACTTTATTGTTAAAATTGTATACTTCAAGAAGGATGGTTTATGAAACTTGAGAATTTAATTGTGATAGCAAATGCTTTATAGAATTTATTTTTGAAACCTATTTGGTATTTATGTCGATGCTATTCTCAAAATATGTGTTTAATATTTAATTTCAGTGAAAGTTTCTATAAAGATTGATAACTACTTGTGTTATTATGAGCAGATTGCTAACTCTCACGGTGGGAGTTGAATATGAGAACTTATGATGTCATTTTTGCTATCATGTTGATGAACTCACTAAGACTACGGGCTAGATATTGCTATTTGTTTTGATGGTGATATGGGAGCCGAGCTCCAGTACTTACTGTAGTAAGAAGTGAATGGTTTCCACGGCCTGACCTATATAAAGGTGGTACGAAAAAAACTGTCAAACCAATTATGCCACGTCAGGAGGGAGCGTAGATCCCTGACATGGATATAGTTGGGTTGTTTGGAGTCACCACACAAACTTCCCATGGCCCAATGCCAAAATACGTGCATCTTGGTAGTTCCAGACCTAACAAAGGCCACGGTTAGTGATGGAGGGTTTTGATGCCTTCTGGATACTATTGATTATTTGTGATTGTTGAATTACTCATTTCTAAGCATCTTGATATTTGAAACTATTAATTGGAATGTTTGAATATTAGTTCCAGAATAGTATGGATTTTCTTGATGATTTCAAAGGAATTTTTCTTTGCATTTCATTAAGAAAGTTTATATTCTTATGTGATAATTATTATTCAAAGTATCTTCATTCTTGTTAAGAATCAAAAATGTTTTATGATGATTTATTTCTATTTGATCATGCTTGAGCTATATTCCTATGTTTAACCCCTCACTGAGTAACTTAGTTACTCACCCCCCCCCTCTTTCTTTCTCCCAAGTGTTAGCACAGCGTAGGGGTGAAGGCGTGAAGTGCTTTGCAAGAGTCATCTTTGTCTTCCCATTTTGAGTTGTGTATGTTACTTATTTCTTGGCATGTATTATCAGTGATCCACTACATGTGGTTGAACCTTATTACGTCTTCCCTTATCTAAAACACCTTGTATGCCAATCTGATCCAGATTTTATATTAGGATTATACCCACTGTTTGGAGTCATTGTATCATTGTCAATATGAACTTCCAATTATAATTACCTATGTGTTATACCTTGTATTAACTAGATGGGTATGTGTAGGAATACTTGTGTATGTTGTGTTATTAAAGCATATCTTGTTGTTATAGTGGTTTATACAGGGAGCAGGTTAGGCTTACAGCTACCTAGGGTGGAGGCAGTGTTGGACCTCTCCTAGGTTTTCTTGGCGGCATGTCACATGTAGGACGGGGTGGACGGGGCATGACAAAAAGCATGGCTGTGCTTCTCCCTATGATTTTACCAGCCATTCACTTCGCCATTTCACTTAGAAATATTGAAGATAAACATGGCCTAAGCACAACCCTCCTTAACCATGTCGAGCCAGAAATCAGCCTTTTTAACACCAGCTTTTAATGTTTCACTCTTATCTTTGTTCAGAGATTTTATTCTCCACTGGGAGGATATTGATGAAAGCAAATATCAAGCTTTACCACACCATCTAAGAGTATTAAGGATGATTCTAAGGCACAAGGGAAGTGGAGCTAGCATACGGAGCTCAACTAGGAAGAGCATTTTAATAAGAAGGGAGCCATGTATTCTTTCTTTAGATCTTTGTTTGTTTATTCCATGTTTTACCCATCCATGAGAGACTAACTGTTCATGGTGCCCTAGGATGTTGAGCTATGATGCTTGTATGTTTTGAATACTTTCTTTAGATCTTTAGGTTTCTTGTGTTTAATTTTGTGTTTGCATAACTTGATGAGTTTAATTTGCATAGTTTCTTAGGTAAAGCTTGGTGTGTGGAGTGCCATAGTTGTAATTACCATGTGTAATTGTAAAACTCGATGCGTATGAGATCAACACTTACCTTAGCAAAAATTAGTGTATTTGAGAACCATAGATGCAACATTGCTCTTGAGCACGCACTAGAATAGTAGAATGTAGCTGGTAGGCATTCAGGGTAGGTTAGCATACAATAGCTCATAGGAATCATCCTGGGGCACTGTTCTGTTGTTGTTGAAAAACTCGATCCTAATCTACCTAATAATTCCACCTGTGCTTTCCTTTTCTTGTCTTAGTTTCTTTCCATAAACCAACCTCAGTTTGCACTTAATTAAAGATCAGAAGACAAATTAGTACTTTCGTCCAGCCCCTGTGGTTTAACAATCTTATCCCTCACGGGGTACCGGTTTATAGTTGTGTGTGACTCGTACACTTGAGGAGAACACATCAACTATGTTTTCCTTTCAGAATATCTCTTTTTGGAATGTCTAATATTTTTCAACCAAAACCATAATCATATGTTTTCTTTTCCAAGTGTCTCCTATTTTTCAATTACAAATCAAAGCCCTAATCCTATGGTTTCCTTTCAGAATATCTCCTATTTTTCAATCAAAACCTTAATCCTATTTTTTGTTTTTTGTTTTTTTTTTTCATTTTTCAATCAAAATCCTAATCCTATGTTTTCTTTTCAGGATGTCCCATTTTTTAATCAAAACCTAATCCTATGTTTTCTTTTCTAAAGGTCTCCTATTTTTGAGTCATAGCCCTAACCCTATGTTTTCTTTTCAGAAATCTGCTATTTGTTGAATCAAAACTGTAATCCTATGTTTTATTTTTGGTATGTCCTATTTTTGAATAAAAACCCTAATCCTATGTTTACTTTTCGGAATGTCTTCTATTTTCAATCAAAAACCTAATTCAATGTTTTCTTTTCTTAATGTCTCTTATTTATATGTTTTGAAACGTATGTTTTCATTTCGAAATGTCTCATATTTTTCAGTTTTCAATCAAAACTCTTATCCTATGTTTTATTTTTGGAATGACACATTTTTTTTAATCAAATTTCTAATCCTATGCTTTCTATTTGGAATGAATCTTGTTTCTGAATTAAATTCAAAAACCTGTGTTTTGTTTGTGGAATGTCTCTTATTTTTCAACCAAAACACTAATACTATGTTTTTTTTGGAATGTCATCTATTTTTTTTTTTTTTTTTTTTTTTTTGAATCAAGACCCTATTACTAAGTTTTCTTTTAGGAGTTTATCATATTTTTTATTCAAAACCGTAACCTTAATTTTTTTTACCATATGTCACATATTTTTCAGTTTTGAATAAAAAACCTTAATCCTATGTTTTGCTTTCGGAATGTCTCAAATTTCGCAATGAAAACACTAATCCTATGGTTTCTTTTTAGAATATCTCCAATTTTCCAATCAAAACCCTAATCCTATGTTTTTTTTAGAATGTCTCAAATCTTCCAATCAAAACCCTAATCCTATGTTTGTTTTTGAAATGTACACTATTTTTTTTATTTGAATAAAAAAAGCTAATCTTATCTTTTCTTTTCGGAATGTGTCCTATTTTTGAATCAAAATTGTAATCCTATGTTTTATTTTTAGAATGTATCTAATTTTTTTTAGTTTTGAATCAAAACATTAATATTATGTTTTCTTTTCATAATGTCTTCTAATTTTTTTTTAACAAAAACCCAAATCTGAAGTTTTTTTTTTTTTTTGAAAATCTCTTAATTTTCAATGAAAACTATAATCCTTTGTTTTTTTTGGAATGTCTCCTATTTTCTAATCAAAACCCTAATCCTATGTGTTCATTTCGGAATGTCTCCCATTTTTGTTTTCACATCAAAACCATAATTGTTATACCTAGCCCAATATTCTAGTTAAACTAGCCTATTACTGTAGCTTTTTGTAGCCCCGCACTGTAGTACTATCACTGTAGCAACCTGAGAGTAACTTATCTTCATTCTTTCCTTTTCTTCTCCTCTCCTTCTCATTTTTGGCCAATCCCTTCCTCTTTCCTTAGAAGACCTCCGACGACCATTCCGACAAACCAAACCCTTAAAAATCCTCCACTTTTGTAGCCAGTACTGTAGCTATTGTTCAGCACTGTAGTACTATCGCTATAGCAACCCGAGAGTAACTTATCTTCATTCTTTCTTTTTCTTCTCCTTTCCTTCTTATTTTTGGCCAATCCCTTCCTCTTTCCTTAGAAGACCACCGACGACCATTCTGGCGAACCAAACCCTTAAAAATCCTCCTCTTTATTCTTGGATCTGGTAAGAGTTTCGATCTAACTTTTTACTTCATACTTGATTCGTATTATATCGTATTTTCATTCTTTGAAAATCTAGAATAAATCCTAGATTTTTACTTGTCTATGGGTGTTTTAAGCTTAAATTGAAGCCCTTGATGTTGTGATACTTTGTGGTGAATGCTTGTAAAAAAGTTTGATGGTTTGATGATATAAATTTGAAGAAAACCATTTGGTTAAGATCGGCATGACTGTAGCAGTTCTTAGTACTGTAGTAATACTGTAGCACCAGCATAACCTTGCTTAATTCTCTTGCCATCTTGGTTTGGAAGGAAGCCTAGTTCCATAGAAACTCTTTGAAAGTCCTTGAATCCAAGCTTGAGCCAACCTTAGCCCTTATAGGGTTGCATTGCACTTATGGACCTAGATCTTTCTTGGTGCATTTATTTGCTCATTCTTTTTTTCTTTTACTTATTCTTCTTTGTTGTCCTGCTCTCGTGCATGTTTTGGGTCAGGTGGTGATATTGTCGCTCGAGGGAAAGAGACGGTTTAGGAATAGCAAATTTGGGGAAAATCCGGTCTTCTAAGTTGTGAGTGGGTTAAATTGAATGCACAGTACTAATCGAATATCTAAATGTACTATTCGCATGATGAAATTTTTATCATGAATTTATCGCATTTTAAAAATGTTGTTTGTGGCTAAAATGGAGTCAAATTGGTCACTATAGACTACAGGTGTGATGAGAACGGCTATGGGTTTATCATCTAATCCTCTTTGGAAAGTTTATTATGTTTTGATTTGTGATTATTGAATTCAAACTTGATGGGATTTATATTTTTCTGAATGATGGAAATAGTCAAGTATTACTACAATTGCATTGAGTTCAGTTGACATACATGAAATTGATTATCTATGTTGTAATTTGGGGTATATTGTTAAGTCATTAAGCCAATATATGGCCATGAATTGTGAAATTAATAAGGGAAGAATAATGGATTTAAATGATGCAAATTCTTTGGGTAATCTTTATTTTTCGAGTAATCTTTATGTGATTGATGTCAAAACTTGCCTAGGGTCATGTGTGAACTAGGGATGATCTAATTAATCAAGGATCCTTGAAGTTTAGGGTACAATACTATGATGGAGGTATATGGAATTGGAATATAGTTTGCCTTTATAAGTATATCGATAGGATGTACGTTAACGACCATAATCATTGTTGAACTAAAATTCATAAGTTTGATATACTTATTTTGATACAAGTGAAAATTCCTTAGATGAATAATGATGGATATCATATGTTGTATATGTTAAAAGCTGTAATGAATTTTCAATGTGACCTTGAAGGTTTTTGTGAATGTCCATAAATTGTTCGGTATAACGCCAATAAGAAATGGAAGTCAAATCTCGATAGCTTGAATAATGAATTGTTACTAGTGAAGTTGATATTGTTCTTTTGAAATTAATGGCACTTTGTTGACGAATTTCCGTTTGATTCAAAATACAAAACAAAATATATGAAGGGTTATAGGCTTGTGTATGTGGCTAGTCGATGATGTGTAAATCTTGCAAGCATAAAGAAGATCTTTAAGGAATGTCTTGGCACACATAGGTGTATATGATGACTTGAATATTTTCTTTCATGATCAGTGTAGCTTTAGTATGTAAATTTGTTTATTTGGAAATTATTTGTATTTGGGTGAATTAAACTTGTATTTGGTAATTAAGGACTGATAATGACTTGTGCATTGTTGAGGATCTCTAAGAAACTCTTTTATCAATTGTGGAAAGTTGCAAATATGATAAAGAGTTTGAAAGAAATGTAAGAAAGGTAATATGTTATGCTATTCATGCAAACTTAGGTATTTTTCTTGGAAGGTTATTGGCTGTCCTATTATATCCTGCTAATATTTATATTGAAAAGTGTTTAGTGAAATCTCTGCTTATAAAATTGTACCCTTGGCATTAGTCTAAATCTGAAATGATTTTTCATGCTCTTATCTTATTAAACTTGTGAATTGATTGATTTGACAGATGCCCCATGCCATTGGTTTTATCTTTGAAATTCATGATGTTTGATGAAAATGTTTATGTCATGTTGACTTATCATATTTGGAATGAATTTTGGTACCCTACGCATATTGTTATGTTTTGAGTATTAGTTTAAATGGAAATATTTTCATTTTCCCTATGCAAATATTTGAATCATCTTTGAAATGAGAGATTTGTCAGGTATGTGGACATGTGAATTGTTTTGGGTATGAATATCCAGGATATTATTGTGACATATGGTGTTGTTTTCGTTCCATGTTTATTATGCGGGATTCGGGTTTGTTTTGCGTTATCATTGATGGTGATGGGGTTGTAAGCCGTCTGCTGTAGTAGGGGGTCCCCACGAGCCAGTTTTTAGAGGTGGCGTGGAGGACCCGGTTTGATTATCCTCTTTAGGTGGCACAGAGAAACCTGATTGGATGATACATTGGGATTCCGGAGTCACCATACGGAACCGATGGGTCAACGTCAAGAGCATGAGAACCTTAACGGCTCTGAACTTAGCCGTGGCCACAGCTATTGTTTGGATGGTTTTCTAGACCATAATTTATTGAATTGTAGGTTTGATGTTGAGAAATTTTGTAACTTATGTGGAACTATTCCTGCATTGATCCCTCCCATGCATTTGAAAAGAAAAGAATGATTTTTATTACAAGTTTAATGGTTTGATGTTTTAAAACTCATATTATGCCAAATTTGGAATTTGTGAAAGTTGAAAACTTGATTTGATCAAATTTATGCTCCATTCATTATGTTTACGGGCCTTATGTGCATGCATTTGTTTTACTCATAATGAAAAGCTTTGAGACTTTGATTACACTTGTGGAAATTAACCTATGTTTTTGGGTTTTTGAACAAGGTGGTTTTGTACTGTGCAGTTGTGTTATAAATGTTGGTATGTTTTATAACCATGTGTATTCTTGCAAAAGCTTGACTATTGAAATTTATTGACTAGTTTATGATATTCTTTGAAAATCTGCTGACCCACTCTCTCCCTCCCATCGAGGTTTTAGTAGTCAGCAGTGCACAGTAAGGTGAAGTGCTTGGCAAATCGCTAGTCTTTTATCGATATCTTGAGTCATGTTGTAAGTTGGTTTCTACGGGTTGCATTTTACAAGAAAATTGGATCCAATAGACTAGACCTTTATGTACTATTATCATATTTGTATTTTTTTGTTGTATTTGGAAACCCTGGTTTGTACTATTATTGATGTTTTCATGTATCTAGGTTCCTTAGTGTAAAGGAACCCTATTATGTCTTTATTGTTGATATTATCCTTTACTTTAGTAACTATGATAGTAGGTTTGTGTTGAGCCTTACGACGTCCTGAAGGTGGGGTTGTTGTGGGGCCCACATCTTGTTGTCGTGACGATTGCCTGGCTATGTTCGGGGCATGACAATAATCATACGTTTACTTTTCAGAATGTCTCCTATATTTTTCCTTTCGGAATGTCTATTATTTTTTTTATTTTAATCAAAACCAAAATCCAATGTTTTCTTTTTGGAATGTCTCCTATTTTTGAATCAAAACAATAATGCTATTATTTGTTTTAGAATATTTACTATTTTTAAATCAATACCCTAAGCGTATGTTTTCTTTTTGCAATATATCAGATTTTTTTAATCAAAACCATAATCCCATGTTTGTGTTTGGGAATGTCTATTATTTTTTGGTCTTGAATAAAAAAAAATATACCTATGTTTTCTTTTTGCAATGCATCTTATTTTGTAATCAATACCCTATTCCTTTGTTTACTATTTGGAATGTCTCCTATTTTTGAATCAAAACCCTAATCCTATGTTTTCTTTTGGAATGTCTCTTACTTTTGAATAAAAAAACCAATTCTATATTTTCTTGTCACAATGTTTATGCTTTCTTTTAGGAATGTATCTTATTATTTAATCAAAACAGTAATCCTATGGTTTTTTTAGAATGTCTCCTTTTTTAATCAAAACCCTAATCTTATTATTTCTTTTCGGAACGTCTCTTATTTTATGGTTTTGAATCAAAACCCTAATCGTATGTTTTGTTTACGGAATGTCCTATTTGTGGATTTTGAATCGAAAACCTAATTCTATATTTTCTTTACGGCATGTCTCATATCTTTTTGTTTTGAATGAAAGCTGTAATCTTATGTCTTTTTTACGAACTGTCTCCTATTTTTTGGTTTTGAAAGAAACAACCTGACCCGATTTTTTTTTTCATAATGTCTCTGATGAGTGCCCAGCAAGTGCACGGGGTCGTCAAGTAATACCTCTCGTGCAAGCACGAGAGGGTCGTATTCCCGAATCCCAAGGAGCTACCTTTACTTCCTCTTTACTTGTTATCTAACCTATCAAATCACTTGGAAATTATAGCTACTAGCATAATTAAAGGTAAGCAAATAAATATAAATATGCCGAGTGAGAAAGTGTAAATCAAGAGATGAGGGTGGTCACGAATGAGGATCCCCATGGGGTTACTAAGTATCAAAAGAACGCTAGTTATAAAAAATTATAATTAAGCTCTTATCATGAAAAAATATATGGGAGTGACTAGTTTAAAAACTTGATCATAATTATTAAATTGACCTTCAGTTATATTTTCAATGATGCATTTAGTTATATAATTGGAAAATCATTTTAAAATAATGACTGTTGTAATTTTTATTTTGCAAACCTTGTAAAATAAAAATTATTTAAACATCCTATAAAATTATATCACTATTATTTATTATTTCCTATTCAATAGTATTTTGAAATAATACGAATAAAAAATAATTTCACGAGATTACAACGGTTAGTTTTAGTAACAAAATAAAATTTAACCCATTAATTAACAATTAATGGTCGACATCGAAACAAATAATATATTTATTATATTTAATATATAATATACTTAATTGTCCACAACGGTCCATAATCATCATTTTTCTAATAATATATTTATCATACATAATGGTCCATAATCATCATCTATAATAATATATTAAGCCCTAATAATCACCACCTTATCACCACAACTCACAGCTGCTCATCTTCTCTAATAATATATTAAGCCTTTTAGCACTCAACGCATCTCACACCACATCACGTCTCCTTTAGGGCATAGATTTCCATCTCAAACTCAATCTCAATCTCAATCTCAATCTCTGTAGGTTGTCTAAATTCTCGATTTTTGGAAGAAGAGAACCATGTATTAGATGTTGGAGTATTTTTTTTTATTTCTATTTTTTTTATTTGGAAGCTCATCAACCGCCCTGCTTCTCTGCCTCACTGTAATTACTGGTCTTTTAGCATTGTTGCTACTCTTGAAGGTGCTAATTGTTTGGCTACTGGTAAGCTTGAAAGCCTTAGAGAATTTGAGAGTGTTGGACTACTTTTTTAGTTTAATTTTTAAAATCACTAGTTTTAAAAGATAATTTTTGAAATGGATGATACATTTGCATCAATACTTTGCTAACAATAGTCTTAATCACTTCCTCTTCTTTAATGACTATCTTATTGCTGCGTTCTCTGCTCCATTGTCATATATGTCAAGTGAAATTGGGAAACAATTGATGAGTTAGAGATTCATGTTCTAAAGGCCTTACAGATATTTGTTCATCAGTATAATCATAATAATTTGATTCTTTGCATGTGTTTTTCATTCTTTAGTGATTATCAAGTCTGAGTCTTTGCATTGATGCATTTCTAATGAGTTAATGAAGCATTTTATGATGTTTTATTGGCATATAGCTAGAAAACTAGAGAAGAAGAAGCTTGCACTTTGACATTGGCAATATCTTGCCCTAGCATTTCCTTGTCATGTCTTCAACCATCATTAAATCTATGATATCCAATCTTTCCATAGGTCTTGGCAACACTAAGCTGCTTGTGGAAACTTATTGTTTTTTGTTTATTGAATTGGTCCAAATTGGTTAGAAATTGTTGGTTTTGTTCTACCTTGGATTATTAGAGATGATATCTTATTGAGCAATTTAATTGATTCAATATCTATTAAGCATGAAGATTGTGTAAATTCTGGAATCTTTTCTTGTACATGACCTTTTTTATTACCTTTTACTAGACTTTAGTTTGAGTAAAAATATGTGTTTTGTATGTTTTGATGATGTGCAGGGTGCGAGTGGGACCACTTCTCTGAAGTTGGTTTCTTTTTCCAGCCAAAGAAAAAGCTTCCGGTCACTTCGCCTTCAAGTTTCTTATGCGGTATGTTTCTTTTCTGAGGGCACATGTTTCTGTTAGAAAATAAGAATGTACTTTACCACTGGTTTTAAGTAGTTGACCTGATGAGAGTCATAACATTCTAATTTCCATCCCTTTATACATTGGAAATTTCTTCTTTTTTTTTTTAGTAGTGCTTCCTCCATACTTGATATTGTCATTTGCATGTTTGCTAAAACAAATATTAGCTTTATGATTCTCACAAAATTCAGCAACAATACATTTGAAAACTCAAGATAATGGGATATATTTATTGCTTATCTTTTGTTAGTCCATAGAACTACAACCGTTGTGTTTATAAATTATAAGGTGTTTTTAGCACTGTATTATACTTGCTATATTATTCTCTAGGTCATGCCAAAATACTTGGTCAAGTCATCAAAAACTTTTTTTTTAAAAAAAATCTACGGGACAAAGATAATAAAGACCATTGTTCAGATTAGACATTGTGTTATTAATGGACTAATGCCTTTTTTTGTTAAAATTCTTGTATGCATCATAAATCCATAGCATGCAATGGACTTTCATAAATAGAAATCAATGTTGTTAAATGTATTGAGAATTCTAATCATAGCATCTCCCATCGACCAGCAGTAAATAGCTTTTATAATCTGAGAAGATGCAAATGGCAATAGCAATAAACACAAAAATAAGATGTAAAATAAAGGTTTTGGTCATAAGAATTTGAAAGATGTCTAGATTTCTATTTGCAGTTCCTGCTCCTAGTTTGTTATGTGTGTAGTTGAAAATTATTTCTGCTTGCAAATCTTTTTGGTAACACAAATATTAAGATTAAAGAATATTTACAGTACATTCAGATGGCTTCATAAGCGATGGAGTCTTCTAAGCTATAGTCAGTCTAGATTTAGGTTTGAGATGTAAAAATCTTCGACTATAGTCTAAAGTTTGTGATTTTAGACATTTAGTATAGAAATCTTTGAATGATTTAGTTAATAAAATAAATAACTAAACCATTATTTTGATAATGAACAACAAGCATCATTTGTCACTAGAGCTATCTATAGTCATGAAAGTTTAGTTATTTATGACTATAGATAAAGCATGATAAAAAAATGAATAAAAAGAAAAAATTATACAAACATGTATTTAGCTTACCCTCTTATAACTGGTACAGATAATTTAAAACAAAAAAGGAAATTGTGTTTAGTTCTAAATTTATGAATCTTCTAGAAGAAACTAAGTGTTAATTGATAACCTAAATTCAATTGTTCAACCAAATGAAAGCTATAGCATTGACAAATTTACTTGAGAATAGAATAGTAGAATAGAATAGTAGAATGTGATAAACCAAATCCTTTTTGGTTGTATGAAGTTGGCTGTTATTTTAATCTTAATAAGTAGAATAGAAATGAAATGATGTTGGTAATCAAAATTGATGATTTCTTACCTTTATTTTTCTTTATTTTGTGGTTATATTGAATCAAAATTGTTTATTTGGGTATGTTTGTGAATACTAATGTAGAGAACACATGAAGTTTGGTATGATATACAATCTCATGAATACTTGGTTTATTGTCTTATGTATGAAATGATGACAATTATATAAACTCAATAATCACAGATGACAAACTTTTGAGAATCTATAAAACAAGTTCTTCTCGGCATATTTAGATTGAATATTTTTGAAGACCATAGATGGCAAAGACTAGAGAGAAATGTTGAGCAGTTGTTGTCTAGATTTAGTTTCTCAGTGGTCTTGGGATATATCATTGTCGCACTTAAGACAAATAAGACTAGCAATCTGAAAATATTTATTTTGTTTAGATTGCAATATATGTTAATCCAGTGATAAGACAACTTTAAATTGATGATTCTATGTTTATTTTAGTGTTTCTACTACACCATAGTCTTGGAGGTCAAATTGTTTTCACCATAAGTGTTAGAATTTATATTTATGAATTTACTCGATCTATTTTTTCAGAATATTAAACCTTTAGCTTTCATGTTTTGACTATTTTTGCATGCAATTTGCTTGCTTGGTATCAATTTCTTTATGTTAAATGTCAACATTGTGGTCTTTATCTTCAATCACTCAAATCTGCACAATAGAATTTTCATGCCATTGAAATGACCTTTGTCACACATGCAAATTAAATTGTAATTGACACAATTTAGTTTCTTTTATTTATTTAAAAAAAACCTTTGTAATGCACAAGAGCAATCCACTGCACAAGTCATATTTGAAAAGCCAATATCCATAAAAATGAAAACCAATACATTTGGCCCAAGCTTTCATAAAACAGACCATGAAATCAATTTTTAATTTCAGAATAATTTAAACAACCATATCGAAAAATCAATTTGTTGAACCAATGAGGACAAAACCATCCATTGACTACAAACAAGAGAAGCCTTAAGCGATCATTCCCTAATTATTTGTTTAATGTTTACATTAATTTGTAACTAAAATATAGGCATGGCATGATTGATTATCTATAGTTTATATATTTGTTTATATATTAAGGTTCACATTCAGGCCATGAATAGAGTGAAACAATGGAGAAAAGAAGCCCTATGAATTCTAATTAAATAATGTCTATTTTTATGAAAAATATTAAACACGATTCAATTAAATTAATTAAAATTTAGTAACAATAAATTAGTTTAATATATATCTAGTCAAATCCAATGTAGTAATAATATAAATTAGAAACTTATCAATAACTCTATCAAATCATGTATCCAAGATGTCAAGAATTGAGGCCATTATTTGTGAGGGATGGTAGAGAGACATATCACATCTAACAGCTATGATGAAAATAGTGGGACAAATAGATAAAGAAACAGAAATCGAACACATTATATGACATGATTAGAGGTACACAATATGTCAGCAGGAAACAAAAATACAGAGTAGTGGGAAAAAATAAAAGCTAATGTTTTTTTTTTTAAATAAATGAAGTAATCGAACTCAAATAACAAGAACGTATGAAGCTCTAGAGAAGTATGACATTACTCCATCCATGACAATATTCTAAACCAGAGGTTGGCATGATGGATGAAACTTAGAATTACAGGTTGGCATGATTGGACAAGAATAAGGTTATGATACGTTATCCGCAAGTGTACGGGTTGCACACAAGTAGTAAATTGCTACCCCATGAGGGGTAGGATTGTCGAACCACAGGGATTGGACTGAAAGTACTAATTAATCCTCTGATCTCTAGTTAAGAAGAAATTTGGATTGATTTGAAATAAGGAATAGCAAAAGAAAAGATAGAATGGTGAAGGTGATAGGTAGACCAGGACCGAGTGTTTCAACAGCAAGAGAGTAATGCCCTAAGATGATTCCTAGGAACTATTGCAAGCTAACTTACCCTTAGTGCCTACCAGGTACATTCTATGGTTCAAGTGTGTGCTCAATAGCAATGTTCTATCTATCGTTCTCAATTACACCAAGTTTTGCTAGAGTAACTGTATGTTTCTTGCTAAACAAGCCACGCACCGAGTTTTACCCAAACAAATATGCAAATCAAACACATCTAGTTATGCAAACACAAGATTTAGCAAAAGAACCAAAAGAACTCTAAAGAATACTAAAATGCAAGAGTTAAAAGCATACAAAGAATCCAAGTTCACGCCCTGGGGCACTATAGACAGTTAGCTCCTCAAGGGTTGGTACAACAAGGAAGAAACAATGAAAGAACTAAAAGAGGAAGACATGACTTCCTTCTCTTCTCTAGTTACTTTTTCTTGTCGAGCTGCGTGTGCTAATTCCATCTCTCTAGTGCCTCCAACTCGTCCTTGATCTCCTTAGGTGGTGTGGTGAAGGCTGATCTTCACTCTCATCAAAGTCTTCCCAATGGAGAGTAGAATCTGCGAACAAAAGATGAGAAAAAAACCCTAGAATCTGGAGTTAGAAAAACAAATTTGAGTCTGACATGGTCTGAGAATGGCCATGGTCAGACCGTGTTCCTTTCCAAGATTTCTTGAGTGCAACACTTGGGATAATCAGTGGGAGGCACATGACCGTGCTTCTCCAGTGCTTTTCTTGCACACACTCATGTTGAGGGTGGCACACCCTTGTTTCCCTTGATGAAAAGAAGATGCCTTCAGGTTGAGATTATCAGTGGGAGTCCCGTGATTGAATTTTGCTAACTTGTTCTCCATGCTGTTGAAATTAGTGGGACATAGAACGGTCTTGCTCTACCTGTGTTCAGCTTGCTCTCTTCCCTTAGTCTTTATACTTGCTCGTTTCACACCCAGTGTCACTCCAAATGGCACTGAGTCCCAAAATTCCTGCACAAAGAATAATTATACCTGGAATAGAACCGAATTTATATGAAAGTATGCTAGAGAACGAGTAAAAGACTGGAATAAGGGCATGAAATTATAATATGAAATGCACTAATCAGGTTGCCACCACGAGGGTTGTTCCACCTTCACTGAAATTGAGAAATCTAAGTATCATGTCATGAAGGCTGGTTATTCTTGGAACCCTAGAATCAAACAAATTCTTAGAATTATAATAATTTCAAATAAAAATATTAAGTACATAAATTTAATTTTAATTAGAAGACAATTGTTATATTTTATTATAAAACATCAGTAATAACATCTTTTTTCTATAACACTATAGTTACAAAACAAAAACTATATTATAAATACTATATATTCATTGTTTAGGCAAATGCCTTGGATTTCTTTTAAGGTTAGTTTGTACTTTGTTTTCTTTAATTTGAACAAATGCTATGTATTCATAGTTTAGATTTCCATGTTATGTAATTTGTGACTGATGCTATTATAACAATAACAAATTTGTTATTTATATAATAAGGATACATATAGCTTTTACATTTAAATGTATTTAATTTTATTCTTATTCTTATTGCATCAAAAATACACAAGTCAAATATGTTATAGGTTAATCATAAGCTAAAAAGTTTTTTAAATATTTTTGAAATTTGTAGAAATCAACATACCTATTGATAAGTCTTGGATGAGTCTTTCTACCATATCCTGTGTAGGACATTATAATGTGGTGGAAAATTTCCTTGAGTATGCATTTCATCATGTGAAAGATGAAGACATGAAAATTAAGTATCCTAGTATGGACTGTTGCAATAGATATTGATTGACTAAAGAAGAAGTACACATCCATTTATTATACAGAGGAATCATATAGTGTTATACTTTTTGGTATTTACGAATACGCTTGCTTTGGCATAGGGTCTTGAAAGAAGAGTTATTTACTATCCAGGCTACAATATCAGTGGGTTTTGTTTCCATACATAAGATTGAGATGAAACCAAAAAAACTCAAAATTGTGGTGTTATGGTTAAAGGAGAAGGAAATAACGCGGTACCGTCATATTATGGAATAATATTGAGTATAATTGAACTTTATTACATAGGGCAAAAAGTTACGTTATGTAGATGTGACTTGTATGATACTTCTCGGGAAGGTCATGGTTAGGGAGATTGTTAGTGTCAACATGACACAAAAACTACATACAAATGAACCATTTGTTTGACTCATCTTTACTATATTAAAGGATTGAAAAATCCTACATGGGCTACTGTCAGCGAGATAAAACAAAGAAATCTTTATGAAATTACGGAAAATGAAGAAGAGCCATATCAAGAGCAATATGTTGTTCATGATGTCCGTGAATCACATCGACAAGATGATTTTGAAGATATAGATTGCAAAAAGTATAGAGTTGAAGATGTGATAGTGGACTAATTGAATCTTTTCACATATTTGTTATATACTTTTAACATTCTTCATTTTTGTTAGTCGTTTTACCTCTTTTGTATTTATTACTTTGATCTTGATCTTGTTACGTTGCCATTAATTAGTATATTTTCTGAATTATCATTTATGTTATTATCATTTTTACCTTTACTTTAATGTTTGTATTAAGAATTAATAATTGTTTTTATTTTTTATAGGATTATATATAGAAAATGACAAGAAAAGGGAAAGCATGAGTTAGAAATGATGCAAATTCAGAAACACAAAATAATCAAACACCAAACCAAGTAGATGATGAAAATGTTGAAATTAATACTGGCTATTCCTTGCCATCAGCATTACCATCATCTACTAAAGCTTCAAATGAAATATGTTTTTCTTTAGCACCTCCAAATAAAAGACATAGAAAAGGTAATGAAATAATATTTTCAATTTATAAACTTTATCTATTGAAGACTAAATATTTTTAAATTCATGGATGACTTTGTTGAAAATGTTAATGTGAGAGGAAAGGCTAAATGTGTTAAATCTAGAGAAAAAATTGAAGTTGAGATATATGACAACAGGTAAAATATATCATCCTATAACTACTCATTAATAAATTGTTGATTTAATGTTTTTATAGCCTAAATTATTTTCTAGGATTTGCAAAATATTTTCTTATAGTTTTGTAACTTCTATCATTTAGACATCTTAATGTATGGTATTATTTTTCCACAAATATACATGATCATTACACCGAAAGGCTTTAGTGAGATACATGTTCTCTTCAATAAAAAAATTAATGCTCCATGAACATCTTATTCTGAATATCTGAAATCAGTGCAAGATACTCTTTTTGCTCAATATTTGGCAGTGGGATTCTCACATAATCAACCAGAAGAAGAAGTGAAGAAAGTAATTGAGAATTTAGTAATGTGCTAATATTCTGATTGAATGTTACATATAAGGAAACCAATTTTCAAGAAGCACGAAACAAACACCCACCTTCTTTTATTCTTTCCAGTGTATGGAAAGAAATGACAGACAAATGGATTGGAGATAATTGGCAGCTTTAATATATATATATATATGTGTGTGTGTGTGTGTGTGTGTGTGTGTGCGCGCGTGTTATTTTAGGTTTTTAATTATATTAAGAGTAAGTGATAATCCTAATATTATTGGTATGTATGCAACACAAAAGTGATAAGAATGAAGTTAATTGATCACAACCTCAAATCATTCACACTACTGTCAAAGTTTCGATGGCCAAGCATAGGAGTGGCATGATAAGTAACATTTGTGCTTAGTTATTTAATATTTTCTAATGCATACATATTTTATGCCTTTCAAATTGATCATTTTTTTAATTACCTTATGTTAAAGAGATAGGTCTAGAACTAGGCCCAATTGCTTTATGAAATTCTACAGTAAAAAGGATGGACAAAGTTGGGCTATTGAGAAAGCAAAATATCAATGGGTATAATTTTTTTTATCATTTAAGTATTACTATTGTAATGATTATTTATAATTATTTTTTAAAATGTCAAGATCAAATGGGTAGTATTAGGTCAACAACAACATATGAGGGTTCAATGGTAAGTGAATGAAATATATCGCGATGTTATAGGAGAACCCATGGTTGTGTTCTTGGATTATGTACAGGTATTCAAGGAAAATATGTGTATGGTAGTAGTTCCTCTCAAACATGTAGAAAAAGATGCAAAGAAATTCAAAAGATGAAGGACATTTTTAATAGAATGAAATCTACAATTGATAAATTGCAACAACAAGTGCCCGTTATGGTTCAAGAAGTGTTGCAAAATTTGGGGCTATTGACACGACCCCTTGCGTGTATCCCGCAAGTGCACGGGTTTGTCGAAGTAATAAATTTACCTTGGTGAGAAGGTAGTCGAATCCACAGGGAATAGGGAGATAGAATATAAGGTTTCACTAGTTAAGCTATGCAGAATACGGAGAACGATAATAAGATTGATGAGTGAAAATAATGCAAAGCAATAAACTAAGTAGAGAGATGGAAGAAAGAAGTGCAAGTAGGAAAATCGAGAAGGACTAACAATGAATAAAAGAGGGTATCCGGACAAGCTACCTCTTGGGTCTATGTTTCAAGTGCAAGACTATGATATTATACTCTCCTATTGATGTCAATTGAGTCGAGGATATCCTAAGACTCACGGTCCCAAACCTAAGGACAACCGTGACTAACTCCAACACTATGCCCGGTGTTAGGATTCACAACACCCTTCACTCTGTCACCTAGATGACTAAGCCCCAGGGGAGTCCATCTGCCTAAACCTCACACTATGTGGAGTTGCATTATGCTCTAGGGATTCCTAGTGATTAAACCTGTTCCTATACGTAATTCTAACCCTTTGGTCCAGGTGGAAGAACCCTAGTCTAGATTGAGCCCTAGCAAATAGGATTCACTACAACCCTCCACTCTATTACTTGCGTAACTAAGCCCTAGGGGAGTTTATCTACCTATTGCTTCACTCTATTTCGACCGCTATTAAATCAAGGAATCGGAGGTAGGGAGAAATCACATCGAAGGGGAAAGGGGTACATTGCTACCTCACAACTCTCCCTCTCAACCCTCTTTAATCTTGAGTAGTCTAATCCTATAGGAGTTGTCACACCTCCAAAGGAAAGCCTAGATTGCTCTCAACCCTAATGTCACGTTTAAGGGAAAACAATATGAAAGGATAATCAAGATTAAAAACTCAATTTTATTCATCAACGATGGAAAGCATAATAATCAATGTCAAAGAAACATAAGAAACCCTAAAGTTCATCAACGTGAGAAATAAAGCATAAAACATAGACATCAATGAAAAACCCCCTCGAATTGGTGTGGCCGTGGTCTTGTGCAAACGTCGAACTTCGAAATCGATGCCGACGACGCGCTAGAACCTCCACGAAATCCTCTCCGAAACCCTAGCCGCGCTCCAGAAAGTTGGGGAAAAGATAGGTCCAAAAGATTCCTCAAAAGGTTGCAAAAATCCCCTTTTATATAGTTGAATCGCGGCTTTAAAATTGGACTTATCGGGGGCTTCACACGGCCGTGTGGAATTTCCACACGCCCGTGTGAAGCTTCTGTCTCGGCTGAAAAATTAATTTCACACGGCCGTGTGGAATTTCCACACGCCCGTGTGTCTTCACTGGATGGCTGAAATCGCAAAACACACGGCCGTGTGGAATTTCCACAAGCACGTGTGACTTCTTTGTCTGGCTGGAAAATGGCTCACACGGCCGTGTGGACTTTCCACACGCCCGTGTGACTTCTCTGGAACACTAATCTTCAGCTGAACAGGCTTGGTAACTTGCCGAAACGCCTCCCAGGTCCATTGTTCTTCATCGAGGCCATTACTTGGGCACACAAGCAACGGTAGGTCGTGCCGATTGCTTCAAGTCTTCTTCTTTCGCGAGATTCTCCTAAGTAACACGGATTGGAGTTGTTGTGAATGTGACTGCCTTTGTGCCCCTCCAAAAGAGGTTGGCACACATCCACAAGTCCAAATACGTGCTTCGTTCCTTGCTTGGTCCGAGAACATCCCAACATTGGCGAACACGACCTAATTTCATTCTTCTTCTCCAAATAGGCTCCACAATACCTTCAATGCACAAGAGAACACAAATGCGCACATTTAGTGATAAAACCTGATAAAAGGTATGCTTAATGTAAGATAATAGCGCTTCGCGATACTATAACACAAGCACTTATCAAACCCCCCCACACTTAAGCTTTTGCTTGTCCTCAAGCAAAATAAAACGTGAAAGTACTTGGGAAGAACAATTGAAAGTGCTTGGCCTTAGGTTCACCAAAAGTATGCAAAAGAAGCATTCTACAAGTAAGGGAAACTCAAAACATTGCATAAGGTTACCAATGCTCTAGCTAAAAACTCGAATAAAAAAAAGAATGAAAACTCGAAAATGTGTTAGTGTGTGCGATCTTACTCAAGAGAACCGACGAGTACTCCTCAAACTTTGGTTAGAAAGGACTTATTTATATACAAAAACATAAATAGTGGTGGAAGTAGTAGCTTCACACATCCTTGAAGGTAGCCCTTTCCTAGGCGGCCGCCAAAGGTGGCTTTCACTCTTTCGAGGAGGTAGCTCTTTCTACCGGGGTAGTAGCTTTCACGCATCCCATGAGATAGCTCTTTCTCTCATTAGGGCATAACTTGTATCCGACTTATGAGAGTAGCAGCATACTTCATAGGCGGTAGCTCTTGCCACCCCAAATGCATAATTAAAACAAAGCTAATATTTACAAACTCATATATATTTTTTTCTCTTTTTCTCTTTTCATTTTTCCACTTTTTTTTTTATTTATTTTTTTTTTTTATGCATTTTCCAAAGTAAAACTAAGAACAATGATAAACTTGTCCTTAAAAACTTCAAGATTGAGTTTCCAAAAGATTCCAAGAGTAAGTTGTGTACTAAGATGATTCGAGCAAAAATTCCCTAGAATTCAAGTAGAGACTAGAGCATGATAGGATACAATGTTGAAAATTCTCCTAAACTATAAGAATACAACCGTTGCAACTGAGGTGAACCGCCATAGGCTACATTAGCATAAGCAATTGAACGCACAAGTAAAGGTGTGTGCAATGTGAACTCCCCCCCACACTTAAGATGTACATTGTCCTCAATGTACGCATATAAGCACAATAATAAGTGAAAACGATAAAAGCAATTAGTGTGGAAGTGGCAATTGAAACATTACTCCCCTGAACTCCAAGTGTTTCGTTTGATGAAGCTAGGTCATTGAGAGTTGAGTCTCAATGGTTCGTGGAGCACACACGATTCCATGACCGTGTCAATGACTATTCCTCAAAATCCTTACATCCAAGACCATCTGCGCACACATAAACGAGGGTTCAGTAAAGCTCAATAAAACTCGAGTATATAAAATGTAAAGCAATGAATACAACTCGAGATAAAAAGAAAAAGCAAAATAAAAGCTATACTCAGAAGGAGAATCCTTTCTGAGTACTACAAGTCCAAAATAAATGTAAAGATACACAGAAATGACAAATAAAAGAAAAGAATCTAAAATCTAAGACGCCTCAGCGTCGGTGTCCTGAGTGGTGGCCTCTGGTGCTGCTGGAGGCTCTGGATCTGCTGGTGATGCTGGAGCTGCTGGTGCTGAGGGAGATGGAGGTGGTGGAGTGGACACTCGAGGTCGGACCACGAAGGAGGAGGAGGCGACAATCTGCTCGAAGGTCTGTAGCAAGCTCTGGAACTGCGCCATCACCTCCTGGTGCTGTGTAATCTGTGTGGCCCTAACCTCGGCCACCTCGGTCTGTAGGATCCCCACTGCGCTCTCGAGGCGCTCCAGTCTGTCCTGGCCTCGAGATGGTGAAAACATCCGCACTGGAGGTGGCTCCGGCGCGGTGGGGGGTACCTCGGTCTCTGTGTCCTGCGGGGGTGGCTCCAATGCTGCCCGGGATCCCTCGCCCTGCTCTGTATGGGGTATAATCCAGGTATACGTCCCTGATCCTCCTCTGTGGATCATACCCATCATCCTCAAGGTATCTCTGCTCCCCTGACTCCATCTCTGAGCCCCAGGCCAATGAGAAGTCTGGTGATGTAGGGGCCTGCAAAGATAACTCCTACCCTGGGGTACTGGCCCTGATGGCGAATGTAGTCGGCCACAATGTGCCCCAGGTGGAGTGGCTCACTCTCCACCATCGAATACAAGTAGAGGAGCTCCTGGCGACTCAGAACACCAGTACTGTCTCCCCTGCCACTGATAGATCTGCTCATAACTGCGTGTAGACATCTATAGGCAGGTCGAGAAAGGCATGAAGCCTTGGAGACACCCGGCTCGTACTGACCCTGACCACAAAGTCTGCTATACGCCTGCTGCGGTGTCACGGTACCCGGGTAGTCTGTGGGGAGCAATGAGTACTCCTCTGTCTCAGTGTATGCCTCATCATATAGACGCATCCCAATCGAAAACTGGCTCATACTGAGGCTGTAATGTCGACCGAGGGCTCTGAACTGAACTGTGGTGCCCTCGGTGAAACTGCTGTACCCCCGATCGAACTCAAACGACGCCAGGACCTCTAAAGTGAGCGGTCGGATCACCGAGTCCCGGATAACCATCAATCTCTCCCAGCTACCGACTGAGAGCAGCTCGCTAATCTCATCTGCGACGCTGTCTCCCCCCTGAATACTCCTCACTATACTCAAATCCAAATATCTCGTCTGTCCAAAACGGAGTCCTGATAAACGCTCGAACCGAACCTGATGCTCGGCTATACTGAACTCTGTCTCTGCTGGAGGAGGTGTGGGCTCACGGGGGCGCTTCCCTGTCGATTTCCTGGGTCTAGAAGACATTCATGTAAGATTGGAAAAGAAAACAATCAAAAACAGTTCAAAATAACCAATCTGCAGAAATCCACACGGCCGTGTGTTAATTCCACACGCCCGTGTGGAGTTTCTGACGGGCAAAGCATCACGGCCGTGGGGTTAAAAATCCACAATTTACATCTAAATTCGTTCTAATTTCATTCTAAGCATGCTCGTATGTAATGTAAACATCCAAACCAAGCAAAATTATATAAAAGAACGAATTGAATCAAGAATTGACGAAGAAAAAGGTATTGAAGGTCTCACCGGCGGTGGAGATGAAAAACCAAGTAATACGGCCGGAAAACTCGAACAAATTCCTTCAAAAACCTCAGAGAAAGTCGGGGAAGTGATAGAGAGGGTAGGAGAGAAGTTTAGAGTGGAGAAGGAAGAGGCACAAGTGATTTCTATAAGAAAAACGCGCGGCTTTTGAAGTTCTGGAAATTCACACGGCCGTGTGAAGTAACCACACGGCCGTGTGCCTCAGAAATTAGGGTTCACAGGGGCTAACACACGCCCCTGTGCGCACTCTGATCATTCTCTGAACTACCTCACACGGCCGTGTGTTAATTCCACACGGCCGTGTGCCTCCACAGGGGTCTACACAGGGCCACCCACACGGGCCTGTGGATTCACGGGAAAATACAGAAGGTCTCTGAAAATTTTCACACGGCCGTGTGTTAATTCCACACGGCCGTGTGCCCAACTTGGCCAAGACACAAGGCCGGCCACATGGGCCAACACACGCCCCTGTGGTCTCTCTCACTTGCCCGAGAAACGCTAAGTATTTCACACGGCCGTGTGAATACTCCACACGGCCGTGTGCCTTGACAAGCTCTACCACAGGGGCTCACACACGCCCCTGTGGTTTCTCTGGATGAAAAGGGAATTCCTGCAGAATTTTCACACGGCCGTGTGCCTTAGCACAGTGGCACTCACAGGGGCATCCACACGTCCCTGTGGACTCTCTGGAAGAGAGTTGAAGTTCTGCGAAATTTCACACGGCCGTGTGTTAATTCCACACGGCCGTGTGCCCCTTCTGAAATTTTTCACAGGGGCAAAGTCACGCCCCTGTGTCTTCTCTGGTTAAGCTCCAATTGGTAACACACGGCCGTGTGTTAATTCCACACGGCCGTGTGTTTTCTCTGGTTTACTTAGAAAATTCTACAGACTCTCAGAAAAATTCAGAAATTCTTTTAAAACACTTAGAGCCTGTATAAACCATAAAAACACGACCAGAGACCATCGAAAACACACTCAACCGACTCAAACTTCGTCAATTAACGTTAAGGCACACGTAAATAATCGAAAATCCACATGAAAACTCAGCATATGCACATGAAAATTGGGACACCATAGCTAAGACTTTTATTCAACCCTAAAACTAAACTAGGTCCTAGAAAAACTGCAAAAACGCTTGGGTTGCCTCCCAAGAAGCGCTTGTTTAACGTCACTTAGCTTGACGTACCTGTCTTACCTTACGGCGGTTTGAGAAAGAATACCTCCTTATCATCATTGCACACTTCTCCACTGAAATAGGGCTTCAACCGATGCCCATTCACTTTGAATGTACCCTTCTCCGGGTGAGTGATCTCCACTGCCCCCTGGGTGAATACTTGCATAACAGTATACGGGCCAAACCATCTTGATTTGAGTTTTCCGGGGAAGAGCCGCAATCGCGAGTTGAATAACAACACTTTATCGCCCACTTTGAATTCCTTTGGTGATTTAATGTGTTTATCATGCCACTTTTTGATCTTCTCCTTATAGATTCTAGCATTCTCATATGCTCTCAATCTCCACTCGTCAAGTTCATTAAGATGAAGCAACCTCTGCTCACCGGCTTTTTTCAAATCAAAGTTCATTGTCTTGATTGCCCAATATGCCTTGTGTTCAAGCTCCACCGGTAAATGACATGACTTCCCATAAACCAAATTGTATGGAGTAGTCCCTACAGGAGTCTTGTATGCTGTCCGATGGGCCCATAGTGTGTCATCTAACCTTTCAGACCAGTCTCGCTTCCCTTGCTCTACAGATTTTGTTAGGATCCTCTTAAGCTCTCTGTTGGTCACCTCAACTTGTCCACTTGTTTGTGGATGATACGGGGTTGCAAGGCGATGGTGTACTCCGTATCTTTTCAATACCTTATCCAATTGGAGATTACAGAAATGTGTTCCACGATCACTGATAATCACTCGTGGAGTGCCGAACCTAGTGAACAACCGCTTTAAGAATTTTACCACTGTCCTTGCATCATTTGTTGGCAAAGCATGAGCTTCGACCCATTTAGAGACGTAGTCTACTGCCACCAGTATATATTGATTCCCGTTAGATTTCGGAAACGGTCCCATGAAGTCAATGCCCCATACATCAAAAACTTCGCAGAATTGCATAGGATTCTGAGGCATCTCGTCTCTTCGCGATAGATTCCCTGCCCTTTGGCAGCTATCACATCGAAGAACAAACTGGTGTGTATCTTGGAATAGAGTCGGCCAATAGAATCCTGCGGATAAGACCTTTTCGGCAGTTCTACTAGAGGCATAATGGCCTCCAACCGGACCGGAATGGCAATGAGCAAGAATATCCCATCCTTCTTTTCTTGAGACACATCTCCGAACAACCTGATCCGCATAAATACGGAAAAGGAATGGATCATCCCAGAAGTAATGCTTCAGGTCGCTAAAGAATTTCTTCTTTTGTTGGAATGTAAGCCCTTGCTTGAGTATCTTTCCGGATAGGTAATTGGCAAAGTCTGCGAACCATGGCGCATCATCTGATGGTGAGTCTAGGTCTTTGATTGAGTATAGATGTTCTTCCGGGAAGGAATCATTAATTTCCTTACTCAATGGCTCTTGAACAAAACTCCCTTCTAGCCTAGACAAATGATCTGCTACCACATTTTCAGTCCCCTTCTTGTCCTTTATTTCCATATCAAATTCCTGCAGCAGTAATATCCACCTAATTAACCTTGGCTTTGCATCGGCTTTGTTCATGAGGTAACGGAGAGCTGAATGATCTGAAAAAACAATCACCCTTGACAAGATAAGATACGATCTGAATTTGTCTAGGGCGAACACTACTGCTAACAGTTCTTTTTCTGTGGTGGTGTAATTCTCTTGTGCACCTGTGAGAGTCTTGCTAGCGTAATAAATGGGCTGAAACTGTTTTTCTTTCCTTTGCCCCAAAACTGCTCCAACAGCATAATCACTTGCGTCACACATGATCTCAAAAGGCTCATTCCAATCAGGTGTGATCAAAATTGGAGCTTGCACCAATTTGTCCCTTAACACATTGAATGCCGTCTTACATTCTTCCCCAAAATCAAATGGAGCATCTTTTTCAAGAAGTTTAGTTAGTGGTTGTGTGATTTTTGAGAAATCCTTAATAAATCGTCTATAAAACCCTGCATGACCCAAGAAGCTTCGAATGCCCTTTACATTTGCTGGTGGAGGAAGCTTGTCTATAACTTCAATCTTGGCTTTGTCTACCTCTATACCCTTCCGAGAGATCTTATGTCCTAAAACAATACCTTCTCGTACCATGAAATGACACTTCTCCCAATTGAGAACAAGGTTTGTTTCTTCACACCTTGTTAGCACTCTCTCCAAATTTTTTAAACACAGATCAAAGGAGTCACCAAACACCGAGAAGTCATCCATGAACACCTCCATTATATCTTCCAAAAGGTCATCAAAGATAGCAGTCATACATCGTTGAAACGTTGCGGGTGCGTTGCAAAGTCCGAACGGCATTCGTCTATATGCAAACGTACCATAGGGGCAAGTGAAGGTAGTCTTCTCTTGATCTTCCAGGGCTATAGGGATCTGAAAATACCCTGACATCCCGTCGAGAAAACAGTAAAACTCATGCCCGGCTAACCGCTCTAACATTTGATCTATGAAAGGCAATGGAAAATGATCCTTTCGGGTTGCATCGTTCAACCTTCTGTAGTCAATACACACCCTCCATCCTGTGACCGTTCTGGTTGGAATAAGTTCATTCTTTTCATTCTTGATCACTGTCATTCCACCTTTCTTTGGAACCACTTGCGTTGGACTGACCCAAGCACTGTCAGAGATGGGATAAATAATTCCTGCATCCAACAACTTCACCACCTCTGCCTTGACAACCTCTTTCATGTTTGGGTTCAGTCTTCTCTGGGGCTGAATTACTGACTTGAAATTATCCTCCATTAGAATTTTATGTGTGCAAAATGAAGGATTTATTCCCTTCAAATCTGAAATCTTCCAAGCAATAGCAGGCCTGTGCTTCTTTAACATGTTCACCAACTTCTCTTTCTGTTCTAATGAAAGATCAGAGGCTATGATAACAGGGAGTTTCATTCCGTCTGCTAGATATGCATACTCCAGATGCTGCGGTAATGTTTTTAACTCCAAATCAGGTGGTTCTTCAATGGACGGCCGCAACCAGTTCTCTCTCAATCGATCAATCTCTTCAAACTGACATGATTCTTGTTCTTCTACACTTTCCGTGTTGTTCTGTAAAACTTGGCTATTGAGATGATCTTGGGGTTCCACTGCAACCTCTATACTACATGCTTTACGGGTTAAATCAATTGTTTCTACTGAAAAGACCTCCTGTTTTTGTTCTTGACAATATGATTCAAACTGGGAGAGAACTCTCTCTAGAGTCTCTCCTGACGCTTCCCTTGAAGCAGTTGCAGACCTTTCAAATTCATCCAATACCCCATACAATTCACATCCTATGTGCTGTTCCATGCAAGACTGATAAACCTTGGTGTCTTCTTCAACGAAAGGAGTGAGAATTATTTGCTCATACTCAATACCACTCATAACTGCTTGTACTGTGAATGACTGAAATTTCTATTCCACCTCTTCCACAAATCTTATAAGTGTATCGATCATTTCAGTTGCATAAAGCATCCCTTCTTTTCTGTACTTAAGATCAAGTCAGTGCAAACCACTAAGAACAATGGTAGATAAGGAAAATATGAAATAGAATGCGAAGTGAATAGCTAAAATAGTGAAAAACAAATAACTAAAACGCCTATTCCCCGGCAACGGCGCCAAAAACTTGACACGACCCCTTGCGTGTATCCCGCAAGTGCACGGGTTTGTCGAAGTAATAAATTTACCTTGGTGAGAAGGTAGTCGAATCACAGGGAATAGGGAGATAGAATATAAGGTTTCACTAGTTAAGCTATGCAGAATACGGAGAATGATAATAAGATTGATGAGTGAAAATAATGCAAAGCAATAAACTAAGTAGAGAGATGGAAGAAAGAAGTGCAAGTAGGAAAATCGAGAAGGACTAACAATGAATAAAAGAGGGTATCCGGACAAGCTACCTCTAGGGTCTATGTTTCAAGTGCAAGACTATGATATTATACTCTCCTATTGATGTCAATTGAGTCGAGGATATCCTAAGACTCACGGTCCCAAACCTAAGGACAACCGTGACTAACTCCAACACTATGCCCGGTGTTAGGATTCACAACACCCTTCACTCTGTCACCTAGATGACTAAGCCCCAGGGGAGTCCATCTGCCTAAACCTCACACTATGTGGAGTTGCATTATGCTCTAGGGATTCCTAGTGATTAAACCTGTTCCTATACGTAATTCTAACCCTTTGGTCCAGGTGGAAGAACCCTAGTCTAGATTGAGCCCTAGCAAATAGGATTCACTACAACCCTCCACTCTATTACTTGCGTAACTAAGCCCTAGGGGAGTTTATCTACCTATTGCTTCACTCTATTTCGACCGCTATTAAATCAAAGAATCGGAGGTAGGGAGAAATCACATCGAAGGGGAAAGGGGTACATTGCTACCTCACAACTCTCCCTCTCAACCCTCTTTAATCTTGAGTAGTCTAATCCTATAGGAGTTGTCACACCTCCAAAGGAAAGCCTAGATTGCTCTCAACCCTAATGTCACGTTTAAGGGAAAACAATATGAAAGGATAATCAAGATTAAAAACTCAATTTTATTCATCAACGATGGAAAGCATAATAATCAATGTCAAAGAAACATAAGAAACCCTAAAGTTTACAAGTCCGAATACCCCACAAGGGGTTTAGCTCCTCATAGAGCTATACATGTTCATCAACGTGAGAAATAAAGCATAAAACATAGACATCAATGAAAAACCCCCTCGAATTGGTGTGGCCGTGGTCTTGTGCAAACGTCGAACCTCGAAATCGATGCCGACGACGCGCTAGAACCTCCACGAAATCCACTCCGAAACCCTAGCCGCGCTCCAGAAAGTTGGGGAAAAGATAGGTCCAAACGATTCCTCAAAAGGTTGCAAAAATCCCCTTTTATATAGTTGAATCGCGGCTTTAAAATTGGACTTATCGGGGGCTTCACACGGCCGTGTGGAATTTCCACACGCCCGTGTGAAGCTTCTGTCTCGGCTGAAAAATTAATTTCACACGGCCGTGTGGAATTTCCACACGCCCGTGTGTCTTCACTGGATGGCTGAAATCGCAAAACACACGGCCGTGTGGAATTTCCACACGCCCGTGTGACTTCTCTGTCTGGCTGGAAAATGGCTCACACGGCCGTGTGGACTCTCCACACGCTCGTGTGACTTCTCTAGAACACTAATCTTCAGCTGAACAGGCTTGGTAACTTGCCGAAACGCCTCCCGGGTCCATTGTTCTTCATCGAGGCCATTACTTGGGCACACAAGCAATGGTAGGTCGCGCCGATTGCTTCAAGTCTTCTTCTTTCGCGAGATTCTCCTAAGTAACACGGATTGGAGTTGTTGTGAATGTGACTGCCTTTGTGCCCCTCCAAAAGAGGTTGGCACACATCCACAAGTCCAAATACGTGCTTCGTTCCTTGCTTGGTCCGAGAACATCCCAACATTGGCGAACGCGACCTAATTTCATTCTTCTTCTCCAAATAGGCTCCACAATACCTTCAATGCACAAGAGAACACAAATGCGCACATTTAGTGATAAAACCTGATAAAAGGTATGCTTAATGTAAGATAATAGCGCTTCGCGATACTATAACACCAGCACTTATCAGCTATCTAATATACAATTAGGTAAACATGTATAATAATTTTATTTAATGTTTTTATTTATTGTGTTTACATGATTTTTAGATTGTTGTTAATAAAAGGTATTGTGTGTATGTTATTTTAATTTATTATCTCCCATTCTTTTTCCACATATGTTATCTTGTTCTTTTTAAATACTATTGTGTTTATAGTATAAATCATATGATTAACTATCTCATCACTAATATTATTTAATACTTGCACCAAATCTATATGCATCTTTAGCTTTAATTCAAATTTTTTCCTTTTAATAGTGTAGTAATAATCTTTAAATTATTTTCATGTATTATGTTTGTTTGTAGGGAGGTGATAATGCTCTTATGGATGTAATAGCAAATTCTCAAGAAAATATAAGAGATGTCCCTCATGGCAATGCTAATGAAAAAGATGATAGTTATAATAGCTTGGAGGAAGATTTCGAAAAGATATTGATGACAATGAAAATGAGGATAGTTGTGAAGATGACGATGATGACGATGATTGAAGATTTAAATATTTTGAATGTTTCAACTGTTATTGAATTTCATTTTTCAAATATTTATGAAGTTAATGTTTTGTAAAAGTCTATAATACTTAATTCCGTTCACTTTTTTTATTTCATGTTTTGAACTTTTATTGTGTCATTGTTTTGTAGAAGTTTATAAGACATGAATTAATGTTAACTTATTATGTTAAATTGAGTCAATGTTGTGGTAAATGATTTTGTTGTGTGTGAGCTTGTTTTTATATAATTTAAATTATATTGTAATATAGGATTTAAAATAATTAGTCGTATGTTACTGATTTTTCCATATTACATTTGCGATGACTTGGTCACAAAAAGATGTATTTGAATTGGCACACAAAAATATTCATTTGCGGCCATTACAGATTGGTTCCAAATAACATTTGCAAAGTTAGTTGCAAATAATAATCTGCTATGACAACTTATTTTTTGTTGCAAATAATACCTTTTGCGATGGCTTACTCTTTGCTACAAATACTATTTTTTACAACAACTTCATCTTTGTGGCAAAAAATACCTTTTGCGGTAGCTTACTCATTGTTGTAAAAACTATCTTTTGTGATGGACAATATGTTTTCGCAAATAATATCTTTTGCAATGAATAATTTGTTGTTGCAAATAATACATTTCTCTTTTTTTTCGGAATGCCTCCATTTTTCAAATTTCAATCAAAAAATTAATCTAACGTTTTCTTTTCCGAAAGTCTCCTATTTTTAGATCAAAACTTTACTTGTATGTTTCATTTATGTAATGAATCTATTTTTTTAACCAAAAAATAAATTGTATGTTTTCTTTTTGAAAGGTCACCTATTTTTAAATCAAAATGCTAATCCAATATTTTCTTTTAAGAATATCTTCTATCTATCGGTTTGGAATTAATATCCTAATTCTATGTTTTTTTTTTAATGTCTCCTATTTTTTAGTCAAAACACTAATCTTTTGTTTTCTATTGGCAATGTCTCCTAATTTTTAGTCAAAAATATAATCCTATGTTTTGTTTTAGAAATGTCTCTGATTTTTTAATTTTAAATGAAAACACTAATCCTATGTTTTCTTTTTAGAATATCTCCAATTTTTCAATTTTGAATCAAAACCCTAATATTTTTTTTTTCAGAGTGTCTCTTATTTTTTTTATCGAAACAAAAATCCCATGATTTCTTTTTAAACTGTCTACTGCTTTTTAATCAATGCATAAATCCTATATTTTCATTTCGGAATGTCTCCTAATATTCACTTTTCATCCAAAAACATGATCCTAAGTTTCTTTTTGGAATGTCTTATATTTTTTAATTGAAACCATAATCTTATGTTTTATTTTAGGAATGTCTCCTATTTTTCAATTTTGAATCAAAACCCTAATGCTATGTATTTCTTTTCACAAAGTCTCCTAAATTTTTGTTTTGAATCTATATATTTTTTAAATGTCTCCTATTTTTCAGTTTTGAATCAAGACGCTGATTCTATGTTTTATTTCTAGAAAACATTTTAATTTTTTATTTTGAATCTAAATCCTAATCCTGTTCATTCTTTTGGAATATCTACTGTTTTTCAATCAAAACCTTAATCTCATATTTTCATTTTGGAAAGTCTCCAATTTTCAAATTTTTAAACAAAACACTAATCCTATGCTTACTTTAGGGAATGTCTCCTATTTTTGGATCAAAACCCTAATTCTATATTCTCTTTTTGAAATGTCTCAAATTTTTGAATCAAAGCCCTAATAAATTGCTTTCTCTTTGGAATGTCTCCTGTATTTTGCATTGGAATCAAAACAAAACCTTAATCATATGTTTTATTTTTTGAATGCCTCTGATTTTTGAATTAAAACCCTAATTCTATATTTTCTTTTAGGAATGTCTCCTATTTTTCAAGCAAAACGCTAATCCTATATTTCATTATTGAATGTTTCCTGTTAATCAAAATCCTAATCCTAAGTTTTCTTTTCAGAATGTCTTCTCATTCCTTATCAAAACCCTGATCTATTGTTTTCTTGACAAAATGTCTCCTATTTTTTTTTTTGAAGCACAACACTAATCCTATGTTTCTTTTTTTTTTTTTTCTGAATTTCTCCTATTTTTTAATAAAATACCTAATCCAATCTTTTCTTTTATTAATGTCTCTAATTTTTTTTTATCAAAAACCTAATTCTATGTTTTCTTTTCTTAATGTCTCCTAATTTTGGCCTTTCAACCTAAAACCTAATCCTAAGATTTCTTTTCGGAATGTCTTCTATTTTTGAATTAAAATATTAATCTTATTTTTTATTTTTAAAATATCTCCAATTTTGCAATCAAAATACTAATCCTATGTTATATTTTCGTAATGCCTCCTCTTTTTCAATTTTGAATCAAAACCACAATCCTATATTTTCTTCTCATAATTTTTCTTATTTTTCAAATGTCTCCTATTTTTTAATCAAAATCCTAATCCTATATTTTCTTTTCAGAATCTCTCATTTTTTTTAATCAAAGGCCTAATGCTAACTTTTCTTTTCAAAATGTCTCCTATTATTTGGATATGAATCAAAAACATAATCTTATGTTTTTTTTTCTCAATATCTAATTGTTTTGAATAAAAACCCTAATCGTATGTTTTCATTTCAGAATGTCTGTTATTTTTTGGTTTTGAATAAAAAACCTAGTCATATGTTTTCTTTTCATTATGGCTCCTATTTTTTAATTGAAACCATGATCGTAAGTTTTTTTTTCTTTCAGAGTGCTTCTTTATTTTTTTCTTATCAGAAGCATAATTGTACATTTTCTTTTTTGGAATTTCTCATGTTTTCCAATCAAACCATAATCCATTGTTTTCTCTTTTGAATGTTTCCTATTTTCAGGTTTTGAATCAAACCCTAATCATATGTTTTCTTTTCGGGATGTCTCCTATTTTTCAATGAAAAATGTAATCATATGTTTTTATTGGAATGTATCTTATTTTTGCATTAAATCAATAATCTTAAGTTTTCTTTTCGTAATGTCTCCTATTTCTTAATAAAAATGATATTCCCAAGTTTTCTTTACGGAATGTCTCCTATTTCTCAATAAAAACACTATTTGATGGTTTCCTTTTGGAATGTCTCCTATTTATCAGTTTTCTTTTGTGAATGTCTCTTATTTTTCTTTTTTGACTCAAAACATTAATCCTATGTTTTATTTTTCGAAATGTTTCCAATATTTTAATTAAAACCCTAATCCTACATTTTCGTTTCAGAATGCCTCCTATTTTTTTAATCAACACCCAAATCCTCTGTTTTCTTTCTGGGATGCCTCCTATTTTTAGGTTTTTAATCTAATTACCCAGAGATTAGCTAGGTAAAGGTATCGTTGTTATTTGGCCCTAGATAATCCCTTGGTAAATTGAACTATTTTAAAACTACCCAAGGATTAGCTAGGTCAAAAGTTCGTTGTTATTTAGTCCTAGCTAATACCTGGGTATTTTTATTTGTTAGAATTTTTATTTAGCAAGGTACTAGTTTCCGTAGGTAAAATTGTTGTTCTTAAAAATTACCCAGGGATTAGCTAGGGATGATAGCAATCATGTTTAGTTCACAGCTAATCCCTATGTAAATATAAAATAAGTTGATTTTTTTTATAGGATTAGTGACCTCCTCTGAAGACCTCATGTTGCACCCCTCCCATTTTTATTTGCTACATGGTTTATTTTTATGATTTTCTTTATTAAAAATAATAATAATAAACATGAAAAACTAACGTATATTTTAAATGAAAACACTAATCCTATGTTTTCATATAGCAATGTATCCTATCTTTTATTTCGTGAATTTCAGCTAATTTATAATCAAAACCCTAATCCTATGTTTGCTTTTCCAAATGCCTCTTATTTTTTAATAAAAATCCAAATCCTATGTTTTTTTTTTCGGAATACCTCCTATTTTTGAATGAAAATCCTAATCTTATATTTTCTATTGAGAATGTCTACAATTTTTTAATCAAAACAATAATCATAAATTTTCTCTTCGTAATGTCTCATATTTTTTAATCAAAACACTAATCCCAAGTTATTGTTTTGGAATGCGCATTATTTTTTAATCAAAATCCTAATCTTATGTTTTCTTTTAAGAATGTCTACTATTTAAAAAAAAAAACAATAATCCTATGTTTTCTTTCCGCAATGTCTGATACTTTTCAATCAAAACCCAAATCATATGTTTTATTTTCAGAATGCACTCTATTTCTGAATCAAAATCCTAATCTTATGTTGTCTTTTCTTATTGTCTCCAATCTTTCAAACAAAACTATTGTCCTATGTTTTATTTTTGAAATGTATCATATTTTTTAATCAAAACCTTAATCTTATATTTTCTTTTCGGAATGTCTACTTTTTTTTAATCAAAACCCTAATCCTAAGTTTTCTGTTCATAATGCCTCCTATTTTTGAATAAAAACCTTAATCCTATTTTTTTATTTTCGGAATGTCTACTATTTTTTGAATTAAAACACTAATCTTTTTTTTTTTTTTTTTTTGTAGTAATGTCTCCTATATTTCATTTAAAACCCTAATCCTATTTTTTCTTATAATAATGTCTTCTCTTTTTCAGTAAAAGCCCTAATCATATGCTTTCTTATAGTAATATCTCCTATTTTTCAAACAAGACCGTAATCTAAGTTTTCTTTATTGAATGCCTACTATATTTGAATCAAAATGCTAATCTTATATTTTGTTTTCTTAATATCTCCAATTTATCAGTTTTGAATCAAAATCCTAATGCGCATTTTTGTTTTGGAATGCCTCTTATTTTTCAGTCAAACATTGTTCCTATGTTTTATTTTCGGAATATCTCATATTTTTCAATCGGAAATCTAATACTATTTTTTCTTTTCATAATGTCCACTATTTTCTATGCAAAATTATCCTATGATTTCCTTTACTAATGTCTCGTATTTTTCAATCAAAACCATAATCTTATATATTCCTTTTGGAATGTCTTGCATTTTTGAATGAAAGGCCTAATCCTATTTTTTTTTCTTTTCTGAATGTCTTCTATATTTTGGATTTTAATCAAAACCCTAATCCTTTATTTTCTTATAGTAATGTATCATACTTTTTTCAATCAAAAACCTAATCCTACGTTTAATTTATGAAACGTCTTATATTTTTCACTCAAAACCATAATCGTATGTTTCCTTTTCATAATGTTTCATATTTTTTAATCAAAATCATAATCCTATGTTTTTTTAAATTCAAGTTATTTTTCAATCAAAACCCTAATCTTATATTTTTCTTTTGAGAATGTCTACTATTTTTTAATCAAAACAATAATATTATGTGTTCTTTTCATAATGTCTCATATTTTTCAATCAAAAGCCTTAGTCCTATGTTTTCTTTTAAGAGTGGTTATTATTTTGAATCAAAATCCTAATCCTATATTTTTTTGTTAAGTAATGTCTCTCATTTCTCAATCAAAACACTAATCCTTTGTTATCTTTTTCTTAATGTCTCATATTTTTCAATCAAAACCCTAATCCTATGTTTTCTTTTTGGAGTGGCTATTATTTTTTAATCAAAATCCTAATCCTATATTTTCTTGTAGTAATGTCTCTCATTTCTCAATCAAAACAATAATCCTTTCTTATCTTTTCATAATGCCTCTGATTTTTCAAGTTTTAATCAAAATACTAGTCCTATCTTTTCTTTTGGGAAGGTCTCACATTTATATATCAAACCCTAATCTTACGTTTTCTTTTCTTAATGACTCCTAATTTTGAATCAAAACCCTAATCCTTTATTTTCTTATAGTAATGTCTCATATTTTTAAATCAAATCGCTAATCCAATGCTTTCTTTTTCAGAAACCCTACTCTATTTTGATCAAAACCTGAATCATTTGATTTTTCTTAGGAATGTTTCTTACTATGCAAAAAAAAAAACAGCAATCGTATGTTTTCTTTTCTTAATGTCTCTGTTTATTTTAATCAAGACCCTCATCTTATGTTATTTTTTTTATAACGCCTTTTATTTTTTAATCAAAACATTAATTTTATCTTTTAATTTGGTAATCTCTGATATTTTTGACTCAAAACCCTAATCCTAAGTTTAATATTATAAATTTCTACTATTTTTCAATCAAAATCTAATCCTATTATCTCTTTTCAAAATGCCAACTATATTTTAATCAAAACCCTAATCCTATTTTTCCTTTTAAGAATATCTACTATTTTTGAATCAAAAACGTAATCCTAGTTTTTTTATAGTAATATTTCCTATTTTTCAATCAAAACGCTAATCCTATATTTTCTTTTTAGAATGACTCCTATTTTGCAAGAAAAACACAAATTCTATGTTTTCATTTCTTAATGTCTCCTATTCATCATATTTGAATCAATACCGTAACTAATGTTTTTCTTTTCGTAATGTCTACTATTTTTCAATCCAAAACCGAGACATTTAGAAATGTACACATAGGATTAGGATTTTGATTAAAAAATAGGGGAAATTCCAAAAAGAAATATAAGATTAGGGTTTTGATTCAAAATCGAAAAATAGGAGATATTGCAAAAAAAAAAAATAACAAAGGATTAAGGTTTCGATTTAAAAATAGAAGACATTCTAGAATGAATTTATAAGATTACGGTTTTGAGTGAAAAATAGTAGACATTCCAGAATAAAAAAACGTAGCATTATGGTATTGATTCAAAAATATAAGACCTTCTAAAAAGAAAAGATAGGTGTAAGTTTTCGATTCAAAAACTAAAAATAGGAGATATTTCAAAAGAAAAAAATAGGATTTAGGTTTTGATTAAGAAATAGAAGACGTTGCGAAAAGAAAAAACATAGGACTTTTTGGTTTAATGCAAAACCGAAAATTAGCCAACATTTCTGAAAAAAACATAGAATTAGGGGTTGGACTGGAAAATAGGTGGCATTCTAAAAAAAAACATAAGATTAGGGTTTTGATTCAAAATTATAAAATAGGAGACATTATGAAAAGAAAACATACGATTAGGGTTTTGATGCAAACCTGAAAAAAACTAGGCATTCCGAAAAAAGAACATAGGATTAGGGTTTTGATGCAAAACCAAAAAATATTAGACATTTCTAAATGAAAACATAGGGTTAGGGTTTCGATGCAAAACAAAAAAATACTAGACATTTCTAAAAGAAAATATAGTATTAGTGTTTTGATGCAAATCCAAAAACATAGCAGACATTCCTAAAATAAAACAAATGATTATAGTTTTGATACAAAAATGTAAAAGAGTAGACATCGTGAAAAAGGAAAACATAGGATTAAGTTTTTTTATTGAAAACTGAAAAATATGAGACATTTAAAAAAACAAAAGATTAGGTTTTTTATTGAAAACTGAAAAATAGGAGACATTTCAAAAAAAAAAAACAAAAGATTAGGTTTTTTATTGAAAACTGAAAAATAGGATACAATAAAAAAAGAAAACAAAGGATTAGGCTTTTAATTGAAAAATAGGAGACATTTAGGGAAAAAAATTGGATTATTTTTTTCAAAAATAGGAGGCATTATGAAAAGAAAATATATTATTAGGGTTTTGATTCAAAATTGACAAATTGGAGACATTCTGAAAAAAAAAAAAAAAGGATTTAATTTTTATTCAAAACTAGGACACATTCCAAAATGAAAACATAAAATTGCGTTATCTAATCCAAAACTGAAAAATAAGAGATATTTTGAAATTAAAACATATGATTAGGGTTTTGATTGGAAAATTAGATTCATTCTGAAAAAAGAACATATAGAATTAATGTTTTGAGTCAAAACAAGAAAAATAATATGAGACATACCGTTAAGAAAACATTAGGTTACTATTTTGAATCAAATATTGGACACATTCTGAAAAGGAAACATATTATTATGGTTTTGATTCAACATAAAAAAATAGAAAAGATTACGTAAAGAAAAACATAGGGTTAGGGTGTTGATTGGAAAATAGTAGCCATTCCAAAAAGAAAACATAGGGTTTTGATTGAGAACCGAAAAATAGGAGACACTGTGAAAACAAAACAAGGGATTAAGGGTTTGATTAAAATATATGAGACATTCCAAAACCAAAACATACGATTATGACTTTGTTCCAAAAATAGCTCACTTATTAGATTTGGGTTTTGAATAAAATATTGGAGACAATCAGAAAACAAAATATTAGTTAGGTTTTGAATAAAATTCAAAAATAGGAGACATTCTGAAAAAGAAAATATAAGACTAAGGATTTTATTTAAAAACAAGACACATTATCAAAAGAAAAAAATATAGGTTTAGATTTTTATTCAAAAATAAAAAATTGGAGACATTATGAAAAGAGAACATAGGAACAGATTTTTTTTATTCAAAACTAAGAAATAGGAGATATTCTGAAAAAACATAGGGTTGGTATTTTGATTCAAAAAATGAAAAATAAGACATTCTAGAAAGAAAACATTGGGTTATATTTTGATTAAAACAAAAAAATAGGAGAGATTTCGAAAGGAAAACATAGGATTAGTGATTATCTTAAATAATTAGAGATGTTCTAAAAAGGAAACATAGGATTATGGTTTTGATTTAAAACCTAGAAAATAAGAGACATTTGGAAAGTATAACATAGGATTAGGTTTTTCGTGCAAAACCGATAAATAGGAGACTTTCTAAAAGGAAAACATAGGATTTCATTTTTTATTTAAAAATTGGGGACTTCCGATAATAAAACAAAGTATTATATTTTCAATTAAAAAATTGTAGACATTGCAAAACATAGGATTAGCTGTTTGATTAAAAAATAGGAGCCATTTAAAAAAAAAAAAAAACATAGAATTACGTTTTTGATTAAAACATCACACTAGGGTTTTGATTCAAAACTGAAAAATAGCAGACATTCCGTAAAGAAAACATCGCACTAAGGTTTTGATTGAAAAATATGAGGCAGTCCGAAAAGAAAATATAGGATTTGGATTTGATTAAAAAATAGGAGACATTCTGAAAAGAAATCATAGGATTAGTGTTTTGGTTGAAAAATTGAAGAATAGAAGACATTCCGAAAAGAAATTATATGATTAGAATTTCCATTGGACAATAGCATACACTTCGAAAAACAAATATAGGATTAGGGTTTTGACTAAAAAAATAAGGCATTCCAAAAAGAAAACACAGGGTTAGAGTTTTTTTTTAAAACATAAAAATATCATACATTCTGAATAGAAAATATAGGTTTAGGGTTTTGATTGAAAACTGAAAATTTAGTGATCAGTATAAAAATATTGGGTTATGGTTTTTAATATAAAATGGGTGACATTGCGAAATGAAAACATAAGATTAGTGCTTTTATTCAAAAATAGAAAACATTACAAAAAGAAAAAAACATTGGATTTGTGTTTTGGTTGAAAACCAAAAAATTAGAGACATTCCAAAAGAAAACATGGGATTAGGGATTTGATAAAAAATGGAAGACATTCTGAATATGAAAAAATTGGAGTATGGTTTTGATTCAAAACTAAAAAATAGAAGACAATCCCAAAATAAAACATAGGTGTAGTCTTTTGATTCAAATATAGGAGACATTCCCAAAAGAAAAAACATAAAATTAGGGTTTTCATTGAAAAATAAGAGAAAATAATAAAGAAAAACATTGGATTAGGATTTTGATTCAAAGCCTATAAATAGGAGACATTCCAAAAAGTAGCAATAGATTAGAGTTTTGATTAAAAAAAAAAGAGACATTGAGAAAAGAAACTACAGTATTACAATTTTGATTCAAAACCAATAAATAGGAGACATTTCGTAAAGAAAATATAGGATTAGTATTTTGATTAAAAAATAGGAGACATATCTAAAAGAAAACATTTACTTAGGGTTTGAATTCAGAATTGATAAATGGGAGACTTTTCGCAAAGAAAACATTCAACTAATAAAACATAAGATTAGTGTTTTGATTCTAATGCGAAAAATAGCAGGCATTCCAAAAAGAAAACATTGGATTGTTGACTTGATTGCAAAATTGGATACATTCAAAAACGAAAACATAGAATTAATACATTGATGCAAAATTTTGAGACTTTAGTTAAAACAACATAAGATTATGGTTTTGATTGAAAAATTGATAAATAGGAGAGATTCCAAAAAGAAAACATGGGATTGGGGATTTGATTGAAAAATTGGAAACATTCTGAAAGAAAGACAGATTATGGTTTCGATTCAGAACTGAAAATATCAGATATTCTGAAAAGAACACAAAGGATTAGGTTTTTTATGAAAAAATAGGAGACAAATAAAAAAGAAAACATAGGATTAAGGTTTTGATTCAAAACTGAAATATATGAGAAATTCCCAAAAGAAAACATAGGATCAAAACCGAAAATAAGAGACATTCTGTAAAGAAAAGATATAATTAGGGTTTTGATTCAAAATTGAAAAATAGGAAACATTCTGAAAAGAAAACTTAGGATTATGTTTTTTATTAGGGTTTCGATTGAAATATAGGACACAATATGAAAAGAAGACAATGGATTAGGGAATTGATTAAAAAATAAGAGACATTCTAAAAAGAAAACATAGGATTATTGTTTTAAATCAAAACAAAAATAGGAGACATTTAGAAAATAAAGCATAGGATTAGGTTTTTTATTCAACAATAGGAGACATTCCAACAATAAAACATTGGAATAGGATTTTGATTCAAAACTGATAAATACGTGACATTATGAAAATAGAATTAGAAACCATAGCATTGAAATTTTGATTCAAAACCAATAAATAGGGGACATTTTGCAAAGAAAACAAAGGATTTGAATTTTGATTCAAAAGTACGAGGCATTTTGAAAATAAAATATAATATTATGGTTTTCATTATTATGTGAAAAATAGGAGAAATTATGGAAAAAAACATAGTATTTGAATTTTGATTTAAAAGTACAAGACATTCTAAAAAAAATATATAATATTATAGTTTCATTCTAATGTGAAAAATAGGAGAAATTTCCAAAAGAAAATAAAGGATTAGGGTTTTCATAGAAAAATAGTAGACATTCTGAAAATAAAAACATTTGATTTGGGAATTGATTAAAAAATTGAAGACATTCTCAAAAGAAAACATAGGATTAGGGTTTTGATTCAAAACCGAAAAATAGGAGTCATTTAGGAAAAAAAAATACAAGATTAATGTTTTAATTCAAAACTAGGTGGCATTGCAAAAAAAAAATAGGATTAGGGTTTCGATTGAACAATACGAGATATTGCAAAATATATATATATATAGGGTTAGGGTTTTGATTCAAAACCAAAAATAGGCGACGTTATGAAAAGCAAAGATAGCATTTGGGTATTATATATTCAAAACCCAAAAATAGGAGACATTTCAAAATGAAAACATAGGATTTATGTTTTGATTTAAAATAGAATACATTTTTGAAAAGAGAACTTAGGATTATGTTTTTTATTAAAAAACGATAATTAGCGGACATTCCCAAAATAAAACATGATATTTGGGTTTTGATTAAAAATATGAGACATTACAGAAAATAACATAGGATTACAGTTTTGACGAAAAAAATAGGAGACACTACGAAAAGAAAACATAAGATTAGGGTTTTGATTGGAAAAGAGGAGACATTCAAAAAGAAATCATAGGGTTAGGATTTCGATGCACAATAGAACAATAGTAGACATTCAAAAATGAAAATATAATATTAGGGTTTTGATTAAAAAATAGGAGGCATTTCGAAAATAAACATAAGATTAGGATTTTGATCGAAAACCGAAAAATAGGAGACATTCCAAAAACACATAGAATTATGATTTTGATTAAAAAATAGACGACGTTCTGGAAATAAATGATAGGTTTAGGGTTTTTATTAAAATATCAGAGATACCAAAAAAATACATAGAATTATGTGTTTAACTTAAAAATAGGAGACATTCCAAAATGGAAACTTAGGATTAGTTTTTTTTTATTTAAAACCAAAAAAATAGGTGGCATACCTAAAGCAAAACATAGGATTAGTGTTTTGATTAAAAAATAGGAAATATTTTGAAAAGAAAACATATGATTGTGGTTTTGATTCAACACCCAAAAATAGCAGGCATTCGGAAAAGAAAACATAGGATACGCGTTTTGATTCAAAAATATTAGACATTCTTAAAAGAAAAAAATTTATTCAAAAATAGAAGACATTACATAAAGAAAATATAGGAACATGGTTTTGATTCCAAAGTAGGAGGAATTCCAAAAAAATAAGTATAGTATTAGGATTTTGATTAAAAAATAAGAGGCTTTTCAAAAAGAAAACACACGAATAGTTTTTAATTCAAAATTGAAAAATAGTAGACATTCCGAAACGCAAAGATGGTACTACGGTTTTAATTTTAAAATATGAGATATTCTGAAAATAAAACATATGATTAAGGTTTTAATTAAAAATAGCAGACATTCCGAAAAATAAATACAATATTGGGGTTTTGATTAAAAAATAAGAGACATTTTGAAAAGAAAACATTAGATTAGATTTTTTATTCAAAATTGAAAAATAGTGGTCATTCTGAAAGAAAAAAAAGTAGGAATATTGAATTGATTGAAAAATAAGAGACATTCTGATAAGAAAACAAAAGATTAGGGTTTTGATGAAAAAGCGAAAAATAGGAGACATTTCGAAAAGAAGATATACGATTAGTGTTTTGATTAAAAAATATAAAAATATAAGACATTCTGAAGTGAAAACCTAGGATTATGGTTTTTATTCAAAACAAAATAAAAGCAGACATTCCAAATGGAAAACATAGGATTAGGGTTTTGATTCAAATCCAAAAAATAGGAGAAATTGCGAAAATGAAACAAATGATTAGGGTTTTAGTTGAAAAATTGGAGACATTATGAAAATAAAATATAGGATTACTTTTTTTATTCAAACATAGGAGAAATTCGGAAAACAAACCGTAGGACTATGGTTTTTATACAAAATGATAAAATAGGAGATATTTTAAAGAGAAAAATATAGGATTATTGTTTTTATTAAAAGTAGAAGACAATCCAAAAAGAAAAAAATTGGATTAGTTATTTTATCAAAAAATAGGAGACAATCCAAAAAAAAAAACATATGATTAAGATTTTAATTCAAAAATAAGAGACATTCAGGAAAGAAAACATTGCAGTAGGTTTTTTTATTTAAAAACGAAATAGGAGACATTTCGAAAGAAAAACATAGAATTTGAGTTTTGATTGGAAAATATGAGACATGTTGAAAAAAAAAATCATAGGATTAGGGATTTGATGCAAAACCAAACAATAGGAGACATTCCAAAATGAACACATAGGATTACTATTTTCATTGAAAAATAAACATTTCAAAAAAAAAAAATTAGGATTAGTGTCTTGATTCAAAATAAAAAAATATGTGGCATTCGCAAAAGGAAACATAGGATTAGATTTTTGATTCAAAAATAGGAGACATTAAGGAAAGAAAACAAGGTATTAGGGTTTTGATTGAAAAATAGCAGACATTGCAAAAAAAAAAACATAGCATTAATGTATTGCTCAAAAAATAGCAAACTTTGTGAAAATAAAATATAGGATTAGTTTTTTTATTCAAAAACAAAAATAAGGGGCATACCGAAAAGAAAACATTGGATTAGGGTTTTGGTTAAATAATAGGAGATGTTAGTAAAAGAAAACTTGAGATTATTTGTTTCGATGGGAAACCAAAAAAATAGCCAATATTCTGAAAAAAAAAAACATAAGATTGAGGTTTTGATTGGAAAATAAGAGACATACCGAAAGGAAAACATATGATTAGAGGTTTGATGCAAAACTAAAATACACTAGTCATTCCGAAAAGAAATACATAGGATTTTGTTTTGATGCAAAACCGAAAAATACCAGACATTAAAAAAAAACATTGGATTAGGATTTTATTAAAAAAAAAAATAGGAGACATTATGAAAAGAAAATATAGGATTAGAGTTTTGATTCAAAACTGACAAATTGGAGATATTGCAAAAAAAAAAAAAAAAGGATTATGGTTTTGATTCAAAAATAGGATACATTATGAAAACAAAACATTGGATTAGGTTTTCTTATTCAAAACAAAAAAAATAAAAGGAGAAATTTTGAAAAAAAATAATGAATTAAGGTTTTGATTTGAAAATTGGAGTCATTTCAAAAGAAAACATAAAATTAAGGGCTGGTTCAAAATTGAAAAAATATGAGACGTAGACTAAAGAACACATTAGATTATGGTTTTGAATCAAATATAGAACATGTTATGAAAAGAAAACATAGGGTTATGGGTTTGATTCAAAATCAAAAGATAGAAGACATTCCGAAAAGAAAAACATAGGATTAGATTGCTGATTGATAGATAAGTGTGATTCCAAAAAAACATAGGATTAGGCTTTTGATTAAAAACCAAAAATATCAAACATTCCTAAAACAAAACATGAGATCATGGTTTGATTCAAAAAACATGAGACATTTTGAAAAGTAAACATAAAAATAGGCATTTGATTCAAAAATAGCTGGCATTACTAAAAGAAAACAAACTATTAAGGTTTTGAATAAAACTTTGGAGACATTTTGGTTTTGATTCAAATCCGAAGGCTAGAAGCAATTCTTAAAGAAAAACATAAGATTAGGGCATTTATTCAAAAACAGGAGACAATATGTAAAGAAAACATAGCATTAGATTTTTGATTCAAAACCAAAAAATTGAAGACAATACGAAAAAAAAAAGAGGAATATAGTTTTGATTCAAACTGAAAAATAAGAGATATTCCAAAAAGAAAACATGTGATTAGTATTTTGATTCAAAACCAAAAAATAGTAGACATTCGAGAAAAAAAAATCGGATTAAATTTTTTATTGAAAACAAAAAAATAGGAGACATTCAGAAAGGAAAACTTAAGGAAAAACATGCGATAAGGATTTTGATTTAAAACAGATAAATAGGAGACATTCAGAAAAGAAACATAGGCTTTCTATTTTGATAAAAAAATAGGAGACATTCCAAAAATAAAGCAAAGGATTAGTGCTTCAATTCAAATATAGGAGACATTCAAAAAAGAAAATATAGGATTAGCTGTTTGATTAAAAAATAGGAGGTATTAAAAAAAAAACTGTAGGATTAGTGTTTTGGTTCAAGAATAGAAGACATTCCTATAAAAAAACATACGATTATGGTTTTCGCTAAAAAATAGAAGACACATAGAATTAGGGTTTTAATTCAAAGATAGGAGATATTCCAAATTAAAACATAGGATTAATGCTTTGATTATCAAGGGAAAAATAGGATACATTCTAAAAGGAAAACATCGCATTAGGGTTTTGATTAAAAAATTAGGGACAATCCGAAAAGAAAATATATCATTAGGATTTTGATCCAAAAATAAGAGACATTCTTTAAAGAAAACATAGGATTAAGGTTCTAATTGAAAAATAGTAGACACTAGGAAAGAAAGACACACGATTATGGTTTTGATTCAAAACAGAAAAATAAAAGACGTTCAGAAAATAAAACAATGGATTAGGGTTTTTATTCAAAACAAGGAGACATTATGAAAGAAAACAAAAGATTAGGTTTTTTTTATTCAAAACCAAAAAATATGAGATGTTCTGAAAGGAAGAGAATAGTTTAAAAATAAAAAATAGGAAACATTTTGAAAAGAAAACATAGCATTTGGGTTTTCATTCAAAACGGAAAAACAGGAGACATTCTGAAAGAAAAAACATAGTAGTACGGTTTTTGATTAAAAAATAGCAGATATTTCAAAAAGAAAACATAGAATTAGTTTTTGGATAATAAAATAAGAGACATTCTGAAAAGAAAATAAAAGATTACAATTTTGATAGAATAATCACAAAATAGAAGACATTTCAAAAAGAAAACGCAAGATTAGGGTTTTTGATAAAAAAAATAAGAAGCATTCCAAAAATAAAACATAGGATTAAGGTTTCGACTCTAATTCAAAAAATAGGAGAGATTCCTAAAAAATATAGTGTATTAGGGCTTTGATTAAAAAAAATATGAGACATTCTGAAAACGTAACATGGGATTAGTATTTTGATTCAAAATAGGTGGCATTCCACAAAGAAAACATAGGATAATGTTTTTGTTTGAAAATTCAAAAAATATGGGACATTTGTAAAAGAAAACAAACAATTAAGGTTTTGATTAAAAAATAGGAGACATTTTGAAAAAATTGGATTAGGGTTTTGATCAAAAACTGGAAAATAGAAGACGTTCAGGAAAGAAAACATAAGATTACGTTTTTGATTCAAAATTGAAAAATAGGAAACATTCCGAGAAGAAAACATAGGATTAGCATTTTGATTGAAAAATAGGAGAAATTCTAATAATAAACATAGGATTAGGGTTTTGATTAAAAAAAATGATTCATTCAAAAAAAAAAAAAAACATAGAATTAGAGTTTTGATTTAAAAATAGGAGACTTCCAGAATTGAAAACATTGGACTAGTTTTTTAATTGAAAACTGAAATATAGGTTACATTAAGAAAAGAAACCAGAGGATTAAGGTTTTGATTCAAAACTGAAAAACAAGAAACATTCAGATAAGGAAAATATAGGATTAATGTTTTCATTGATAAATAGGAGAAATTACGAAAGAAAAACATTTTATTAGGGTTTTGATTCAAATATAAAATACATTCTGAAAAGATAACATAGAATTAAGTTTTTAATTGAAAATGACAAAAAGGAGAGTTTCTGAAAAGAAAATAGAGGATTAGAGTTCTGATTGAAAAATACGAGACATTCTGAAAAGATAAGATAGAATTAGTGTTTTGATTAAAAAATTGGAGATATTCTAAAAATAAAACATAAGATTAGGGTTTTGATTCACAACCAAAAAATAGGAGATGTAACAAAAAAAATACAATAAGGTTTTGATTGAAAAATAGGAGATATTATGAATAGAAAACATGTGCATAGTATTCAAAAATAGGAGACATTCTGAAAAAAAATATAGGACTAATTTTTTATTCAAAATAAAAAAAATTAGACATACCATAAACATAGTATTAGGGGTTTGATTCAAAAATAGGAGACATTAGCAAAAGAAAACATAGTATTATATTTTTTATTCGAAATAAAAAATAGGAGACATTCCGAAAAAAAAAAACATTGTATTGTTGTTTGAATTGAAAAATATAAGACATTTACAAATGAAAACATTGGATTACGATTTTGAATAAAAAATAGAAGACATTGCTAAAAGAAAACTTATCATTAATGTCTTGATTAAAAACCAAAAAAGAGCAAGCATTCCATGAAGAAAACAAAGGATTAGTATTTTGATTAAAAAATAAGAGATATTCTGAAAAGAAAACATAGTAATAAGGTTTTGATTAAAAAATAGCAGGCATTCCATATAGAAAACATAGGATTAAGGTTTTCATTCAAATCTAGAAAATAGGAGACATTCCCAAAAGAAAACATCTTATTATTGTTTTGATTGAGAAATATGAGACATTCTAAAAAGAAAACATAGGTTTAGGGTTTTCAATAAAGAATAGGAGACATTCCGAATAGAAAAAATACTATTAGGATTTTGATTAAAAAATAGGAAACATTCTGAAGAGAAAACATAGGATTAGGTTTTTGAGAAATATGAGACATTCCAAACGGAAAACAACCGATTAATGTTTTGATTGAAAAATCAAAGAATAAAAAATAGAAGTTATTCAAAAAAAAAACATAGGATAAGGGTTTTGATTAGAAAATAGGAGCCATTCCGAAATGATAACAACATAGGATTTGGCTTTAGATTCTAAAAATGATGGCATTCCGAAAGAAAATAGGATTACTGTTTTGATTAAAAATGAAAAGATATGACACATTCTAAAATGATAATATAGGATTAGTGTTTTGATTGAAACAGAAAATAGCAGAAATTTAAAAAAAAACAAACATAGGGTTAGTGTTTTTATTGGAAAATTCGAGACATTTATAAAAGAAATAATATGATTAGGGTTTTGATGCAAAAATAGAAGATATTTAGAAAAGTAAAAACATTGAATTTGTGTTTTGAATGAAAACTAAAAAAATTGGAGACATTATGAAAAGAAAACACAGGATTAGGTCTTTAATTAAAAAGTAGTAGATATTGGGAAATGAAAAAATCGTATTATGCTTTTGGCTTAAAAATAGGAGTTTTTCGGAAATCTAATCCTATGTTTTTTTTTAATATCTCATAATTTTCAATCAAAATATTTTTTTTTTTTGATTGTTTATCATTTTTTTAACCAGAACTCTAATCCTATGTCATCTTTTCATAAGTATACCTATTTTTGAATCAGAAACCTAATCCTATGGTTTCTTTTTGTAATGTATCCTACATTTCAAAGAAAAAGCTGATGCTGTGTTTTCTATTGGAATGCCTTCTATTTTTCAATCAAAATCATAATCATTTGCTATCGTCTTAGAATTAGTCCTATTTTTGAATAAAAAAACTAGTCCAATGTTTTTCTCTTTGAAATATCTCCTATTTTTGCAATGTATAATATTTTTCAGTCAAAATCATAATCCTATGTTTCATTCACGATGTCTCCTATTTTTGAATCAAAACAACAATCCTATGTTTTGTTGTCAGAATATCTCTTACTTTTCAATTAAAAGCCTAATCATATGTTTTGCCTTCAGAATGTCTCCTATTTTTTAGTTTTTCATCAAAACCCCAAATCCTATGTTTTCTTTTCCATATGTCTTCTATTTTTTAATTAAAAACTTAATCCTATATTTTCTATTTAGAAAGTGTCTTCTTTTTAAATCAAAACTCTAATTCTATGTTTTCTTTTCACAATGACACCTATTTCTCTTTTCCATCAAAACCCTAATCCTATGCTTTCTTATCGAAATGTCTCATATTTTTTAATTAAAATCCTACTCCTATGTTTTTTTTTTTTTTGCAATGTCTGCAATTTTTCTGTTTTAAATAAAAACCCAAATCCTATATTTTTTTTTTGGAATGTCTTCAATTTTTTAAATAAACCCAAATTCTATATCTACTTTTTGGAAAGTGTACTATTATTGAATCAAAACCCTAATCCTATGTGTTCTTGATGGAATGTTCCCTATTTTTTAATCAAAGCCATAATCTTATATTTTCTTTTCGGAATATCATTAATTTTTCAATCAAAATATTAATCATATGTTTTCTTTTTGAAATTTCTCCTATGTTTTGTATTAGAATCAATACCCTAAGCCTATGTTTTTCTTTTCAGAATATCTCTTATTTTCTAATCAAAATCCTAATCCTATAGTTTTATTTCAGAATGTCTCCTATTTTTCAATCAAAATTCTATTCGTATGTTTTCTGTGCGAAATGCCTCCTATTGATCGGTTTTGAATCATAGTTGTAATCCAAAGGGTTCTTTTCAGAATGTCACCTATTTTTGAATAAAAAACCTAATCCTATGTTTTCTTCTCATAATGTCTCCTATTTATCAGTTCTTAATCGAAACCCTAATCCAATGTTTTATTTTCGAGTACCTCCTATTTTCCAATCAAAACCCTTATCCTATGTTTTTGTTTGGGAATGTATTCTATTTTTTTGTTTTTAATCAAAACTTTAATCCTATATTTTTCTTTTAGAATCTCTTGTATATTTCTAATCAAAACCCTATTTTATATTTGCTTTTCAGAATGTCTACTATTTTTCAATCAAAATCCAAATCTTATGTTTTATTTTAAGAATGTCTCCTAATTTTCACTTTTCAATCAAAAACTTAATCCTAAATTTTATTTTTGAAATATATTCTATTTTTGAATCAAAACATTAATCCTATATTTTCTTTTTCTGAATGGCTCCTATTTTTCAATAAAATGCATAATCCCATGTTTTCCATTTTGAATCTTTCCTATATGTCTTCTTTGAATCAAAATCGTTATCCTATGCTTCTTTTTAGAATATCTCCTATTTTTTTTAATCAAAACTCTAATTCTATGTTTTTTTAGAATGCCTCCTATTCTAAAATCAAGTCCTTAATCCTTTTTTTTCCTTTCGTAATGTCTACTATTTTTTAAACAAAACCCTAATCCTGTCTTTTCATTTGTGAATGTCTCCTATTTTTCAATCAAAAACCTAATGATCTGTTTTCTGTTCAGAATGTCTCCTATTTTTTTGTTTTCTATCAAAAACATAATCCAATGTTTTTTTATAATATCTCCTAGTTTTCAATCAAAACAATAATTCTATGTTTACTTTTTGGAATGTCATCAATTTTATAATTTTGAATCAAAACCATAATCCTATTTTTTCCCGTAATGTCTCCTACTTTTTGGTTTTGAGTCAAAATCTAAATCCAATGTTTTCTTTAAGGAATTTCACTAATTTTTTAATTAAAACCCTAATCCTATGTTTTCTTTACATTATGTCCCATATTTTCGCTTTTGAATCAAAACCCTAATCCTATATTTTCTTTTCAAAAGGTTGCCAATTTTTCAATCATATTTTCTTTTCAGAATGCCCCCAATTTTTCAATCAAAACAATAATCCTATGCATATTTTAATAAGGTATCCTACTTTTTGATTTTGAATCAATAAAGCTAATCCCATGTTTTTATTTCGGAATGTCTAATATTTTTTAATCAAAACTTGAATTCTATATTTTCTTTTCAAAATGTCTCCAATAGTTCAATCAAAACCATAATGCATGAAAAACCCTAATCCAATATTTCTCTTCATAATGCTCCTATTTTTGGTTTTGAAACATAAATCTACTCCTATATTTTTTTTTAATGTCTCATATTTTTATATTTGAATCAAAACCATATTCCTAATCCTATATTTTTTTTTTCAGAATGTCTTCTATATTTCAATCAAAACACTAATACTATGTTTCTTCTCGGAATATCTACTATTTGTCGGTTTAGAATAAAATCCCTAATCCTATTTTTTTCTTTTCGTAATGTCTTATATCTTTTAATCAAACCCACTAATCCTATCTTTTGTTTTCCTAATGTCTACTATTTGTTAATCAAAACTATAATTCTATTTTTCCTTTCCTGAATATATCCCATTTTATAATCAAAAGCCTAATCCAAGGTTTTCTTTTCGTAATGTCTAATATTATTTTTGTTTTTAATAAAAAACCTAATTGTATGTTTTCCTTTTATAATGTCTAATATTTTTTTATCAGAAAAATAATCCTATACAATTTTTTTGGAATGTCGCATATTTTATTTACCTTTTTGAATCAAATCTGCAATCTATGATTACCTTTTGAAATGCCTCTTATTTTTGAATTAAAACCTTAATCCTATGTTTTTTTCCGTTATGTGTCATATTTTTCATTTTTGAGACAAAAACCTAATGCGAAATTTCTTTTCGCAGTGCCTCCTATTTCTAAATCAAATTACTAATCCTATGTACATGTTTTCTTTTCATAATGTCTCCTATTTTTTAATAAAAACTCTAATCCTATGTTTTCTTTCCGGAATTTTGATATTTTTGAATCAAAACATTAATCCTATGTTTTCTTTCCCTAATGTCTTCTTGTTTTTTTTTTTAATTAAAACCCTCATCCTATATTTTCTTTTCATAATATCTGCTATTTTTCAATCAGAGCTCTAATCCTATGGTTTTTTTTTTTTTTTTTTTTTTTTTTTTTGCGTAATGTCTCCTATTTTTCACATTAGAATCAAAACCCTAATCCTAAGTTATATTTTTAGAATGTCTCATAGTTTTTAATGAAAACCTTAATTTTATATTTTATTTTTGTAATGTCTCATATTTTCTTATTAAACGTCTAATCTTATGTTTTTTTTTCTAAACATCTCCCATTTATCATTTTTGTATCAAAATTCTAATCCTATGCCATCTTTTAAAAATGTCTGCAATTTTTAAATATCTACTACTATAAATATATTATTAGGTTTATCCTATATTAGTTCTAATCATTTATCGGTCCAAACCCTAATCCTATATTTTATTCATATTTTTCAAAACTTGTAATCCCATTTTTGATTGTTTGGGACGTCCTCCATCAGGTTGGTCTGGAGGTGAAGATCTAGCAGTTATTGAGTGATGGAGCCTCGCGATAGCTATTCCAGATCACTGACAACACCTACGAGAAGTTGGCACTTAAGGGTTTGGCCACCTTTGAGCTATTCCGGGCAATCGTCGCCTTCCACCGCGCTTATTACATCCAGTTCCAGGTTTTCAATGCGATCCACCAAATAAGCCTCACCGACTTCTCCATCCATCTTGACCTTTACGATGCAGAGTTCACCCGAACCCCTGCTTATGACACTCTACTAACCTCCCAACCGGCTTGGGAGTCACTGGAGGATGATTGGAGACGGCTGAGCACATCACCTACATATGATTCCCTTCAAACCAAGGCCACCATCCTCCGCTCTCCAGCACTTAGGTACATTCATTTCCTGCTCAGCCACACATTGATAGGATGTGGTGATAGTACTGGGGTTGTTAGCCAATGTTATTTTGACTTCTTGCTGAGCATGATGGACAGGTTCCGTCTACATTTTGTGTACGAGGTTACTATCTCTATTTCATGCCAGTAGACTGACCGTCACATTGGTGCCCTCTTCGTCGGCCCCTAAATCACTCATCTGGTCCGACATATGGGTCTTCTTCAGGAGACTAATTGGATGAAGGTGGTCAGTGGTGTGGCCCCCATGACCTTGGAGACACTTAGGTCGATGGGGATGCTACAGAGAATCTAGACTGCCAGGGGGACAGAGTATCATGTCAGACAGGCCACTGATCTACCTACTGCAGAAGTGGCTGCCCCCACATCTCCATCAGCTGCTACCTCCTCATGATAGTGTTCATCTTCACCGCCCCACGCCTCTTCTAGCCACTCGGATCAGATTACATGTTCCTCAGTGGCATTCCGTTGGCTTCAGAAGATCATGACCCTTATTACCGAGCATCTAGGCCTATGACTATCACTAGAGCCCACTTCCCCCGTCCACCCTACTAGTCACATCGGGGTTGATACCTTTGATTTGGGCGAGTCTGAGGCTACTACTACTCTCTCTGACAACGATTCTCAGGCCGAGAGTACCTGTTTTTGATCATGACTACTACAGCTCTATGTTTTTCTTTATTTCAGCATCTTGTTGTTTCTTTTACTTGTCATTTTTCTTTTACTTGTTAAACCATGTATTATTCAGTTAGCAAAGGGAGTCCCCTACTACAGTGTCATTTTGTTGTGTTTATTTTCAATTATTATATTTGAATCTTTATTTTATGATTTCCCCGAGTTTCACTTGTGTTTCTCAACTTATATCAAGGATTGTGTGGTTGCTTGGAGTTGAATGGCATGCACGTTGAGAGCAGCAACATCACTCTTCGTGTCCAGGAAAGTCCCATGAACTCCGCTCTTTAAATTATTTTATTCTCCATGTTTGTGGTGCATGTCATACATCTTTACATTGAGGACAATGTTCCATTCAACTGTGAGGGATAGTTGCATGCTTGTTTTTGTTGATGAGTTCCATGCTAATGATAATCTATGATTCTTTTCTTGGTAATTCTTATAAATGAGGGGACATGTGTGTGTTAGTGATCGTTGAAGCCAAATTATAGACTCACTTTTACTTTAAGAACCAAAAATTTTATCACTATGCCCTAATTATGGAGCAACTAGTTTTAGGACTATAACCCTTTACTAGGACCATCCTTTGTTAAAAAAGAAAAAAAGAAAAAAAAACTTTGGAAGTCAGATTCCTTCTTAGGATTGCCCTACTAGTCAAATTTTGTAATTCTATTTTTGTAGAAAGATGGTAGAAAGAGATATCGCCTTAGAAGAATGAAAGCCGCTCTTGGACAGTCAAATTTTGTGCATTACACGTGTACATTTGATGACTTACCATGAGAGAAGGCTACCTCTAGGGTGTATGAAGCTAGTACCCACAGTTCTTAATGACATAAAGGTCACGTTGCGTTGGGTTGACTCCTTGAGACTGTGGCGCAGTCAATTTAGGGTTTGGACACACACAAGGTCTTTGAAGTAAAAGTGTAGCCTTTTTTTAAGCATTTTGGTCTTAACTAACCCCTGTTGTTCCTTTGTACTTAAGAATTTAAAATTACTCCTGAGATTAGAAATTTTGCACTCATCTTTACTTTCATTGAGTATGTGAGATTCCTTAAGGATAAGCAATAGTTCAAGTGTGGGGGTACTTGATAAGTACATTTTGTATCATATTTATTTACCCTCAATTCATTCTTTTACTTGTCTTTTATCATACTTTTATTTATTTATGGTGCTATTCTGGGTATATTTGTTCTTTGTGCAGATTTTTTTTTGCCTCAAAGCAATTTGGAGTGAAATCAACTATTAAATGAGCAAAGAATAAAGATCAAGCTTCACCACACCTTCTAGGGATCAAGGATGAGTTAAAGGCACAAAGGAAATGTGATTAGCATTAAGGAAGCTCAACTAGGAAGATCATCTTGATAAGAAGGGACTCATGTCTTTTTTCTTTAGAGCTGTAGCTTCTTCTTCCTTGTTGTATGCATCCATGAGGGGCTAACTGCCCATGGTACGATGGGATATTGAACTATGATTATTTGTATGCTTTGAACACTTGTCTTTTAATGTTTACGGAGTTTTTTATGATTCTTTTGTTAAAACTTGTGTTGCAGAACTTGATGTGTTTGATTTGCATAGTTGCTTTGGTAAAACTTGGTCTGTGGATTGCCATAGTTGTGATTACTTGTGTGATTGCAAAACTAGATGAGCTTGATATACATAGTTACCTTAGCTATTGCTGTTGAATTCTTGATCCCAATCCACTTGATCTATCACCCTGTTCTTTCCTTTTCTTGTTATATTCCCTTCATTAATTCAACTTAATCATTGTTTAACTAGAGATCAGAAGATCGATTAGTACTTTAAGTCCAATCCCTGTGGTTCGACAACCCTACCCTTCATGGGGTACCACTGTATTACTTGTGTGTGACTCGTACACTTACGGAGAGTGCATCATCGGATCTGTCTTGTAATAGTTCTTTTCTTGAGTAATAAAATTTACTCTAGCTTTCTGCTCAACCCTAGTAATCACTGATTAACAGGTTGGAAGCTTGTTACTCGCATTCATTGGCTGATCAACAATTTCAAGATTATCATTGCATCAATTTCGGAATGTCACCTATTTATTGGTTTCTAATAAAAACTGTAATGCTATTTTTTCTTTTAGGAATGTTTCCTAATTTTCAAATTTGAATCAAAACACTAATTCTATGTTTTCTTTTCACAATGTCACCTATTTTTTAATCAAAACCCTAACCCTGTGTTTTCTTTTCGGCATGTCTCCTATTTTTAAATGAAAACATCAATCATATGTTTTTATTTCAGAATGTCTACAATTTTTTAATTTTTCATCAAACCCGTAATCCTATACTTTCATACGGCAATGTCTCATATTTTTGAATCAAACCCCTAATCCTATATTTTGTATTCGGAATGTTTTCAATTTCTCTGTTTCGAATAAAAAACCTAATCCTACGTTTTCTTTAAGTAATGTCTTTCATTTTTCAATCAAAACCATAATCATATTGTTTCTTTTTGGAATGTCTTCTATTTTATAATTAAGACCATAATCCCTATTTTTCTTTTCCAAATGTCTCCAATTTTTTAATCAAAACTCTAATCCTATGTTTTCTTTTTGGAATGTCTCCTATTTTTGAATAAAAACATTAATCCTATATTTTTTTTTCTAAATATCTCCATTTTTAGGGTTTAGAATTGAAACAATAATAATATGATTTCTTTCCAGAATCTCACCATTTTTTTATGGAAAAGCTAATCCTTTGTTTTCTTTTCAGAATGTCTTCTATTTTTCAATCAAAACAAGAATACTATGTTTTGTTTTGAAATATATCCTATTTTATGGTTTAGAATCAAGACCCTAATCACATCTTTTCTTTTCAAAATATCTCATATTTTACAATCAAACCCTAATCATTTGTTTTCCTTTCTAAATGTCTCCTTTTATGATTTTGACTAAAAAAACCTAATCCTATATTTTCTTTTTCAGAATGTCTCCTACTAGTTCTATGAATTACGATAGCATAAAAATATGAATAAACCATAAAAATATAAGTTACTAAGTAAAAAATCTCCTAGAAGTCTTATAACATAACTGCTTAAAAAAAAAAATCTCCTATTTCAGCTACTACAATTACTCAAATTCCAAGTGAAAGCAATCTTTGCATCAAAACATGACAATCATGACTCTTCAACACTAATATTTTCTTATCATGCACATTTACGCACAAAGAAATATTAGAAGCATAGCCATCAGGAAATTTTATTGTCTTCTAGAATTCACAAAAGAGAACTTTCTCCTTCTTTGGCATTGTGTAAAATGCTTTTTGTAATACATAGGAACTAGACTCTATCCTTTTCAAATATAATTCTTTTCTGATTTTCATGTCCTCCAAGTCCAATCTAGCTTTAAAAGTGTCTTTCATTTTGCCTAAAATACCCAACATTGTACCTAAGATGTTTTTGCATATGTTTTTCTCAATATGCATCACATCAAGGTTATGTCTTACAAGCAAATGCTTCCAATAAGGTAATTCAAAGAAGATACTTTTCTTGTCCAATTTAACTCACTTAAAATATGTTTCCTCTTTCTATTTCATGGATATTTTCATGGTATGGTATCTTATAGTTCCTTCAATTGATGTGTTAACCATGCATCATCTTATTTTTGTCCTTTTTTTTCTTCCTCCAATGGTCTCTTTTTGTTCCTCAAATTGTATCATTTTGTTTCCTCTGTTTTGTCAAATTAGGGTTGTTGTTCACATTAAACAAAGAGGATGTGCTAACCAAGCATGCCGAGCAACAAGGATCAATTGATTCAATATATCATCTTATTTTTTTAATTAATATCACTATTTACATATATATAGTTTAATTTCTAACTACCATCTACTTCTTTTCCTCCTCAACTCTTCCTACCTATTTCTCTCTCTATCTCTAAAAAGGTTCATGGTGTCCACCACATAACCAAATTAACAAAAACTCATTTATCGTCATGCACGTCTCCCTCGTCATCACATCCTTCCCCATCTTTTTTTCTCTTATCGTAGGAACAAAAACAAGTCAACATCGCCCCCCCCCCCCCCCCCCCCCCCCCCCCCCCCCCATGCACAAACACAAACCTAATGAAATTCACATCCTTCACCATCTTTTCTTAGAGTATCTTTGGAATGTAGCACAACAAACTAAAATCTAAGAGTATGAAGACAAAATTAGTGACTTAAACATGTCAATGTTTGTGTAGTGAGAGTAGGAATGTCAGCAATGTTGCCATTTTAGCAAACACTTGGCAGGCATCATACTACAAAACATTCTAAAACATTAACAAAATAGGATCAATGCAGGCATTAACAAAAAAGAAAAATACATAATTTTAACCACATAATGGCAACTCATGAACAAGAATCTTAAAGTGGCGAGGCAGCGAAGGCATGAAATAATCAAAGCAAAAATAAAAAAAAAATATCAAAAAAGTACCTTAAGGGTTGACAATTTTGGAAGTAAACTTTAGACCAAAAAAAAAAAAAAGAAAAGACTATCAAAGAGATCCTCGAGCAAAAACAACAAAATGGGGATCGGAGATTGAAAGCCCAAGATTTTGGAGAGCAATGAGGATGAGGAGAGCAAATATTAAAATAGGGACAAAATTTAAAGAGGAAATATATTTATTTTAACCTTTTATATATAAAAATGTATTTTAAGTGAAATAAGACTTTATATATTATGTTGAAGAGCATATTGCAACTTGCACATTAAATAAATAGTTTAGATATTTAATTTTGTTATTTGTTGATTTTAATTTATTAATAAAAGATGTGATAAAAATATGAATAGTTATATTATACTATTTTTTAGTTATAATATTAAATTATTGACAGATATAATTATATTTAATTCAATATAGGAAAATTCTTTGAACTATTAAAACAAATGTGAAAATTTAAAATGAATTAGGTTGTTAGAAAGAATCGAATTTTGATAACCAAAATTTTGAAACGATAAAATTATATTAATGCTGACTCTATTTATAATGCTAAAAGACTATGAGGTTGTTCAATCATCTTTTCATTATAATAATAATAATAATAATAATGTCTGACTGATTTGTCTTGGTCCTAGATGACTTCATATATACGTCCAACTCATCCCATTAGTTTTTTTTTATTTTTATATTTATGTTTAAGCAAATCAAATTAATGTTTGATTTGATATTAATAGTTCTTATAATTTATTATTATCATTTAATAATAATAATAATAATAATAATAATATTAATAATAATGTCTGACTGATTTGTGTTGGTACCAGATGACTTCATATATACATCCAACTCATCCCATTAGCTCTTTTTTTATTTTTATATTTATGTTTAAGCAAATCAAATTAATGTTGGATTTGATAACGCTTTTTTTTTTTCAAATTCATATTTTTAATTTTTTTTTATAAATCTTTGTTTTTCATATTAGTTTACTCGACAATTATTTTCACAAATATTTCAAATATTTCTAAAAATATAATTTTTTTATACTATATAAACTAATTTGTGAAATATAAAGCAAAATAATAAAATGTTATAAATATTTCAAAAATACATATTATTTTCAAAATTTTATTATTAATTTGTAAAAAAATTGATATTTTTACAAAAAAAAATTAAAATTGAAAGGAGTAGAAGAGAAAGGGTTTGGTGGTAGGAAGAATTTTGAAAAGTTTCCAAAACAGTTGAAAACATAAAATTGTTGTTTTCCGTTTTTTTGGAAACATCAAGATTGTTGGCGAAATTTTTGAAAACAAAAATAAACTGCCAAACATGTTTTTTCAGTTTTGTTTCCAAAACATGAAATTGAAAGCAAAAAATAGGAATTGGCAACAATGACAAACGACCCCTACGTTTTACAATTTCTTGTCAAAATTAGGATGAGAACTAGTAAATATAATTCGTAGATGATAATCTTCCGCCAAATGGGAAATATTTGGCACCTCATAAATATATTTTCCCTATGAAATATATAAACTGTAGATAATGGAACACACTTGTACCTATGGTTTCTTGCGTAGATTAAAAGAAAACTATTACCTATGTTTTAAACTTCTTGGGGAAATTTAAAATTTCTTTGTGCTGGGATATATTTCATAGAATAAAATGTTTTGCTTTACCTAAAGAATAAATTGTAGATACTAAAAGTCATTTGTAGACCATGATCTTCCCGCTGAAGGGAAATGTTTGGCGTCTTATAATAAGTGCTCGTTTTTAAGTAATACGAAATATTATTTTCTTACATTGAGCATTACTTTTCTCAGATTTTATCATTGATTGGTGTGCATTTGTGTTCTTTTGTGTATGTAGGGTTGTGGGGTAGATTTTGAGAAGAAAGAGCAAAATTAGGTCACGTTCGCTGTTGTTGAGGAGTTCTTGGACCATGCAAGGAACAAGTCACATGTTCTAAACTGGTGAGTATAACCAACCTCCATTGGAGGGGCACAAAGGCAGTCACACTCATAAAAGTCTAGCCCATGTAGCATTGAAGAACTTCATCAATAAGGAGAAAAGAAGCAAACGACATGATCTACCATTGGTTGCGTGGCCAATTCAACGGTCTCGATGAAGAATATGGAATCGGGAACATTTTGTGAGTGAGTACTATAGCAGGTACGGTATTAATTTATTGTAGAAAAGACAAAAATAGGATGCCTTATGAAAGAAACATACACTTAGGATTTTAATTAAAAAATAGGAGGCTATCCAAAAAGAAAACATAGGATTAGTCTTTCCATTTAAAATAGAAAAAATAAGATACTTTCCGAAAAAGAAAGCATACGATTAGGATTTTGATTGAAAATATAAGGAATTATGAAAAGAAAACATACAATTGGGATTTTTATTCAAAAATAGGAGACATTCTGAAAAGAAAACGTAGGATCAAGGTTTTTATTCAAAACTCAAAAATTGGAGACATTTCGAGACGAAAACTTAGGATTAGAGTTTTGATTGAAAAATAGGAGACATTCCGAAAAAAAAATCATATTATTAGCATTTTGATTCAAATAGAGGACACATTTCGAATACAAAACATAGCATTAGTGATTTTGATCCAAATTTGAAAATTAGGAGACATCACGGAAAAAAAATAAAATTTGGGTTTTGTTTTAAAGCCAAAAAATATGAGACATATCGTAAAGAAACATAGGATTGGTGTTTTGATTTAAAAATAGGAGACATTATGAAAAGAAAAAACATAAGATTAGGCTTTTGATTAAAGACCAAAAAATTAAAGACATTCCGGAAAGAAATTAAAGGATTAGTGTTTTGAATAAAAATGTGAGACATTCCGAAAAGAAAATATATGATTAGGTTTTTTATTTAAACAAAAAAATAGAAGACATTCCGAAAAGAAAACATAGTATTGAGGTTTTAGTTCGACACCGAAAAACGTATTACATATAATTAAAAAACAAAAGTATTAGGGTTTTCATTCAAAAATCATATACATTCTAAAAATAAAACAATGGATTGGAATTTAGATTAAAAACCAAAAAATATGAGACATTACGTAAAGAAATCATAGTGTTCCTATTTTGATTCATAATTGTAAAATAGGAGACATTCCTAAAATAAAGTATAGAATTATTGTTTTGATTGTAAAATAAGAGACATCCCATAAGAAAAGCACAAGATTAGGTTTTTGATAAAAAATAGAACACATCCTGAAATGAGAACATAGGATAAGTTTTTTGATTAAAATCTAGGAGACATTTTGGAAAGAAACATAGGGTAAGGGTTTTGATTAAAAAATAGTAGACATTACAAAAAGAAAAAAAAAAGAATTAGCATTTTGATTCAAAAATAGAACACATAACCAAAAGAAAATATATGATTAGGGTTTTAATTCAAATATATGAGACTTTAATTTAAAACCAAAATAGGAGATATTTAAAAAAAGAAAACATAGAATTATAGTTTTGATTGAAATATAGGACACATTTTGGTAGGAAAAATTGGATTAGGGTTTTGATACAAATACAAAAAAAAAAAAAATAGGTGTCATTTAGAAAAGAAAACATAAGAGTTGGGTTTTGATTCAAAAATAAGAGACATTCAAACAAGGAAACATATGATTTGGGTTTTCGTTCAAAAATAGTAGACCCTAATTTCTGAAAGATCTTCTTGTAAGGCATGAGATTGATACTAGCCCCGAGATCAGCAAGAGTCTTCTCATCTACCAACCCCACCATCATGCATTGTACAATGAACCTACCGGGGTCCTTTTCCTTCTTAGGGAGCTTGTTACTAATTAAGGCCAAACATTTTTCACTGAGTGTCACTGAAAACACTTCTTCTAATTTCCTCTTGTTTGTGAGCAGTTCCTTCAAAAATTTAGTATACCTCAACATCTGAGCAAGAGCTTCAACAAAAGGAACATTGATATGCAAAGTATTAAACATGTCGAAGAACTTCTTGTACTGCTCATCTTGCTTATATTTCTTGACTTTTCATAGGTAAGGGAACTTCGGTAGGTACTCTTGCATTAAGTTCTTCTCTATACCCTGTGCCTTGTTGTTTTCCTCCTTAGTTTGGGTCTCCAAATCAATAACAGTAGTGGGGTCGGCATGTTCCTCTTCAGGCTCCTTCTCTATAAGGCTCGGGATGTGTTTTCCACTCCTCAGTGACAGGCCCTTAAGAGATTCCTTTGGGTTCACCATTGTGTTGCTAGGGAGGGACCCTAGTAGCCTTTCTTCCAATAACTTGGACGCTTGTGCCATGATGCTTCAAGTTTCTCACCGTGGCATCAGTGTTCCTTATCATCTCCTTGTGGCTAGCAAAACAAGATTCAGTGCACTTGATGAATTGGGCCACCATGCTAGTAAGGTCGGGTGATGGTTCCGAAGATGGTGAAGGGGATGGTTGATGCACAACAGTGGTGGAGGAATGCGTTGCTACGGTTGTGCCCCATGCCCCTATCCTGATTAAGTCCAAGAAAAGTTGGGATGATTCTTCCATCCTGGGTTATAAGTGTTACTATATGGGTTATTTTGGAATCTATGGTTCTGTCCCACATAGCCAACTTGTTCCATATGCCATATACCAGCATCGATTGATGGAAGAAAAGCTATCTCACCAGAAGGACCCCAATTGCTATGAGAAGGTCCACGAACGGAGGAGGAAGCTTACATGCCATCTAGCCTCTTGGAAATTGCTTCAACCTGTGTTGCAAGAGTGGTAATGGCATCCACTTGATATATAGCGGCGGACTTCACCGGCTTACTTCGTTCAACGCTCCATTAGTAGCCATTATTTACCATTTCTTCAATAAGAGTAAAAGCGGCACTCGGCTACATCAAGCATTTGCTTGGTGGCATTGTTCAGTCCATTGTAAAAAATCTGGATTTGCATCCATTCAACAATCCCATGCGGTGGACATTTTCTTAACAACTCCTTGTATCTTTCTTTTGTATCATATAAGGATTCTGACTCACATTACCGAAAAGAGGAGAAATCACTCATCAACTTTGTGATTTTCACCAGAGGGAAGTATCTCGCAAGAAAAATATCTATAACTTGCGTCCAATTGGTGAGGGACCTGACAGTAAAAAGTTTATCCATTGCTTGGCTCTCCTTCTCAAAGTGAACAGGAACATCCTCGAACGGATGGCCTCCTCAGTGACATGCATAATTTTGCAAGTGTCACAAATTTCTAAAAACTTCTGAAGATGCTCATACGGGTCCTCATCTTGAAACACATCAAACAGACACTCCGGTTGCACCCACTGAATGAAATTCAATTTCAATTCATAGTTGTTGGCCGCAATAATTGGTCAGGCAATACTTGACCCTGTTCCATCAAAGTTTGGTTGTGCAAAATTTGAGATGGTATGCTGTTGGTTACCAACCATCTCCTCTTCTTCTTCTTGCCCTAATTTAATACTCACCTCAACTAACCCTATCTCGCTCAAATTAATCTCTCTGAGTCTCCTCCTAAAATTCTTTTCTCTTTCTAGATCAAGGTTCAATAATGAGGAAGACGTGCTCCCACGGGTCATACAAGTGTGCCTGCACATGATGTAGCATAATGTAAGCTCACAGGGATAACAAGAACAAGAATAAGATTAAAGCTAAAAATAATTAATAAAATAAATGGGCAAGGAAATATTCACACACAAAACAAAATATTCACAAACTAGATCACCAAAATTCTAATGTTCCTAAGAGTGACAAGTGTCCCGGCAAAGGCGCCAAAAACTTGATGTGTTCTCCGCAAGTGTACGGCTAGCACACAAGTAATACAGCAGTACTCTGTGAGGGGTAGGATTGGCATACCTCAGGGAACTGTACTCAAAGTACTAATTTCTCTTCTGATGTCTAGTGAAACACAAATATGAGTGAGTTGAATCAACAAAAAGATAGAGGAACAGATATAATGATGGGGACGGTAGGAAGACTAGGATCGAGTGTTTCAGTAATATGAGAGTAATACCTGAGGGTGATTCCTATAGACTATTGAATGCTATCTTACCCTAGGTGCCTACCAGGTACATTCCAAGACTCAAGTGCGTGCTCACAAGCAATGTTGCAACTATGGTTCTCAAATACATTGAGTTTTACTAAGGTAACTATGTTTTTCTTGCTAGACAAGTCACGCACCGAGTTTTACCCTAGCTACTGTGCAAATCAAACACATCAAGTTATGCAAACACAAGATTAAACACAAGAATCAAATTGAACTCCGAAGAACAAGTAGAAATAAGTGTTAAAGTAATATAAATCATCCAAGTACACAATCCCAGGGCACTATGGCCAGTTAGCCCCTCATGGGTAGGTATTACAAATAAAACACAAAGAAAGAACAATAAGTGGAAGACATGACTCCCTCCTTTACTCTAGATGATCTCCCTTGTCTAGCTCCGTGTGCTAACCCCACCTCTCAGGTGCCTCCAACGCATCCTTGATCTCCATAGGTGATATGGTGATGTCTAATCTTCGCTCTGATCAAAGTCGTCCCGGTGGAGAGAAGAATCCCCGAACAAAAGATGAGATGAAGTCCTAAAGTCTGGAGTTAAAAAGGCAGTTTTGGGCCTAACATGGTGTGGACACTGTCATGTTCATACTGTGTTCTTTTCTGAGATTTCCATGAGTGAAGAACTTGAGATAATCAACGGATGCCAAAAAGTCGTGTGTCCCACATGTTCGACTGGCACACACTCATCTAACTGGCAGCATGACCGTGTCACCTAGGAAAATAAAATATATCTTTTTCCAGCGATTTGCAGTGGGAGGGACACGGGCGTGTAGTGATCGTGTTCCACTTAGGACACTCTCGTGTCAGAATTCTTCTAATTTGATCACCATGCTGGGAAGGTCTGTGGATAGAGCACGGGTGTGCTCTGTCTGTGTACAGCTTGCTCTTTCCCTTAGTCAACAAACATGCACATTTCGTTCATAGTTTCACTCCAAAATGATTCGAGCCCGAGATTTGTACACAATGAACATTATGCCTAGAATAGTACCTAATATACACAAAAATAGGCTAAAGAACGAATAAGAAAGTTGAATAAAGGACATGAAAACATGATATAAAATGCACTCATCAATTAGTGTTTGGATTCAAAACTAAAAATAAGGAGATATTCTGAAAAGAAAGTATAGGATTATGGTTACGATTGGAAAAATACAAGACATTGTGAAAAGAAAACCCAGCATTAATGTTTTGATTCAAACAAAATAAATAGTTTCTAATCATAGGATTAGATTTTTCATTCAAACCCGATAAATAAGAGACATTCCAAAAATAAAACATGGCATTATGGTTTTGATTCAAAACAGAGAATATGAGGCATACTTTAAGGAAAACATAGAATTAAGGTTTTGATTTAAAAATAAAAGGCATTCCAAAAGAAGACAAAGGATTAGGTTTTGATTCAAAACCGAAAAATAGGAGACATTCGGAAATGTAAACATACGATTATTGTTTTGATTAAAACATAGCAGACATTCTGAAATAAAAACAAAGGATCGTGAGTTTTATTTAAATCCCAAATATTTTTGACATTTCTATTCAAAAACATAGGATTAGGGTTTTAATTAAAAAAAAGGAGACATTCCTAAAAGAAAAAGATAAACATTGCCAAAAGAAAATTAAGATTAGTTTTTTTATTAAAAGATAGGAGACATTGCAAAAAAGAAAACATTGGATTGGGATTTTGATCCAAAAATAGGAGGCATTACAAAAAGTAAATGCAGGATAAGTCTTTTAAATCAAAAATAGGAGGCATTGCGAAAAGAAAACATAGAATAAGTTTTAGGTTCAAACATAAAATTAGTAAACATTCTGAAACACAAACATGAGATTATGCTTTTGATTAAAAAATAAGAGATATTCCAAAAATAAACATATGATTACCGTTTTGATTAAAAAGTAGGAGACATTCTTAAAAGAATACATAGTATTAGGGTTTTGATTATAAAATATGAGACATTTTAAAAACAAAATATTAGATTGCTTATTTGATTCAAATCACAAAAAATAGGAGACATTATGAAGAGAATAATCATAGGATTGTGGAATTGATTCAAAAATAGAAGACATTCATATAAGAAAGTGTAGGATTACAGTTTTTATTAGAAACAAAAAAATAGATGACATTTTGAAAAGAAGATATACGATTATAGTTTTGATTCAAAAATAAAATAAAATAAAAGATTAAGGTTTTGATTTAAAACATAAAAATAGGAGACATTCAAAAACAAAAACATCTGATTAATGTTTTTATTGGAAAATAGGATACATTAGCAAAAGGAAAAACATAGGACTAGTGTTTTTCTTCAAAAATAGGAGACATTCATAAAACAAACCATAGAACTAGGGTTTTGAATAAAAACCAAAAAATTGGATACATTCTGAATAAAAAACATAGGATTAGGAGTTTTATTAAAAGAATAGGAGATATTATGAAACAAAAACATAGGATTAGGCTTTTGATTAAAAAATAAGAGATATTCAGGAAAAAAACATAGGATTAGTTTTTTTTATTTAAAACATAAAAATATGAGACATTCCAAAAAGAAAACATAGTATTAGAGTTTTGATAGGAAAATACGAGACATTACGAAAAGAAAATATCGGATTGGTGTTTTGATGCAAAACCAAAAAAATAGGAGACATTCTGAAATGAAAACATATGATTAGTGTTTTGATTAAAGAATAGGACATATTTTGAAAAGATAACACAAGATTACTATTTTATTCAAAACTGAAAAATAGGAGACATTCGGAAAAGAAAGAGTAGGATTAGGGTTTTTAGTCCAAAATAGAGAACATTCAGGAAATAAAACATAGAATTAGTGTTTTGATTGAAAAATAGAGACATTTTGAAAAGAAAACATAGCATTAGGGTTTTAATTTAAAAATAGGAGACATTGCGAAAGTAAAACATAGGATTAGGTTTTCGATTCAAAACCGAAAAATAAGAGACATTCCGAAAGGAAAACATTGGATTATAGTTTTGATAAAAAAAAAACAAAACAAAGGATTATTATTTTCATTCAAAGTTGAAAAATAAGAGAAATTCCAGAAAAAAAAAAGATTTGTGATTTTAAAAAATAGGAGACATTCCGAAAAGAAAACATATGATTAGTGTTTTGATGCAAAAGCAAAAAATATTTGACATTCCGAAAATAACACATGTGATTAAGGTTTTCATTGAAAAGTATGAGATATTCAAAATAAAACAAAGGATTTGGTTTTTTGATTCAAAAAGTAGTACACATTTAAAAAAGAAAACATAGAACTACTATTGGTTTTATTATTAAACATCTAATCCTATGTTTTCTTTTTGAAACATCTCCCATTTTTTAGAATGTGTCCTATTTTTTTATCAAAACCCTAATTCAATGTTTTCTTATTGGAATATCTCTTTGTTTTTTTAATAAAAAAACCTAATCCTATGTTTTATTTTCGGAATGTCTCCTACTTTTCTCTTTTGAATCAAAAATATAATCCTAAGTTTTTTTTTATTGTCTTCTATTTTTGAATCAAAAAACCCTACTCTTATTTTTTCTTTTCAGAATGTCTCTTATTTTACGGTTTTGCATCAAAACTCAAATGCTATGCCTTCTTCTCGGAATGCCTCTTATTTTTCATATTTGAATCAAAATCCTAATCCTACGCTTTTTTTCATAATGTCTACTTTTTTTTAAACAAAATCGTAATCCTATGTTTTTCTTTTCGGAATGTCTCCTATTCATCGGTTTTGATTCAAAACCCTAATACACTGTTTTTCATTTGGGAATGTGTTCTATTTTTTATCAAAACACTAATTCAATTTTTTTTGGAATGTCTCCAATTTTTCAATCAAAACACTAATATTATGTTTTTTCCTAAATGTTTCTTATTTTTGGATGAAAACCTTAATCTTATGTATTCTTTTCTAAATGCCTCCTATTTTTTAATCAAAACATTAATATGATATTTTCTTTTCTGAATGAATCCTATTTTTTAATCAAAACCCTAATCCTATGTTTTTTCATTGAATGTCCACTAATTCTAAGTTTTCATTTCGGAATGCCTTGTAGTTTTATATCAAAACACTAATTCATTGTTTTCTTTTTTAGAATGCCTATTATTTTTAAATAAAACCCATAATACTATGTTTTTTCTTTCAGAATGCATATTTTTTTATAAAACTCCTAATCGTATGTTTTCTGAAACAGAATGTCTCCTATTTATCAGTTTTGAATGAAAACACTAATCCAATGCTTTCTTTTCAAAATGTCTAATATTTTTTAATCAAAACCCTAATATTATGCTTTTGTTTTGGATGTCTTCAATTTTTCGCTTTGGAATCAAAACACTAATGCTACGCTTTCTTTTTAGAATGTCTCTTATTTCGAATCAAAACCCTAATTCAAAATTAATGTTTTATAAAAAAATTAAAAAAATATGAATTTAATCAAAACACTAATCCTATGTTTTCTTTTCGGTATGTGTCCAAATTTTTGCCTTTCAATAAAAAATATAATCCAAATTTTTTCTTTTCTGGATGTCCTCTATTTTTTAATCAAACCGCTAATCTTTTGTTTTATTTTCTGAATGCCTCCTATATTTTTCTTATGAATCAAAACTGTAATCTAATTTTTTTTCTTTTTGAAATATCTGCTATTTTTTAATCAAAACCCTAATCCTAATTTTTTTTCCTTTCGGAATATCTCCTAATTTTCATTTTTCAATCAAAAACATAATCCTAAGCTTTCTTTTCAGAATGTCTTCTATTTTTAATCCAAACCCTAATCGTATGTTTTCTTCGGAATGTCTCTTATTTTTCATTTTTGAATAAAAACCCAAATGCTATGTTTACTTTTCAAAATTTCTACTATTTCGGATTTTGAACCTTGGTTCTTTTTATAATGTCTCCTATTTTTTGGTTTTGAATTAAAACACTAATCCTTTGTTTTCTTTTGGCAATATCTCATATTTTTCAAACAAGACACCTAGTACTATGTGTTCCTTTCATAACATCTCCTATCTTTCAATAAAAATGCTAATCCTTTGTTTTCTTTTCCTAATGTCTTCTATTTTTCACTTTTTTAATCAAAACCTTAATCTAATGTTTCATTTTAGAATATCTCCTGTCTAGTCCTATGTTTTCTTTTCGGAATGTCTTATATTTTTTAATCTAAACCCTAATCCTTTGTGTTATATTCAGAATGTCTGGTATTTTTAAATTAAAACACTAATTGTATGTTTCTTTTCATAATGTCTCTCATTTACTAATCATAACCCTAATAATGTGTTTTCTTTTTGGAATGTCTCCTATTTATCGTTGGTGAATCAAAATTCTAATCTTATGGTTTCCTTTCAAAATGTCTCCTACTTTTTATTCAAATCCGTAATCCTATGTTTTCTTTTCAGAATGTCTCCTATTCATAGGTTTTGAATCTGTGAGTATAGTAAAAGTAATTTGGATATCTCATTAGTAAAAGAGTACAAGGATATATATAGAGAAATATTAAGGTTTTGTGGTATGGGCCCAATATAGCCCAAATATAAACCATAATATAACTCTAAAACTCTCCCTCAAGCTGGAGCATATATATCGAGCATGCCCAAATTGTTACATAAATTACTAAAGACTTTAACATTAAAACCCTTGGTGAAGATATCCGCTAGTTGCTCAGATGACTGGGTATATGGCGTAGAGATGACTCATTTTAGTACTATATCACGTACATAGTGACAATCAACCTCCACATGCTTGGTAGGCTCATGGAATGTTGGATTATATGCAATGAAGATGGCAGCCTGGTTATCACAGAACATATGCATAGGTATTATGATGGGAAATCCCAACTCAGATAGAAGAGACTGTACCCAAACCATTTCATAAGCTGTCTATGCCATCGATCTGTACTCTACTTCTGCACTCGATCTTGAAACCACATTCTGTTTCTTGCTTCGCCAAGTAACCAAATTTCCACCAACATGCTTACAGAAGCCTGACGTAGACTTTTTGTCTCCTCTATCGCCAGCATAACCTGAGTCAGAATAGGCTGCAACGTCCAGGTGACCATGATTCTTATAGAGAAAACCTTTGCCAGGAGCTCCTTTAATATATGCAAGAACCCTTAGAGCACCCTGTCAGTGAACTTCTCATGGCTCATGCATAAACTAACTCAGGAGTCCAACTGCGTAACATATATCAAGACGAGTAACTGTCAAATAAATGAGTTTGCCAATCAGATGCCTGTATTGGCCAGGATCTTTGAGAAATGGGAAGGATGTCTCCCAGAAGGGTGCTGACTGCTCAATAGGTGTACTCTATGGTTTACAACCCAATAAACCAGTCTCTTCAAGTAAGTCCAACACATACTTCCGCTGTAAGAGCGTCATCTTTCCTTTGGCATATGCAAATTCAATACCAAGAAAGTATCTGGGTCGTCCCATGTCTCGTGTAACAAAATGCTTCATTAAATGCTCCTTAGTTCTCTGAATACCCTGATGATCGCTACCAGTCAACAAGATGTCATCAAAATATACCTCAAGTACAACACATCTAGAGGAAGTGTTCTTATAGAACACAGAATTATCCACATTGCACCTGCGAAAACCATTTGCAACTGCAATTACACTAAACTTATCAAACCATGCACGAGGACTTTGTTACAAACCATATATCGCTTTTTTTAGCTTGCAGAGTAGATTCTCCCCATGAGTAACATACCCCGGAGGTTGCTCCATAAACACAGGCTCAACTAAATCTCCATAGAGAAAGGCATTCTTCACATCAAGTTGAAAGAAGGCCCATGATTGATTTATAGCTTTCGATAGTAGAATGCGAATGAAATTCAGACGAGCAACCGGTGAAAAAGTCTCAGCATAATCAACACCATAAGGCTGAGTAAAACCACGGGTCACCAACCGAGCTTTGTAGCGATCAACTGTACCATCAGCTTTGTGCTTGACAGAGAAGACCCATCGGCAAGTGACAACGCTGGCATCAGCAGGGTGAGGCACGAGCTCCCATGTACCACGAGATCTCAAGGCTTTCATTTCCTCATCCATTGCCATCTGCCATTGTGGAAGCAGACGTGCATCCTGGTAGTTCCTGGGGATTGACTCAGCAGACAAGGAAAGAGCAAAGGTACGGAAAGACGGGTGAAGATTATTATAAGAAACAAAAAGTGAAATGGGATGTTTGGTACACGAATGGATATCTTTGCGAAAAGCAATGGGAAGATCAAGAGATGGGTCTGCATCATTTGCGGTGACGATCGGAGTGGCCGAATCTTGCGGTGGTACATATTGGCGACGATAATAAACCTGTCCAAAACGACGATCATTTGGATCTACTGGAGGAGGCATCACACTATGTATAGGTATAAGCGGAGTGACAGAAACAGGAATGGGAAGAACAATATCAGACGACGTAGTCAACAAATTGTTATAATCCGAGTCAGAAAAAAAGGATTGAGACTCAAAAAACGTGACATCCATGGACACATAATATTTTCGACTAGTCGGGTGGTACAAACGATATCCACGTTGGGTGCGGGAATATCCGACAAAAACACATTTAAGTGCACGCGGGCACAACTTATCCAAACTAGGAGTTAAATCCTGACGAAAACCAACACAAGCGAAAACACGAGGAGACAAGCGAAATAACTCAGTATCAGGAAGAAGACAACGTAGAGGGACCTCTCCTCCTAGGGGTGCAGAAGGCATACAATTAATAAGATATACAACAGTTAAGATAGCATCAGACCACAAATACGTAGGGACATTACGCTCTATTAAAGGAGTGCGTGCAACATCTAAGATGTGACGATGCTTTCATTCAGCAACCACATTCTGCTGAGAAGTGTGTGGACAGGTGGTTTGATGAATAATCCCATAGGACGCACACAAAGAATTCACAGCAGAAGATACAAATTCTAAAGCATTATTAGTACGAAGACATTTAACAACAGTGGAAAACTAACTTTGTACTTCCGAAATAAATATTTTAAGGACATCAACAATCAATTGAAGGTCTTTTAACAAATATACCCATGATATTCGGGAAAAATCAACACACACAATATAGTAATGATGACCAGAAATAGACGCGACTCTAGAAGGTCCCTAAACATCACAATGAACAAGATCAAATGGTGATCTACTGGACACTAGAATAGAATGTTTAAAAGTAGCACGATGATGCTTACCCAATTGACATGACTCACATTGAAATGACTCGACCCTAATCCAAGGCAAAGCTTGTTGAAGACGACTAAGAGAAGGATGACCCAATCTACAGTGCCATATGAGTGATGACTCGGTGTCCGAAATAAAAGCTGTCAAACCACAAGGAATATCATCACACACCAACGTATACACACCATCACCACAATTACGTCCCAAACCAATCCTCTTCCCTGTCCGCAGATCCTGAAAAGTGCAGTGAAAAGGGAAAAAGGTAACACTACAATTCAACTGCTTAGTGATCGCAGGAACATATAGCAAGTTAACAGAAAATTCAGGTACGAAAAGAACATCAGTTAGTTTAAGCTGAGAGGACTCCTGCACAACTCCTTCTCTGGACATTAAGCAAGATCGTCCATCGGCACTTGCCACAGAACAAAAAGTAGATGGAGAAAGATTTTGAAAAAAAGATTTTGTACCTGTCATGTGAAAGGAGGCCCCGGAGTCAATAATCCAGGAACTGTCCCTAGAAGCAAGAAAGGCATTACCTGAGGAAATAGGAGAAGAGACTATGGCATGAGAAACTGTGCCTTGTAGCTACTGGAACAGCGCAAAGTCAGCCTTAGAGATAGTGACTAACTGTTCAACACCAGAAGTTGGTGACGGATTGGCCAACTCTGTACTAGTATTGACCACTACCGAATGACCATGTTTATCCCAGCAACGATTCTCAGTGTGGCCCGTCCGTCGACAAAAGGTGCACACAAACCTACCCCGAGAATCACCACAGTCGGCTCCTCGACCACTACTAGAGGAGTGTTTACCACGCCCACGAGATGAAGACATGACGACGAAAAGACAAATCCTTCACCAACGAAATAAGGGCATCACTAGTGATGGCTGAGGAATATCACCAGGTGCCCGTAGAACAACAGGAACGGCGAGAGATGAGTGGTGGCTAGCGGTATAGGTGGTGGTGGCGGCGGTGGAAGATTGAAGGCTAGGGTTTGGTGTGGCGGTGGCAACAGCGGCTAGGGTTTTGGGTGGCCTTTAGGGTCTAACCCAGTGCTCTGGTACTATGTGAGAGTAAGAAAAATAATTTGGATATCTCATTAGTAAAAGAGTACAAGGATATATATAGAGAAATATTAGGGTTTTGTGGTATGGGCCCAATATGGCCAATTTACTAAATATAAACCATAATATAACTCTAACATAATCAAAACCCTAATCCAATATTTTTTCTTTTGGAATGTCTCCAATTTTCAGTCAAACTCGTAATATTACGTTTTCTTTATGTATTGTCTCCAATTCATAGGTTTTGGAACAATACCCTCATCCTATGTTTCTTTTAAGAATGCCTCCTATTTTTTAGTGAAAACATTAATCTTATGTTTTATTTTCTGAATCTCTCCTATTTTTCAATCAAAACTCTAATCCTATGTTTTATTTTTTCAATGTCTTCTAGTTTTCCCTTTTTTATAAGGAACCTAATCATATGTTTTCTTTTCCTAATGCCTTCTATTTTTAATCAAAACCCTAATCCTACATTTTCTTTTTGGAGTGTCTCCAATTTTTCAATCAAGACACCAATGCTATGTTTTCATTACGGAACATCTTTTATTTTTCAGTTTTGAATCAAAACCCTAATCCTATGTCTTACATTTTGAATGTCTCCTATTTTTTAGTCAAAACACTAATCCTATGTTTACTTTTCAGAATGTCTCTATTTTTCAATCAAAACCCCAAATCCTTTGTTTTCTTTTTGGAATGTCTCCAATTTTTCAATAAAAACACTAATCCTATATTTTGTTTACAAAATGTCTCCTATATATTTGTTTTTTAATCAAAGTTCTAATCCTTTGTGTTTTCTCTTGAATGTCTCCTATTTTTAAATTAAAACATTAATCTTATGTTTTCTTTTCGGAATGTCACATATTTATCAGTTTGAATCAAAACAATAATTCAATGTTTTCTTTTCAAAATATGGCTTATTTTCTAATCAAAACCATAATCCTATGGATTCTTTACGGAATGTCTTCTATTTTTTAATTAAAACCCTAGTCCTATGTTTTTTTTTATAATGTTTCCCATTTTTCAGTTATGAATAAAAGCCCTGATACTATGTTTTCTTTTTAGAATGTCTCCTATTTTTTAATCAAAACTCTAATCCAGTGGCTTCTTTTCAGAATGTCTCCTATTATTCAATCAAAACCCTAATACTATGTTTCCAAATGCCTCCTAAGTTTCGCTTTTCCATCAAATACCTAATCCTAAGTTTTTATTTCGGGACATCTTCTATTTTTGAATCAAAACTCTAATTTTATGTTTTCTTTTCACTCCTTTTATTTTAATCAAAACCCTAATCCTTTGGTTTCATTTTGGAATATCTCCTATTTTTCAATCAAACCCCTAATCCTATGCTTGCTTTTCTTAATGCCTCCTAATTTTCACTTTTCAATCAAAAAAACCAATCCTAAATTTTCCTTTCTGAATGTCTTATACTTTTGAATCAAAACCCTAATCCTACTTTTTTTTTCGGAGTGTCTCCTTATTTTTTTTAATCAAAAACCTAATCCTAAGTTTTTCTTTGGGAGTGTCTACTATTTTTCATTTTTGAATCAAAACCCAAGAGCTATGTTTGCTTTTAGGAATGTGTCATATTTTTTTGTTTTGAAAATATGTTCTTTTTTTTAATGTTTGTTATTTTTTTCTATTTGAATCAAAACTCTAATCTTATATTTTCTTTTCAGAATGTCTCCCATTTTTTCCTGTTAGGATGGAAACCCTAGTTCTATGTTTTATTTTAGGAATGTCTCCTATTTTTTTGTTTTAAAATAAAAACTCAAGTACTATGTTTTCTTTTCCGAGTGTCTCTTATTTTTTGATTTTGAATGATAACACTAATCTTATGTTTTATTTTCAAAATGTCTCCTATTTTTCCAGTTTTGAATCAAAAACCATATTATGTAATCTTTTTTTTTTTTTTTTTGGAATGTCACAAATTTTTGAATAAAAACACTAATCCTATGTTTTTTTTAGCATCTCCTATTTTTCAGTTTCGAATGAAAACCCTAATCCTATGTCTTTCTTATAGAATGTGTCCTATTTTTTAATCAAAACACTAATCCTATGTTTTTTTTTGTAATGTTTCCTATTTTTCAATTTTTCATTCAAAACCCTAATTATATGTTTTCTTTTCAGAATTTCTCCTATTTTTTAAAAGATAGGATTAGTAATGTTTTCTTTGGGAAATGTCTGGTTATTTTCAAAAATAGGAAACATTTCAAAACTTTTCATAATATATCATAATTTTCAATAACATTTCCAAAAGAAATTATAAGATTAGGATTTTAATTGAAAAATAATAGAAATTTTAAAAAGAAAATATAGCTTATGTTTTTTAATTAAAAATATTAGACATTCCGAAAAGAAAACATGGGATTAGGGTTTTGAATAAAAAATACGACACATTCAGAAAATAAAACATAGAATTATTGTTTTAAGTCAAAAATAGAGACATTAACAAAAGAAAACATAAGATTAAGATTTTAATGAAAAAATTGGAGGTATTCGGAAAAAAAAAAACTTAACATTAGGGTTTTGATTAAAAAATATGAGATATTCTAAAAGGAAAACAGAGAATTGGGGTTTTGATTCAAAAATGGTAGACATTTCCAAAACAAAACGTAAGGTTAGGGTTTTGATTCAAAAATAAGAGGATTCCAAAAAAAAAAAAAACATAGGATTAGAGTTTTGATTGAAAAATAATAAACATCACTATAAAAAAACATACGATAAAGTTTAGATTGAAACATAGTAAACATAGGACTATGGTTTTGATTCAAAAATAGAAGACATTTCGAAAAGAAAATATAGAATTAAGGTTTTGATTCAAAAATAGAAGACATTACTTAAGAAAATGTAGGATTAGGGTTATTATTAAAAACTAAACAATAGTGGACATTTTCAAAAGAAAACGTAGGATTATGGTTTTGATTCAAAAATAGCAGACAATATTAAAGTAAAACATAGGTTTAGAATTTTGATTAAAAAATATTAGACATTCTAAAGAGAAAACAAAGGATTAGGATTTTGATTGAAAAATATGAGTTATTTCGAAAGGAAGACATAAGGCTAGGGTTTTGAATGAAAAATAGGATACTTTACAAAAATAAAATATAGGATTAGGTTTTGATTCAAAAATAGTAAATATTGCAAAAAGATATCATATGATTATGGTTTTGATTGAAAAATAAGAGACATTTCGAAAAAAAGACCATAGTATTAGTGCTTTCATTAAAAAAATTGTAGACATTACTATAAGAAAACATAGAATTAGGGGATTGATTAAAAAATAGTAGACATTCTGAAAATAAAAACTGATTAGTGTTTTGATAAAAATTAAAGTGACATTTTTAACAGAAAAGATAGAAGTATTGTTTTGATTCAAAAATATGAGAGATTAGAATAAGAAATAATAGGACTAGTGTTTTGATTCAAAATAGTTAACATTCTGAAAAAAAAAAAGAAAGGATAAGGTTTTTAACATAGGTTTCGTTTTTTATTCAAAACTGATAAATAGGAGACATTAAGAAAATTAAACATAGTATTAAGGTTTAGATTAAAAAATAATAGACATTCCCAAAAAAACACAAAAGGACTAGGGTTTTGATTCTAAAGTAGGAGCCATTCCAAAAAAAATAAAAATAAAAAGCATAGGCTTAGGGTTCAATTCAAAAATAGCGAACATTCTGAAAAGAAAACATATGATTTGGATTTTGATTAAAAAATAGGATACATTCTGAAAATAAAGCATAGGATTAGGGTTTTGATTGAAAACCGAATAATAGGATACATTCAATAAAGAAAAAATAGAATTAGTGTTTTGATTGAAAAGTAGGAGGCAATGTGAAATGAAACCATCGGGTTATGATTTTAATTAAAAATAGGGGACATTTTGAAAAGAAAAATATAGGATTGCAGTTTGATTTAAATATAGTTGGCATTTCGAAACAAAACCATATTATTAGTGTTTAGATTGAAAAATATGAGACATCACTATAAGAAAACATAGGATTTACATTTTGATTAAAATTAAGGGAGATTACAATAAGAAAACATATGATTATTATTTTGAATGAAATATGGGAGAGATATTGTAAGATTACATAGAATTAGGATTTAATTAAAAAATAGTAGACATTATGAAAAGAAAACATACGATTATGTTTTTTATTGAAAAATATGAGACATTTAGAAAAAAACATGAGATTAGTGTTTTGAATAAAAACTAGGAGACACTAATATAATAAAACATGCTATTAGTATTTTGACTAAAAATTAAAAACTAGGGGACATTTATAAAAGAAAACATAGGATTAGGGTTTTTATTCAAAATTAGGAGACATTCAGAAAAGAAAACATAGAATTAGTGCTTCGATTGAAAAACATGAGGCATTCCGAAAAGAAAATATAGGATTAGGGCTTTGATTCAAATATAGTAGGCATTTCGAAAAGAAAACATAGGATTATTGTTGTGATTGAACAATATTGTGCATTACTATAAGAAAACATAGGATTAGTGTTTTGAATGAAAAATGGGAGACATTACTCTAAGAAAACATAGGATTTGAGTTTTGATTAAAAATAGCTGACATTTAAAAAAAACATACGCTTAGGGTTTTGATTCAAATATTGCTTGCATTCCAAAAGAAAAACATAGGATTAGGGTCTTGATTGAAAATAGGAGACATTGCTATAAGAAAACAAAGAACTAGTATTTGATTGAAAATAGCAAACATTTTGAAAAGAAAAAACAACCGATTAGGGTTTTGATTGAAAAATATGAGGCATTTTGAAAACAAAACATCGTATTAGGGTTTTGATTAAAATTAGCGGTCATTTACAAAACAAAAATAGGATTACTATCTCGATTCAAAAAAATCTGACATTCCAAAAAGAAAAAAGAAAGGATTAAGGTTTTGATTCTAACAGAAAAAATATGACACATTCTGAAAAAAACATAGTATTAGGATTTTTTTTCAAAATAGCAGACATTCCTTAAAATAAAAGAAAGGATTAGGTTTTTTCATTGCAAAATCATAGACATTCCAAAAAGAAAATATAGGTTAGGGTTTTGATTCGAAACTTATAAATTAGAGACATTAAAAAAAGAAAACATAGGATTTATGTTTTGTTTGCAAAATAGTAGACATTAAGAAAAAAAAAACCTACGATTAACTATAAGGAAACATAGGATTAAGGTACTAATTCAAAAATAATAGGCATTCCGAAAAGAAAATAAAGGATTAGTGTTTTGATTGAAATATAGTAGGCATTACAAAAAGAAAAGATAGGATTAATGTTTCAATTGAAAAATATGGGACATTCTGAAAATAAAACACATGATTAGTGTTTTAAAATAAAAATAGTAGAGATTCTTTAAAAAAATGTAAGATTAGAGTTTTGATTAAAAAACACCAGACATTTGAAAAGAAAATACTTTGGGATAGGGATTATGAATAAAAAAATATGAGACATTATGAAAATAAAACATAGGATTCAGGATTTGTTTGCAAAATAGGAGACAATACAAAAAGAAAACAAAGGATTAAAGTTTTGATTCAAGTACAGTAGGCATTTAAAAAAAATATAGGATTAGGACCTTCATTGTTAACTAAAAAATACGGGACATTTCCAACATAAAACATAGTATTAGGGTTTTCATTCAAAAATATTGCCCATTTCAAAAAGAAAATGTTGGATTAGGTTTTGAATGAAAAATATGTATGAGACATCACGTAAAGAAAACCTAGAATTATTATTTTGATTCAAAAATAGCAAATAGTAGCAAAAAAAAAATAAAAACAAAAGTTTAGGGTTTTGATCAAAAAATAGGTGAATTTCCGGGGAAAAAAAAACTTTCCACTATTGTTTTGATTAAAAAGAACCATATGACTAGTGTTTTGAACCATATGACATTATGAAAAAGAACCATATGACTAGTGTTTTGAACCAAAAATATGAGACATTTACAACAGATAATATAAGATTAGAGTTTTGATTGAAAAATTGTATACTTGACTATAAGATAGCATAGGATAAGGGTTTTGATTAAAAACGAAAAAGAAGTAGACATTCTAAAAACAAAACATATGATCTGGGTTTTTATTCAGACATAGCAAAAGAAAACATAGGATTAGGATTTTGATTCAAAACTAGGACCCACTACAAAAAGAAAACATAGGATTATCATTTTGATTCAAAAATAGTAGACATGACCAAAAGAAAATATAAGATTAGTTTTTTGATTAAAAAATCAGCAGCATTCCAAAAAAAACAACCTAGGATTACGGTTTTGATTAAAAATATAAGACATAACAAAAGCAAGACATATGATTATTTTTTTTTATACCTAAAAGAAAACATAAGATTAGGGTTTTGACAAAAAAAAAAAAAAAAAACTGGAGGCATTGCGAAATGAAAACGTAGGATTAGGATTTTTATTCAAAAATAATTGGCATTAAGAAAAAAAAATATAGGATTAGGATTTTGATAAAAAATTATAAGAGATTTCATAAACATAATTAAGGATTAGTTTTTCGATTCAAACAAATGAGACATTCCGAAAAAAATAAAGGATTAGGGTTTTGATTTGGAACTGAAAAATAGGACACATTACGAAAAGAAAACATTGGATTAGAGTTTTTATTCAAAAAATGGCAAACATTTAAAAAAATAATAAAGGATATGATTTTTGATTGAAAAAAAGAGACATTTCTGGAAGAAAACATAGGTTAGGGTTTTGATTCAAAACTAATAAATAAGAGACATTAAAAAAAGAAAATATAGGATTTGGGTTTTAATTGAAAGATTGGAGACATTCTGAAAAGGAAACATAGGATTAATGGTTTAATTCAAATATAGTGTGTATTCCAAAAAGAAAACAAAGGATTAGGGTTTTGAATCAAAACTGAAAAATAGGACACATTACTATAAGAAAACATAGAATTAACGTTTCGATTGAAAAATAGTAGATATTCCTAAAACAAAACATTGGAATATGGTTTTGATATAAATATAGCAGATATTACAAAAAAAACAAACATAGGATTTTAATTTTCATTCAAAAATAGGAGTGATTCTGAAAAAAAAAACATCGGATTAGTTTTTTGATTGAAAAATATAATACATTACAAAAAGAAAACATAGGATTAAGAAAACATCGGAGTGATTGAAAAATATAATACATTACAAAACTGATAAATAGGAGACATTAAGAAAATAAAAAATAGGATTCAGTTTTTTATTGAAAGATAAGAGACATTCTAAAAATAAATCATAAGATTAGTATTTTTATTCATAAATAGGAGGTGTTCCTAAAAGAAAACATAGGATTAGAGTTTTAATTAAAAAATTGAGAATTCCGAAAAGAAAACAATGGATTTGGGTTTGGATTGAGAACTAAAAAAAAGATATATTTGGAAAACAAAACAAAGGATTAGAGTTTCGTTTAAAAAATAGAAGACATTTTGAAACAGAAAAGAAAGGATTAGGTTTTCTATTTAAACATAGACGGCATTACAAAATGAAAATATAGTCATTGTTATGATGCAAAACTAATAAATAGGAGACATTAAGAAATGAAAACATTGTATTTGGGTTTTGATTGAAAGACAGGAGACATTTCGAAAAGAAAACAAAGGATTAGAGTTTTGATTAAAACTGAAAATTGGACACATTACCAAAAGAAAACATATGATTAGGGTTTTGATTGAGAAATAGTAGACATTGTGAAAAGGAAAAAAGGATTAGGTTTTTTATTAAAAAATAGGAGACATTGCAAAAAAATAAACATAGGTAATGCATTTGAATCAGAACTGATAAACAAGAGACGTAAAGAGGAGAATAAAACATAATATTCAAGGAAAATATAGGATTAGTGTTTTGATTCAAAGCTTTAAAATATGACACACTACTATAACAAAACATAAGATTGACGATTTTGAAAATAAAATGTAGGACTAGTGTTTTGATTCAAAAATTACAGTCATTCCCTCCCCCCCCCCCCAAAAAAAAAAAAAAAAAAAAAAAACATTGGAATATGGATTTGATTAAGAAATATGGGATATTCCGAAATGAAAACATAGGATTAGTGTTTTATTTAAAATATACTAGACATCATGAAAAGAAAACACAAGATTATTATTTTAATTCAAAAATAGCAGACATTACACAAAGAAAAAAAAGGATTATGTTTTTGAGTCAAAACTGATAAATAAGAGATATTAAGAAAAGAAAACAATTGATTCGACTTTTGATTGAAAGATAAAAGACATTTTGAAAAAAAAAATGAAAGGTTAGGATTGTTATTCAAAAATTCCTGGTATTATGAAAGGTAATATAGGAATAGGGTTTTGATTAAAAAAAATAAGGCATTCCAAAAAGAAAACAAATGATTAGGGTTTGATTGAAAACTATGTAGCATTACTATATGAAAACATAGCATGAGGATTTTAATTAAAACTGGAAAATACGTGATATGTGAGAAAGAAAAACATATGATTATTGTTTTTAGTTCAAAAATAGTAGACATTCCCAGAAGAAAACATACGATTAGTGTACTAAAAAATATGAGACATTCTGAAAAGATAACATAGGATTATAGTTTTGAATGAAAAATAAGAGACATTGCAAAAATATAACATAGGATTAGGGTTTTCATTAGAAACTAATAAAAAAGAGACATACTAAAAAGTAAACATAGAATTAGTGTTTTGAATGAGAAATAGGAAACAATGTTAAAAAAAACATAGGATTAGGGTTTCAATTGAAAAACAGTAGACATTCCAAAAATAAAAAAATATGATCAAGGTTTTGATTCAAATATAGTAGTCATTTCCAAAAGAAAATATAAGATTAGTGTTTTGATTGAAAATAGTAGACACTACTATAAAAAAAAACTTATGATTACGGTTTTGATTAAAAATAAGAGACATTGATCTAAGAAAACATAAGATTAGGTTTTTGAATGAAAAATATGAGACATTACTAAATGAAAACATGAGATTAGTGTTTTAATTGAAAAATATGAAATATTACTAAATCCTATGTTTTTTCTTTTGCAAACAAACCCTAAATCGTACGTTTTCATATAGTAATAATCTATTTTTGAAAAATAGAAGACAATACTAAAACAAAATATAGAATTAGGGTTTTGATTAAAAAATAGTAGATATTCCAAGAAGAAAAGAAAGAATTAGGGTTTTGATTCAAAACAAAAAAAATAGGACCATATGGGTTTTGTTCGAAAGTTCAACACATTACTATAAGAAAACATAAGATTAGTGTTTTGATTCAAAATAGTAGACAATCCAAAATGTAAATATAGGATTAGGTTTTTAATTGAAAAAATAGTAGACATTACTTAGAGAAAACATAGGAATATGGTTTTGATTGAAAAATAATAAACATTGCTATAAGAAAATATAGGATTTGGGTTTTGAATTAAAAATATGAGACGTTACTATATTAAAACATAGCATTACTTTTTTGATTGAAAAATGATAGGAGCCCAAAAGTGCATGGGTTATCGCAGTAATAAAGTACCCCGGTGAGAGGGTAGTCGAATCCATAGGGAGTAGGGATTATAGACATAAGATCTTGCTATTTAGCTAGTGTGAAGTATGAATGGTGAGAGCAAAAATCAATACGTGTGTGCAAGAGTAATTAAAAGAAATAAGAAAAATGAAAGATAAGTATGGAAGACTAGAGAGTGCAAGTAAAGGTTAAAGAGAGAAACAATCAAGTGTAAAATAGGGTACCGGGACAAACTCCCCCTAGGACTAATGTTCTAGTGCAAGACAATATATTATACTTTCCTATTGATGTTTAATGAGTCATGAACATCCTAAAGCACACGGTTCCAAACCTAAGGTCAATAGTGACTAATCCCAACATTATGCCTTGGCATTAGGTTTCACTATGACCCCTAATTCTTATTGACCTGTCAACTAAGCCCAAGGGCGTCCATCTTTCTAAGCCTCACACTACGAGGGATTGTTTTACGTTCTAGAGATTCCAAGTGATAAACCCTGTTTCTAAGTATAGTCATAACCCTTTGGTCCAGGTGAAAGAACCCTAGTCTCAATTGAGCCTAGCACTAGGATTCACTACAACCCTTCACTCTGTCGCTTACGCAACTAAGCCCAGGGGAGTTCATCTCCTACCACTTCACTCTACTTCGATCGCTAAGAACTCTTGGAACACGGAGATAGGGAAAGTAACACCGGAGGAGAAAGGGGATGTTTCGCTACCTCACGACTCACCCTCTCAAACCTCTCCAATCTCGAGTAGTCTAATCCTATAGGAGTTGCCACACCTCCAAAGGACAACCAAGATGATTCCTAATTCTAGTGTCACAGTTAAGGGAAAATCAATACAACAAGCACTCAAGATTGGAATTCAATTAAAGACATCAATAAAAAAAAAGCATAATAAAAGTCATAGAAACAATGTCATTGTAGGGTTTACAAGTCCGAATACCCACAAGGCGTTTAGCTCTCCATAGAGCTATACAAATCTATCAATTTGTATGAATAAACAAGAAAGATAAACATAGATGAAACCTAATTGTGATGCGTGCGGATGGTCTTGTGAGGTCGCTCCGTCCTCTCCACTAAACCCCTCGTCAAGCCTAGAGCACACCTTGCCGGATAGGTGCCGACAAAAGCTTCCCCAATAGTTATCTTCCAACGGGCTTCGATGTCGATGCCGAGAACTCACTCCAATCCTCCACAAAGTCCTCTCCAAACCCTAACCGTGACACTATAGAAGATAGGTGAAGAAGATCAATCAAAAAGTCCAGAAAAGTCCTTTAAACAGTGCTGAGTTATGGTTGTAAATCGGTTGAAAACGGGCATCCACACGCCCGTGTGGATTCTCTGGAATCGGTTTTCTAGCGCTGAGTGAACAACAAAGTGCTACAGTGAATTGCTACATTAACTGCTACAGTACTCACGAATCAAATGTTCCCGATTTCATCGTTCTTCATCAAGGCCATTGAATTGGGCACACAATCAACGATAGATCATGTCGATTGCTTCATTTCTCCTTATTGATGAAGTTCTCTAATATTACATGGGTTAGACTTTTGTAAATGTGACTGCCTTTGTGCCCCTCCAAAGGAGGTTGGCACACACCCACAAGTCTAGACTCGTGCCTTGTTCCTTGCTTGGCCCAGAACTCCTCAACAATGGCGAACATGACCTAGCTTTGCTCTTCCTTCACTAAGTTTACTCCACAAACTTACAATGCACAAAAGAACACAAAATGCACACCAATTAATGATAAAATCTAAGAAAAGTAATGCTTAATGTAAGACAATAACACTTCGTATTACTATTACAGGAGCACTTATAAAAAAACATGAAATATTACTAAATCCTATGTTTTTTCTTCTGCAAACAAACCGCAAATCCTATATTTTCTTATAGTAATAACACTTATTTTTGAAAAATAGGAGACATTACCATAAGAAAATGTAGGATTAGGGTTTTGACTAAAAAATAGTAGACATTGCGAAAAGAAAAAGGTATGAGTAGGGTTTTGATTCAAAACTAAAAAATTGCGGACATTCGGAATAGAAAACATAGGATTAGGATTTTGATTCAAATAAAGTAATCATTCCGAAAAGAAAACCTAGCCTTTGGGTTTTAATTGAAAATAGAAGACATTACCATAAGAAAATATAGGATTAGAGTTTTCATTTAAAAATAGTGACATTCCAAAAAGAAAACATACTATTAGGGTTTTGATTGAACAATATGAGATATGTTCAAAATAAAATATAGGATTAGGGTTTTGATTGAAAAATATGAGACATTATTATAGGAAAACATAAGATTAGTGTTTTGATTAAAAAAATATCAGAGATTATGATTACGGTTTTGATTCAAATATAGTATTCATTCCGAAAAGAAAACATTGGATTAGTTTTTTGGTCAAAAAATAAAAGACATTACTATAAGAAAACATAAGATTAGTGTTTTGATTTAGAAATAGTAGATAATCCAAAATGAAAGGAAAGGGTTATTGTTATTATTAAAAAAGAGAATCTAAAAAGAAAACAATTGATTAGGATTTTGATTCAAAACAGAAAAAATAGGAGATATTCATACAGAGAAACATAAGATTATGTTTTGAATCATAACTGATAAATAGGATTTATTATGAAAAGAAAACATAGGGGTCAAGTTTTGATTGAAATATATGACACATTATGGAAGTAACACAAAGTATTTGTGTTTTGAAAGATAGCATTAGAGTTTTGATCCAAGAAAAAAAGGTTTAGGGTTTTGATTCATAACATACTATTTGAGTTTTGATTCAAAAATAGTAGGCCAGACAAAACATAGGATTAGGGATTTGACTAAAAAAATGACACATTCTGAAAATAAAACAAAAAATTAGGGTTTTGATTCAAAAATAGGTTTGTTGTTTTGATTAAAAAATAATAGACAATACGAAACCAAAACCTAGTATTAGGGGTTTGATTAAAAAATATGAGACATTTGAAAAAAAACATAAAATTAGGGTTTTGATTGAAAATTTTGTGGCATTACTATAAGAAAACAGAGGATTAAGGTTTTGATTTAAAAAAAATGAGACATTATGAAAATAAAACAAAGGATTATGGTTTTGATTCAAAACTAAAAAGTGGGACACATTCATAAAAGAAAACATAGGATTAGGGTTTTGATTCAAAAGTAGCAAACATTCTAGAAAGAAAAGAAAAGATTAGGTTTTTGATTGAAAAAGTAGGAGACATTCTGAAAAGAAAACATAGGCTAAAGTTTTGAGTCAAAACTGGTAAATAGGAGATATTATGTAAAGAAAAAACACAGGATTCATATTTTGCTTGGAAAATAGTAGACAATAAAAAAAAAATAAGACTATGGTTTTGATTAAGAAAATAGCAAACATTGTGAAAAAAAAAAAGAATCGTTAGACTTGTGATTCAAAACTAAAAAAAAGAAAAATATAAGATTAGGTTTTTGATTCAAATATAGTAGGAAATCAGAAAAGAAAATATAGGATTAGGATTTTCATTGAAAATTAGGAGACTTTCCAAAAACAACACATAAGATCTTGGTTTTGATTGAATTATAGTAGGTATTAGAAAAAGAAAACATATTATTAATGTTTTGATTAAAAAATAGGAGACACTACCATAAGAAAAAAATCAGATTAGGGTTTTGATTCAAAACACTAATCCTATGTTTCTTTATAGTAATTTCTCCAATCAAAATAGGGTTTTGAACCAAACTTTAATCTTATCTTTCCGAACAAGAAAACATAGAATTAGGGTTTTGATTAAAAAGGAGACATTTGAATAAAAAAAAAAAAGAATTAGGGTTTTGATTAAAAAAAAAGTAACGATTCTAAAAAAAAACATAAGATTATTGTTTTGATTCAAAAATAGAAGACATTGTAAAAAGAAAACAAAGAATTTGTTTTTTTTTTATCAAAACTGATAAATATGAGACATTAAGAAAAGAAAACATAAGATGCGGGTTTTGAGTAAAGGATAGGAGAAATTTAAAAAAAAAAACAAACATAGGATTAGGATGTTTATTAAAAAATGCGAGGCATTATGAAAAGTAAACATAGGATAGGGTCATGATTAAAAATTAGCAGAGATTCCCAAAACATATGATACTATTAGGATTTTGATTCAAAAAAGGGACATTCCGAAAAAAAAACGATTAGTGTTTTGATTCAAAACTTAAAAATTGGATAAATTCTGAAATGAAAACATAGGATTACGGTTTTGATTAAAAAATAGCATACATTCTGAATAGAAAAGAAAGAATTAGGTTTTTGATTTAAAAAATAAGAGACATTCCAAAAAGTAAATATATGTTAGGGTTTTGATTCAAAACTAATAATAGGAAACAATAAAAAAAGAACACATAGGATTCATGTTTTGATTGAAAGATAGAAGACATTACGAATATAAAAAATAGGTTTCGGGTTTTGATTGAAATATAAGAGACATTCTAGAAAGAAGACATAGTATTAGTGTTTTGCTTCAAATATGTTAGGCATTTAAAAACAAAAACTTAGGATTAGGGTTTTAATTAAAAAATATCATACTTTAAGAAAATAAAGCATACAATTATTGTTTTGATTCAAATATAAGACATTCCAAAAAAAAAAAAAAAACATAAAATTAGGGCTTTGATTAAAAATCATAATAATTCCAAAAAGAAAACATAGCATATGGTTTTCATTAAAAAATTGGAGGCATTCCAAACAGAACTTAGGACTATTTTTTTTATTAAAAATACTTTATGGAAAGAAAACATAAGATTATTGTTTTGATTAAAAAATAGCAGATGTTACCAAAAGAAAACATAAGATTACTGTTTTGATTGATAAGTATGAGACATTACTATAAGGAAACATAGGATCAGGATTTTGATTAAAAATAGTAGACATTTCAAAAGAAAAGATAGGATTATGGTTTTGATTGAAAAATTTGAGATATTTGGAAAAGAAAAAAAAGTGATTAGTCATTTGATTCAAAACTAAAAAATAAGACACATTCTGAAAAGAAAACCTAAGGTTAATGTTTTGATTGAAGGATAGGAGACATTATGAAAAAAAAACATAGGATTAGTGTTTTTATTGAAAAACAGGAGGCATTGCAAAAAGTAAACATACAATGAGAGATTTGATTGAAAAAATAAGAAATTCTGAAAAGTAAACATCGGATTAAAGTTTTGATTAAGAATTAGCAGACATTCCGAAAACAAAATATACGATTCGAGTTTTGACTCAAGAAAATTAAACATTCCGATAAGAAAACAAAGGATTAAGGATTTGATTTAAAACTAAACAATAGGATACATTCTGAAAAGAAAACAAAAGATTAGTGTTTTGATTACAAAATGGTAGATATTATGAAAAAAACATAAGATAAATGTTAAGTTTTTTATTCAGAAAAAGAAGGCATTACGAAAAGAAAATATTGGATTTGTGTTTTGATTGAAAGGTACTATACATTACCAAAAGAAAACATAGGAATAAGATTTTAAGTCAAATATGGTAGTCATCCTGAAAAATAAAACATAGGATTAGAGTTTGATTTAAAAATAGTAGACATTAAAAAAAATAGACATTCCTAGAAGAAAACATAACATTAGGTACTTGATTAAAAAATATGAAACATTCCGAAAATAAAACATAAGATTAAGATTTCTATTAAAAAAATTGCATGCACGATGAAAAGAAAACATCGGATTAGTATTATGATTCAAATATAGTAGGCATTTTGAGAAGAAAACATAGAATTTTATGTTTTAATTGATAAATGTGAGACAATACGAAAAGAAACAAAGAATTATTGTTTTAATTCAAAAATAGCAGACATTCCACAAAGAAAACATTAGATTAGGGTTTAGATTAAAAAATTAGAGGCATTCAAAAAAATATATTTAGAATTTTGATTAAAAAATATGTAACATTATGAAAAGAAAACATAGATTATTATTTTTATTAAAAAATAGCAGACATTGCCAAAAGAAAACATAAGATTAGGTTTTTATTTAAAAATAGGAGGCATTCTTAAATAGAAAAAAAAAGGACTAGGATTTTTATTCAAAAATAGGAGGCATTACGAAAAGACAAACATAGGATTGGTGTTTTGATTAAAAATTAGCATAGATTCGCCAAACAAAAAAAAAATACAAGATATTACTCTAACAAAACTTAGGATTAAGGTTTTCATTAAAAGCATAGGTTAGTTTTTTATTTTTTGTATTAATAAACCGTGTTGAAAAAAAGGGGAAAGGTGTAACACGAGCACTTCTCCTATGTTTTATTTTGCAAAGAAAACCTGAATTATATGTTTTCTTATAGTAATGTCTAATATTTTTGAAAAGATAGGAGAATTTAATATAAGAAAATGTAGGATTAATATTTTGATTCAAAAATAGTAGGCATGTTGAAAAGAGAACATAGGATTAAGTTTTTATTAAAAAAAAACAAGCAGGCATTGTGAAAAGAAAACATAGGAATAGGGCTTTGATTGAAAAAGATGAGACATTACTATATGAAAACATAGGATTAGGGTTTTGATTAAAAGATATGAGACATTACCATAAGAAAAACAAATTATTAGTGTTTGGATTAAAAACAAGAAAATAAGGGACATTTCCAAAAGAAAATATAGGCTTAGGATTAGGGTTTTGATTCGAAATGTCCACTAATTTTTGGTTTTTAATCAAAACCCTAATCCTATGTTTTTTATAGTAATGTCTCCTATTTATAATTCAAAACCATAATCCTATCTTTTCTTTTTTAAATGTCACATATTCACCAATCAAAACCCTAATACTGTGTTTTCTTTTCGGAATGTCTCCTATCTTTCAATCAAAACCCAAATCTTATGTATACTATTTGTCGATTTTCAATCAAAAAACTAATCTTTTGTTTTCTTTTGGCAATGTTTGCTATTTTTGACTGAAAATAACAGTCGTAAATTTTCTTTTTTGAATGTGTCCCATTTTTCAGTTTTGAATGAAAACCGTCATTATTTGTTTATTTCCGAATGCCTACTATATTATAAAATAAAACACTAATCCTATGTTTTCTTTTCAAAATGTCTCTTATTTTTTAGTATTGAATCAAAATCGTAATCTTATATTTTCTATTAGGAATGTGTCCTATTTTTTAATGAAAACAATAATCCTATTTTTTGTTTTCTTTGAATGTTAGCTAATTTTTAATCAAAACCCTAATCCTGCATTTTCTTCTGGAATTTTTTATATCTTTCAATTGAAATACAGATCATGTGTTTTCATTTATTAATGTCTCATATTTATTAGTTTTCAATCAAAACACTAATGCTATGGTTTTTTTGGACTGTCTAATATTTTTTGTTTTTGAAATGTCCCCTATTTATCAGTTTTGAATCAAAACCCTAATGTATGTTTTCTTTCCAAAATGTCTCCAATTTTCCAATAAAAGAACCTAAGCCTTTCTTTTATGAATAGGAGTAGGGTTTTGAATTAAAATAACAATCCTATATTTTTCTTTTTGGAATGTCACATATATTTCGTTTTGGAAGCAAAACCATAATCGTATTTTTTTCGGAATGTCAACTAAATTTTGTTTTGGAACAAAACCCTAACCAATGTGTTTTTTTGGAATATTTCCTATTTTTCAAAAACCTAATCCATTATTTTATTTTTGGAATGTCTCCTCTTTATTATAAAAAAAATTACTGATAAATAGGAGACATTGAGAAAAGAAAACATAGGATTCGTGTTTTCAATCAAAACCTAATTCTATGTTTTCTTCACATTGCCTACTAATTTAGAATCAAAACCTTAATCCTAATATATTTTCCTGTTTTGAATCAAAACCCTAATCCTATGTATTCCTTTTCAAATGTCTCATATTTTTTAATAAAAAAAACGTAATCCTTATTTTATTTTATTTTTTTTGTTGAATGCCTCGTATCTTTTAATCAAAACCCTAGTCCTATGTTTTTTTTATTGTCTCCTATTTTTTGTAGAATGTCTCATATTTTCAATCAAAACCCTAATCTTATGTTTTCTTTTCGGAATGGCTACCATTTTTGAATTAAAACCATAATCTTATGTTTTCTTCTAGGAAAGTCTGCTATTTCTAAATCAAAAACCTAATACTATGTTTTATTTTTTGGAATGTGTGTTTTTTTTAATCAAAACTATAATTGTATGGTTTCTTTTTGTAATGTCTCCTATTTTTCAATAAAAACCCTAATCTTATAATTTCTTTTCGGAATGCCTACTATATTTGAATAAAAAAATCTAATCCTATGTTTTCTTTTCGAAACAGCTCTTACTTTTTGAAAAAAAAAATCCTAATCATATCTTTTGGTTTGGAAATGTCCCCTATTTATCAGTTTTGAATTAAAATCTTAACATATGTTATCTTTCTAGAATGGTTATTTTTTTTTAATCAAAACCCTAGCCCTATGTTTTCTTTTCTTAATATCTACTAATTTTAAATCAATACCCGAATACTATGTTTTCTATTCTTAATGTATGTTGTTTCTGTATCAAAACCCCAATGTTATGTTTTCTTTTCGTAATGCCTCTTATTTTTAATCAAAATCCTAATTGTATATTTTCTTTTGGAATACCTCATATTTTTAAATCAAAACACTAATCGTATGTTTTTTTTTTTTCGTAATGTCTACTATTTTTCAATTAAAACCCTAATCCTATCTTTTCTAATAGTATTGTCTCCTATTTTTGAATCAAAATCCTAATCATATAGTTTCTTTTTCAAATGCCTGCTTTATTTGAGTCAAGACCCTAATCATATGTTTTTTTTGGAATGTCCCCTATCTTTCAATCAAAACTGAGATCCTATTTTTTCTTTTATCAATGTGTCCTATTTATCAATTTTGAAGCAAAACCCTAACCGTATGTTTTCTTTTTTGAGTCTCAAATTTTTTTAATCAAAACTCTAATTCTCAATTTTGTTTTAGGAATCTCTGAGTATGTATTCTTTTGCAGAGTGTCTCATATTTTTGAATCAATTCCGAGTCCATAATACTATGTTTTCATTTTGGAATGCCACCTATCTTTTCGGAATATCGCCTATTTTAGAATCAAAACACTAAGCTTTTTTTTTCTTTTTGGCATGTATGCTATTTTTATCAAAAATATAATATTATGTTTCTTTTCTCAATGTCTACTATTTACTATTCGAAATAATAATCTTATGTTTTCTTATAATAATGTCTCCTAATTTTTAATCAAAACCCTACTCCATTGTGTTCTTTTCGGAATGCCTACTATATTTGAATCAAAACCATAACCCTATATTTACTTTCAGAATGTCTTCTATCTTTCAATCAAAACCTTAATCCGTTGTTTTATTTCTTAATATCTCCTTTTTATTAGTTTTCAATCAAAATAATAATTCTATCTTTCAAAAATAGGGTTTTCTTTTCACAATGTCTCATATTTTTTTTATTGAAAACCATAATCCCAAGTTTTTTTTGTGAATGCCTATTATATTTGAGTCAAAACCCAAATCCTATATTTTCTTTTAAAAATGGCTCCTATTTTTTTTTAATCAAAACCGTTATCCTATCTTTTGTTCTATAAATGTCCCTTATTTATCGGTTTTAAACCAAAACACCAACTTATGTTTTCTTTTACGAATGTCTACTATTTTTGAATCAAAACACTCATCCTATGTCTTCTAATAGGAATTTCTTCTATCTTTCAATTATAATCCGAATCCTATATTTTTTTCTTAATGTCTACTATTTTTGAATCAAAGCCTGAATCCTATGTTTTCTTTTCTTATTGTCTACTATTTTTTAATCAAAGTCCTAATCTTATGCTTTCTTTTCATAATGCCTCCTATTTTTTAATCAAAACCCTAATCCTATGTTTTCTTTTAACAATGGCTCCTATTTTTGAAACAAAACACTAATCCTATGTTTTTTTTTTGCAATGCTTACTATTTTTGAATCAAAACCCTAATCATCTGTTTTCTTACGGTAATGTCTCCTATTTTTTAATCAAAGTCCTAATCCTTTTTTTTTTTTTTGGAATGCCTATATTATTTGAATCTAAGCCCTCATCCTATGTTTTATTTTCGGAATGCCTCTTATCTTTCAATTAAAACACGAATCAAATGTTTTCTTTTGTTAATGTCTCTGTTTTATTAGTTTTAATCATAACACTAATGCATTGTTTTCTTTTTGCAATGTCTAAATTATTTGAATCAAAACACTAATCCTATCTTTTGTTATGAGAATCTCTGCCAATGTTTACTTTTTGCAATGTCTCATATTTTTCAATCAATACTCTAATCCTATGTTTTTTTTAGATTAATGAACATTCTGAAACACTAATCATAAGTTTTCATTTTAAAATGCCTCCAATATTTTTTTAATGTCTCCAATTTTTAGATCAAAACCCCAATCCATTCTTATCTTTTGGAATATTTGCTATTTTTCTATCAAAATATTATTCTTATGTTTTCTTTTGGGAATGTCTACTATCTTTGATTCAAAACCCCTAATCCTATGTTTTATTATAATGATGTCTCCTATTTTTCAATCAAAACTCTCATTCTATATTTTTTTATGAATGCCTACTATATTCGAATCAAAACCCTAATCCTATGTTTTCTTTTCGGAATGTCTCCTACCTTTCAATGAAAAACCAAATTCTTTATTTTCTTTTTTTAATGTCTCATATTTATCCGTTTTGAATCAAAATTCTAATCCTATCTTTCAAAAATATGGTTTTCTTTTCGGAATATCTCTTAATTTTTAATCAAAACTCTAATCCTAAATTTTTTTGAAATGCCTACTATATTGTGATCAAAGGATTAATCCTATGTTTTCATTTCGAACTGGCTCCTTTTTTTTTAAAATTAACACCCTAATCCTATCTTTTGTTTTGGAAACATCCCCTATTTATCAATTTTGAATAAAAAACCTAACTTATGGGTTTTTTTTTTTTTTGCAATATCTACTATTTTGAATCGAAACACTAATCATATGTTTCCTTATAGTAATGTCTCCTATCATAAAGTAAAAATTGGAATTCTTTGTTTTTTAGTTAATGTCTATTGTTTCTTAATCAAAACCCGAATCTTATGTTTTCATTTTGGAATGCTTCCTATTTTTGAATTAAATAAATAATCCTATGTTTTCCTTTTGCAATGTCTACTATTTTTTTAATCAAAGCCATGATCCCATGTTTTCTTATACATATCTCACATAATTTTCAATCAGAACTCTAATTCTTTATTTTCTTTTCGGAATGCTTACTAAAATTGAATTAAAACATGAATACTATGTTTTCTTTTTGGAATGTCTCCTATCTTTCAATCAAAACTTGAATCCTATGTTTTCATTTCGGAATGTGTCCTAGTTCTCAGTTTTAAATCAAAACCCTAATTTTTTTTTTCAGAATGTGTCCTATTTTTTCAGTTTTGAATAAAAAAATCTAACCCTTTGTTTTCTTTTCAGAATTTCTCATTTAATTGAATCAAAACCCTAATATTATCTTTTCTTTTGTTAATGCCAGCTAATTTTTAATCAAATCCATAATCCAATATTTTACTTTCTAGAGTGTCTTATATTTTTTTAATCAAAATTTCAATCCTATGTTTTCTTTTCAGAATGCCTCTTTTTTTTCAATCAAAACACTAATCCTATATTTTCTTTCCAAAATGTCTACTGTTTTTGAATCAAAACACTAATCCCATGTTTTCTTTTGAGAATGTCTCTTATATTTTAGTTCTATATGAAAACTCTAATCCTATGTTTTCTTATGGTAATGTCTCCTATTTTTCAACCCAAATTCTTATACCAGTTTTTTATTTTCAAAATGTCTCATATTTTCAATCAAAACCTAATGCTATATTTTCTTTTCAAATTGTCTACTATTTTTTAATCCAAACCTAAAACATATGTAACGTTTTTTATTCAAAATTGAGAAACAGGGAACATTTCAAAAACAGAAATAGCAAACATTACTAAAAAAAATAGGTTTACAGTTTTGATTCAAAACTCATAAATAGGAGACACTACTATAAGAAACCACAAGATTGGGATTTTGATTAAAAAATAGTAGACATGCAGAAAATAAAACATAGGATGAATGTTTTAATTGAAAAATAGTAGGCATTTCGAAAAGAAAACAAAGGATTATAGTTTTGATTGAAAAATAGGAGTTATTACAATAAGAAAATATAAGATTAGGGTTTTGATACAAAAATAGCAAACATTCTGAAGTAAACATAATGTATTTTGGTATTGATTAAAAAATAGGAGACATTTAAAAAAAACATAGGATTATGGTTTTGATTAAAAAAAAATGAGACATTACTATAATAAAACATAGGATAAGGGTTTTGTGTCAAAAATAACAAACAATCCGAAAAAAAAAAGAAAGGATTTGGTTTTTGATTAAAAAATAGGAGACATTTTGAAAGGAAAACATAGGTTAGGGTTTAATTCAAAACTGATAAATAGGAGACATTAAGAAACGAAAACATAAGATTTGTGTTTTAAATGAAAGATATGAGGCAATCGAAAAAAAACCATATGATTTGGGTTTTGATTGAAAAATAAGATACATTACTAAAAGAAAATATAAGATTACCATTTTGATTGAAAAATAGCAGACATTTCCAAAAGAAAGCATAGGACTACTGTTTTGATTAAAAAATAGCAGGCATTCTGAAAAAAATCATAGTATTAGTATTTTGATTCAAAACTAAAAAAATGAGGTATTTTGAAAAATAATCATAGGACTATAGTTTTGATTGAAAAATAGGAGTTATTACAATAAGGAAAAATAAGATTAGGGTTTTGATGCAAAAATAGTAGACATTTCGAAGTGAAAAGAAAGGATTTTTGTTTTGATTAAAAACTAGGAGACATTCCAAAAAGAAAAACATAGGATTAGGGTTTTGATTAAAAAATATAAGACATTAATATAAAAACATGGAATTAGGGTTTTTTTTTCCAAAAATAGCAAAGAATCCAAAAAGAAAGGAAAGGATTTGATTTTTGATTGAAAAATAGGAGACATTCTAAAGGAAAACACAGGTTAGGGTTTGATTCAAAACTAATAAATAGTATACATTAAGAAAAGTAAACACAGGATTCGGGTTATGAATGAAAGATATAAGGCAATTCAAAAGAAAAAATATGATTGGGGTTTTGATTGGAAAATAAGATACATTCTCAAAAGAAAACATATGATTATCATTTTGATTGAAAAAATAGCAGACATTTCCTAAAAAAAATATAAGATTACTGTTTTGATTCAAAAATAGCAATCATTATAAAAAGAAATATAGGATTAGGGTTTTTATTAGAAAGTAAGACAATTTGAAAGGATGACTTATGGTTAGGGTCAGAATGTCTCCTATTTTTTTAACAAAACCCAAATCTTATGTGTCCTACTTTTGAATCAAAACATTAATCCTTTTGTTTAGAATGAAAAAGAGGATTAGGATTTTGATTCAAAACCAAAAAGACATTACTATAAGAAAACATGTTGAATAGGGTTTTGACTAAGAAATAATAGACATTCAGTAAAAGAAAACACAAGATTAGGGTTTTGATTAAAAAATACGACACATTACTATAAGAAAAATATAGTTTAACTATTTTCATTCAAAAATAGTAGCCATTCCGAAAAGAAACATAAGATTACTATATTGACTTATAATTTTTAACCAAAAATAGTAGTCATTCCGAAAAGAAACCTAACCAATTTTTTTATGTTTATAGTATATATATATATTGTTAGAGGATGGGGCAAAAGATTTGAGGCTTCTTTATTTGATTGAAATTCTATTTAATTTTTATTGTTTGAATTATCTTTTAAAAATAAAAATTATTACATGTTATGAAACTACACTTTAATGTTATTTTTTTATCTCCTTTCCATTTAAGGTTGCCCTAGTAAGGATCTTTTATTTGCAACCAATGGGTATACCGACAACTATTGATGTGTTGACACGACCCCTTGCATGTATCCCGCAAGTTCACGGGCTTGTTGAAGTTATAAAATTACCCTGGTGAGTGGGTAGTCGAATCCACAGGGAATAGGGATTTAAAACACAAGGTTTCGCTATTTAGTTGTGTGGTGTACGAAAAGTGATAATAGAATTGATGAGTGAATTATGGAAGCAAATAGAATAAAAGCCAAGAAATTAAGTACAAAGATGAAAGACAAGAAAGTGCAAGTAGAAGTTAAAAGAGAGAGACTAGCAATGGATGAAATAGGGTATCCGGACAAGCTACCTCTAGGACTTATGCTTCTAGTGCAAGACTATACTATTATACTTTCCTATTGATGCTAATTGAGTCGAGGATATCCTTAAATACATGGTCCCAAACTTAAGGTCAACCGTGACTAACCCCAACATTATGCCCTGGCATTAGGATTCACTACGACCCTTGACTCTCGTTAACCTGTCAACTAAGCCCCAGGGGAGTCTATCTTCCAAAGCCTAACACTACATGGGATTGCTTTAAGCATTAGGGATTCCTAGTGATAAAACCTATTCCTATATGTAGTTATAACCCTTTGGTCTAGGTGGAAGAACACTGGTCTAAATTAAGTCCTAAGACTCTATCTCGACCGCTAATTGACCAAGGAAACGGAGGTAGGGAGAAATCACACCGGAGGGGAAAGAGGACGTTTCGCTACCTCACGACTCACCCTCTCAACCCTCTTCAATCTTAAGTAGTCCAACCCTATAGGAGTTGTCACATCTCCAAAGGATAACCTAGATTGCTCTCAACCCTAGTGTCATGGCTAAGGGAAAACAATAGCACAAGATGATTAAAATAGAAACTTGAATTTATTCATCAATATTGGAAAAACATAATAGCAATGTCATAGAAACATAATAATCCTTGGGTTTTACAAGTCGGAATACCCACGATGGGTTTACCTCCTCATGGAGCTATACATGTTCATCAAAATATAAAAGAAAGCACAAATAAAAAGCATTGATGAAAACCCCCTCGCGTATGGTGTGGCCGTGGTCTTGTGCGGCCGCCGGACGTCGGTGATGGTGCCGATGACGCGCTCTAAACCTCCAGAAAATGCTCTCCGAAACCCAAGCCGTATTATCCAGAAGTTGGGGAGAAAGTTAGATCAAAAGATCCCCCAAAAGTCTCCAAAATCGGGCTTTTATAATGTTGAGTCGCGGCTTTAAAATCGCACTTATCGGGACTTCACACGGCCGTGTGGAATTTTCACATGCCGGTGTGAACTCTCTGGAATTCTGAATTTCGGCAGAAAGTGAATAGTTGCTTGCTACAGTAACAAACTATGGTGCAGCTACATTACTCTCCAAAACGCTCCCGAATCCGTTGTTCTTCATAGAGGCCATTGATTTGGGCACACAATCAATGGTAGGTCGTGCCAATTTCTTCAAGTCTCTTTCTTTGCGAAGTTCTCCTGAGCCACATGAGTTAGACTTGTTATGAATGTGACTGCCTTTGTGCCCCTCCAAAGGAGGTTGGCACACACTCACAAGTCTAGGCTCGTGCCTTGTTCCTTGCTTGGTCAGAAAACTTCCCAACAACGGTGAACACGATCTAACTTCGTTCTTTTTCTACAAATTAGCTCCACAAACCTACAATGCATAAAAATACACAAACACACACAATTTAGTGGTAAAATCTGATAAAAGATATGTTCATTGTAAGATAATAACGATTCGCGTTACTATAACTCGAGCACTTTTCAAATCCTCCGACACTTAAGCTTTTGCTTGTCCTCAAGCAAAATAGAACGTGAAAGTACTTGGGAAGAACAATTGAAAGTGCTCGGCCTTAGGTTCACCAAGAGTATACAAAAGAAGCATTCTACAAGTAAGAGGAAATCAAAACATTGCATATGGTTATCATTGCTCTAGATAAAAACTTGAATAAAAAAGGATAACAACTCAAAAACATGTAAGTGTGTGCGAATTCACTCAAGAGAACCAATGAGTACTCCTCAAACTCTTATAATAAGGACTTATTTATATACACGAAGTAAGGAAGTAGTAGCTTCACTCAACCTCTAAGGTAGCCCTTTCCTAGGCGGCCGCCAAAGGTGGCTTTCACACTTTCGAGGAGATAGCTCTTTCTACCGGGGTAGTAGCTTTCACGCTTCCCATGAGATAGCTCTTTCTCTCATTAGGGCATAACTTGTGCCCGACTTATGAGAGTAGCTTCATACTTCATAGGAAGTAGCTCTTTCCACCCCAAATGCAAAACTTAAACTATTATTCACAAGCTCACAAATATATTATTATTATTTTTTTTTTCTTAGCTACATAGGACTTCACAACTTACTAAAGTAGTACTAAACTAGTCCTTAAAACTTCGAGTTCGATTTTCCAAAAGATTTTAAGAGTGAGTAGTGCAATAAGGCATAATTGAGCAAAAATCCCCTAAAATTCAAGTAAAACTAGAGCATGATAGGATACAATGTTAAAAATTCTCCTAAACTCTAAGAATACAACCATTACAACTAAGGTAAACCGCCATAAGCTACATGAGCATTAAACAATTGAACGCACAAGTAAAGGTGTGTGCAATGTGAATCCCCCCCCCCCCCCCCCCCCCCCCCCCCCCCACACACACACACACACACACACACACTTAAGATGTACATTGTCCCCAATGTACGCATATAAGCACAATAAAAATAAAGCAATGAAAAACAATTAGTGTGGAAGTTGGCAATTGAAACATTACTCCCCTGAACTCCAAGTGCTACATTCGATGGAGCTAGGTTCATTGAGAGTTGAGTCTCAATGGTTTGTGGAGAACACACGGTTCCATGACCGTACTTATGACTATTCCTCAAATTCCATAAATCCAAGACCATCTGCACACATACGCAAGGGTTCAGTATAGCTCAAGAAGAATAAAAATAAAGCTCGAGTATATAAAGATATGAAAATGAAATATAAGTCGAGACAAAATAAAAGACAAAATAAAGGTAAAATAAAGATAAACTCAGAAGGAAGATCCTTTCTGAGTACTACAAGTCCAAAATATTAAAGAAAATACAACTAAAAATCAATATAAAATAAAACTACAATGCCTCAGTGTCAGTGTCCTGCTGTGGACCCTCTGGTGCTGCTGTTGATGCTGCTGCTGCTGGATCTACTGCTGATGGAGATGGTGGTGGAGTAGGTGATGGGATCCGTCGGGGCCGCACCACAGATCGCTCGAAGAACTGGATAACCTTAGCAAGCTGTGCCGATATCTGAGCGAACTGTGATGCCTGTGTGGCCCTCATCTCGGCAAACTCTGCTGCCTGTGTGGCCCTCATCTCGGCTAACTCCACCTGCATAACACCCACAGCACTCTCGAGGAGCTCGAACCTGTCCTGGCCCCGAGAAGGAGAAAAGATGTGTACTGGCGATGGCTCCGGTGCTGTGGGTGGTGCCTCAGCCTCCGCCTGCCCTAGAGGTGGCTCTAATACTGCCTGGGACCCCTCAGCCTGATCTGACTGGGGAATAATCCATGTATAGACCTCTTGTCCTGCTCTGCGGACCATCCCCATCTGTCTCAATGTCTCAATACTGAGGGGGGCTGGTGTACTGATCTTCTCAGCCCCCCGAACCCCATCTCTGAGCCCTAATCCAATAATCAGCCGGGTGATGTATGGGCCCGCGAAGATAACTCCTACCCTGGGGTACTGGCCCTGATGGAGAATATACTCTGCTAAGATGTGCCCCAAGTGAAGTGGCTCACTCTCCAACATCGAATGTAAGTACAGAAGATCCTGGCGGCTCAGGACCCCGGTACTGTCTCCCCTGCCGCTCACTGATCAGCTCAGAATGGCATGGATGCATCTGTATGAAGACTTGGTCAAGCATGTGGCCTTGGACATCCTTAGATCGTACTATCCCTGGCCACACAATCTACTGTATACGCGTTGGGGATCGGGGTACCCGGATAGTCTGTAGGTAGCAACGCGTACTCCTCTGTCTCCGTGAAAGCCTCGTCATAGAGGCCCATCCCAATCGAAAACTGGGTCACACTCAAGGTGAAGTGCCGACCGAGTGCACGGAACTGAATGGAACCAGTATTTGTAAAGCTGTCTTACGCTCGGTCGAACTCAAAGGTCGATAAGACCTCGAGTGTCAGTGATCTGATAGCTAGCTCTCAAATGGATAATAGACGGCCCCAGCTACCGACGGCGAGCATCTCCTCGATATCATCTGTGATGCTCTGCGCCCGCTGTATCTCCCTAACTGTGCTCAAATCTAATTAACGTGTTTGTCCAAAGCGTAGTTTCGCAAGTCACTTATAACGCTCCCGTTGCTCAGGTAAAGGGAGATCTACCTAATTGGGAGGTGGTGTAGGTTCTCGTGGGTGCGTCCCTGCTTGCTTCTTAGCCCTGGAAGACATATTTGTAAAGTTGCAAAAGGAAACAGTTAAAAACAGTTCAAGAACACAATCTGCAGAAATCCACACGGCCGTGTGGAAATTCCACATGCCCGTGTGGAGGTTCTGGCGGACAAAGCCTCACGGTTGTGGGGTTAAAATTCCAAATTTACATCAGATTTCTTTCTAAATGCGCTATAAACATGTTTGCATATATGTTAAGCATTCAAAACAAGTGAAATAAATGAAAAGAATGAATTGAATCAAGATTTGGTGATGAAAAGAGGGGGAGAGAGCTTACCGACGGTGTGGAGCAAGAAATCTAAGAAATCGGCCGAAAAACTCAATGAAACCTCAGCAAATCACCAAGAGAAGGTCGGGAGAGAGAGAGAGGGAGAGTTGGAGAGAAGTTTGGAGTGAAAACAATCGAGGCATGAGTGAAATCCAAAAGAAAACGCGTGCCTTTTGAAGTTCTGGGGATTCACATGGCCGTGTGGAAATACCACACGGCCGTGTGCCTCAGCAATTAGGGTTCACAGGGGCCCGCACACGCCCCTGTGCACACTTTGGTTCCTCTCTTGACTACCCCACACGGCCGTGTGAGAACCCCACACGGCTGTGTGCCTTCACAGGGAAGTTCCACAGGGGCTGGTACACACCCTTGTGGATTTACGGGAAAAAACCAAAGGCCTCTCGAAAATTATCACACCGCCGTGTGGAATTTCCACACGGCCGTGTGCCCAACCTAGCCAAAAACATAAGGCCAGCCAAAGGGGCACCCACACGCCCCTGTGGCTTCTCTGGTTTATTCTGAGAATTCTCTAAGTGTTCCACACGGCCGTGTGTATATTCCACACGGCCGTGTGCCTTTCACAAGCCCTCCAACAGGGGCAGCCACTTGCCCCTGTGGTTTCTCGAGAAAAAGAGGGGGATTCTGCAGATTTTCACACGGCCGTGTGCCTTAACATAAGGTTTCTCACAGGGGCACCCACACACCCCTGTGGACTCTTTGGAACGAGAGCTTAAGTTCTGCAAGATCTCACACGCCCGTGTGGAAATTCCACATGGCCGTGTGCCCCTTCTAAGGTTTTTCACAGGGGCTATGTCACGTTCGTATGCCCTCTCTAGCTGAGCTCTAATTGGAACACACGCCTGTGTGGAATTAAGACACGGCCGTGTGGTTTCTCTAGTTTACTTTGAAAAATTCACAGACTCACAGAAAAACTCAGAAACATAAATACGATACTTGTAGCCTATAAAAACTATCAAAACATGACCAAATACCATGGAAAACATGCTCAACCGACTCAAACTTCATCAATTATCATTTAGGCACATGAAAACATCAACAATCCACAAAAATATTGCAGCACATGCATTAAAAATATTAGGACACCAAAACTAAGACTTTTATTCATACTAAAACTAAATTAAACTAGACTAGATCCTAGAAAAGCATATAAAACCTTGGGTTGCCTCCCAAGAAGCGCTTGTTTAACGTCACTTAGCTTAACGTACCTGCCTTACCTTACGGGGGTTTATGAATGAAGGTTGACCTCTTTCCTACAATTTGAAAGCATGCATTACATAACCTTTGTAGAATAGAGGCAGAGTTAGCGATTTTGTTACCACACAAGGGTGAACCACCCTTACTCTGTTCTTGCTCATCCCCATTGGTCTTGGGTCTTTTCATGTGGCGCCTCCTCACTATCTTTATTTTTCTCCTCATCTTCTTCATGAGTCCCGGGTCCGGCTTGATTTCCTTCTCGACTAGACCAAGTGAAAGCACTTCTTCTTGGATCTTCATGTCTTGGTCCGGCCACCCTTCATACGGATCTGGGTTCAACATTTCCTGCACATAATCATCAATTAGTTCATCGGTAGTGTCAAGAAAATATAAAGTATCATCAAAGTCAAGAGAGTGTCTCATGGCTTCGGCGAGGAGGTATGTCAGCTTGTCATCTCCTACTCGCAACGTGAGCTCCCCGCTGTCCATGTCAATCAACGCCTTGGAAGTGCGCAAGAATGGCCTTCCAAGGATCAATGGAACCTCGACATCTTCATCGACATCTAATACTACGAAGTCAACAGGAAATATGTATTTGTCAACTTTCACCAACACGTCTTCCACAATCCCTCTCGGATGCCTCACCGATCGATCCGCTAGTTGAAATGTCATCCGAGTCGGTCTAGGCTCGCCCAAGCCTAGCTTTTGGAAGAAAGTGTACGGCATGACATTGATGCTTGCCCTCGAGTCAGCTAATGCAATCTCTTCATCCAAGTTGCCAATGTTGTATGGTATTATGAAACCCCCGGGATCTTTTCTCTTGCTCGGCATGTTCTTTTGCAATACGGCCGAGCAATTGGCATCAAGGATCACAGACGCACTCTCCTCCAATTTCCTCTTGTTGGTTAAGAGGTCCTTCAAGAACTTCGCGTACTTGGGCATTTGGGCTAATGCTTCCGCGAATGGTATGTTGATGTGCAACTGCTTGAAAATTCCCAGAAATTTCTTGTATTATTCGTTCTCTTGGTCATTCTTCAATCGTGAAGGATAGGGAATCCTCGGCTTGTAGGGTGATGGTGCCACCTCTTTCTCCTTTGTCTTTCCTTCCTTTATCTCCACGACCTCGGGTATCTCTTGTGTCTTCTCTAGAGGGAGATTTCTCTCGACCTCTTTTCCACTCCTCAAGGTAATTGCCTTCAATTGTTCCCTCGGATTAGTCTTCGTATTACTAGGCAAACTACCTTGAGGTCTTTCCGCCAATGTCTTCGCAATTTGCCCCATTTGAGTCTCCAAATTATGTAGGGAGGAGGTGTGATTGCGAAGTGTAGCTTCCACCGATTGGAATCTAGCATCCGACAAAGCAACAAACCGTGCGAGAGCTCTTTCTAGATCGGTCATCTTCCCCTCCAGCCCGGTCACTCGGCCTTCTAATTTCGGTGCTTGTTGTCCTTGAAATCCCGTTGGTGTGTTGTTCTTCTGTTATGACTGCCCTTGGTTGCTCCATGAGAAATTTGGGTGGTTCTTTCACCCCGGGTTGTAAGTACCACTGTACGGGTTGCCTTGGCCTTGTCCTCTATAAGCATTGCTACAAAATCAGCCTGTTCCACCGTACTAGTGCCTGCAATAGCAATCAGACAATCACTCAAAGCGTGACGTCCCCCACAACTGTTACAAGTAGTAATGGCCGCAACTCTTGGTGAAGTTAGAACATATAACTTCTTACTCAGTGCTTCCACCTGTGCCGCCAAAGATGTAACTGTGTCAACCTCATGAATTCCGGCCACCTTCTTTCGGTCCCTTGTGTTCCATTGATAGCTATTCATAGCCATCTCTTCGATAAGGTGTCGGGCTTCACAGGGGGTCTTGCTTCCTAGAGTTCCTCCTGCCGCTGCATCTAGAAGTTGCTTGGTTCTCAGATTCAACCCGTTGTAGAAGGTATGAATGATCATCCACTCGGGGAATCCATGTTGCGGACATTTTCGAAGGAACGCCTTGAACCTATCCCATGTCTCGAATAGAGACTCCAATTCCAATTGCATGAAGTATGAGATCTCATTCCGGAGCCTCGCTGATTTTCCCGGAGGAAAATACCTAGCCAAGAACGCCTCGACCATCTCCTCCCAAGTAGTGATGGATGCTCTTGGTAATGAATATAACCAGTGCCTCGCTTTTTCCTTCAATGAAAATGGGAAGGCTCTCAACCTAATTGCGTTGTCCGTTACTCCATTGATCTTCAACATGTCACACACTTCAAGAAAGTTCTCTAGATGGTTGTTGGGATCTTCATCGGCCAACCCATTAAATTGTGCAGACTGTTGCAACATTTGAATGAATGACGTCTTCAACTCAAAGTTGCTTGCGGTAATTGGGGGCCTCACAATGCTTGATTGGGTCCCCATCACCGCGGATCTAGAAAAATCGGACAACATCCTCTATTGTTCATTCTGTTCTGCCATTGCTTCTGACCCTTTTGAATCTATGCTGGCTTGATTAGACTGTTCTTCCACATGTTGTTTCCCTTTACGGTGCATTCTTCCACCAATATCCGGGGCTCCTTCAACAAGAATCGAATGGTTCCCGCGGGTCATAACCTGAAGCCAAAACAAAGGAGAGAAAAATAAGAACAATGATAGATAAAGAGAGTGTGAAATAGAAAACGAGGTGAATAACTAAAATAGCAAAAACAAGTATAAAAATGCACCTATTACCCGGCAACGGCGCCAAAAACTTGACACGACCCCTTGCGTGTATCCCTCAAGTGCACGGGCTTGTCGAAGTAATAAAATTACCCTGGTGAGTGGGTAGTTGAATCCACAGGGAATAGGGATTTAAAACACAAGGTTTCGCTATTTAGTTGTGTGGTGTACGAAAAGTTATTATAGAATTGATGAGTGAATTATGGAAGTAAATAGAATAAAAGGCAAGAAATTAAGTAGAGAGATGAAAGACAAGAAAGTGCAAGTAGAAGTTAAAAGAGAGAGACTAGCAATGGATGAAATAGGGTATCCGGACAAGCTACCTCTAGGACTTATGCTTCTAGTGCAAGACTATACTATTATACTTTCTTATTAATGCTAATTGAGTCGAGGATATCCTTAAATACACGGTCCCAAACTTAAGGTCAACCGTGACTAACCCCAACATTATGCTCTGGCATTAGGATTCACAACGACCCTTGACTCTCGTTGACCTGTCAACTAAGCCACAGGGGAGTCTATCTTCCTAAGCCTAACACTACGTGGGATTGCTTTAAGCTTTAGGGATTCCTAAAGATAAAACCTGTTGCTATATGTAGTTCTAACCCTTTGGTCTAGGTGGAAAAACACTGGTCTAAATTAAGTCCTAAGACTCTATCTCGACCGCTAATCAACCAAGGAAATGGAGGTAGAGAGAAATCACACCGGAGGGGATAGGGGACGCTTCGCTACCTCATGACTCACCCTCTCAACCCTCTTCAATCTTAAGTAGTCTAACCCTATAGGAGTTGTCACACCTCCAAAGGGTAACCTAGATTGCTCTCAACCCTAGTGTCACGGCTAAGGGAAAACAATAGCACAAGATGATTAAAATTGAAACTCAAATTTATTCATCAATATAGGAAAAGCATAATAGCAATGTCATAGAAACATAATAATCCTTGGGTTTTACAAGTCCGAATACCCACGAGGGGTTTAGCTCCTCATGGAGCTATACATGTTCATCAAAATATAAAAGAAAGCACAAATAAAAAGCATTGATGAAAACCCCCTCACGTATGGTGTGGCTGTGGTCTTGTGCGGCCGCCGGACGTCTGTGACGGTGCCAATGATGCCCTCTAAACCTCCACGAATTCCTCTCCAAAACCCTAGCCACACTCTCCAGAAGTTGGGGAGAAAGTTAGGTCAAAAGATCCCCCAAAAGTCTCCAAAATCGGGCTTTTATAATGTTGAGTCGCGGCTTTAAAATTGGACTTATCGGGACTTCACACGGCCGTGTGGAATTTCCGCACGCCGTGTGAAGTTTCTAGCTTGCTGGAAAATTAATTCACACGGCCGTGTGGAATTTCCCCACGCCTGTGTGAACTCTCTGGAATTCTGAATTTCGGCAGAAAGTGAACAGTAGCTTACTACAGTGTTTTGCTACAATACAAACTACAGTTCTGCTACATTACTCGCCGAAACGCTCCCGAATTCGTTGTTCTTCATCGAGGCCATTGATTTGGGCACACAATCAATGGTAGGTCATACCAATTGCTTCAAGTCTCCTTCTTGGCGAAGTTCTCCTAAGCCACACGAGTTAGACTTGTTGTGAATGTGATTGCCTTTGTGCCCCTCCAAAGGAGGTTGGCACACACTCACAAGTCTAGGCTCGTTCCTTGTTCCTTGCTTGGTCCCAAAACTTCCCAACAACGGCGAACATGATCTAACTTCGTTCTTTTTCTACAAATTAGCTCCACAAACCTACAATGCATAAAAATACACAAACGCACACATTTTAGTGGTAAAATCTGATAAAAGATATGTTCATTGTAAGATAATAACGCTTCGCGTTACTATGACACGAGCACTGATCATGTGTCTTCCATCATTTTGAGTAGTTGGTATGTGAAGAAGTGTAAGATCCAAACCCTACTTGCATTCTTTCTATTTTTCAATGATTTTCATTTTGAGAGTAGTATGTTTTGATGGAATTTGGAAGCATATGCTTTTATTTTCATCATTATATTTGGAAAATGAGAGGTTCTCATGATAATAGAGTTAGCGTTCTTCATTTTGTTATGACGAGTTTCAATAATGTAGTCATTAATTTTCATTTTTATTGGTAGGAATATATATTCTTGGCATTATATCTGAAATATTGCAATCCAAGAACACATGTCTTGTTGTATTCATTTTATATATATTGATCTCTACTTCATTTGAAACATTCTGTTATGATATAATAATTAAAGTCGTGGTTGGTTTTTGATTGGTCATGCGTTGGCTCTTAGTGGGTATCATATTAGAGACACATCAAAGGGGTTTCAAGGTACAACGACTAAGGTAAGCCTAGCTTTATGCATGTTGTATACCCTTTGGGAATTAGTAGTGGTTGGTTTTTGGAATGTGTCCAACTTTTTCAGTTTTGAATCAAAATCATAATCCTTTTTTTTTTTTTTGGAATATCTCCTATTTTCTAATCAAAACCCTAATCCTTTTTTTCTTTTCTTTTCGTAATGCCTAATAATATCTTTTGTTTTGAGAATCTCTATTAATTTTGAATCAAAACCCTAATCCTTTGTTTTCTTTTTCAAAGATCACATTTTTTTTAATCAAAACCCTAATACTATCTTTTGTTTTGAGAATCTCTATTAATTTTTAATCAAATCCCTAATCCTATGTTTAACTTTTTGGTAATGTCTCCTAATTTTTAAATCAAAACCCTAATCCTAGGTTTTCTTATAGTAATGTCTCCTATTTCTTCTAATTTCTAATCAAAACCATAATCCAATGTTTTCTTTTCAGAATATCTCATATTTTTCAAACAAAACCCTAATCCTATTTTTTCTTTTTAGAATGCCTTCTATTTTTCAATCGAAACTCTAATCCTATGTTTTCTTTTCAGAATGTGTACAATTTTTTAATCAAAATCCAAATGCTATGTTTTCTTATAGTAATGTCCACTATTTTTAATCAAAACCTTACTCCTTGGTTTTTCTTTTGGGAATGACTACATATTTTGAATCAAAACACCAATCTTATGTTTTCTTCTGGGAATGACTACTATTTTTGAATGAAAACAATCATCGTATGTATTTGTTTTATAAATGTCTCCTATTTTTCAATCAAAACACTAGTCCTGTGTTTTCTTTTCGAATGTCTACTATTATTGTTTTCTTTTGGGAATGTCTCCTATCTTTCCATTACAACTCTAATCCTATGTTTTCTTTTCAGAATATATCCTGTTTTTCAGTTTTGAATCAAAACCTTAATAATTTGTTGCTTTTCAGAATGTTTCATATGTTTGAATCAAAACCCTAAATCTATGTTTTCTTTTAGAAATGCCTACTATATTTGAATCAAAATCCCATGTTTTCTTTTGGTGAATGTCTGCTATTTTTTAATCAAAACTCTAATAGTATGTTTTACCTTTTAAATGGCCCCTATTTTTTGGTTTTTAATTAAAACACTAGTTTTATGTTTTCTTATAGTAGTGTCCCATGTTTTTCAATCAATGCCCTAATCCTATGGTTTCTTTTTGAAATGGCTCACATTTTTCAATCAAAACATAAATCTTATGGTTTTTATTTCGGAATGTCTACTATTTCTGAATCAAAACCCAAATCCTATGTTTTCTTCTAGTAATATCTCATATTTTTGTTCAACACCCAATTCTTAAAGTTTCTTATAGTAAATATCATACTTTTCAATCAAAACCCTAATTCTATGTTTTCTAGTAGGAATGTCTCCAATTTATAAATCAAAACATTAATTCTATGTTTTTTTTTAGAATTTGTTCTATTTCTTTTGTTTTCTTTTAGGAATGTCTTTTCTTTTAATCAAAACTAGAATTCTATCTTTTGTTTTGTGAATCTCTACTAATTTTTAATCAAAGCTCTAATCATGTGTTCTCTTTTCGTTATGCCTCCTATGTTTGATGAAAATCCTAATATTATTTTTTCTTTTTGGAATGCCTCTTATTTTTGAATCAAAACAATAATCATATGTCTTCTTTTTGAAATGTCTCATATCTTTTAATCAAAACCTAATCCTAATTTTTTTTAATCCCACCTTTTTTTAATTAAAACTTTAATCCTATGTTTTTTTTTGGAATGTCTACTAAATTTTAATCTAAACCTAATAGTATGTTTTTTATAGTGATATCTCATATTCATTTAAAGCCCTAATCCAATTTTTTCTTTTCTAAATGTCTCCTATTTTTCAATCATAAACCAAATCCTATGTATTTTATTTTTCGAAATGGCTACTATTTTTGAATCAGAATCCCAATCCTGTGTTTTCTTATAGTAATGTCTCCAATTTTTCAATCGAAACCTTAATGATGTGTTTTGGTATAATAATGTCTCCTACTTTTTATTCAAAAACCTAATCGTATGTTTTGTGTTCAGAATGCCTTCTACATTTGAATCAAAACATTAATCCTACGTTTAATTTTTTTAATGTGTCCTTTTTCTCAGTTTTGAATCAAAACCGTAATCCTATGTTTTCTCTTCTTAATACCTTCTATTTTTTAATCAAAACCCTAATCCTAAGTTTTTCTTTTGTAATTCAACTAATTATTAAATCAAGATACTAATCTCATGATTTCTTTCAAAAATCTGTGCTATTTTTAAATCAAAACAACAATCTTATGTTTTACTTTTGTGATGTCTCATAATTTTGTATTAAAGCCCTAATCCTGTATTTTCTTTTTGGAGTGGCGCTAATTTTTGAATCAAAACACTAATCCTGTGTTTTCTTTTGTGAATGTATGCTATTTTTGAATCAAACCCTAATCCTACGTTTTCTTTTAAAACGTTCCCCAATTTATTTATTTTTTTTTAAAACCCTAATCCTATATTTTCTTATAGCAATATATCCTATTTTTAAATCAAAACACTAATTCTATGTCTTACTTTCAAAATGTTCATATTTTTCAATCAAAAACATAATCTTATGCTTCTTTTGGTAATGTCTACTATTTTTTTAATAAAAAAACTAATCCTATATTTTCTTATAGTAATGTCTCCTATTTTTCAATAAAAACCCTTATCTTCCATTTTATTTTTAGAATGCCTGCTATATTTGGTTCAAAACTTTAATTCTATCTTTTGTTTTGGTAATATCAACTGAATTTTAATCAAAATCGTAAACCTTATTTTTCTTTCTATAATGTCTCCTATTTTTGAATAAAAATCCTAATACTATGTTTTCTTTTATGAATGCCTATTATGTTATAATGAAAACCATAATTTTATATTTTCTTTGGTAATTTCTACCATTTTTTTATCAAAACAATAGTCGGCAGTATTTTTTTCAATGTTGTTAGTGTAAGCCCTAGCCCAAATACATTGTATAAACTCTTATTATTTGTATAATAATTATTATTCCTGTGCATAGTTAATAAGATAAAACATTCTTGAATATTAGTTCTGCTCAAGTTATCAAATATGTGATTTGGATAGTAAAACCTTGAATCATAAAATAGAACAATCTTAATTCTAAATGTCCCTAGTCAATTATTTTCATGGGAATGAAAATAAATTAAAACTAGTATTTCTTTCATAAGATGGCATTGTTTTACGGGTCATAGGATTTGGGATATCAATCAAAGGACATAGATACCTGTTAGGGAAAAGTGTACTTGGAATGATTTGCTCTTGAGAACACTACATTCTTGTAAAGTCATAAGTGTTTTTCTCAATCAATTCATGTACTCGAATCCTTCTACCTGAAATCACTATAGATCTTGGATGAATTCTTACATACTTTGACTTACGCCTAACGTCATTTGTAACTAAGTGGCAAGTAAGGGTATGTTTGGGCATATCACTATTCATGCTGAGAAACATGAGTGAAGTGAAGAGATTGGCTCGCTCTATAGAGAGAGTGAATATCACCGGCTACTTGATTAGTGAGTCTGAGCAATGCATGGACACGCCCAAGGGAATGATAATTGTTATCCTTTACTTGACCTAGTCAGTTCACTAAGAGTTCACTAAGGGAAATAAGGGTGACTTGCTCCATGCCTTATACTAATTAAGATATTCAGTGACAAAGGGTTGTCTAAGCTTGCGATAGGTTCCGTTAATTCTCAAAATTGGCTGTCATTTAATATTGGGTAATCATATTATCTGGTTAGAGGATAATTATGATTTATACGCGTTAAAGTTGTTTAAGCTTTTTGCCAATGTTAAATGGGCCTATAGGATCATACATTAAGAATGCCGAGATCATACTTTAGTATTTGTTACTTATTCGACCACCTATTTAGGGTTTTGGTGAAAACCCCAAATTAGATTGAGTGAATAACTTATTTGGGTTGGGTCTTATTCATTGTTAATCCAATCTAATCGATTTGATTAATTAAAATGGTTTAATTAATCAAGTAAAGATGAGATTTATAATTTGATTAGGAGTGAAGGGTTTTTCATAAATTAGGGTTTTGGGTTTCCAATATAAATGGATGGTCTAACCCTAAAATGAGAAATATAGAGAAAAATAGAGTGTTTGAGAGATTGTTTGTTAAGAAACCCTAGCCTCCATTCACTCTTCTCCCTTGGCCGCCGCCATCGGAACACCCTGCCACTGAGTATACATCCCCTTTTTCTCTTGCTATTTATGCATTTGGGGTGGAAAGAGCTACCACATATGAAGTATGTAGCTACTCTCATAAGTCGGATACAAGTTATGCCCTAATGAGAGAAAGAGCTATCTCATGGGATGTGTGAAAGCTACTACCCCTGTAGAAAGAGCTACCTCCTCGAAAGCGTGAAATCCACCTTTGGCGGCCGCCTAGGAAAAGGCTACCTTAGAGGTTGTGTGAAGCTACTACTTCCTTTCTTTTTGTATATAAATAAGTTTTTTTTAACAAGAGTTTGAGGAGTACTTTTTGGGTTGTCTTGAGTGAGTACACACACACTTACACATTTTCGAGTTCTCTTTCTTTTTGATTCGAGTTTTTAGCTAGAACATTGATATCCTTATGCAATGTTTTGATTTCCCCTTACTTGTAGAATGCTTTTTTTTTCCACAATTTTGGTGAACCTAAGGCTAAGCACTTTCAATTGTTCTTCCCAAGTACTTTCACGGTTTATTTTTGCTTGAGGACAAGCAAAAGCTTAAGTGTGGGGGAGTTTGATAAGTGCTCATGTTATAGTAATACGAAATATTATTATCTTACATTGAGCATTACTTTAATCAGATTTTATCATTAATGTGTGTGCATTTGTGTGCATTTGTGCATTGTAGGGTTGTGGAGCCAATTTGGAGAAAAAGAAACAAGAATAGGTTATGTTCGCCATTGTTGAGGAGTTCTCGGACCAAGCAAGGAACAAGGCACGAGTCTAGACTTGTGGGGTGTGCAAACCTCCATTGGAGGGGCACAAAGACACTCACATTCACAAAAGTCTAACTCGTGTAGCATTTGGAGAACTTGGCAACGAAAAAAAATGAAGTAATCAACATAATCTAACGTTGATTGTGTGCACAATTCAACGGCCTCGATGAAGAACGATAAATTTGGGAGCATTTCGGCGGAGCACTGTAGCATTTACTGTAGATAATCACTGTTAAAAAGCACTATAGCAAGTTACTGTTTACTGTCACCGAAAATCAGAAAAACAGTGAATCCACACGGCCGTGTGGAAAATCCACAGCGGTGTGTGGAACTCCGATTTCAACCCGATTAGAGCCTATAAATTGCCTATTTTCAGATCTATTTGGGGATCCCCCCTTCTATCTCTTGCCTATCTTTTGGGGGGGGCTTTTGGCTAGGGTTTGGAGAGGTTCTTGGAGGTCTTTGGAGGCAATTATACGGCATCGGCATCGACATTTTTGGAAGAAAGCTATTGGGGGAGCTTTTGTCGGTTTCGATTTGGCGAGGTGTGCCTAGGATGGACAAGGGATTCGTGGAGAAGATTAGGCGGCTCCACAAGACCATTGATACGATCTACAAGGGGGTTTTCTTTATGGTTTTTATGCATATGTTCTTAAACTCGCTATTGATTTTATATTGCTCCATGGAGAGCTAAACCACTAGTGGGTATTCGGACTTGTGAACCCTAGGAAGCTTGTGTTTCTATAACTTTTATTATGCTTTATTAATTTCATGTTTTCTTATTGAGTTCCAATCTTGCATGCCGATTGTATGAGATTTTCCCTTAGCCGTGACACTAGGGTCAAGAATCTATTAGGTTATCCTTTGAGGGTGTGACAACCTCTATAGGATTAGACTTCACAAGGTTGGAGAGGGTTCAGAGGGTGAGTCAAGAGATAGCAAAACGTCCCCTTTCCCCTCTGGTGTGAACTTCCCTACCTTCGTATCCCAAGAGTTAATCGCGATCGAAGTAGAGTGAAGTACTAGGAGATGAACTCCCTTGCAAAGGGTTGAGTGAATCCTAGGTCTGGGGCTTAACTTAGATTAGGGTTCTTCCACCTGGACCAAAGGGTTAGAACTATAATTAGGGATAGGGTCTTTCACTTGAAATCCCTAGAACCCCAAGCAGTTCCACGTAGTGTGAGGCTTAGGATAATGGACTCCACTGGGGCTTAGTTGACAGGTCAACGAGAGTTAAGGGTTGTAGTGAAACCTAATGCCGGGGCATAATGTTGGAACTAGTCACGGTTGACCTTAGATTTGGGACCGTGTGCTTAAGGATTTCCATGACTCATTAGACATCAATTAGAAGGTATAATAATAGTCTTGCACTAGAAGCATTAGTCCTAGGGGAACTTTGTTCGGGTACCCCATTATTATATCGATTACCTCTCCTACCCTCATTACTCTTCTTGCGCTCTTTTATTTTCTTTTCTATCTATACATACATATTTCTCTCACCATCGGTTCCCTTCATAGCTAAATAGCGATAACACTTGTTTCTTAACACTATTCCCTGTGGATACGACTACCCACTCACCAGGGTATTTTATTACTTCGATAACCCATGCACTTGCGAGGTACACATGCAAGGGATGTGTCAAGCAATTTGTGGATATGGAGGCTTATGATATTAAGGTGAATCTTAAGGAAATTTTCCATGAACAAGCGAGTCATGAAAGGTTCATGACCACAAAAGCGTTGACCTCTTGTACGATGGCTCAGGGCACTTCGATAAGTGCCTATGTACTCAAGATGAAGGGCTATATTGATACGCTCAAAAAACTTGATGCGTCGATCTGAAAGCAACTTACGGGCAGACCTTATCTTAGGGTCCTTGCCAGATAGTTATAATCAGTTTATCATGAACTATAACATGCATGGTATGGATAAGACACTTACCGAGTTGCATGGGATGCTTAAAAATGTTGAGCAGAGTATCAAGAAATCCATCCTGGTGCTTATGGTATGAAAAGACAAGGGAAAGGGAGAAAAATGGAAGGGTAAAGCTAAGTCAAAGCCAAAGGAGAAGGTTGGACCTTATTCCAAAGGCAAGGAGGCTAAGAAACCCAAACTTTAGAAGGACGGTATGTGTTTTCACTGTAATGAAGCTGGTCATTGGAAGAGAAAATGTCCACTAATTGGAAGAGTTAAAGAAGGGAGGCAAGCCCTCTACTTTAGGTATCTATATGATAGAAGTTAATCTCTCTATTTCTATATCGTGCGTATTGAATACCGGATGTGGTTCTCAGATTTGTTCAAATGTGCAGGGACACAGAAATAAGAGACGTTTGACTAAAGGTGAAGTTAACCTAAGAGTAGGGAACGTAGCAAGTGTTGCTGCAAGAGAGACAGGAGACTATCCATTAACTTTGCCTTCCGGACTTGTTTTAAATTTAATAAATTGTTATTATGTGCCTGCTATGAGCAGAAACATTATTTCAGTTTCTTGTTTGGATAATGATGGTTATAACTTCATTATTAAGAATAGTGTAATTTCCATTTTTCATGAGGACATTCTATATGCCAATGCTATACTTATTAATAAGCTTTATGTTCTACACTTTAAAAACCACAAGTCCATCTATAACATAGACACTAAAAGGGTTAAGTTGAACGGGTGGAACCCTTCATACTTCTAGCATTGTCATTTTAGTTAAGTAAATGAGAAACGCATCTCAAGACTTCATAGTGATGGAGATCTTGGCTCATTTGATTGTGAATCATTTGAGACATGCGAATCTTGTCTCCATGGCAAAATGACTAAAAGATCCTTTAACAAACAAGGTGAAAGGGTAGGTGATTTATGGGGACTAATACATTCTGATGTATATGGACCATTGAGCACACATGCTAGAGGTGGCTTTGAGTACAACTGTGAGACTTTTGAAAATTTGAAGGAGTTTAAGAATGACGTGCAAAACCAACTTGGCAAAAGTATTAAAGCCATTCAATCGGATAGAGTGCTGAATACTTAAACAAAGAGTTTGATCATTATTTGAGAGAGTGTGGAATAGTTCACAACTTAATCCTCTTGGAACACCTTAATGGAATGGTGTGTTGGAAAGGAGGAATCATACTTTATTAGATATGGTTTGATTAATCATGATTCAAGCTGGTCTTCCAATATCCTTTTAGGGATATGCCCGTGAGACTGCTGCATTCCTGCTAAATAGAATTCCAACTAAGGCAGCTGAAAAGACACTATATGAGATGTAAACTGGGAGAAAGCCTAATATGACTTTTCTACAGATTTGGGGTTGCGAGTTACATGTTAAATGGTTCACATCGGACAAGCTCACATCCAAGACTGACAAATGCATATTTGTGGGGTATCCCAAGGAAGTTAAGGGATACTATTTCTATAACCCTAACAAGAACAAAGTGTTTGTTGCTCGAAATATTGTTTTCTTAGAGAAGGAGTTTCTTCTCAAGAAAAACACTAGGAGTGGATTATAACTTATGGAGGTTCAAGTACTACAAATTTCTGTAGAGGATAGTTTGGAAATGGAAACGGATTTACAAAAAGTTGTGGAACCCGAAGCCATTATACAAGAACCACAAAGGTCTGGTAGGATTCATCACTAGCCTGAGAAATATGGTTTTCTCGTTAATGATAATCAAAGCTTAGAGCTATTGGAACAGGATGATCCTATTGATGTTATGCCGTGAGGGGTAGGATTATTGAACCTCAGGGGCTGGATTCTAAGTACTAATTGATCATCTGATCTCTAGTTAAGCATAAATTTGGATTGAATAGAAATAGGAAATAGCTACGAAAAGATAGAATGGTGAAGGTGGTAGGTAGACCGGGATCAAGTGTTCAACAGTAGGAGAGTAATGCACTAGGATGATTCCTAGGAACTATCGCATACTGACTTACCCTTAGTGCCTACTAGGTACATTCTATGGTTCCAGTGTGTGCTCATGAGCAATGTTGCATCTATGGTTCTCAAATACAACGAGTTTTGCTAGAATAACTATGTGTTTCTTGCTAAATAAGCCATGCAATGAGTTTTACTGAATCAACTGTGCAAATCAAACACATAGAGTTATGCAAACATGACACTTATAAAAAGAACCGAAAGAACACTATAGAACACTAAAATGTAAAAGTTAAAAACATACAAAGCATCTAAGTTAACACCTTGAGGTACTATCGCGAGTTAGCACCTTATGGGCGGGTAGAATAAGGAAGAAACAATGAAAGAACTAAAAGTAGAAGACATGATCCCTTCTTTTTTCTAGGTACTCCTCATTGCTGAGTTCCGTGGGCTAACCCCACATCTCTAGTGCCTTTGCCTCTTCCTTAATCTCCTTATATGGTGTGGGGAAGCCTGATCTTCACTCTCATCCAAGTCCTCCTAGTGGAGAGTACAATCCCCTAACAAAAGATAAGAAAGAAACCGTAGAATCTGGAGTTAAAAAGGAAGATTTGAGCCTGACACTTTCGAAGCACGGTCGTGTTTAGACCATGTTCTTTTTTGGGATTTCTTGAGTGAAACACTTAGGATAATCAGTTGTAGACACATGGTCGTGCTTATCCCATGTTCCATAACCTGTGTTTCCCCTCATGAGAAGAAGATGTCTTTTTCCTGAAATTATCAATGGGAGTGACATGGACGTGCTGAGACTGTGTTGTTCCTGGGATACTCCCATGCAAGAGTTTTACTGAAATTTTTCACCAGGCTAAGAAAATCAGTGGGATAGAGCACAACCGTGCTCTACCCGTGTTTAGCTTGCTCTCTTCCCTTAGTCATCAAACTTGCTCGTTTCATCCGCAATTTTACTCCAAATTGCTTTGAGTCCGAAGTTCCTACACAATGACCAACCATACCTCAAATAGCACACAATTTTACACAAAAGTATACTAGAGAATGAATAAAATAATAGAATTAGGGTATGGAATCAAGATATAAAATACAATCATCACCCACCACCTACCGAGAGGAAATTGAGAGTTCTAATTTGGATAAATGGCTTGGAGCTATGAAATCCGAAATGTAATCTATGTATGATAACCAAGTATGGACTTTGGTTGATCTACCGGAAGATGCTAAGATCATTAAGTGCAAATGGATTTTCAAAAGTAAGGCTAATAATACCTTCAAAGGTAGACTAGTGATGAAAGGTTTCAGACAGACTAATGGTACTGACTATGACAAAACATTTTTCGCCGGTAGTCATGCTCAAAACCATTAGGATTTTTCTTGCCGTAGCAGTATATTATGACTATAAGATATGGCAAAGGATGTCAAAACAACTTTCCTTAATGGAAACCTCCTTGAGGATGTGTACATGACACATCCTGAGGGTTTTGTCAATCAAAAGAACCCTAACAAGGTGTGCAAACTTCTGAGGTCCATTTATATACTCAAGTAAGCATCTTGAAGATTGAACCTCTATTTCAATGAGGCAGACAGAGGTTTTGGATTTCTAAAAAATGAGTATGAGCCTTGTGTGTACAAGAAGGTTAGTGGGAGTGTAGTCATTTTCCTTGTGTTATATGTCGATGACATCTTGCTTATTGGAAATGACATCCCGAAATTGTTAAAAATTAAGCAATAATTAGGGAAGTGTTTATCAATGAAGGACTTAGGTGAAGCCGAGATTATAGTAGGTATAAAGATTAATAGGGATAAATCACAGCGACTTTTGGGACTAAGTCAAAAAAGTACAAGGATACGATACTGAAGTGGTTCAGTATGTCTAACTCAAAGAAAGGATTTTTACCCATATCTTAGGGAGTTGTTCTAAGTAAAAGGGATTATCCTCAGACTGAAGAACAAAGTGAACACATGAGTAAGATCCATTACACATCTGCTATAGGATTTATCATGTATGCCATGCTATGTACTAGGCTAGATGCCGCACATACACTAAGCATAACTAGCATATTCCAACAGGATCCAAGGGAACACCATTGGATTGGTCTACTGTCAAGAGTATTCTTAAGTACTTGCGAAGGACTAAAGATTACTTCTTAGTGTATAGTGGGGAGAATGAGCTGATTGTAATAGGTTACACTAATGTTGCATTTGAAATAAATATCGATGAAAGTAAATCGCAATCTTGTTATGTGTTTTGCTTGAATGGAGGTTCTGCAAGCTAGAAGAGCGCAAAGCAGGACACCGTCATTGATTCTACCATAGAGTCAAAGTATATAGTTGCAGCGGATGCTGCTAAGGAGGTTTTTTGGCTTAAGAGGTTCCATACTGGGTTAGGAGTTGTCCCAAGTATTCTAGATCCAGTAAAACTCTTTTGTGACAACAACAGGGCCATAGCATAGGCCAAGGAGCCCTGGTCACACTAGAAGTCCAAACACATACTGAGGAGATTCCATCTCATTCGGGAGATCATCGATAAAGGAGATGTGAAAGTTTGCAAGATCGGTGGAGAAGACAATGTAGCTGATCCTTTGACCAAGGAGTTGGCTAGAACAAAACATGATCGTCATGTTAGGTCTTTTAGTCTTAGAGTTATGCTTGATTAAGACTAGAGTTAGTGGGAGATTGTTAGTGTAACCCTAGGCCCCAATACATTGTATGAGCTCTTATTATTTGGATTATAATTATGAGGCACCATTTTATCTATTATTATTTCTGTGCATAGTTAATAATATAAAACATCCTTGAATATTAGTTCTACTCAAGTTATCAAATGCGTGATTTGGATAGTAAAACCTTGAACCATAAAATAAAACAATATTCTAAATGTCTCTAATCGATTATTTTCATGGGAATGAAAATAAATTAAGAATAGTGTGTTTCATGAGTTGGCCTTGTTTTACGGGTCATAGAATATGGGATATCAATCAAAGGACATTGATACATGTTATGGAACAGTGTACTTAGAACGATGCGCTCTTGGGAACATTACAACGTTGTAAAGTCATAAGTGTTTTTCTCAAGAAATTCTTGTACTCGAAACCTTTGACCTGAAATCACTATGGATCTCGGATGAACCCTTACATGCTTTGACTTATGCCTAACGTCATTCGTAACATAGTGCCAAGTACGGGTATGTTTGGGCATGTTGTAGTTCATGCTGATAGACATGAGTGAAGTGAAGGGATTGCTCCTCTATATTGAGAGAGTGAATATCACAAGTCACTTGATTAGTGAGACTGAGTAGTGTGTGCCCACACCTAAGGGAAATGATAAGAGATAAAAACCTGAATTCTATATTTTCCCTTCTTAATGAAAACACTAAAACTATGTGTCTTTTTGGAATTCCTCCTATTTTTTAATCAAAACCCAAATTTTATGTTTTTCTTTTGGGAATGTCTACAATTTTTTAATGAAAGAATAATCCTATGTTTTCGTTACGTAATGCCTCATATTTTTCAATCAAAACTATAGTCCTGTGTTTTTTTTTTTTTTTTTGTAATAGCAAATATTTTTGAAAGAAAACCCTAATCCTATGTTTTCTATTGGCAATGTCTACTATTTTTATATCAAAACCTTAATCCATTGTTTTCTTTTCATAATGTCAACTATTTTTAAATTAAGATCTTAGTAATATATTTTCTTATTGTAATGTCTCCTATTTTTCATTCAAAACCTAATCCTATGTTTTCTTATCGTGATGTCTCTTATTTTTCAATCAAAACACTAATCCTATGATTCCCTTTCTTAATGCCTTATTTATTTGAATCAAAACTCTTATCTTATGTTTTCTTTTTGAAATGTATCCTATTTTTCTAACAAAAACCAAATCCTTTCTTTTTTTTTTGTGAAATGCCTACTATTTTTTAAATAAAACCCTAATCCTATGTTTTCATTTCAAAATGTGTCCTTTTTTTGTTTTAAATCAAAATATTGATCCTTTATTTTATTTTCTTCATGTCTCATTTTTCTGAATCAAAACCCTAATCCTATCTTTTATTTTAGGAATTCCTACTATTTTTGAATGAAAAGACTAATTGTATGTTTTCTTTACCGAATGTCTCCTATTTTTGAATAAAAATCCTAATCCTATGTTTTCTTTTCGAAATATCTCGTATTTTAGAATTAAAACCCTGATCCTTTGTTTTCTTTTCGCAATGTATCCTTTTTTAAATCAGACACTATTCCAATGTTTTATTTACGGAATATCTCCTAGTTAATGGTTTTCAATCAAAACCCTAATTCTATGTTTTATTTACGGAACATCTCTTATTTTAATAAAAACCATAATCATTTGTTTTTTATTCAAAATTTCTCCTATTTTTGAATCGAAGCCTAGTCCTATGTTTTCCTTTCGGAATGTCATCTATTTTTTTGTTTTGATGAAAATAATAATCCTTTGCACTCATTTCGAAATGTCTTCTATTTTTTAATCTAAACTCTAATCCTATGTTTTCTTTTCGATATATTTCCTATTTTTAAACTAAAAGCCAAATCCTATGTTTTCTTTTTGGAATGTTACCAAAGTTTCGATTTTCAGCCAAAACACAAATCCTGTGTTTTCTTTTAGGAAGATCTGGTTTTCTAAATCAAAATCCTAACTTTATGTTTTCTTTTCGTAATTTCTAGTATTTTTCAATTTTGAATCAAAGACCCAATCATATGTCTCACTTTTGGAATGCCTCTTTTTTTTTTCTATCAAATCAATAATTCTATGTTTTCTTTTCTGAATGTCTCCTATTTTTTAAATTTGAATCAAAATCCTTATTTTATGTTTTCTTTTCGTAATGTCTCATATGTTTAAATCAAAACTCCAATTTTATTTTTTCTTTTTAAAATGTCTCTCATTTTTCGGTTTTGAATAAGAACACTAATTCAATATTTTCTTTTTGCAATGCCTCCCATTTTTTAATAAAAATCCTAATCTTTATCGTATGTTTTTCGATTCATAATGTCTCATATTTCTCAATCAAAACTCGAATCCTATGTTTTCTTTTCGGAATGTCTCTTATTTTTTTTTTGTTTTGAAACAAAACCCTAATGCTATATTATCTTTTCATAGCGCCTCCTATTTTTGAATAAAAATCCTAATCCTTATCTTATGTTTTCTATTCGTATCAAAACCCTAATGATATATTATCAAAAGACTAATGTTTTCTATTCATAAAATCTACTATTTTTTAATTAAAATACTATTCCACTATTTTCTTTCTAGAATGTCTCATATTTTCAATCAAAACCCTAATCGTATGTTTTATTTGGGGAACTCTTGCTATATTTTAATCAAATCTATAATCCTATGCATTTTTTTTTTTTGAATGTCTCATGTTTTTCTGTCAGAAATATAATCCCATCTTCTTTTTTAGAAATGGCTCCTATTAATAAATCAAAACCTTAATCCTATGTTTTCTTTTAGAATGTATCCAATTTCCCCAGTTTTGAATCAAAACCTGAATCCTTTGTTTTCTTTTCAAAATGTCTCCTATCTTTTAATGAAAATCATAATATTATGTTTTCTTTTCAGAATGTGTCCTATTTTTTGTATTGAATCAAAACCCTAATCATTTGTCTTCGTTCTTAATATCTCCTATTTTTTAATAAAATATATAATCCATTGTTTTCTTTTGGGAATATCTACTTTTCTTGAATAAAAAACCTAATTTTATGTTTTCATATAGTAATGTTATTTATTTTTCAATTAAAATGATAATCCTATATTTTATTTTCATAATGACTACTATTTTTGAATAAAAACCAAATCCTTTGTTTTTATAGTAATGTCTCATATTTGTCAATCAAAACCCTAACTGTATGATTTGTTTTGGGAATGCTTGCTATTTTTGAATCAAAGGAATAATCGTATGTTTTTAATGTCTAATATTTTTTAATCAAAACCCTAATCCTAAGTTTTTTTTTTTTTTAATACCTCCTATTTGTTAATCAAATCCCGAATCCTATGTTTTTTTTTCCAAATGCCTCCTATTTTTCATTCAAAACTCTAAGATTATGTTTTATTTTTTGGAATGTCTACTATTTTATAATCAAAAAAATAATCCCTAGTTTTGCTTGTGAATACCTCCTATCTTTTAATCAAGACCCTAATGTAACGTTTTCTTTTGGGAATGTATATTATTTTTTAATCAAAATAATAATTCTATGTTTTCTTTTCAAAATTGGAAGAGATTTCCAAAACAAAAGATATGATTAAGGTTTTAATTAAAAAAATGATACATTCTGAAAAGAAAACAAAGGATTATGATTTTGTTTCATAACTGAAAATTAGGACACATTACTAAAAGAAAACATATGATTAGGTTTTGATTAAAAAATAGTAGACATTCAAAAAAGAAAAGAAAGGACTAGGTAGTTGATTGAAAAATAAGAGACATTAAGTAAACATAGGATTAGGTTATTGAATGAAAATAAGAACAATTTCCTATAATAATACAAAGGGTTAGTGTTTTGGTTAAAAAAATAATAGACATTCCAAAATGAAAACATAGGATTAGAATTTTTTTTTTTTTCAAAAATAGAAGACATTGCAAAAAGAAAACATACAATTAGAGTTTTGATTGAAAATTATGAGACATTCTGAAAACAAAACATAGAATTAGGGTATTGATTGAAAATCATGAGACATTACAATATGAAAACATAGGATGGTTTTGATTAAAAAAAAAAAATAGCGGACATTTCCAAAATAAACCATACGTTTAGTGTTTTGACTTAAAAATAGTAGACATTCCCAAAACAAACAATAGAATTAGTGTTTTCATTAAAAAATAGGAGCCACTGAAAAGAGAAAAAATTTGGTTAGTGTTTTTATTGAAAAGTAGGAGGCATTTCAAAAAAACTTAGGATTGGAGTTTTAATTAAAAAAATATGAGGCATTATGAAAAGAAAACATACGATTATTGTTTTGAATAAAAAATTACAGATATTCCCAAAAGGAAAACATAAGATTAGGATTTTTATACAAAAATAGGAGGGATCTTAAAAAAATGTAGGATTAGAGTCTTGATTAAAAAATATAGTAGGCATTCCAAAAAAAAAATTAGGACTAGTGTTTTGATTAAAAAAATATGAGACATAGGAAAAGAAAACATACGAATATTGTTTTAATTAGAAAACAACAGACATTCAAGAAAGAAAACATAAGATTAGGGTTTTGATTCAGAAATAGAAGGCATTCTGAAAAGTAAACAATGAATTAGGCTTTTTAATTGATAATAGTAGACATTTCGCAAAGAAAAATAGAAGATTAGGGTTTTGATTAAAAATTAGCGGAGATTCCCAAAACAAAATAGAGGATTATGGTTTTGATTAAAAATTAGCAGGGATTCCAAATACAAAAGATAGGATTAAGGTTTTGATTAAAAAAATGAGACATTCCAAAAAAAATCATAAGATTAGTGTTTTTATTGAGGAATATGAGACATTTCAAAAAGAAAATATACAATTATGTTTTTGATTGGAAAATAGGAGATATTACTATAATAAGAAATGGGATTAGGGTTTTGATTAAAAATAAAAAAACACGGAAGTTTTCCAAATGAAAACATAGGATTAGGATTTCGATTCAAAAATAGGAGCCCCTCTTAAATGTAAACATAAGATTAGGATTTGGTTTGAAAAATATGATAAATTATGAACAGAAAAAATAGGATTATTGTTTTGATTCAAAAATTGCAGACACTATTGAAGGAAAACACAATATTAGGGTTTTGATTAAAAATTATGAGGCATTCCGAAAAGAAAAATAGGTGGCATTACGAAAAGAAAATATATACAGAGATTACCGAAATAAAATAAAAGATTAGCGTTTTAATTTAAAACTGAAAAATCGGGCACATTACGAAAAGAAAACATATGATTAGGGTTTTGATTAAATAGTGGCAGACATTCCAAAAAAAGTGAAATTATTAGGTTTTTTTATTGAAACATAGGAAACATTCTGAAGAAAACATAGTTTATGGTTTTTATTCAAGATTGATAAATAGGAGACATTCCGAAAAAAAAATATAGGATTAGAGCTTTGATTAAAAAATAAGAGACATTACGAATAGAAAGTATAAGATTACAGTTTTGATTCAAAAATAGGAGACATACTAATAAGAAAACATAAGATTAGGGTTTTGATTCAAAAGTGTAAGACATTACTATATGAAAACATAATTTTAAGATTTTGATTTAAAAAAGTAGACATTCTGAAAAGAAAATATAGGATTATGTTTTTGATTGTAAACTATAAGACATTTCGAAAAGAAAACATAGGATTATGGTTTTGACTCAAAATAGGAGCCGTTCTTAAAGGATAATATACGATTAGTATTTTGATTGAAAAATATGATACAATATGAAAAGAAAACTTAAGATTATTGCTTTGATTGAAAATCAAAGCCATACCAATAGAAAAATAGGATTAGAATTTTTGAATCAAAAGACTAATATTTTTTAATCAAAACCATAATCCTATGTTTTCTCTTGGTAATGTGCCCTATTTTTTAATCAAAACACAAATCCAATGTTTTCTTTCAATAATGTATTCTATAAAACACTAATTCTATGGTATCTATTCGGATTTTCTCCTATTATTTAATCAAACCCTAATAACATGTTTTCTTTTAGGAATGTCTGCAGTTTTTTAAAATAATGATTCAAATAAAGTAGTCATTCCTAATGCTATGTTTTCTTTTCAAAATGCCTGTTATTTTTGAATAAAAAAATTATACCTATGTTTGTTTTAGGAATGACTACTTTATTTGAATCAAAACTCTAATCTTATGTTTTCCTTTTGGAATGTCTCCCATTTTGCAAAAATAACCTTAATAATATCTTTTCTTTTCGTAATGACACCTAATAATCAATTTTTAATCAAAACACTAATCCTATATTTTGCTATCAAAACACTACTCCTATGTTTTCTTCTGGAAATGTCATCTATTTTTAATTCAAAACAACAACTGTGTGTTTTCTTTTGGGAATGTGTCATATTTTTAAATCAAACCCTAATCCTCTATTTCTCTTTTTGAATCTCTCCTATTTTTCAATTAAAACCCAAATCGCATGTTTTCTTTTCTTAATTTCTCCTATTTTTTTAATAAAAACTAAATCAATTTTTTTCTTTTCAGATTGTTTGTTATTTTTGAATCAAACCCATTATCCTATTTTTTCCTAAAGTCATGTCTCATGTTCTTTAGTCAAAACCCTAATCCTATGATTTTTTTCCGCAATGTCTCATATTTTTCAATCAAAACCCTAATCCTTACTTTTCATTTCAGAATATCTATTATTTCTGAATCAAAACTCTAATACTATGTTTTCTTATAGTAATGTCTCTTGCTTTTTAATCAAAACAATAATCCTATGTTTTTTTTTATTTGGATTGTCTACTATTTTTAAATCAGAACCCTAATTCAATGTTTTCTTATAGTAATGTCCCATATTTTTAAATCAAAACCCTATTTCTATGTTTTCTTTTCGGGGTGGTTGTTATTTTCAATCAAACCCCTAACCCTATGATTTGTTACATTAATGTCTCTATTTTTCAATCAAAACCATAATGTAATGTTTTCTTTTTCTTAATATCTCCTATTTTTCTGTTTTGAATCAAAACCTTAATCCTATATTTTCTTTTCCTGTTGTCCCATATTTTTTAATCAAAATCCTAATCCTATGTTTTATTTTTTGAATGGCTCCTATCTTTCAATTAAAACCCTAACCCTATATTTTTTTCTTTACGGAAAGGCTACTATATTTGAATCAAAAGCCTAATCCTATGTTTTTTTTCAGAATATTTCCTATTTTGCATACAAAACCTGAATCCTATGTTTTATTTTCTTAATTTCTCATATTTTTTTATCAATACCCTATCCTAATTTTTTTAATGGCTCATATTTTTAATCAAAACCCTATTATTAAGTTTTCTTTTTGTAATGTCTTTTATTTTTTATTCAAAACCCTAATCCTATGTTTCTTTTTGGAATGCCTACTATATTTCAATCAAAACATTAATCCTATGTTTCTTTTTTGAATGCCTATTATATTGAATCAAAACTCAAATCCTATGTGTTCTTTGTAGAATGTCTCCTATTTTGCAAACAAAACCTGAATCCTATGTTTTCTTTTTTTAATGTCTCCTATTTATTAGTTTTGAATCAACATCCTAATCTATGTTTTCCTTTCGGAATGTTTTCTATTTTTCAAACAAAAACCTTATCCTTTGTTTGCATTTTACAATGTCTGCTATTTTTGAATCAAAATTCTAATCTTGTGTTTTCATTTCGGAATGTGTCCTATTTTCAAGTTTGGATCAAAACCATAATCCTTAGTTTTCTTTTTAGAATACGTCATTTTTTTTAATCGAACCCCTAATTCCATCCTTTTATTTTGGAAAAGTGTACTAATTTTTAATCAAAACCCTAATATGATGTTTTCTTTTGCAATGTCTTAAATTTTTCCACCAAAAACCTAATCCACGTTTTCCTTTGATAATGCCACCATTTTTTTTATCAGAATACTAATCCTAAGTGTTCTTTATGAAATGCCTACTATTTTTGAATTAAAACCCTAACCCTATGTTTCTAATGGCAATGCCCTTTATTTTTCAATCAAAAAGCATATCCTATATTTTCTTTACGGAATAATGCCTACCATAATTAAATCAAAACCCTAATCCTATTTTTTATCTTTGGAATGTCTATTATTTTCTAATCAAAGCCCTAATCCTATGTTTTCTTATACTAATGTCTTATATTTCTCATTCAAATTCCTAATCCTATGTTTTTCTATAATAATGTGTCCTATTTTTAAATTAAAGCCATAATGCTATGTTTTTTTTTTCGGAATGCCTAATTTATTTGAATCAAAATCGCAATCTAATATTTTCTTATAGCAATGTCTCCTACTTTTCAATCAAAACACTAATCCTATGTTTTCTTATTAAATATCTCATATTTTTAAATCAAAACCCTAATACAATGTTTTTGTTTCAAAATATCTACTATTTTTTAATCAAAACCCTAATCCCATGTTTTCATATAATTTTCAATCAAAACTCTAATTCTATGTTTTCTTTTTGAAGTGGGAATTATTTTTTAATCAAACCACTACTCCCATATTTTGTTATATTAATGTCCTATTTTTCAATCAAAACCCTAATCTAATGTTTTCTTTTGCTTAATGTCTCCTATTTTGCGGTTTTGAATCAAAACCCTAATCCTATGTTTTGTTTTCTAAGTGGACTTTACATTTAAACCAAAACCCTAATAATATGTTTTCATTACTGAATGGCTACTATATTCGAATCAAAATCCTAATCCTATGTTTTGTTTTTGAAATGTTTCTTTTCTTAATTTCCCATTTTTTTTAATCAAAAAACTATTCGTAACTTTTTTTTAATGCCTCCTATTCTTTATCAAAACCCTATTCTTAATTTTGTTTTTAGTAATGTCTGCTATTTTTTATTCAATACCCTATTCCAATGTTTCTTTTTAAAATACTTACTATATTTCAATCAAAACCCTAATCATATGTGAACTTTTTGGATTATCTACTATTTTTGAATTAGTACCCTAATCAATATCCTAATCGTATGTGAACTTATAGTAATTAGTAATATCTCCTATTTTTTAATCAAAATCCTAATCCTATTTTCTCCTTTTTGCAATGCCTTTTTTATTTGAATCAAAACCCGAATCTTATGATTTCTTTTCTTGATGTCACCTATTTATCACTTTTGAATCAAAACCCTAATCTATGTTATATTTTTGGAATGTCTTCTATTTTTCCATCAAAACCTAATCCTTTCTATTCTTTTTAGAATGTCTGCTATATTTTAATCAAAACCCTAATCTTAAATTTTCTTTTTGAAATGTGTCCTATTTTCCAGGTTTGAGTATAAACCTAATCCTTAGATTTTTTTTGGAATGTCTCATTTTTTTTAATCAAACCCTAATTCTATCTTTTGGTTTTGGAAATTCTGCTAATTTTTTATCAAAACCCTAATCCTCTTTTTCTTTTCATAATGCCTCTTGTTTTTCAATTAGAACATTAATCTCATGTGTTCTTTTCACAATGTCTATTATTTTAGAATTAAAACGGTAATCCTATGTTTCTTATAGTAGTGCACATTATTTTTCAATCATAACCCAAATCCTATTTTTCTTTTCGGAATGCCTACTATAATTGAATTAAAACCCTAATCCTATATTTTATTTTCAGAATATCTACTATTTTTTAATCAAAACACTAACTCTATGTTTTCTTCTTGGAATGTCTCCTATTTTTGAATGAAAACCTTGTTCTTTTGTTTTCTTTTTGAAATGCCACCTATTTTTGAGTTTTTAATCAATTACCTAGTCCTATGTTTTCTTTTCGAAATATCTCATATTTTTCAATTAAAGCACTAATCTTATATTTTCTTTCCGGAATGTCTAATAATTTTTTAATCAAAACCTTAATTCTATGTTTTCTTATACTTCCCCCATTTTTCATTCAAAACCCTAATATTATGTTTTTTATAATAATGTCTCCTATTTTTTTTTTAAATAAAAACCATAATCCTATGTTTTCTTATAATTATGTCTCCTAGTTTTTAATCAAAACCCTAATCCTATATTTTCATTTTGGAATGCCTACTATATTTTAATCAAAACTCCAATCCGCTATTATCATTTTGGTATTTGTCCTACTTTTCAGTTTTGAATGAACTTAATCCTTTGTTTTCCTTTTGGAACATCCCATTTTTTTAATCAAAACCCTAATCCTATCTTTGGTTTTTGCAATGTCTACTATTTTTGAATCAAAATCTTAATCATATGTTTCACTTTTTTAATTTGTCCTATTATTTTATAAAAATCTTAATTATATGTTTCCTCTAAGAAATGTCTCTTATTTTTTTAATCAAAACACTAATTCTATGTTTTCTTTTCGTAGTGTCTCCTATTTTTCAATCAAAACACTAATTATATGTTTTTTTTTTCGGAATGAATCCTATTTATCAATTTTCAATCAAAATCCTAATCTTATGTTTTATTTTTTGAATGTCTCTTATTTTTCAATCAAAACCTAATCCTGTGTTTTCTTTTCAGAATGTCTCCCATTTTTTAGTTTTGAATGAATACCCCAATCCTTTGCTATATTTTCAGAATGTCTCTTATTTTTTAATCTAAATCAAAATCCAACGTTTTTTTATATGTCTCCTATTTTTCAATCAAACCCCTAATTCTATGTTTTCTTTTCAGAATGCCTCCTATTTTTGAATCAAAACACTAATCTTAAGTTTTCTTTAGGAATGTCTACTATTTTTGAATAAAAAAATAATCGACTGTTTTATATTTCGTAATATCTAATATTTATCGATTTTCAATCAATACCCTAAGCTTATTTTTTATGTTTGGAATGTCTCCAATTTTTTAACTAAAATCCTAATCTTATGTTTTCATTTGAGAATGTCTGCTAATTTTGAATACAAACAGTAATCCTATGTTTTTAATCATAATGTCTCATTTTTTGAATCAAGAATTTCGGTTTTGATTAAAAGATAGAGGACATTCCGAAAAGAAAACATAGGATTAAGGCTTTGATTCAAGTATAGTAGGCATTCCGAAAAAAAAGCATAGGATTAGGGGTTTTATTGAAAAATAGGAAACATTACTATAGGGAAAAAATAGGATTAGGTTTTGAATAAAAAATAGTAGACGTTGCAAAAAGAAAATGTAGAATTAGGGATTTGATTGAAAAATATGAGACCTTTCGAAAAGAAAACATAAAGTAGGGTTTTTATTCAAATATGGTATGCATTCCGAAAAGAAAACATAGGATTAGCATTTTGATTGAAAAGTAGAAGATATTACTATAAGAAAACAAAGGATTATGGTTTTGAATGAAAAATAGGAGACATTACCATAAGAAAACGTACGATTAATGTTTTTATTCAAAAAAACTAATGTATCCTATCCTAATCTTATTGTTTATAATCAAAACAATAATAGTAGATATTCCGAAAAGAATCCATATGATTATGGGTTTGATTGAAAAATTAGAGACATTCCAAAAAAAAGTCATACGATTATTATTTAAATTAAAAAATAGTAGACATTACTAAAAGAAAAAAGACGATTAATGTTTTGATTCAAAAATAGGAGCCATTCGTAAAAGAATAACCTAGGATTAATGTTTTGATTAAAAAATAGTAGACATTACCATATGAAAGCATAAGATTAGAATTTTGATTATAGAATGGGAGACATTCCCAAAAGAATAACCTAGGATTAATATTTTGATTACAAAATAGTAGATATTACCATATAAAAATATAGGATTAGGATTTTGATTCAAAAATAGTACACATTCTAGAAAGAAAACATAAGATTAGGGTTTTGATTGAAAAATATGAGGCATTCCGAACAGAAAAATAGTATTACGGTTTTGATTAAAAAATATGAGACATTCTGAAAAGAAACATCACATTTTGGTTTTCAATAAAAATTAGCAAAACTAAGAGATATGACAATAAAAAAAAAATATAGGAATGGGATTTTGTTCCAAAAATAGGAGATATTACAAAAAGAAAATGTAGGATTAAGGTTTTGATCAAAATTAAAAGAGATTCTGAAAACAAAAAATAAGATTATGATTTTGATTCAAAATTGAAAATTAGGACACATTCGAAAAGAAAACATAGGATTAGGGTTTTGATTTAAAAAATAGTTGACATTTCTTAAAGAAGAGAAAGTATTAGATTATTTTATAATAAAAGAAGAGACATTCCCCCCTCCACCAAAAAAAAGGTTAGGGTTTTGAATCAAACTTATTAATAGGAGACATCAAGAAAAGAAAATAAAGGATTCTAATTTATATCAAAAGATAGGAGACATTCCGAAAAGAAAATATAGGATTAGAATTCTGATTCAAATACAGTAGCAATTCCTAAAATAAAACACACGATTAGAGTTTTGATTGACAAATAGGAGACATTACTAATAGAAAATATAGAATTAGGGTTTTGAATGAAAAATAAGAAACATTACTATAAGAAAGTATAAGATTACGGTTTTGATTAAAATATAGTAGCCATTCAGAAAAAAAATATTAGAATTAGGATATTGATTCAAATATAATACGCATTCCGGAAAGAAAACATAAGATTACAGTTTTGACTGAAAAATAGGAGACATTATTATATGAAAACATAGGATTAGGTTTTTGAGTAAAAACTAGTAGACATTCTGAAAAGAGAAGAAAGGATTTGGGTTTTGATTCAAAAATAGGAAACATTACAAAATGAAAACAAAGGATTAGGTTTTGATTGAAAAAGTGAAAATTCCACACATTCTGAAAACAAAAAATAGGATTAGTGTTTTGATTGAAAGATTGGAGACATTTCGAAAATAAAAGATAGGATTAGGGTTTTGATTTAAATATAGTAGGCATTTCTAAAAGAAAACATAGGATTGTGGTTTTCATTCAAAAATAGGATACATTTCTATAACAAGACATGGGATTGCATTTTTTATTCAAAGTTGATAAATAGGAGATATTAAGAAATGAAAACATAGGATTCTTGTTTTGATTGAATGATATGAGACATTATAAAAAGAAAACATAAGATTAGTGTATGAGACATTTCGAAAAACAAACATAGAATTAGTATTTTGATTAAAATATAGGATACATTCCAATAAAAATGATAAGATTATGGGTTTGATTAAAAAATAGGTGGCATTTCGAAAAGAAAACATAGGATTATGTTTTTGATTGAAAAGTAGCAGACATTCACAAAAGAAAACATAGGCTAGCGTTTTAATTCAAAACTGAAAAAATATGAGACATTCCAAAAAGAAAATATAAGTTAGGATTTAGATTCAAAACAGATAAATAGTAGATATTAAGAAAAGAAAGCATAGAATTCGGGCTTTGTTTCCAAAATAAGAGACATTACAAAAATAAAACAAAGAATTAGGGTTTTTTATTGCAAAATTGTTGGCATTCCGAAAATATAACATAGGATTAGGGTTTTGATTGAAAAATAGGAGACATTATCATTAAAAACATACGATTCTAAATTTCTAATGTTGAATAAAAAAAAAAAAAAGGAGATATTTCCAAAATAAAACATAGGATTAGGTTTTGACTCAAAAACAACGTACATTCCATATAGAAAATACAAGATTCCGATTTTGATTAAAAAATAGACGGTATTAAAAAAAATTAGGATTATGGTTTTGTTTAAAAATATGAGATATTTTAAAAACAAAATATATGATTATTGTTTTGATTAAAAGTAAGAGGCATTCCAAAAAGAAAACATATGATTAGAGTTTTGATTCAAAAATAGCAAACATTCCCACACGAAAATATAGGACTAGTGTTTTGATTCAAAAGTAGTAGGCATTGCCAAAAGAGAACATAGGATTAGGGTTTCGATCGAAAAATAGAAGACATTACTATAATAAAACATAGGATTAGTTTTTTATTCAAAAAAAGTAACATTAAGAAAAGAAAGCATATAATTTGTGTTTTGATTCAAAGATATGACACATTCCGAAAAGAAAAAAAAGGATTAGGATTTTTATTCAAAAATAGGAGGCATTAAAAAAAAAAACATAAGATTAAGGTTTTGACTAAAAATATGATACATTAAAATCAAAGGACCGAATACTATGTTATTAATCATAACATTACTATAAAAAACATAGAATAATGGTTTTGATGAAAAAGAAAAAATTAAGGGACATTTCCAAAAGAAAACATAGGATAAGGGTTTTCATTAAAAAATAACAGACATTCCCAAAAGAAAACAAAGCATTAGGGTTTTGATTCAAAAATAGGAGCGATTCTATATAGAAAACGTAGGATTAGAGTTTTTATTGAAAAATATGTGACATACCAAAAAAGTTTAATATGATTGTTTTGATTAAAAAATATGAGAAATTATGAAAAGAAAACATACGATTATTGTTTTGATTAAAAAATAGCAGACATTTCAAAAAGAAAACATAAGATTAGGTTGTTGAATCAAAACTATAATCCAATGTTTTCTTTTGGAAATGTCCCCTACTTTTGGTTTTTAATCAAAACCCTAATCCTATGTTTTATTTTTGTAATGGCTCCTATATTTGAATAAAAATCCTAATCATATATTTTCTTTTCAGAATATCTCATATCTTTCAATCAAAACCCGAATCTTATCATTTCTTTTTGTTAATGTCTACTATTTTATAATCCAAACTTAATCCTTTGTTTTTCTTATAGTAATGTCTCCTATCTATCAATCAAAACCCTAACTAATCCAATGTTTTATTTTTGAAATGTCTCATATTTTTCAATGAAAACACTAATTGTTATGCCCTGACACATAGTTATGCATGAGACAACCGCCACATTAATTCAAGTGAGGTGAACAACACCTTCCTTAAATTAATGCAAGGCTGAAAACCTAGACAAACATATATTCAATCACAACTATGAAATATTGCATACCATAATCACAGCAGGAGTGGACATTATAGATATATTCATAGAAGAAAAATACGAGTAACCAAAGTGGTATAGATATCAAAATAAACAACCCAACGGATCCAGTCTATAGAAGGACATAGAATACACGACATGCTCCAAAATAGTGTGTACATACCTACAACACAAAAGACAACACTCAAGCTACTGCCCAGCACAGAGATTGATCACACACTCTATTCAACCTGAAGCTGGAAAAAAAAAGAGTGATGAGTAATACTATTAGTCAATGAGTGAACAAGCCACATAATTCAAATAGGACTAAAATGAGACCAATAGGTAAGCATAAATAAAAAAAAAATTAATAGTTTGAATTCAAGTATAAGAATTATTGAAAAGATAATCATTTGGAGAATACACATTTCACCAACAAATCATTTTTGTGTTGTGAAAACTCATCGGGCTAGCATCAAAGAATGTTCACCTTAATTGTGGCTGCAATTAGGGTTTTAAACCCGCCAAAGTTAGTTTTAAGTGTAATAAAATCAATGGGATAGCCTTCCTTGGCATTGGCCTCTAAGAAACTCGTGTGATGACCACGAGTGTCTCAATCAATATTCGTCTCATTCAGACTCTCTACACGTGTCCTGATATGAGTAAAGTAATGGTCAACCAGGCTGTCTCTATAAGCTAGCCGTAGAGACCTCCAATGCAGTGAATTACACAAAACATGTCACCATCAAATCACCTGAAAACATTTTCATAACATTTGCTCATAGTAAATCACAAGACTTTCATTTTACAAGTGTTACATTTTCAATAACATAAGCATGCCTTTCATAAGCAAGTGATAGCACATTTTCAAAAATATCACATTTAATTTCCTTTCACAAAGAAGAATAAGGACACGTTAAACAAAATCTGATTAGTTATCATTCAAACCCTAATCGATTGAGTATTTAAACCACACAAATTCACTCATAAGAAAGCCCAAAATGTAGTCAAGCTCCACCAAGGCCTTGCCTTTATTGACGGCTCTCCTCCAACAAATACGAAAGCAATCTCAACATGGAAACATAAAAGCAAAACATGAAAATGGAAATAAAACACAACAAAAGAAATAAAACAAATTCAAAGACAAAAAGAAGGAATTTGGGGCGGCCCTAAGGTTGATGGAATGATGACTCGATGAGAATTGAAGCACTAACTCCAACACCTTGCCTTTACTTGATGGATCTACACCTACAAATATGAAAGCAATCTTAACATGGAAACATAAAAGCAAAACATGAAAATGAAAATCAAACATAACAAAGGAAATAAAACAAATTCAAAGCCAAAAAGTAGGAATTTGGGGCTGCCTTAAGCTTGATGGAATGATGACTCGATGAGAATTGGAGCCCCAATTTCAAATATTTGAAAAGGAAAATGGAATGATGACTCGATGAGAATTGAAGCCCTAACTTCAAATATTGCCAAATGAAAATGGAATGAACACTTGATGAGAATTGAAGCCCTAACTCCATGGCCTTGCCTTTATTTGATGGCAATCTCAACATGGATGCAAAAAAGCAAAACAGGAAAATGGAAAAACAAAACAAATTCAAAGCCAAAAAATAGGAATTTGCGGCCGCCCCAATGTTGATGGAATGATGACTCGATGAGAATTGAAGTCCTAATTTCAAATATTGCAAAACAATATGCGCCAACGCGGGATTGGTACAGTACCCAAAAATAACTCTCGCGTCTACAATGGTTTAGGCTCATCTACAATACCAATAGGTTAAACTCTACAAACTTCATTGGAGTTAAACCATGATTTTTGATGCTCTAGGAGTTGTTATACATCTCTTTAGTGTTTTTCTATTCAATGAGATATGCAAACTTCCCCAAATAAGCAAAAACTTGAAGAATAACAAGAAAAACAAGAAACTCTACTCAACACCCTTCATACAAAAGGTCACACTTACAAACTCAAAGGTACAAGTTCAAAGGTTACATGCTCAAAGGCTCATGCCAAAGAAAATACAATACACAATAAAATAGCAACTTGCAAAGCTACTTACTCTAATACCCTTCAATGAAGAAGACTTGGCTTTTTAATTCCAAAGAACCTTAAAAATTAAATGCCACATCAAGGGAAAGATGATGAACGGCCAGCTCGTAAGGCTTCTAAAAATTGTCAACTGTTTGAGAAGTTTGGAGAAGCTTGGAGAAGATAAGATTATAAGGGATAAGGTATAAAGCAAAATTGACCATTTTACCCTCACCACTTCAAAAGAAACACTAAAATACCATTACACAACCAAAATGGACAAAAATGAGATCCCACTTCCAGGAAAAAGATCATGAAAAGAACAAATACCTAATACTTCCAAAGAACAAAGAAAAGCATGAAACCAAGAAGAGAACAAGATATCACATCCAACCTCCCTTTTTGAAGAATTTCATCCTCAAAATTCACTCACTAATGTCTGAGCAGCAAAGGATACTATTTTTGCATAGATGCTACTGCCTCTAATGTCATCTCCTCCACATGATAATTTTTCCAAACAACCTTAACTATAGGTATAACTTTCTTATGAAGCATCTTTTCTTGTCGGTCAAGAATATGAACTGGTTGAAGCTCAAAGTTTAGATCTTCTGAAAGTTATACTGTCAGTGTTTTAAGTACATGTGAATGATGTGGCATATACTTTTTCAGCATAAAAATGTGAAAGACATCATGAATTTGCTCCAACACTGGTGACAATTCTCATCGATAAGCAACTGGTCCAATCCTCTCGCTGATAGGGAATGGTCCAATATATCAAAGGTTCAACTTCCCTTGATTATGAAAACAAATAACTCTCTTCCATGGAGAGATCTTCAAAAACACTTTGTTACATACATTAAACTCTAATGGTCTTTGCCTATTATCAGCATAGCTTTTTTTGTCTGTCTTGAGCTGCTTTTAACCTTTCACTGATCAGCTTCACCTCAGCAGTAGTCATCTTAATCAACTCAACACTCTGTAGTTTCCTTTCCCCAACTTCATTCCAACAAATTGGTGTTCGACTTCTTCTTCCATAAAATGCTTCATACGGAGCTATTCCAATACTAGCTTGGTAATTGTTATTGTAGGCGAACTCCACCAATGGTAAATATCGGTTCCAGCTACTTTGGAAATCATAAATACAAGCACTGAGCATATCCTCAAGTGTCTGTATTCTTTGCTCATACTAGCCATCTGTTTGCGGGTGATAAGGTGTACTAAACTTCATTACTGTCCTAAAAGCTTCCTGTAATTTAGGCTGAAATCTGGATATGAATCTGGGATCTCAATCTTAAAAAATAGAGATTGGCATAGCATGATGTCTAACAACTTCATTAAGGTAGACGTGCGCCAACTTCTCTAAGGAATCTATTCCATGAATAGCTAAAAAATGCGCTAACTTTGTTAGTCGATCTAGAATTACCCAGACAATATAACGACCATGAGAAGAGCGAGGTAAACCAATGACGCAATCCATGGTGATGTGCTCCCATTTTCACTATGGACTAGGCAAGGTCTACAACAATCCCGCTGGTCGCTAATGCTTTGCTTTCACCTATTGTCATACTAGACACCTGTCAACAAAATTTCCAATCTCCCGCTTCATTCCTGGCTACTAGTAGTTTCTCTGAGGGATCTGTTCATCTTGGTACTAACTGGATGAATGGTAAACATTGAGGAATGAGCTTCTTTTAGGAACTTCTTTCGAATTGCAAGATCATTAGTAACACAAAGACAGCTTTGAAACTCCAAAGTAACATCTGCTCGAATGTACTATCTTTTGTATTTCTCACAATAGCTCTTCATCAAAATTTTTGTGCCTCCTGAATCTTCTCTACTAACAGAGGTCTCAAACTCAAGTATGCCAACCAAGCTCCACTAGCCTCTACCTCAAACTCCAAACCCAACATTTGGAGCTCTAACAGCTAAAGTAGATGCACAGAGTTCACAAAAGACAAACCTATTGATGACTTCCTACTCAATGCATCTGCAACCACATTCGACTTTCTAAGATGATTGTCTATCACCAGATCATAGTCCTTTATAAGTTCCACACATGTGCACTGTATTAAACTCAATTCTTTCTAGCTGAGCAAGTATTTTAAACTCTTTTTTCTTATCTTTCAATCAAAACCCTATTCCTATCTTCTTTTTTCTTAATGTGTCTGATTTTTAAGATTTGAATCAAAACCCTAATCTCATTTTTTTCTAAATGTCTCATATTTTTTAATCAAAAGCCTAATCCTTTGTTTTCTTTTGTGAATGTCTACCATGATTCAAAAACCCTAATCTCATGTTTTGTTATAGTAATGTCATCTATTTTTCAATCAAAACCCCAATTCTATGTTTTTTTTCTCAAAATGCCTCATATTTTTCAATTAAAACCCTAATCCTATGTTTTTTTTTCGAAATGTTTCCTATTTAATCAAAACCAAAATCATATGTTTTCTTTAGGGAATACCTCCTATTTCTCAATCAAAACAGTCATATGTTTTCTTTTAATAATGTCTCATATTTTTTAATCGAAACCCTAATCCTATATTTTCATTTTTGAATCGCTCCTATTTTTGAATTAAAACCCTAATCATATGTTTTATTTTGTTAATGTCTGCTATTTTTCAATCAAAACATTAATCGTATATTTTCTTATAGTAATGTCGCCTATTTTTTTAATGAAACCCCTAATCCTATATTTTTCTTTTCGAAATACCTTGTATTTTTCAAGAAAAACCATAAATGTCTCATAGTTTTTATCAAAACACTAATTCTATATTTTCTTTTCAGAATGTCTACTATTTCTGAATAAAAACCCTAATCCTATGTTTTGTTATAGTAATGTATCCTATTTTTTTTATTCAAAACCCTAATCCTATATTTTTTTATATTAATGTCTCCTATTTTTTAAATGAAACCATAATCTTTTGTTTTCTTTCTGGAATGCCTACTATAATATTTGAATTAAAACTATAATCCTGTGTTTCTTTTGGTAATGTCTCCTCTATTTTTCTTTTCAAAATGCCAATTATATTTCAATCAAAAGCATAATCTTATGTTTTTTTTTTTTTTTTTGCAAAATGTCTACTATCTTTGAATTAAAATCCTAATCCTTTGTTTTTTTAAAGTAATGTCCCCTATTTTTCATTCAAAACAATAATATTATGTTGTTGTTTTTTTTTTGGATGTCCCCTATTTTGCAAACAAAACATTAATCCTATGTTTTCTTTTCTTAATGTCTCCTATTTATCAGTTTTAAATCAAAACCCTAACATATGTTTTCTTTTGGAATGTTTAATATTTTTTAATGTCTACTATTCAATAGGAGACATTCCCTTATTATTTCTAAAATGTTTCATTATGTTCCATATTTTTCAATCAAAATGCTAATCATATGCTTTCATTTCAGAATGTAACCTATTTTTCAACTAAAATATAGGATAAGTGTTTTGACTAAAAAATATGAGACATTTAAAAAAAACATAGGATTAGAGCTTTGATTAAAAAAATAGGAGAAATTACTATAAAAAAATATAGGATTAAGGTTTTCATTCTAAAAAAAAATAGGCGACATTTTGAAAAGAAAACATAGGATTAATGATTTGCTTCAAAAATAGCAGAGATTCATAAAAGAAAACATAACATTAGTTTTTTTTTATTGAAAAATAGGAGACATTCGGAACAGGAAATGTAGAATTAGGGTTTTGATTAGAAATATAAGACATTACAAAAAAAAAACATAGGATTATTATTTTGATTCAAAAAACAGTAGACATTCCCAAAAGAAAACACAACATTAAGGTTTTGACTAAAAAATATGAAACATTACTAAAAGTAAACATAGTATGAGATTTTTGTTTCAAAAATAGTATACATTCCTAAAATGAAAGAAAGGAATAGGGTTTTGATTGAAAAATATGGGGAATTTTGAAAACAAAACATAAGATTCGAGTTTTGATTGAAACACTAATCTTATGTTTTGAATAGAAACACTAATCTTTTGTTTTCATTTAGGAATGTCTACTATTTTTGAATCAAAACCCTAATCCTTTGTTTTTTTCGTAATGTGTCCTATATTTCAGTTCTGAATCAAAACACTAACCCTTTCCTTACTTTTTGGAATATCTCAATTTTTTGAATCAAAAGTCTAATCCTCTCTTTTGTTTTGGAAATCTCTGCTAATTTTTAATCAAAACCATCATCCTATGGTTTCTTTTTGTAATGACTCATATTTTTTAATCAAAACTCTAATCCAATATTTTCTTTGCTTAATATCTGCTATTTTTTAGTCAAAAACCAAATTCTATATTTTCCTCATGTAATGTCTCATATTTTTCAATCAAAAACCAAATATTATGTTTTTCTTTGCAAAGTATCTCATATTTTTCAACCAAAACCCTAATCCTATATTTTCTTTTTGGAATGGCTCTTATTTTTTAATTAAGCTCATACGAAAGGAAAACATAGTATTAGCGTTTTGATTGAAAAATAGGAGTCATTACTATAAGAAAACATATGATTAAAGTATTGAATGAAAAATAAGAGACATTACTATAATAAAACATAAGATTATGAGCTTAATTAAAAAATAAGAGCCATTCCAAAAAGAAATGCTTCATATTTTTGGAAATGTCGGCTATTTTTGAATCAAAACAATAATTGTATGTTTTATTTCCGAAATGCTTCATATTTTTTTTTTTATCAAAACACTAATCCTAAGTTTTTTTTTAAATGCCTCCTCTTTTTTAATAAAAACCCTAATTTTATGTTTTTTATTTGGAAATGTCTGGTATTTTTTAATCAAAACAATAATTCTATGTTTTCTCTTCGGAATGCCTAATTTATTTGAATAAAATCCCTAATCCGATGATTTCTTTTTGGGACAAATGAGACATTCCGAACAGAAAATAAAAGATTAGCGGTTTTTGAATCAAAACTAAAAAAAATGAGACATTACGAAATGAAAAAATCTGATTAGATTTTTGTTTCCAAAATAGTTGACATTTTGAAAAGAAAAGAGAAAGGATTATGTTTTTGATAAAAAAATCGGAGACATTCCGAAAAGAAAACATAGGTTAGGGTTTTGATACAAAACTGATAAGTAGGAAATATTCAGAAAAGAAAACATAGAATTCGTGTTTTGTTTTGAAAATATGAGACATTCGGAAAAAAAAAAAAAAGAGGATTAGGATTTTGATTCAAATATAGTAGCCATTCTGAAAAAAAAACATACAATTAAAAAAACATAGGATTAGAGTTTTGAATAAAAATAGCAGACATTCAAAAATAAAACAAATTATTAGGTTTTTGATTGAAAATTAGGAGATATTCCCAAAAGAAAACATAGGTTATGGTTTTGATTCAAAACTGATAAATATTAGTAATTCTGAAAAGAATACATAGGATTAGTGCTTTGATTTAGAAAAAGAAGACATTAAGAATAGAAAACATTAGAAAAGTGTTTTGATTCAAAAATAGGATGCATTCTGAAAAAAAAACATATGATTAGAGTTTTGATTCAAGAATAGGGACATTACTATAAGAAAATATAATATTATGGTTTTTTTTTAAATTGTAAACATTGCGAAAGGAAAAATTGGACTACAGTTTTCATTAAAAAGTATGAGGCATTTCAAAAAGAAATCATAAGATTAGCATTTTGATTCCAAAATAGGAACCATTCTGAAATGGAACCATAGGATTAGAATTTTGATTGAAAAATATGAGACAATGTGAAAAGAAATCATAGAATTATTGTTTTGATAGAAATATAGGAGACATTCAAGAAAGAAAAATAGGAGTATAGTTTTGATTAAAAAATATTCAATATTAAGAAAAAAAAACATATGATTTGTGTTCTGATTGAAATAGAGGAGACATTCTGAATAAAAAAAACATAGGATTAGGGATTTTACTCAAAAGTAGGAGGCATTACGAAAAAATATATAAGACTAGTGTTTTGATTAAAAAATTAGTAGATATTACTAAAACAAAAGATAGGATTAGGGTTTTGATTAAAAAAAATGAGACATTTTGAAAAGAAAACAAAGGATTAGGGTTTTCGTTCAAAGCAGAAAAATAGGGCATAATGCAAAAGGAAAAACATAGGATTAAGAAAACATGGGATTAGGGTTTTAATTGAAAGATTAGGATATTTAAAAAAAAAAATAGGATTATTGTTTTTGTTCAAATAAAGCTAGCATTCTGAAGAGAAAATGTTGTACCCTGCCCTATTTGTTTTTACCCTAATCTTTTTTTTTTAAAATATTTTTGTCATTCTTGGGAATTAGAAGGGCAGTTTGTTCTTTTTTCATACCCCTTATTTTTTCCATACCCCAACCATACCCTTTCATTTCAAAGCCATACCATGTCAACTCAAGGCCATGCCTTGTCATTTCTAAGCCATTCCTTGTCATTTCCATCCATACCATGTCATTTCAAGCCATGTCTTTTAAAAGCCAAGATTTTATACCATTTTCCTTTCATTTCCTCTTGTTTTTCTCTTGGAGAAGAAGGATACCTTGAATGAAATCCTTCCATTAATAGATTGAAGCTCCATCTTTCCTTCTTCCTTCTCTCTTGAAGCTAGCAAAGTAAACACCATATTTTTTCTTCTTTTCTCCTTGTTTCTTTCATCCTTCCCAGAGGAATTTAGTGCTTGTGGTAAATGAGCATATTTGAGCCTTGATTCTTGCCTTATTTTCTTGTTATTGTGTGGAAGGATGTTGGAGTATGATCCCCTTGTTTCATTTCCAAATATTGTTGGAACCTTGAGTGAATTTTGTGCTTGCAATCTCGAGATTTACTGTAGCACCGAACCAAGCTAGGTCTTTCTTGCGTTCCTTGGTGATTTCAAGAGTTGTGATGGGTCTATTCTTGCTAGAACTTCTTGTTATAGTGTTTAGCAAACCCTAGAAGCAATTATTCTCTATTTTGAGCATTTTTCCTCCATTTTAGTTAATCAAGTGTTTGATAGTGTGTGGTTGCTTGTTTTGGTAGTTTAAATACTTCTAGGAGGTGAGACTTCAAGTAAGGGCAAAGAGCTGGTGGTGTGTTTCACTCGCCAAGTTTGTGAGTGGGATTTACCAAAATTTGAACTATGACTCATGCATGATGTTTTTGATATTTGAGTTGCTTGCTTTGGATTGATAGACTCCTTACTGCTAAACATCTTTAAAAGAGTTAAATGAAGTTTAGAAATCATGGTGATTTATGAATTGGCTTATTTCATGAATATTTGCAAAGGTAAATATATATATTATTTATTGTTTGAAACTCTATGTTTGAAATATATGTTCCAAATTATTCATTTTCAAGAGATTTGATGATCTCATTATGATGACCAAAAAGGCATGTGAAAACCAAGTCGAATTTCATTGTGATGTTGCAATATTTGAAGTGTATTTTCAAAAGATAAGTTTGTATGGTACTCTTGATGAAAATGATTTCATGGCAAATGTTATAATCAAGTTATTCACTCTTGGAGTGAGAATTGAAGTTATGAACACTTATGATCTCTTAGATGAGAATTATGTTATCCTGTTGATGTATACTGAGCCTATGGGCTGGATTATTATGTAAATGTTTTAATGGTGACATGGGAGCCGAGCTCCAGTACTTACTGCAGTAAGAAGTGGATGGTTTCCATGGGCCGACCAACATAGAGATGGAGTGGAAAACCGTCAAACCAGTTATGCCATTTTAGGTGGGAGCGTAGAGCCCTGACTTGGATATTGTTGGGTTGTTTGGAGTCACCACACGAACTTCCCAATGGCCAATGCCAAGATACGCGCATCTTGGAAGCTCCAAACCTAACCAAGGCCACGGTTAGCGATGGAGAGTTTTTGAGGCCATTCTTGACATTATTGATTGTTTATGATTGCTGAGTTACTTATTTCTAAGCACCTTGATATTTGAAACTTTCGGATAGAATTGTGCAAATATTAGATCCAGAATGGTATGTATTTTCTTGATGATTTCAAAGGAATTTTGCTTTGCATTTCATTGAGAAAGTTTATATTCTTATGTTAAAATTGTTATTTAAAGCATCTTCATTCTTATTAAGAATTGAAACAATTTTATGATATTTTATTTCTATTTGATCATGCTTGAGCTATAGTCCTATGTTTAACCCCTCACTAGGTAACCTACTTAGTGACCCCCCCCCCCCCCCCCCCCCCCCCCCCCCCCCCCCCTCCCCCCTCTTTCTTTCTCCCAAGTGTTAGCACAGCGTAGGGGTGAATGCATGAAGTGCTTGGCAAGAGTCATCTTTGTCTTCCCATTTTGAGTTGTGTATGTTACTTATTTCTTGGCATGTATTATCAGGGATCCACTACATGTGGTTGAACCTTATTATGTCTTCCATTATCTAAAACACCTTGTATGCCAATCTGATCCAGGTTTTGTATGAGGAGTATACCCTCTGTTTAGAGTCATTGTATCGCTGTCAGTATGAATTTCCTATTATAACTATCTAAGTGTTATACCGTGTATTAAATAGATGGGTATGTGTAGGAATACTTGTGTATGTTTCGTTGTTAAAGCATTTCTTATTATTATAGTGGTTTATACATGGAGCAGGTTAGCCTTACAGCTACTTAGGGTGGAGGCAGTGTTGGACCTCCCCTAGGTTGTTGTGGCGGTATGTCACGTATGGAACCCACGAGATGGGGCGTGACAGAAAACATAGGATTAGAGTCTTAAGTGAACAATTAGAAATATTTAAAAAAAAATAGGATTATTGTTTTTGTTAAAATAAAGCTAGCATTTTGAAGAGAAAACATAGTATTAGAGTTTTGATTAAAAAATAAGAGATAATACAATAAGAAAACATAGGATAAGAGTTTTAAATGAAAAATAGGAGACACTACTATATAAAAAACATAGGATTAGTGTTTTGATTCAAATATATTAGATATCGCAAAATGAAAACATAGGATTAGGGTTTTGATTGAGAAATATAAGACATTACTATAAGAAAATGTAGGATTACAGTTTTGATTTAAAAATAGCTGCCCTTACCTAAAGAAAATATAAGATAAGGGTTTTGATAGAAAAATGCTAGACATTATGAAAAAAAAAAATACGATTATTACTTTGATTGAAAAATAGGAGACATTACAAATACAAAATATAGGATAAGTGTATTGATTAGAAACTGAAAACTGGTAATAATTTCCAAAGAAAATATACGATTAGGGTTTGGATTAAAATATAGCATGCTTTTGAAAAAAACAGAGGATTAGGATTTTGATTAAAAAATAACAGACATTCTCAAAAGAAAAAACATAGGATTAATATTTTGATTAAAAATAAAAGCCGTTCTGAAAAAAAAAAAAGATAGGATTAGTGTTTTGACTAAAAAGTATGCGACATTACGAAAGTAAAACATAGGATTATTGTTTTCATTCAAAAATAGTACACATTTCCTAAAGAAATCATAAGATTAGGTTTTCAATTAAAAAATAAGAGGCATTCCAAAAAAAATTAGGATTAGGATTTTGACTAAAAAATAGGAAAGATTACTAAAAGAAAATATACGATTATTATGTTGATTCAAAAATAGCAGACATTTTAAAAAAATAAGATTACTATTTTAATAAAAAAATAACATGCATTTCGAAAAGAAAACATAGGACTAATATTTTTATTCAAAAGTAGGAGAAATTTTGAAAGGAAAACAAAGGCTGAGATTCTTAAAACAAAAGATAGTGTAAGGGTTTTGAATAAAAAAATAAGACATTCCATAAAAAAACAAATGATTAGGCTCTTAATTCAAAACTAAAAAATAATAAATATTTTGAAAACAAAGCATAGAATTAGGGTTTTGATTGGAAAATAAAAGACATTACTATAAGAAAACATAGGATTAGGTTTTGATTGAAATATAGTAGGCATTCCGAAAATAAAACATAGGATTATAGTTTTGATTGAAAAATAGGAGACATTACTATAAGAAAACCTATGATTAGTGTTTTGATTGAAAAATAGAAGGCATTTCAATAAGAAAACATATATGACGGTTTTGAATGCATAATGGGAGACATTAATATAATAAAACATAGGATTGGCATTTTAATTCAAAAATAGTTGACATTTAGAAAAGAAAACACAGGATTAGAATTTTAAATCAAAAATATGATACATTACATAATGAAAAAATATGATTGGGGTTTTAATTCAAAAATAGTAGACATTTACAAAAAAAATATTGTGTTAGGGTTTTGATTGAAAAGTATGAAACATTACTATAAGAAAACATAGCATTAGGGTTTTGATTGAAAGGTAGGAGACATAATGAAAAGAAAACATAAGATTAGTTTTTTTTTTATTAAAAAATAGCAGCCATTTTAAAAAGAAAATATAAAATTAGGCTTTTGATTGAAAAATAAGAGACTTTTGAAAAATAAAACATTGGACTAGATTTTTTAATTGGAATATAGGAGACATTATTATAAGAAAACATAGGATTATTGTTTTGGTTCGAAAATAGCAGACATTCCCAAAAGAAAACATAAGGTTAGGGTTTTTTATTATAAAATACGAGATGTTCCGAAAGGAAAACATAGGATTAGGATTTTTATTCAAAAGATAGGCATAACGAAAAGAATATGTAGGATTAGTGTTTAGATTAAAAATTACCACAGATTCCCAAAACAAAAGATACGATTAGTGTTTTGAGTCAAATATAGTAGGCATTGCGAAAAGAAAACATAGGATTAGGGTTTTGGTTGAAAAATAGGAGATATTGCTATAAAAAAAAACATAGGATTACGGTTTTGTCTATAAAACATTATGAAAAGGAATGCATGCAATTAGTGTTTTGATTCATAAATAGCAGACATTCTTAAATGAAAACATAAGATTTTTTTAATCAAAACACTAATCATATATTTTTTTATAGTAATGCTCCTTTTTGGTTTCGAATCAAAACCATAATCCTATATTTTTTTTTAGAACATGTCTTATTTTTTAGTTTTGAATCAAAACCCTAATCCTATCTTTTGTTTTGGTAGTGTTTGCTATGGTTTAATCAAAAACAATAATTGCAAGTTTTCTTTTCTTAACGGGTCATATTTTTCATCGAAATACTAATCCTAATTTTTTTTTTCAATGCCTCCTACGTTTTAATGAAAACCTTAATCTTATGGTTTGATTTGGGAATATCTACTATTTCTGAATCATAAAATTAATCCTATATTTTTTTTAATAAAAAAAATGAGACATTTTGAAAAGAAAATAAAGAATCATAGTTTTTTTACTGAAAACTGAAAAAAGAGACATTTTGAGGATTAGGGTTTTATTTCAAAAATAGCAAATATTCCGGAAAGAAAAAACATGGATTAGGTTTTTGCTACAAAAATATGAGGTATTTCGTAAACATAGGATTCAGGTTTTGTTTCTAAAATAGGAGACATTTTGATAAGAAAACAAAGGATAATGTTTTGATTCAAATATAGTAGGCATTCTAAAAAGATAACATAGGACCAAGGTTTTGATAAAAAAGTAGAAGGTATTACTGTAAGAAAACATAGCACTAGGTTTTCTATTAAAAAATTGTAGCCATTCCGAAAAAAAAACATAGGATTAGGGTTGTGATTGAAATATAGTAGGCATTCTCGAAAAAAAAACATAAGATAAGTTTTTGTTTGAAAAATATGAGATATTCCAAAAATAAAACATAAGATATTATTTTGAATAAAAAATAGTAGATTTATAGAATGAAAATATATGATTATGGTTTGAATTGACAAAATGAGACATTACTGAAAGAAAATATAGGATTATAATTTTGATTCAAAAATAGAAACATTCCCCAAAGAAAACAAAAGATTATGGTTTTGATTGAAAAATATGAGACATTATTATAAGAAAACATAGGATTTGGTTATTGATTAAAAAATATAAGACATTAGGAAAAACTATAAGATTTTTGCTTTGATTTAAAAATCGAAGGATTCCGAAAAAGAAAATGTAAGATTAAGATTTTGATTAAAAAATAGGATGCATTACAAAAAGAAAATATCGGATTAGAATTTTTATTCAAAAATAAGGGGCATTACAAAAAGAAAACATAGGATTACGGTTAAGATTAAAAATTAGTAGAGATTAGTGTTTTGATTCAAAAAAATGTTATATTGCGAAAAGAAAACAAAGTATTAGTGTTTTGATTCATAACTGAAAATTAGGACACATTACTAAAAGAAGATGTAGAACTAGTGTTTTGATTCAAAAATAGCAGACATTACGAAAAAAAAAAGACTAAGTATTTGATTGAAAAATTGGAGACATTAAGTAACCATATTATTAGGTTTTTAAATGAAAATAAGGAGACAATATTATAAGAATTGATAGGGTTAATGTTTTGATTCAAAAATTGGAGACATTCATAAAAGAAAAAAAAAGATTAGGATTATTTTCAAAAATAGGAAATATAGGATTATGGTTTTGATTGAAAAATATGAGACATTACTATAAGAAAACATCAGATTAGTGTTTTGATTAAAAACTAAAAGGAAAGAGAGGACATTTCCAAAACAAAAACATAGGTTCAGGGTTTTGACTTATAAATAACAGACATTCCAAAAATAAAATATAGAATTAGGGTTTTGATTTAGAAATGGGAGCCACTAGCAAAAGAAAACATAGGATTAGGGGTTTGACTGAAAAATATGAGGTATTCCAAAAAAACTTAGGATTAAGGTTTTAACTAAATAATATAAGGCATTATGAAAAGAAAGCATACGATTATTGCTTTGACTTAAAATTGAAGACATTCCCAAAAGAAGCCATAAGATTAGATTTTTTTAATTAAGAAATAGGAGGTATTCTAAAAAAATAACAAAGTATTAGGGTTTGTTTAAAAAAATAGGAGGCATTCCAAAAAAAAACCCTAGGGTTAGGGTTTTGATTAAAAATATAAGACATTACGAAAAGAAAACATGCGATTATTGTTTTGATTAAAAAATAGCACACATTCCTGAAAGAAAACAAAAGATTAGGGTTTTGATTAAAAAATTGAAGGCATTCCGAAAAGAAAACCAAGGATTAGGTTTTTTAATGAGAAATAATAGACATTGTGAAATGAAAATAAAAGATTGGGGTTTTGATTAAAAAAAAGAGGCATTCCTTAAAGAAAACAAAGGATTAGTATTTTTATTCCAAATCGGAGGCATTATGAAGGAAAACATACACAAAGATTCCCAAAATAAAATATAAGATTAGGGTTTTTATTCAAAACTGAAAAATAGGATATATTCCGAAAGAATACATACGATTAGAGATTTGATTAAAAAATAAGATACATTACGGGTAGAAAACATTGGATTATTTTTTAATTAAAAAATAGGAGACATTCCAAAAATATAACATAATATTAAGGTTTTGATTCAGAAATATTAAACATTACTGTAATAAAAACATAATTTTAGGGTTTTGATTAAAAAAAAGTTGACATTCCAAAAAGAAAACATAGGATTATGGTTTTAATTGAAAAATAGGAGCCATTCTGAATGGAAAACATACAATTAGGGTTTTGATTGAAAAATATAAGACATTATGAAAAGAAAACATAAGATTATTGTTTTATTGAAAATCAGAGTCATTCGAAAAAGAAAAATAGGATTAGAGTTTTTGATTCAAAATGGAAAAATATGAATAGCTTCTTGAATGAAAATTAGGAGATATTCCAAAAGGAAAACATATATTAGGGTTGTGACTCAAAACTGATAGACAAGAGACACTAAGAAAAGAAACATATGATTCAGGTTTTGATTGAAAGATAGGAGACATTCTGCAAAGAAAACATAGAATTAAGGTTTTAATTCAAATATAGTAGGCATTCTGAAAAGGAAACAAAGGTTTAAGGTTTTAATTTAAAATCAAGAGCCATTACTATAAGAAAACATAGTATTAGGGTTTTGATTGAAATATAGGAGATATTCCTATAAGAAAATATTGGATTAGGGTCTTGAATGAAAAATATGAGACACTAATTTAAGAAAACATAGGATCAGGGTTTTGATTCAAAACTAGTAGACATTCCAAAAAAGAAAACATAGGATTATGGTTTTGATTGAAAAATATGAGAAACTCCAAAAAAAAAAAACATTGGATTATGGTTTTGATTAAAAAAAAAAGGAGAAATTACTATAAGAAAACATAGGATTTGCGTTTTATTAAAAACAAAAAAATAGGAGACATTTTCAAAAGAAAACATAGGATTAGAATTTTGATTTCAAAACATCAGACATACCCAAGAGAAAACATAGGATAAGAGTTATAACTCAAAAATAGGAGGCTTTCTATGAATAAAACATACGATTAAAGTTTTGATTGAAAAATATGAGATATTACAAAAAAAAAACATAGGATTATTATTTTGATTCAGGAATAACAAACATTCCCAAAAAGAAAACGTAATATTAGGGCTTTTAATAAGAAATATGAGGCATTAAAAAAAAACTTAGATTAGGGTTTTGATTAAAAAATATCGGCCATTACGAAAAGAAAACATGTAATTAATTTTTTGATTCAGAAATATCAGACATTCGCAAAAAAAAAAAAAAAAAAAATAGGATTAACGTTTTGATTTAAAAATAGGAGGCATTACAGAAAGAAAACTTAGGATTATAATTTTTATTCAAAAATAAGTGCCATTACACAAAGAAAACATCATATTACAGTGTTGATTAAAAATTAGCAGAGATTCCCAGAAAAGAAGATTGGATTAGGGCTTTGATTCAAAAAAATTGAGTCATTTCAAAAAGAATATAAAGGATTAGGGTTTTGATTCAAAACTAAAAAATAGGACAGATTTCAAGAAGAAAACATTGGATTAGTGTTTTTATTCTAAAATATCATTATTTTTTAAAAGAAAAAGGAGGATTAGGTTTTTGATTAAAAAATAAGAGATATTCTTAAAAGAAAACATAAATTAGGCTTTTGATTCAAAACTTTTAAACTAGAGACATTAAGAAATAAGAAAGGTAGAATTCAGGTTTTGATTGTAAAATAGGAGATATTCCTAAAAGAAAACATAGGATTAGTGTTTTGATTCAAAAATAGAAGAGATTCACAAAAAGAAAATGTAAGATTAGGGTCTTGATTGAAAAATAGGAGCCATTCCTAAAAGAAACATAGGAATAGGGTTTTGATTAAAATCTATTAGACATTACGAAAACAAAGCATATGATTATTATTTTGATTTGAAAATATGAGACATTGGTAAATGAATACATATGATTAGCTTTTTGACTAAAAAATTGTAGACATTCCGAAAAAGAAACATAGGATTAGGGTTTTGATTGAAATATAATAATCATTCTGAAAAGAAAACATATTATTACTTGTTTGATTGGAAATAGGACACATTATTGTAAGAAAACATACTATTAGTGTTTTTATTCAAAAATAGTAGACACTCCAAAAAATATATATGATTAAGGTTTTGATTGAAAATATGAGACATTACGAAGAGAAAGCATAGAATTATTGTTTTGTTTCAGAAATAGTAGCCTTTCCCAAAAGAAAATATATGATTAGGGTTTTGATTGAAAAATATGAGGCAATCCAAAAAACAATATAGGATTAGGTTTTGATTCAAAATTAGAAGACATTCCGAGGAAAAAAATAATAGGATTAGGTTTTTGATTGAAAACCAAAATTTAGGTGATATTAAGAAAACAAAAGATAGAATTAGCTTTATAGTTAAAAAATAAGAGATTTATTAAAAAAAAAATTTACGATTAGTATTTATATTAAAAAATAGGAGACATTCCAAAAAGACAGCAAAAGATTTGTTCAAAAATAAAAAATAGGAAATATTCTGAAAAGAAATATAGGATTAGTTTTCTATTAAAAAATGGGAGGCATTCAACAAAGAAACATAGGATTAGGGTTTTGACAAAAAAAAATAGGAGATATTTTGAAAATAAAACATAGGATTATCGTTTTAAAGGAAAACCGATAAAGATGAGACATTCTGAAAATAAAACATAGAATTAGTGTTTTAATTTAAAAATAACAGATATTGTGGAAAGAAAACATAGTGTTATTGTTTTAATTCAAAAGTAGGAGACATTCCAAAAGGAAAGCATAGAGTTAGGATTTTATTCAAAAATAACACATACAATTAGGGTTTTGATTAAAAAATAGCATACATTGCAAAAACAAAAGATAGGATTAGGGTTTTGATTAAAAAAAATTAGACATACTAAAAAAAAAAAGGATTTGGTTTTGATTCAAAATAGAAAAATAGGACACATTCCAAAAAGAAAATATAAAATTAGAGTTTTCCTTTAAAAATAGGAGACATTCTGAACAGAAAAGAAAGTATTATGTTTTTGATTGAAAAATAGGAAACATTTTTAAAGAAAAACATAGGATTAGGATTTTGATTCAAATATAGAAGACATTCAGAAAAGAAAATATAGGATTAGTGTTTTGATCTAAAAATAGGAGACATTACCATAACATAACATACAATTAGGGTTTTGATTACAAAATTGTAAACATTCCAAAAAGTAACATAGGACTAGTGTTTTGATACAAAAATAGCAAACATTGAAAAAAGAAAACATAAGATTAGGGTTTTGATTCAAAAATTGCAACCATTTCGAAAAGAAAACATAAGATTAGTGTTTTGATTGAAAAATATGAGACATAATGAAAAAAAATATAGGATTATTGCTTTGATTAAAAAATAAGAGGCATTACCAAAAAAAAAAAACATAAGGTTAAGGTCTTGATTAAAAAATAGGAGGCATTCTAAAGAAAACATAAAATCAGTGTTTTGATTAAAAATATGAGACATTATGACAAGAAAGCATACGATTATTGCTTTGAAAAAAAAAAACAAATATAAAATTATGGTTTTGATTCAAAAATAGGAAGCCTTCTAGAAAGACAACATAGGATTATGTTTTTTATTAAAAAATAGGCAGTGTTACGTAAGGAAAACATAAGCAAAAATTTTCAAAAAAAAAGATAGGATTAGAGTTTTGATTAAAAAAATGAGACATTTGGAAAGAAAACAAAGGATTATGGTTTTGATTCAAAATTCAAAATGTGGACACATTACAAAAAGAAAACTGATGATTGTGGTTTTGATTCCAAAATAGCAGACATTCCGGAAAGAAAAAAAGGGATCAGGTTTCTGAGTGAAAAATATGTGACATTCATATAAGAAAATATAGGTTTAGATTTTTGATCAAAAAATAGTAGACATTACTAATAGAAAACAGAGGATTTGGGTTTTGAATAATAGATAGGAGACATTATTGTAAGAAAACATTTGATTAAGGTTTTGATTCAATAAATAATTGACATTCCGCAAAGAAAACATAGATTATTGTTTTGATTGAAAAATATGAACATTTCAAAAAGAAAACATAAGATAAAAGTTTTAATTAAAAAATAGAAGACATTCTAAAAGAAAATTAGAGGATTACTATTTTTCAAAAAAAAAAAAAGACATTTCGAGAAAACACACCATTAGTTTTTTTATTGAAAAATATGAGACATTAAGAAAAGAAAACATAGAATTTGAATTTTGATTAGAAACCAAAAAATGGATGACATTTACAAAAGAAACCATAGGTTTATTGGTTTGATTAAAAAATAGCAGATATTTCAAAAAAAAAATATAGGATTATAGTTATGATTCAAAAATAGGACCCATTCCAAAAAGAAAAAACATAGGATTAGGCTTTTGATTGGAAAATATGAGACATCACAAAAAGAAAACATAGGATTAGTGTTTTGATTAAAAAATAACAGACATTCAAGATGAAAACATAAGATTAGGGTGTTGATTAGAAAATAGGAGGCATTTGGAAAAAAAGTTGGGATTACTGTTTTTCCTAAAAACTATGAGACAATAAGATAAGAAATATATGGTTATTATTTTGATTAAAAAATAGAACACATTCGCAGAAGTAAACATAATATTAGGTTTTTGTTTCAAAAATAGGTGGCATTTCGAAAAGATAACATAGGAGTAGGATTTTTATTAAAAAAAATAGGAGGCATTATGAAGTAAACTTAGGCAGAGATTCCCAAAAGAAAAGATATGATTGGGGTTTTTATTAAAAATAATAAAACATTCCAAAAAAAACAAAGAATTACTATTTTGAATTAAAACTGAAAAATAGGACATGTTCCGAAAAAACACAAGATTAATTTTTTAATTAAAAAATAACAGACATTCCTAGAAGGAAAGAAAGGACTAGGTTTTTTATTTGAAATAGAAGACATTACTATAAGAAAATATAAGATTATTGTTTTAATTGAAAAATATGAGACTTGCCATAAGAAAACATAGGATTAGGGTTTTGAATGAGAAATTAAGGACATTACGATAATAAAAAAATATGGTTAAGGTTTTGATTAAAAAATAGGAGGCATTCCAAAAAGAAAACATAAAATTAGGCATTTGATTCAAAAATAAGAGATATTTCGAATAGAAAACATAGGATGAAGGTTTTAATTCAAAAATAGGAGGCATTTCGGAAAGAAACATAGGATTAGAATTTTTACTCAAAAATAGCAAATATTCAAAAAGAAAAATATATGATTAGTGTTTTGATTGAAAAATATGAGACATTGTAAGAAGAAAACAAAGGATTTCAGTTTTGTTTAAAAAATAGAGACATCACTATAAGAAAACATAGTATTTGGGTTTTGATTAAAAACAGAAAATAGGGGGACATTTCCGAATCAAAACCTAGGTTTAGGGTTTTAATTAAAAAATAGAAGACATTTCCATAAGAAAACATAAGATTAAGTTTTTGATTAAATAATAGGAGCCACTCCCAAAATAAAACATAGGATCAAGGATTTGATTGAAAAAGAGGCATTCCATAAAAAAAAACCTTAGGATTAGATTTTTTATTACAATATATTAGACATTATGAAAAGAGAACATTTGATTACAAATTGCAAAGATTCTAAAAAAAACATAAGATTAGCGTTTTGATCCAAAAATAGAGGCATTCTAAAAATAACACAGGATTACGATTTTGATTAAAAAATAATAGGCATTTCAAAAAAAAATTAGGAATAGGATTTTGATTAAAAATACGACATTCCGAAAAGCAAAAATACAATTATTGTTCTGATTCAAAAATAGCAGAGATTCCTAAAGGAAAATACAAGATTAGAGTTTTAATTCAAAAATAGGATGCATTTTGTAAAGGAAACATAGGATTATGATTTTTAATTAAAAATAGTAGACATTCACAAAGAAAACAAAAGAATATGGTTTTGATTAAAAATTAGTAGAGATTTCATAAACAAAAAATAGGATTAGGGTCTTGATTAAAAAATGAGACATTCTAAAAAGAAACATAGGATTAGGGTTTTGATTAAAAAAATGAGACATTCCGAAAAAAGGTTTTGATTCAAAAAAATGAGACATTTTGAAAAACATACATAGCATTAGGTTTTGGATTGAAAAATAGGAGACATTGCTATAAAAAAACATAGGATTATGATTTTGATTAAAAGTGAAAAAATAGGGAACATTTAAATAAGAAAACATAGGATTAGGGTTTTGATTTAAAAATAGCAAACATTCTGAAAGGGAAACATAGGATTAGGTTTTTGATTCAATAATAGGAGCTATTCTGAAAATTAAATATAGGATTAGGGTTTTGATTGAAAAATATGAGACATTACCAAAATAAAATATAGGATTATTGTTTTGATTCAAACATAGCAAACATTGCAGAAAAAACATAAGATTAGTATTTTTATTAAAAAATTGGATGAATTTCTAATAAAAAATTGGGATTTGGGTTTTGATTAAAAAAATATCAGACATTATGAAAGAAAAACAAATGATTATTATTTTGATTTAGAAATAGTAGACATTCGGAAAAAAAAAACATAGGATTACGGTTTTGATTTAAAAATAGTGGCATTCTGTAAAGAAAACATACGATTAGATTTTTCATTCAAAAATAGGTGACATTACGAAAAGAAAACATAGGCAGAGATTCGAGAAACAAAAGATAGTTTTAGGGTTTTGACTGAAAAAAATGAGATATTCGGAAAAGAAAACCCTTATCCTATTTTTTCTTTTCGTAATGTGTCTTATTTTTGAATAAAAATCCTAATACTTATCATACATTTTTCTTTTCATAATGTCTCCTATTTTTTAGTCAAATCACTAATCCATTGTTTTCTTTTCGGAATATCTCCTATCTTTCAATCAAAAACCGAATCTTATGTTTTTTTTAATGTCTCTTATTTATCATTGGAAACTATCTTCTATTTTTTAATCAAAACAGAAATCTTATGTTTTCTTTTATAGCAATGTCTCCTATTTTTCAATCAAAATGATAGTCTTATGTTTTCTTTTTCAATTGTCTTGTATTTTTAAATCAAAATCTTAATACTTTATTTTCTTTACTGAATGTCTACTATTTTTCAGCTTAAAATAAAAAACCTAATCCTTTCTTTTCTTTTAGGAATGTCTGCTTGATTTTTTAATAAAACACTAATCTTTTCTTTTCTTTTAGGTATATCTCCTATTTTTTTTTTTATCAAAACATTAATCATATGTTTCTTTTATGAATGTCTACTATTTTTGAATGAAAACCGTAATCCTATGTTTTCTTATAATAATGTCTTCATTTTTCAATCAAAACGCTAATCCTATGTTTTCTTTTTGGAATGCCTAAATGTGTCTAATCTTTAAATCAAAACATGAATCTTATGTTTTCTTTTCTTAATAGCTCCTATTTTTGAATCAAAATCTTAATCCTATATTTTCTTTTCATAATGTCCACTATTTTTTAATCAAAATATTAATCCTATGTTTCTTTTTGAAATGTCTGATATTTTTAGGTTTTAAATCAAAACCCTAATCCTATGTTTTTTTTTCAGAATGTCTGCTATTTTGTAAACAAAACCAGTATCTTATGTTTTTTTGTGTTAATATCTGCTATTTTTTAATCAAAACCCTAATCTTATTTTTTTCTGAATGTCTACTAATTTTGAATCAAAAAAATAATCATACATTTTCCTTTCATAATGTCTTATATTTTTGCATCAAAACCTTTATTGTAAATTATTTTGATAACTCCTATTTTTTAATCAAAACCCTAATCTTATATTTTTTTTTTTTGGAATGTCTGCTATTTTTGAATCAGAACAATAATACTATGTTTTCTTTTTCAAAATTTTTTAAAATTTTCAATTAAAAAATATAAGGGATTTTAATAAAAAATAGTAGGCATTCCGAAAAAACTGTAGTATTAGGGCTTTGATTAAAAAAGTATGAGACATTCCAAAAAGAAAAACTTTATTTTTTGAAAGATAAGATTAAGGATTTGATTGAAAATAGATAAACAGGAGACATTTAGAAAAGAAAATATAGGATTCAGGTTTTGATTAAAAGATATGAGACATTCCGAAAAGAAAACATAGGGTAAGAATTTAGATTCTAATATGGTTGTCATTCCGAAAGGAAAATAAAGGATTAGGATTTTTTTTAAAAGTAGGAGAAATTATTATAAAAAAAAACATAGTATTAGGGTTTTGATTGAAAGATAGTAGATATTCCCAACAAAAATTATAAAATTAGTTTTTTGATAAAAAAATAGTAGACATTCTAAAAAGAAAACAAAGGACTAGGATTTTTATTCAAAAATAGGAGACATTCCAAAAATATAGGAGGCATTCCGAAAATAAAATTTAGGATTAGTGTTTGGAATATCCTTGAATCAAAAAAAAAAACATAGGCAGAGATTCCCTTAACAAAAGATAGGATTAGTGTTTTGATTTAAAAAATGTGACATTCCGAAAAGAAAACAAAGGATTACACTACAAGAAAATTTCATTTTACCCATGGAAATTTACCCAGGGACACGTTTCATGGGTATATACATAGGGAATACCCATGGAATAGATAGAATTCATAAAATAAAACATATCAAATTTACCCAGGGAATAGATTTGGATTTACCCACTTATTTACCCAGATACTTTACATACCTGGCTAATTTGTGGGTAAATAACGTGGGCAGTTCACGTTTGGAAATTACCCAAGACATGCCCAGGGAATATTTGTGTGGGACAATTGTTCATGGATAATCCGTGAGTAAATATAATATTCCCACAGATTACCCAAAAAAGTTGTTTGTACGTATTATAGTCGTGGGTAATCCCTAGGTAAAATAAAAGGAATTTAACTTTGCAACATTACCCACAAATTACCTAGACATGTTATACTTGGCAATATATTTGTGGGTAATCCCTGGTTAATCAAATATGTGAACTTTTTGACTAAATTTTACCTATAGATTATCTATTGAAATGTTTTTAGGCAAATAGTCCAAGGATAATCCTAATGTAATAAAAATAATTACAAGATAACATTTTGATACTAAACATTTACCCACAATTTACTCAAATCCATTTTCATGCTGATTAATTTAAAAATAATACTTTTAATTTTTTTTAATATATTATTTCAAAATTTATTTAATTTTTATATTTATATTTGATAGAGCATAATATTGTTAAATTGAATTTTAGATTTATATTAACAATCATAATTAAACTAAAAAAATTAAACATTATAAAATAAATATAGAAAAATAATCCCATAATAATTTATTCTATAGATTATAAGAACATTGTAAAAAATAAAATGATTATAAAAATTCAAGTGAATATATAAATTAATTAATTAATTTAGAAACTTATGAGAATTAATTAATTTACAAACAAATAAAATTTTTATTTTCAATTCTATTCAAAATCTATGGAAAAAAATATTTAATAATGCTACCTTTCTCATACAGTATGCTTTCCTCTTTCTATTTATTTATTTTTATTTATTTATTTAACTTTTAATGATATATAAATGCTATATGAAAAAAATAGTGAAAATTGCCAAAAACACCCCCAAAGTTTGCAATATGCACAGATTCTCCCCCTAAATTTGAATATCCATAAAAACCACTTTCTTTTGAATACACAGATTTTTAAACCCCCCAAGCATCTAACAGTAATTTTTTGGACGAAATTGTCCTTTGCATGTGAAGTTGTGCAGTTTTCTTTTGTTTTTACATTTTGTGTATTATTTTTACTCGTTTAGAAAAAGGTTTTCCACAAACTTGTTAAATTTTTCATATAAATATTATTGTCTTCATAAACGAATGCTAAAAGGTATGGAAAAAGGTTTGACGAGAAAGGAAGGCATGCCACAACGTCTGGGTAGCCCTGAGGTTGAACAGATACGCTCGGAGAATCCGAATACTTGCTAGAATATCATAACTTTACAAAGAGAAGAAAAATTTAATCGGAAACATAACATTTTAAACGGAAAATGGAAAAGTTAAACGGAAACTGAAATATTTAAGCGGCAACATAATAGTTTAAACGGAAACTTGATAAATTCAAGCGAAAAATTGGATGGGACAAGGATAGTAAGGCAAAACATATGTTCTTCCCTTGTTTTAAGCTGAAACTTATGTTTTTAGCGGAAACTATAATAATTAAGAGAAAACATATACTTTTAAGCCAAAAATGGCATGATTTGTTTAAGGAAAAGCAAAAAAGAATGCAAAACTAATGCTAAAAGATATGGAAAAAGGTTTGACGAGGATGGAAGGCATGCCACAACGTCTACGTAGCCCTGAGGTCGAACGGATACGCTCGGAGAATCCGAATACTTGCTAGAATATCATAACTTTACAAAGAGAAGAAAAATTTAAGCGGAAACATAACTTTTTAAACGGAAAATGCAAAAGTTAAACGGAAACTGGAATATTCAAGCGGCAACATAATAGTTTAAACGGAAACTTGATAAATTCAAGCGGAAAATTGGATGGGACAAGGATAGTAAGGCAAAACATATGTTCTTTTTTTGTTTTATGCGGAAACTTATGTTTTTAGCAGAAACTATAATAATTAAAAGGAAACATATACTTTTAAGCCGAAAATGGCATGATTTGTTTAAGGAAAAGAAAACAAGAATGCAAAACGAATGCTAAAAGGTATGGAAAAAGATTTGACGAGGAATAAAGGCGTAGCCCTGAGGTCGAACGGATACGCTCAGAGAATCCGAATACTTGCTAGAATATCATAATTTTACAAAGAGAAGAAAAATTTAAGCAGAAACATAACATTTTAAACGGAAAATGGAAAAGTTAAACGGAAACTGGAATATTTAAGTGGAAACATAATAGTTTTAAATGGAAACTTGATAAATTTAAGCGGAAACTTGGAATGGGACAAAGATAGAAGAGAGGAGAGAGTAGAGTGTCGCCATCGGTGGTGGAAAGCGAGAGGAGAGAAGAGGGGATGAAGATGAGTAGGAGGGGGAGGGGAGGGGGAAGGAGTGGAGCATGCCGTTGGCGTCGAAAAGATGGTGAGGACCGCGAGGGAGATATTGAGGGTTGGGGCCGTTGCGGATGTAGGCGCCACCGGCGAGGCAAGGTGGTATACGACCGTGAATGATGGGGCATGGGGTCAGGGGGAGCTCGGAGACGAGGGCGAAGTTGTCGGAAAGGACGCTACGGGGGTCGACGGAGGGCCAGAGGAGATGTGGGTCTGAGTTTGAGGTTGGTTTTGGTTTTCTCTACGGTCTTGACAGCAGAGATGATGAGACGAGGCAATGGTGATGGAAGGCCGGAGAAGAAAACGAAATGGGGGCTGATAAAAGTAGAGGAAAGAGAATCCATGGTGGATTTTTCCCACCATGTTCAAGGGCAAAGAAGGAATTTCACAACATAAACCCAGTCTAACTGATCTACAAGGGGTAAAAAAAAAAAGTAAAACAATAAAGGAAGGGTTGTCTGGGGTATTCGAAACTTGCAGGGGCTGTTTGGGAAGTTTTGAATTTCCCGAGGAGTAAAAAATAATTTTCCCAAAAAAATATATGGAATGAATTTACAAAAATATTAATAATATAAAAAGTGTTGGTTTTTATTGTTTGATTAGATTGAGAAGAGTGTAGGGTTATGAATGTAATCATATGTGAACATGAAGCCATGGTCCCGATGACATGACTTTAGGGAGAAATAAAGGTGTCTTGGGATCAGCTTTTATTATTAGTTTTTATGAAAACAATATGGTACTTTTATTATTATATATTGATGGGGGGGGGGGGGGGGGGGGGAATAAAGTTTATGGAGGTACGTGTTCAATATTAGTTTGATTAATAAAGTCCATAATCAAAGTTGAAATGTTTCTAAAATAATTTGCAAATAAATGTTTTATTAGTTTTAATATATTAAGATACCATGATGTGTATTATATATCTCATTGTTACTCTATGTACTTAAATAGCTAATGTTATTTTTATTTTTATTTTTTTAGCAAGTAATATTAATTTTTTTTGTAACCATAAATGTGATGTTTGCAATTGATTGTTGTAAATTAATAATTTTAGATAAATCAATTTATTAAATATAATTTTTATGTAATTATATAATTTTTTTAAAACATTATTATTATTATTATTATTATTATTATTATTATTATTATTATTATTATTATCTATTAGCATTATAAGAAAATGAATGTTTTTCTTTTGACCAATAAATATTTGATTTAATAATTTTAAAATATTAAATATTAAACAAAACTCTTTTTAAAACAATAAAAAAAAACAAAAAAATCAAAAGAAAATTATAATTGGGCAAATCCCTAATTAAGTCTCCCTCACTCCCAAGTCCCCTAAATCCCTAAGCCACTCACCCTCGTCACCACGTTCTCCGCCGCATCCTCCACCTCCGTTTAGGACTCATCGGAGTCACCACCGCCGTTGCTACCTCAAAGCTCTCTCTTCTCATCTACATCCACCACTTTGGCGTCCCTGCATGCCTAAAACATTTCTTTGAAGCTTGTCGCCCTTTTCCTCTTTTCTTTGGATCATCTTCGTTTCCTTTACTTCGTCGGCGCCGGCGATATGCCTCTCTTCTCGATTTCTTCTCATTCTTTTCTGCGTCACTGATTTAGTTATTTTTCTTGATTTTTAATTTGAATTTGATAGTTTTAACTATTTATAACAATGAGAGGAAGGATGTTATCTTTGTGGATGTGAATGTTATTCTTTTTGAGCATTTGCTTTGGTTTGTTTATAATGATTCATCATCATCATCATCATCATCGGCTTCTTCTTGTTCCTTTTTTCAGCTTAATATGAAGGAGATCATTGAGTTTTATGCTCAGGATTTCTAATTTATTTGCTGTATGTCTTGTTAATTGCTTGGTTTGGCATGTGATTGTATGCATGTGTTCATTGTGTTAGTCCTTTTAATGGTATAAGGACTTGGTTGTGTGCTAACTTTGTTCATTCATGGACATTGAAAGTTTCTTTGAAAACTATTTTGGTTTTGTTTTTGTGTTGGGGTTGTCGAGTATAAAGGGTGATAGTGTGCATCATTTATATTATCGTTTGTTGCTTGAGCACGCATGATTTGTACTACTGCCTGATATTTCTTTAGCGTTATTTAGGCCCACATTCCCTGTTTATGCAAACAAAAAAATATTTAGCAATGAAATTGTTTCTAGTTTTACACAAGGTCAAGACGATGTTCTTTGACATGGATATGATGGAGCCATTCATAGGTTTAGTAACTTCTTTGAGAAATATAAATGCATTAAATACTACTTTAGATTACAAAAACAGCAGAAAAGGTATTTTGCTATATATGAAGGATGTTGGATCTATTTCTCTTGTATTGGGTTTAAGTCGGCAGATTGTTTTAGGAATGGGTTATATGAAATAGACAACCTGTTTTAATAAAATATCTCTGTGTATGTGGGGTATATACTTTCATTGAGTGAACATTAAGCTAGTTTAATTTACCAAACTAATGAATGAATGTCCAGGAAGAGAGTACCAAGTGTGGAACCACTTTTTCTTTACTTGCATAGGGTTCCATTTCCCACCTTGGGACTTGGAAGTGGTGGCCGATAACAAGTAAACCAAGAAAAGTAGAAGTAGAGTGGGTCCGGTTATGTCTCATTGTCATTTGTTTTTTGGAATAATTGCTTCATGTTATTGTGAGGAAAATCACTAAATTTTTCTGTTGTGATTATCACTAAGTTTTGTTTACATCCACGTTAGAAACCGTGGGTACAAGTATGTTCCATTATCTACAAATTATATATTTCTTAGGGCAAAATAAACATTATAAGGTGCCAAATATTTCCTATCAACAGGAAGATCATGGTCTACAAATAATTTTTAGTAGCTACAATTAGTTTTTGTAGGTAAAGCAAAACATTTTTATCAATGAAATCTATCGCAGCGCAAATAAATTCTAAATTTCCCCAGGAATTTTAAAATGTAGGTAATAGCTTTCTTTTAATCTACGCAAGAAACTGTAGGTACAGATATTTTCCATTATCTATTGTTTATATATTTTGTAGGGCAAAATATTGTTATGAGGTGACAAATATTTCCTCTTTGCGTGAAGATCATGACCTAGGAATGATATTTACTTGCTAAAATTAGGTTTTGTAAGTAATGAAAAACATTTGTTTCTACGAAATATATTGTAGTGAAAGTTGTTAAAATTTTGACCACGAATTGTAAAACATATGTAATAGTTTTGTATTCATCTAGGTCCATTATATATGATTTCTAGAGTTCGTAGGGCAACATAAACGTTACGAGGTGCCAAATATTTCCCATTCGCAAGAAAATCATGGCCTACGAATGATTTTTAGGCTCTACGATTAGTTTTAGTAAGTAAAGAAAAACATTTGTTTCTACGAAATATATCGTAAATAAAAGGTATTCTAATTTGATGTGCATTAATTTTACTTTATTTTTGTAGACATATTTACTTCTACAAATAAATCAGTATTATATCAATTTTGTAACCAATATGGCTAGCCAATTATCGAAACATTTATCGAAAAATCGAATGAGCAACTTGACTTCCACCATTTAGATATATATTACGGACAAGTTAACTTAATAAAGATTAAATCAAAGTTTATTGCAACCTTAAATGATAATAATAAATTCTAAGAACTATTAATATCAAATCCAGCATTAATTTAATTTTTTAAAACATAAATATAAAAAACAAACAAGCTAATGGGATGAGTTGGATGTTTATATGAAGTCATCTGTGACCAACACAAATCAATTGCACATTATTATTATTATTATTATTATTATTATTATTATTATTATAATGAAAAGATGACAGAACAACCTCATAGTCTATTAACAATATAAATAGAGTCAACATTAATATATTTTTATTGTTTCAAAATTTTGTATCTCATAATTCTTTTATTTTTAACAGCCTCATTCATTGTAAATTTTTACATTTGTTTTTATACTTAAAAAAATCTACATCTAATGAATTAAATTTAATTATATCAATCAATAATTTAATATTATAACTAAAAAAAATAGTTTAATATAACTATGCATATTTTCATCACATCTTTTTTTTTCTAATAAATTAAAATCAACAAATAACAAAATTAAATATCTAAACTATTAATGAAATGTGCAAGAGTTGCAATATACTCTTCAGCATAATATAAAAAGTCTTATTTCACTTAAAATTTTGGCCCTCGTTTAATATTTTCTCTACTCTTGCTCATTGCTCTCCAAAATCTAGGGTTTCCAATCTCTCATCCCCATTGTGTTGCTTTTTCTAGAGGATCTCTTTAATAGTCTTCTATTTTTCAATTTTAGTTTGAAGTTTACCTGTGAAATTGTCAACCCTTGAGGTACTTTTTTGAGATTTTCTTTTTAATTTTTACCCTAATTATTTCATGCCTTAATTGCCGCTCCATTTCTGATTCTTGTTCATGAGATGCCATTATGTGGTTAAAATTATCTAGTTTTCTATTTTCTTAATGCTTGCGATGATCCTATTTTGTTAACATTTTAGAATGTTTTGTACCAGTACGCCTGCCAAGTGTTTGCTTAAATGCCAACATTGTTGACCTACCTACTCTTACTACACAAACATTAGTAGGTTTGAGTCACTAATTTTGTCTTCATACTCTTAGAATTATGTTTGTCTTGCTACATTCCAAAGCCTATCTACTGGTCTTTATATTTTATATTCTACTTTGATGATCATAGAAGATAGACCACACAACACTCCTATGATGTGAATGTGGTCCTCCATTGTCCACATTATTTTTATTCATTCTCTTCAAAGCTTTCCTCATAATTGAGCTTTAATAATTTATATATTTTTTCTTAATATTAATAGAATGAGAAGTGATCAACTTGATGTGGTGGTGGTTGTTGGTACTATTAATAATAATGTTAATGTTTGTCGACCAAAGTCATATAATAATGTTAATGTTTGTGGTCTAAAAATAGTTTCATACCTTGTCTGTAGGTGCAATAATCACTTCATTTATGAGTTAAGTACTGGAAGTGCGTGTGTTGGTCTTCATCTATTTGTGTTTTCTTTAGAATTTCATTACGATTGTTGATGATGAGGGATGCATGCTTTGAAGTTCATGATATTTAATAAATGCAAATTTATATGAATCATAATCATTCCCAATGTATAATTGTTGTTGAATTATAGACAAAAAAATTTAAAAATAAAGGTTTTCACTGAAGATATTGGTCATCTTCGTTGAAATTTTATAGTGTGACTTAAAACAAAAGATGGTGAAGAATGTAAATTTCATTATGTTTGTGTTTGTGCGTGTGTGGGAGGAGGATGTTGACTTGCTTTCATTCCTACTATATGAGAAAAAAAAGATAGGGAAGGACATGATGACGAGGGAGACGTGCATGAGGATAAATGAGTTCTTGTTAATTTGGTGGTCTAGTGGACACCCTAAACCTTTTTAGAGATATAGAGAGAAATAGGTAGGAAGAATTGAGGAGGAAAAGAAGTAGATGGTAGATAGAAATTATATATATATATATATATATGTGTGTGTGTGTGTGTGTGTGTGTGTGTGTGTGTGTAAATACTGATATTATTTAAAAAAATAAGATGATGATAATGAATCAATTCATCCTTGTTGCTCAGCATGCTTGCTAACACATCCACTTTTTTTATTGTGAACAACAATCCCTATTGGAGAAAAAAGAGGAAACAAAAAGATACCATTGGAGAAACAAAAAGAAATCATTAAAGGAAAAAAAAACACAAAAATAAGATTATCCTTGGTTAACACATCAATTAGAGGAACTACAAGATACCATACCAAGAAAATACCAAGGAAACAAAAAGAGGAAACGTAGTTTAAGTGAGTTAAATTGGACAAAGAAGAGTATCTTCTTTGAATTACCTTATTGGAAGCATTTGTTTTTAAGACATAACCTTGATGTGCATTATTGGGTATTGTAGGTAAAATGAAAGACACTTTTAAAGCTAGATTGGACTTGGTGGACATGAAAATCAGAAAAGATTTACATTTGAAAGAGACAAAGTTTAGTTCTTATGTATTACAAAAGGCATTTTACACAATTTCAAAGAAGGAGAAAGTTCTGTTTAGTGAATTCTTGAACACAGTAAAATTTACTGATGGCTATGCTTCTAATATTTCTCGGTGTGTAAATGAGCATGATGGGAAAATATCAGTGTTTAAGAGTCATGATTGTCATGTTTTGATGAAAAGATTGCTTCCACTTGAAATTAGAATGCTAGCTTCAGAGCTTAGTAAAGAGGTTGTAACTGTAGTGGCTAAAATAGGAGATTTTTTTATGCGGTTATGTTGTAAGAATTTAAGGTTGGATGAAATAGACAAAATGGAAGGAGATATTGCTTTAATTTTATGTAAATTAGAAACTATTTTTCCACAAGCATTTTTTGATGTAATGGTGCATTTAGCTGTTCACTTGCTTTATGAAACAAAGATTTCTGGCTTAGTTCGGTTTCGTTCGATGTATCTTATTGAGAGGTAAAATTTTTGCAATCACTTTATTAAGTTATTGAATCACTTTTTATCATATTCATAATTTTTTTTTAATTCTTGGCTATTCTTTAACGATATATGCAAAATCGAGCTCAACCAGAAGGGACAGATGTAGAGGCACATATTGCTAATGAGTGCTTAACATTTTTTCACGGTATTGCCATTGTTTTGAAAACAAATTCAATAAGGATGAGCATAACGTTGATTCAAATCAAGACGGTGGCTCATCTGTCTTCTCACAAAGGTTGAGATTGCTTGGAGTAGGAAAATATGTAGATTTTGTTAAAATGGAGATTGGTATGGCTCATTGGTGCATACTCAAGAATTGCGAGGAAATTGACTCATTTGCTATAGAGCATAAAGAGGAGCTAAGACAAGATAGTGAAATGAATATTTAACAAAGGCCTAAAGATACTTTTGTGAACTGGTTTACAAGACGTGTAAGTACTTGTTGTTGTGCTATATATTATCACGTAATATTAAATAATACTAAATCAAGTAGTTAATTTATTTGTAATCTTTTTATTTTGTATATGATTCTATTGCACAATTGTAAAAACTCATAGGCAACAGAGGCATTATATTCTTTAGCATGTGGACCAAACATATGCTATAAAATGTATAGAGGATGCATTGTTAATGGAGTGAGATTCCATACGAATGCTCAAGATAGCCATATTCAAAGTTAAAATAGTGGAATTCTGGTTGAGGTAATTCACAAGGATGATATCATTGATTTTTATGGTGTCATATAAGAAATTATTGAGTTGGACTGTGTGAGGGAGACAAGTTGTACTTTTTAAATGCTAATCTTAGTGATAAACAAAAGGGTGTCAACAAACATGGAGTGTTTACAAGCATTAGTGTTGGAGGAACTTGGTTCGAGAATGATCTTTACATCCTAGCTTGCTAAGATCAGCAAGTTTTCTATCTAAATGATACGAAATTGGGCAAAGATTGGTGATTTGTTCAAAAATTTCAACATCATTACATTTTTTATATGGAAGAAATGAAAGTTCAAAGGATGAACATTGATGAAAATGTGAACTTTGACAATATTGTTTCCCAAGAAAATGAGGCTTATGGAATTGGAGCACAAGCAACAGACATTGATGATCAATTTACATCCCTTTACAGAGAGGATGTTGATCCTGACATTGTGGATGAAAATGATGTATCTAATTATCTCTTCAATGATAGAAGCTGTCATGGTGACAGTGTGGATGCATTTAGTGATGAATATGATTATGATGATACATTACTTGAATATTGTAGTGATGATAATTATAATAACGATGACATTAATGATGACTATGATGAGTAGTTTACCTATAAGCAGAACCTTTTTCTTTGTGTAAGTTTTAATGTTAAATTGTCCTACATATTTTTAGATGCATTTTTTATGTTGCCTAAAGTTGTATGAATATGTTTTGACTATAATGATATCTTTTATGAATTTGTTATGATGATCACAAGCTTATTTATTTTAATTATTTTAATGTGTTCATTTTTAATAATTACTGCAAAAATATTGCTCCCGGACGTCAGCCGAATATTAAAGCTTCAAGAGTTTCTCAATCTAGTAGTTTGCAACGAGAGGAAAGAATTATTGATTTACAACAACATGTGTCATTGCCTATGGTTCCATTGGTCTTATCTACAAATCCACCATCTAATGCTTCACTTCAACTTTGGTTCTTTTGGTAATTTTTTTATATTCACATTGACTTGGTATGATTAGTAGATAATTGAGATTGCTTATTTTATGCTAACTTCATTTCCTTTTTTTTGTATCTTTGTTTTATTTCATAACTTCTAGTGTAATGAAGAAAAATTGTAGACGTAAGACGCAGGGTTGCAATTTGCAAAATTGGTAAATTTGCCAAAGAATAGGTTTCCTATTTATATAGACGTGGATCAAGGTGGACCATTGGATGCAGTTCAATCCGCAAAGCTATAAAATGAAAAAATTATTATTGCATGGACTTATTTACCTTGTCCATGATCAATCAAAAAACTTGACTAGGAGAAGCACATTAAACCAGCATATGATCGTCTTGGGGTATGGTTTATATTATTAAGATATGTAGTTAATATATTCTTGTGTTAACAAATTTCTTTGTTTTTTGTAGATGAAATTGAATGTTATTTGCATTGAAACAAATCCAAGGATACCAAATTGTATTGTTGACATACTTAAAAATACAATTAGAGATTAACGTCAATCATTTAAGAAGTACTATTTGAGCTTTTCAAGCTATGAAGATGCAAAAGGGAAGAAACCCAATGAGTTTATTACTCTGGGAAATTGGTAAGATTTATGTGATTATTGGAATAATGACAAAACTAAGGTACGTAGCATCTTATCATCAACGATTACCAATAATGGATTTTTCTATTATTTTTATATCAATAATCTATTGAACTTTTTTTTTTTAATGGAAAAGGTTGAAAAAGCAAAAGTTAGTAGATCATATATGAAGACACCTCGCAATCAATGATCCAAATCCTTTGTTGTTGTTCATCATTAGCTTGTAAAGATATATAGTCACTTCATTTTTTTTTAAAATAGATGAGGAAAGATGATGAAACAGAAGAGCAACATGAGTGTCATAGGATTGGATTGTACAAAAGCATACACTATAAACAAGGAAAAGGATGGTCTTCACCGGAAGCAAACACTAATCATGTGAATTTATCAACTTATCTATGTGGATATTCATTTCAATTTTTGAAATTTTGATGCACACCCATTATTATAATTTCAGTGTGCAATGCAACAAAAGTTACAAAAGGCAATTGACGAAAATCAAGATTTTGATGTTGACGAAATTTGTGATGAGGTTCTAGGCAATCGATTTGGTTATGTTAAGGGATTTGGTTTCGGTCCAAAACCAAATACGTCAAGATGTGGACATGCTAAATCCATTAAAGATCTTGAAGAAGAAAAAAAAAAGATATGTGGTAAAAAAGGTATGAAGCTGAGGCTCGTAAAAATGAAACGAATCAAGCTTAGTGTTAAAGCAAATAATGGGAGCTAAATATGATGAGTATGACAAAAATAGTCAAAGGTATTATTATGTAATTACATTTTTTACAATGTGTTGTAACTTATTAAAGGTTTTTGACATTCTTTTTCCAAATTGGGTACTGAAGATGAACAAGTAGATCATTCAGCTTGAGTATTAAATGGTTGTGGCATTCTTTCAGGTTTGTCATATTTGATACATATCAATTTATTTGTGCATAACAAAATTACTTTGAAAGTAACATTTGAATAGTGACTTAAGTCTTGAATTATCTAACTTAAATATCTAATATTGTTGGTAACCTTTTTTAATTTTTAATTTTATTTTAGGAAGTTAGGAGTTATTAATCAATAAGTGGTCACAAATTGGCATGGGTTATTCTCTTTTATGATACAAGTGATGGAGATCAAGTAACATTAATGATTTTGCAAATGGTTTTTGTGGAGAAGTGGTTTTGTTGATGTTGTTCAATTAAATATTTGTAAACAAATAGTATGAATTAGAACTTTTGGAAATGATTATTTATAGGTACTCATTTTGGTCCAATGCTGTTGCGATTTTTGATATTGTAGAGAAAAGTAGAGAAAAGTTACATCTTTTACAACACAAGTAATTGTGGCTAAAAAGTTAGAAAAAAGGACAAAAATACTATAACATTGAAAATTGTAGACAAATATCATTATTTTCTATGGCAATAGTTGTAGCTAAATTTCAAATTCGCTACGTTTTCAATGTCATAGGAAATGATCACCTATTTGATACAATTAAATAATCATAGAGAAAATATCATTCATTATCTTCAATGAAATAATTATAGGAAAAAGATCATTTATTAACTATGATTTAATAACTATAGGCGACGATCATTCATTATCTACAATTATACAAATCGTTTTTAAAAAAAAAGGGACCATAGCCTAAAATTTAATTCGTAGCCGAAATGTTTTTTCCTCTGTAATTTCTGTACTTTAACAATGAAATTCCATGCATTTTTCTATGAAAACAAACGTTGGGAAAGAAGTTACTTTTGGTGACGAAAATATAAATTCATAGAAAAAGACTTTTACCTATAGGGAATTCTCTACGATTTGGTTTACGGGTTAGTTTCGTAGAAAATAAATTTTCCCTATAATTAAATGATATTTCTCTACGAATTTCTTTTGTAGATATTGGTCACATTTCTTGTAGTGAGCACACATTCACAAAAGAAAACATAAGATTAGGTTATTGATTCAAAAATGAAAAATATGAGACATTCCGAAAAGAATACATAGGAGTAGGGTTTTCTTTTATAATGTAGTAGGTATTAAGAAAAGAAAATAAAGGACTAGACTTTTGATTCAAAACTAAAAAATATTAAATATTCTGAAAAGAAAATATACAATTATTGATTTGATTATAAAATTTCAGACATTCCCAAAAGAACACATATTATTAGGGTTTTGATTAAAAACCGGTAAATAGTAGACAAAGTATTTAGATTTTGATTGAAAAAAAGAAGACATTCCTAAAAAAAATATAGGATTAGGGTTTTGATTACAATATATGAGACATTTAGAAAAGAAAACATAGGATCATTGACAAATAGGAGATCTTACTATAAGAAAACAAATGATTAAGTTTTTGGTTTTGAATTAAAACACTAATCCTATGTTTTTCATTCATAAAAATCCGATTCGTGTTTTGAAAGATAGGATTTGGATTTTGATTGAAAGATAGGAGACATTCTGAAAAAAAAATATTGTATTATGGTTTTGATTGAAAAATAGGTGTCATTTCGAAAATAAAACATAGGTTTAGGGTTTAGATTGAAAAATATGAGATATTTCCAAAAGAAAACATCGGATCAGGTTTTGATTTAAAGTCAGCAGACATTCCCAAAACAAAAGATAAGATTAGGGTTTTGATTAAATTGATTTATTTTCGAAATGTCTCTTATTTTTCAATCAAAACCTAATCCTTTCTTTTTTTGCGGAATGCCTACTATTTTTAAATCAAAAACATAATCGTATGTTTTCTTATAGTGATGTCTCATGTTTTTTAATCAAAACCTTAATTCTAGATTTTCTGAAAGGAATGTCTCTTATTTTTTAATTAATAGCCTAATTCTTTTTTTTTTCTTTTCGGAATGTCTATTAATTTTTAATCAAAACCCTAATGCTATGTTTTCATATATTAATGTCTCCTATTTTTTTTAATTAAAACCCTAATCCAATGTTTTCTCTTGCCAAAGTCTCATATTTTTAATCAAAGCCCTAATCCTATGTTTTTTTATACGTCTCCTATTTTTCTACTAAAAATCTAATCCTACGTTTTCTTTTTGCAATGTCACCTAAATTTCGGTTTTCAATCATGAACTGAATCCTATTATTTCCTCTCAGAATGCGTTCTATTTTTGACTCAAAACCCTAATCTTATGTTTTCTTTTGGTAATTTCTGCTATTTTTGAATCAAAACAACAATCATATGTTATCTTTTTGAAATGTCTCATATTTTTTAATCAAAACCATAATCCTTTATTTCTTTTCAAATATCTCATGTTTTTCAATCAAAACCCTAATTCTATGTTTTTTTAATGTTAACAAATCCTATGTTTTCTAATAGCAATGTCTCTTATTTTTTAGTCAACAGGCTATTCCTATGTTTTATTTTAAGAATGACTCCGATTTTTGAATTAAAAACCTAATCCTTTCTTTTCTTTTTGGCATTTCTGCTATTTTAGAATCAAAACACTGATTTTATGTTTTCTTTTGGAAATGTCTATTATTTTGGAATTAAAACTCTAATCCTATGATTTTTTTTTTAAATTCTCTTATTTTTGGTTTTTAATCAAAACCCTAATCCTATATTTTTTTATAGTATTGTTTGCTATTTTTCAATTAAAATCCTAACCTATGTATTCTTTTTGGAACATCTCCTATTTTTCATTCAAAATATTAATTCTATATTTTATTTTCAGGATGTGTCCTATTTTTTTAGTTTTGAATGAAAACCCTATTCCTTTGTTGTGTTTTCATAATGTCTTGTTTTTTTAAATCTAAATTCTAATCCTATCTTTTGCTTTGGGAATCTCTGCCTATGTTTTCTTTTTGTATTACCTCGTACTTTTGAATAAAAGTCCTAATCTTATATCTTCCTTTTGGAATGTCTCCTATCTTTTAGTTAAAAAAATAATCCTATGTTTTCTTTTCGAAATGTCCCATATTTTCCAATCAAAACACTAATCCCATATTTTTTTTTTCATAATGTCTACTATTTTTTAATGAAAACCCTAATCCTATGGTTTCTTAGGGTAGTGTCTGATATTTTTGAATCAAAACAATAATCTTATATTTTATTTTCGGAATGGCTCTTGCTTTTGAATAAAAACTCTAATCCCTTCTTTTCTTTTCATAATGTTTGCTATTTTTTAATCAAAACTATAATCCTATGTTTTTTTTGGAAATGTCTGTTATTTTTTAATCAAAACTCTAATCCTATGTTTTCTTTTGGAAATATCACCTATTTTTGAGTTTTTAATCAAAATACTAATCTTATGTTTTCCTATAGTAATTTCCCATATATTTCAATCAAAACCCTAATCCGATGTTTTCTTTTCGAAATGTTTCTATCTTTGAATTAAAATCCTAATCCTATGTTTACTTTTTGCATTGCCTCTTATTTCTTAATCAAAATGCTAATCCTATGTTTTCTTTTTAGAATATCTCATATTTTTCAATTGAACCCTAACACCATGTTTTCTTTTCGTAATGTCACATATTTTTTAGTTTTAATTGAAAGGCCTAATCGTTTGCTGCCTTTTCAAAATATCTTCTATTTTTTTATCTAAACTCTAATCCTACGTTTCCTTTTCAGAATGTGGCCTAGATTTAAGTTTTCAATCAAAAACCTAATCCTGTTATATTTTCTTAGAATGTCTTCTAGTTTTGAATTAAAACCCTAATCCTATGTATTTTTTTTTTAATGTCTCTTCTTTTCTGTTTTTGAATCAAAACTATAATCCTATGTTTTCTTTTCAGATTGTTTAATTTTTTTAATTAAAACTCTAATATATGTTTTTTTTTCAGAATGTCTTCTTTGTTTTAAAACCAAAACAGTAATTTTATATGTTCTTTTCATAACGTCTCCTATTTTTCAGTTTTTAATCAAAGCCCCAAATCTATGTCTTACTTTCGGAATGACCTCTCTTTTCCTTTTTTTTTTCCAATCAATAACATAATTGTTGGAAAGATAATACAGCATCATCTCTTGCCTTTACGTAGCACCTTCCTTGTATATCTTTTCCATGTATATGTGCTTGCCATACTTAGTCTTTCCATGCATAGATGCTTCCCATGTATAGATGATTGGTTCATTCCATGCATAGATACTTGCCATGTATAGATGATTGGTGCTTTCTATGCATAGATGCTTGCCATATATATATGATTGGTGCTTTCTATGCATAGATGCTTGCCATGTATAGATGATTGTTCTTTGTATAAGATGAATACAACTCCAGCCCCTCAAGGTGTGGCGTCTTTCTCATTCTCCTTCTCTCTACATTCATTCACATGGTATCAGCTTGATCCTCCTATTCTTCCTTCCTTCTCTACTTGCTACCTTTCGCCATGAGAACCTCCAGCGCCACTGACTCGTCTTCTTCCCCTGTCCCAGCGGACGCCATAGCCTCCGTTATCAATGTGGCCTCCGTCAAGACCCATGTCCCCATCACGCTGGACATCACCGGCTCCAACTACTCGCAATGGAGCACGCTTTTCACGGTGTTTGTCGGTAAGTACGGCTTGTTGGGTTTCATCAACGGAACCATCGAACCCATCATCGACGAACCTTACCGGTGGCAAGACTTTGTCGTTCATTGGTGGCTTTACGGTTCTGTTAGCGAGGAGATCTTTGAGATGATCATCAAGCCCAACCAAACGGCGCGCCAAACATGGACAGCAATCGAGAAGCTCTTTCGTGACAATAAGGAAAGTCACGCCTCGAAGCGGAGTTCCATATCATCGTCCAAGGGGACATGACCATCGCCGACTACTGCCGTAAAATCAAGAAGACCGCCGATGCTCTGTGCGACGTCGGGCAGCCAGTGTCCGACAAGGCTCTCGTCCTCAACACTCTTCGTGGTTTTTTGTGCACTAGGTCTATCCTCACCATGGCAAAGACAAAGGCCGCCCATGAGGCCACTGTGGTGGCTGGTACGTCACTGTTTTCCTCCACTGCCGGAACCTCCTCCGACTCCCAGTCTGGCGACAGTGGATGCTCTGACAGGCACGACAAGTCCTCAGGAGGGGGAGAGAAGTGGAACAAATCCTCCAACAAGTCACGTGACAATGGACACACAAACGTCGGTGGCTTCAACGCTAGCTCGGGCACTCCTGGAGGCCGGCCGTGGTTTTGCTTCAACCCATGGGGTGGGCCACCAACTTACTGGTCACCTAATTGGGGGGGGGGTGGGGGCTCCTGGCGCAATAGTGTGGCTGGCATTCTTCGGCCTCGGCCAACGGGGCCCCAGGCCTTCACAACAGGAGGCCTCCCTATGCTACCTACGCCGGTCGCCACCTAACCTACATCGTCGACTTGGGACTCTACCGGCCTCGTCGCAGCAATGAATGCAATGTCTATGCAGCCGTCTGGTAGCCCTGCTGGTGACTGGGTGATGGACTCCAGCGCCTCTTCACACATGTCCTCTGACGTCGGTATACTCAACTCTCCCAAACTCTTTCGTTCACCTCCTTTCGTCACTGTTGGTAATGGATCACCTTTACCTATCTCTTATACCGGTCACACTTCTCTTCCCACAACTAATTACACTTTCACCTTAAATAAAGTTCTTATTGTTCCTCATATAGTTAAAAATCTTCTTTCTGTTTGTCAATTTATTCGTGATAATTCCTGCACTATTGCATTTGACCAATTTGGTTTTTCTGTCAAGGATCTTCGTACCAAGACCGAGACTCTTCACTGCAATAGTGAAGGTGATCTCTACACCATCCGATCCTCCAAGAGCCTGACCCTCTCCACCTTCCTTGCTTCAGCCTCCACTGATCTATGGCGCCGTCGTCTCGGCCATCCCGGTTCACGTAATTTATCTTTTGTTCCTCAACTAGAAAAATGTAATAAGTCCTATCAAACTCATTGTCATGCATGTCAATTGGGTAAACATGTTCGGTTATCTTTTAGTCATTCTATTTCTTCCTCTCGACACCCTTTCGAATTTTTACACTGCGATCTATGGACTTCTCCCGTCCCTAGCTCGTCGGGTTTCCAATACTACCTAGTTATTCTTGATGACCACACTCACTACCTCTGGACTTTTCCGCTTCGCTACAAAAGTAACGTTTTTGACATCTTTCGACACTTCTTCTCGTATGCTCATACTAAGTTCCACAAAAATATTCTAGCCATTCAAGCAGATAACGGTGGAGAATTCGTCAACTCTCGTACCTCCGAACTATTGGCTTCCCATGGAACCTTACTACGACTTTCTTGTCCACACATCTCTCCTCAAAATGGGAAAGTCGAACGTGTCATTCATACCATTAACAACATTATCGGCACTCTCCTCATCCAAGCCTGCATGCCACCCTCCTTCTGGGCAGAAGCCCTTGCTACCGCTACATACCTTCTTAACGGACGACCTACTACCACCCTCGACTCTTTAATTCCCTTTCAACTTCTCTACAAAAGACCTCCCTCCTATAACCATCTTAGGGTCTTCGGTTGTCTCTGTTACCCAAACACTTCCGCCACAGCATCCCATAAACTTGCACCCTGACTCCCACAAAGGCTGCTTGTATTATAACCCAGTCACTCGCAAGGTCATCATCTCCCGGCATGTTGTGTTTGATGAGGCTAGCTTTCCTTTTGCAAATATGTTGCCACGTTCGTCCACTGCTTCTCTTGATTTTCTACAGGATATCTCGGCTACTCATTCACCATCTTGCATCCATGGGAACCCACTTCATGACCTTGCTCCTCGATCAACAAATGCCCTGCCTCGCTCCTCATGGGGCGACCATGCCAGTCTCTGTTGGTTACTGTACGCCTGACCACGTCTCCTCTGGGCCAGTCTCATCTGTCTCTAGCGGGCCGACTTCATCTTCAACTCCACCTAGGCCGCTAGCTTGGCCTGCTCCAGGGCATCGCTAAGCCTCTGAAAAAGATGAATCTATCGGCTATTACTTCAGCTATATCACCGATTCCTAAGAGCTATCGGTCTTCTCTGAATGATCCTCATTGGCTCCAAGCAATGATCGAATAATATGAGGCTCTCATGAAAAATAAGACATGGTGCTTAGTCCCACGACCTACCGGTGCCTATGCTATTACTGGTAAATGGGAATACAAACATAAGTTTTATGCTGATGCCCGCCTAGCTCACTATAAAGCTTGATGGGCTGTTCGTGGTTACTTTCAGCAACCAGGTATTGATTTTAATGAGATTTTCAGCCCAGTGGTGAAGCCAGCTACCATCCGGACAGTTCTCAGTCTTGCCGTCTCACGCTCCTGGCCAGTTCATCAGTTAGACGTCAAGAATGCCTTTCTCCATGGCTTCCTCGATGAGACTGTCTACTGTGAGCAGCCTTCCGGATTTGTGGACTCTTCTCAAACTTCTTATGTTTGTCATCTACAGCGTTCCCTGTATGGTTTCAAGCAAGCACCTCGCGCTTGGTACTAGTGCTTTGCTCAGTTTGTGGGCATTATTGGGTTCATCATCTCCCAGTCCGACACCTCTCTCTTTGTCCTGAGCCGAGGCTCAGCTACTGCATACTTGCTTCTTTGTGTGGACGACATCATCCTCACAGCCTCTTCAACATCTCTTCTGCGAGGTTGGTGAAGTTTTCGGGGGTCTTTTTGTAAGAAGTTATATTTTCAAGGACTGACAGTGAATTTCGGAAGAAAACTTAATTTGTAGAAAAGTTTGGAAATTTGCTGGCTTCTAAGCTTGGGCTTTCATCTTCTTCTCCTTCTTCTTCATATGCTACAGTATTCCCGAAAAAAAGAAAAAGACAAGAATGGAAAATTTGAGATTTTTGTAGATGAGAAACACGGAGCGATCGTCGGAGGGAGCTCGCCGGAGGGATGGTTTGTCTTAGTAAGAATCCTTCTTGGTGTATTTTTCATGGATGGGTGTATGTGCGTATGTATGTATGTATGTATATATGGTTATTTTGATGAAAAAGATGATGTGTTTGAATAGAAAAACATGGTTGATGGTCGTAGATGATGAATGCTTCAATTTTCCTTTGAAATGTTTGTATTTTTGAATTGGATCTTGCTTGGAATGATGAACAAATTTTTGGATTTACTGTAGATGAATGTAGCACTGAGATTAGGGTTTGTTTTGGGTTAATTAAATTGATGATGATGATGATTAAGATGCTAATGAAGATCATTGGATGAAGCTAGTTGTGTTTAGCCAAGTTGATTTGGTTGGATCAAGTCAAGTAGGAATTGGTTGAGTTGAAATTGATTTGGTTGAGTTGGTTTGATTAAATAAAGTAAAGTTGGGTTAGGATGAGAATTGAAGTTGGTTGGGTTCAGCTAAACCAACCTGGTTCAAGAGAATTGTATATAATTGGAACTTGTTTCAGTGAAATTGAGATTGTTTCAGGTTGGTTCAGGATGGTTTAGCCCAAATTGAATGAGTTTAAGTGCAATTGGAGACCAGTTTGATTATGCAAGATCAGGTTTTAATCTATTGGAGTGAGTGGGCCCAATTAGAGAGTTAGTTATTCGTTTATTGTATTTTATTTTGGGTTATATTTTTAGTTTGTCTTATTTATTTATTTTATTCCGTTATTTTGTTAGGTGGGGTTCAGGCTTGGGAGAGAGTTCCAGGTCTAGCAAGAAACCCAAGAGAGAATAGGTAAGTTGATAGTGGCTATTATTTTAAATAATTAGTTAATTATTATTATTTTGAAATAAGTATTTAATAGCTGGTAATTTGGAAATAATGGTTTAATTATTTCATTTCATTATGTTTATTTATAATGGTAAAGGATACTTATATTGATGAATGACTATCGTATAGATACATCTAGTTTTGTATAATTATACATATTTCCAAACAGTATAAAATACATGTGCATATGATTTAATTATTTAATTCATGTATTTATTTTAATGGGTACATATGCTTCGATTTGGAATGATTTTGTGAAACCCTGTGTGAATTTAAATGATTTCACCAGTAATGTTTGTGGAATTGGTTTTCATTCCTGGTATAGGAATGGTATTATGGATCTGGATTTTACTGGTGTTATGCACGTACTGTACTGTAGAGCTTGTACAGATTTTATGGTGGAATCTTACTGCAGTAGATGGTCTCCACGGCCAGCCTTTTGAGGTGGCATGCTAGACTGATTATTATCTACGAGGGCCAGTTTAGGTGAAAGTGTAGAGCCCTGACTGGATATTCATCGGGTAGCAGGAGTCACCAACCGGTGAACCGATGGGTCAACGCTAAGAGCATGAGTACCTTGACGGCTCTGAACCTAGCCATGGCCATGGCGAAGGTTTAGAGAGGTTTGTAGACCATTTCATGCTGGGTGCGTATTGTGGGTTGAGTATGTTTTTAAGATGTTGTTTTGGATTATGATCAGGGGGGGAAGCCCAGCTGTCGCTTTTAGGAGGACAGTCTCTCACAAAAATTTTATATTTTCTTAAAAATTCACTTAATAATGATTTATGATGAATTTATTCTTTAAAAGCCCTTTAAAGTTGTATTTTGCTAAAATTCTAGTATTTTGGAGAGTTGGGAAATTATTTGAGAAAATTGATTTTTATATACTTTATATACGCTATATTTAATTATTTGAAATTATTGACCCACTATCGACCAACTGAAATGTACTACAGTTGCAGGAGCAGAACTTTACTAGATTTCCTGTGCGAGTATAGAGCCAGTCAAGGTTGAGTCCAAGGTTACAGTGGGACCCTTTCTTTCTATTGTTGGTGTCGTGATTTGTAGCGGTTGTACCCGCATGTTGAAGTGATTGTAATTATTGTATTTGTGTATTTGAACCTTTAGTTGTTTAAAAGTTGTTAATTGTGATTTGTAAGTCTATTTTGGTTTGTCAGGTGTGTCAGTTTTCAAGTTAAAAAGAGATTTTAACTGATGGGTGCCACATTTACCTCGGTAGAAGGGTTGTGTGTGACAAAACCAAATTCTATGTTCTCTTTGGAATCCCTACTTTATTTGAATCAAAACCCAAATACTATGTTTTCTTTTTTTAATGTATCGTAATTATCTGATTTTAATCAAAACCCTAATCGTATATTTTCTTATAGTAATGTCTCCTATTTTTCAATCAAAACCCTAATCCTATGCTTTCTTTTCAGAATGCCTACTATATTTGAATAAAACAAAATACTATATTTGAATGAAAAATATCTCCTATTTTTCGGTTTTAATTAAAAACTGAAAAATAAGGGACATTTCTAAAACTAAAGATAACATTTGGGTTTTAATTCAAAAATAAGAATGGCTCCTAGTAGGATCAGAGTTTTCATAAAAAAAATTAGTCTACATTCGGAAAGCAAAACATAACATTACTGATAAATAGGAGACTTCAAAAAAACATTCTGATTAATAAATAATGAAAAAGAGGAGATATTACTATAAGAAAACATTTGTTAGGGTTTTGATTCAAAACTGATAAATAGCAAACATTCCTAAAAGAAAAATAGGAGGCATACCGAAAAGAAAACATAGGATAAAGGTTTTGATTGAAAAATTTGAGATTATAAATTAGCACAGATTCAAATAACAAATGATAGGATTAGGTTTTTGATTAAAAAAATATGAGACATTAAAAAAAACCAAGGATCAGGGGTTTGATTAAAAAATAGTAGGTTTTTAATTTGAAAATATTGTAATCCAACGTTTTCTTCTTGGAATGGCTGCTATTTCTAAATCAAAACCCTAATCCTGTGTCTTATTTTCGAAATGAATGCTAGTTTTAATAAAAATAATAATCGTATTTTTTTTTTGGGAATATCTCATATTTTCAAATTAAAACACTAATCCTATTTTTCTTTTCGAATGTTTCCTATCTTTCAATCAAAACCGGAATCCTATGCTTTCTTTTCTTAATATCTCCTATTTATCAATTTTGAATCAAAACCCTACTGTATAATTTATTTTCAGAATGTCTAATCCTTTTCAATCAAAATCCTTATCTTTTATTTTCTTTTAAGAATATCTACTATTTTTGAATCAAAAAACTAATCCTATGCTTTATTAAAGTAATTTCTCATATTTTTCAATCAAAATCAAATACTATGTTTTCTTTTCATAATGTCTCCTATTTTAAATCAAAACCTTGAACCTATCTTTTCTTTTAAGACTGTACACTATTTTTTAATCAAAAATTGTAATTGAATGTTTTATTATAGTAATGTCTCAAATATTTCAATCAAAACTCTAATCCTATGTTTTCTTTTCTAAATGTCTCAAATTTTTTTAATCAAAACTGTAATCCTTTATTTTCTTTAGAGCATGTCAATTATTTTTTAATCAAAACCCTAATCACAGTTTTTTATAGTAATGCCTCCTGTTTTTGAATCAAACCCCAATCCTAAACTTTTGTTTTCTTTTCAAAATACTTCATATTTTTTTTTTAAAAAATAGACATTTCAAAAAGAAGACATTACTAATCCTATATTTCAATCAAAACATAAAAACAATGTTATCTTTTTCGAAATGTTTCATACTTTTTAAGCAAAACACTAATCTAATGTTTTTGTTTGGGAATTTCTAGAATTTTTAGATAAAAATCATAATCCAATGTTTTTTCTTCCGGAATGGCTCCTATTTTTTAATCAAACCGTAATCTTATGTTTTCTTTTGGAAATGTCTGCTAGTATGAAATCAAAACACTAATCCTAATCTTATAATCGTATGTTTTCTTTGGGGAATGTCTTCTATTTTTTTAATCAAACCAATAATTGTTTGTTTTCTTTTAGAAATGTCTAATTTTTTTAATCAAAACCCTCATCCTATATATATTTTTTAATGCCACCTATTTTTTAATCAAAACCCTAATTATATATATATATATTTTTTTTTTGTGAATGTATGCTATTTTTTAATCGAAACCCTAATCCTTTGTTTTGTCATAGTAATGTGTATTATTTTCCAATCAAAACCCTAATCCTATGCTTTATTTTCTTAATGTTTACTAATTCTACGTTTTCTTATAGTAATGTTTCATATTTTTCAATCAGAACACTAATTTTATGTTTCTTTTTGAAAGGCTTTTATTTTTTAATCAAAAACCTAATCCTTTTTTTTTTTATTTTTGGGATGTCCGCTATTTTTGAATCAAAACGCTAATCCTATGTTTTCTTTTGGAAATGTCCCCTATTTTGCTGTTTATAATCAAAATCCTAATGCTATGTTTTCTTATAGTAATTCTCATATTTTTCAATCAAAATCATAACCTATGTTTTCTTTTCTGTATGTCTCATGTTTTTCATTCAAAACACCAATAATATGTTTTCTTTTTGGAAATTCTCCTATTTTATCAGTTTTGAATCAAAATCCTGATCTTTTGTTTTCATTTCAGAATGTTCTATTTTTTTTAATCAAAACCATAATCCTCTCATTTGTTTTTGGGATCTCTGCAATGCTTTTTCTTCTTAATGCCTCATATTTTTTAATAAAAATTGTAATCATGTGTTTTTTTTTAGGAATGTCTCCAACGTTTCAATTAAAATCTTAATTTTATGTTTTTTTAAATGTCTCACATTTTCAATGACAACCCTAATTCTTTTTTTTCTTTACTGAATGGCTCCTATTTTTGAATAAAACCTTAGCACTCTCTTTTCTTTTTGGAATATCTGCTATTTTTGACTAAAACCCTAATATTTTGTTTTCTTTTGGCAATGTCTGCAATTTTTGAATCAAAACTCAAATCTTTTGGTTTCTTTTGGAAATGTCCCTTGTTTATTGGATTTTTATCAATTAAAACCATAATCCCACATTTTCTTATAGTAATACCTCATATTTTTCAATTAAAACCATAATCCGATGTTTTTCTTTTCGGAATGTTTTCTATTTTTGAATTAAACCCATAATCCTATTGTTTCTTTTCACAATGTCATCTATTTTTCAATCAAAACACCAATCCTATGTTTTCTTGTTGGAATTTCTCCTATTTTTCATGTTTCAATTAAAACTCTAACCTTATGTTTTATTTTTCTAATGTCTCATATTTTTCAATCAAAACCCTAATCGCATGTTTTCTTTTAATAATGTCTTCTATTTTTTTAAAATCAAACGCAAATCTTATGTTTTTATTTTGGAATGTCTCCTATTTTTTAGTTTTGTGTGACAACCATAATCCTTTGCTTTTTTTTCAAAATGTCACTTATTTTTTAATCTAAAAAGTACTCCTATGTTTGATTTTCTATATGTCTCCTATTTTAGAACTAAAACCCTAATCCTATGTTTTCTTTTGAGAATGGCACCTAAATTTTGTATTTCCATAAAAAACATAATCCTATTATTTCTTCTCGAAATGTCTTCTAGTTTTTAATCAAAACCGTAATCCTATGTTTTTTTAGAATGTCTATTATTTTTTGGTTTTGAATCAAAACGCTAATCCTATGTTTTCATTTTAGAATGTTTAGTTTTTTTTTTATTCAATTTTTAATGAAAACTCTAATCATATGTTTTCCTTTCAGAATGTCTACTCTTTTGAATCAAAACCCTTATTTTATGTTTTCTTTTTGAAATGTCTCCTATTTTTTTTTTTTTTTTTTTGAATTGAAACCCCATCCTTTGTCTTACATTCACATTGTCTGCTATTTTTTTTTTATTTTTCAATCAAAACCTTAATTCTATATTTTATTTTTGGAATCAAAGCTCTAATTCTATGTTTTATTTTTTGAATGTCTCATATGTTTTAGATTTAAATTAAAATCTTATGTTTGTTTTTTCTGAAATGTCTCATTTTTTAGTCAAAAACCTAATATTTTTCTTTATAATGTCTCATATCTTTCAACCAAAACCTGAATCATATGTTTTCTTTTCTGAATGTCTACTATTTTTAAATAAAAACCCTAAACTTATATTTTCTTTTCGTAATGCCTCCAATCTTTAATCAAAACACTAGTTTTATTTCTCTTTTGGCAATGTCTCATATTTTTCAATAAAAATTCTAATCTGAAGTTTTTGCTTTGAAATGCATCCTTCTTTTGAATCAAACTGATATTCTTTTATTTATATAATAATGTATAATATTTTTTTAATCAAAAATCTAATCCTATATTCTTTTTTTGAATGGCTAAATGTCTCAAATCTTTCAATCAAAACTCGAATCCTATGTTTTCTTTTTTTAATGGCTCCTATTTTTGAATCTAAACCCTAATCCTATGTTTTATTTTGGGAATGTCTACTATTTGTGAATCAAAATACTAATCTTATGTTTTATTTTTAAAATGTCTCATATTTTTATGTTTTAAATCAAAATACTAATCTTATATTTTCTTTTCGGAATGTCCTATATTTTGTAAACAAAAGCCGAACCATATGTTTACTTTTTTCAATGCCTCCAATTTATCCATTTTGAATCAAAAGCATAATCATAGTTTCCTTTTTGGAATGTCTAACAATTTTGAATCAAAGCCTTAATCCAAAAATAAAACATAGGATTAGGCTTTGATTGAAAAATATTACACATTCCGAAAAGAAAACATTATATTAAGGTTTTCATAGAAAATTAGCAGACATTCCCAGTACAATAGATAGGATTAGGGTTTTGATTTAAAAAAATGAGACATTACTAAAAGAAAAAAAAAGGATGAGGGTTTTGATTCAAATCTAAAAAGATAGGACTCATTAAAAAAAGAAAACAGATGATTAGTATATTGATTAAAAAATAAGGGACATTGCGAAAAGAAAAAAATAGCATAAGGATTATTATTTTTATTCAGAAATAGGAGGCATTATTAAAAGAAATCATAGGATTAGGTTTTGGATTGAATGATAGGAGACATTACGAAAAGAAAACATAAGAATATTGTTTTGATTAAAAAAAAAAGAGGCATTACGAAAAATCATAGGATTCTATTTTGGATTCAAATATAATAGGCATTCCGAAAATAGAACATAGGATTAGGGATTTGATTGAAAAATAAGAGACATTATTATAAGAAAACATTAGATTAAGGTTTTGGATGAAAAATAGGAGGCCTTAATATAAAAAAAAATATATGATTACTGTTTTGATTAAAAAAACTATACATTACGAAAAACAAATTGCATTAGTTGTTTGTTTAGAAAATATGAGACATTTCTGTAAAAAAAACATAAAATTATTGTTTTGATTAGAAAAATAGCAGATATTCCCAAAATAAAACATAAGATTAGGGGTTTGATGAAAAAGTAGGAGGGGTTTTGATTAAAAAGTAGGAGGCATTAAAAAAACTAACGATAAGGGTTTTGATTAAAAAATATGAGATATTTCGTAACAAAAACAATAAATTATTGTTTTCATTAAAAAAAAAAAAAGCGTACATTTCCAAAAGAAAACATAAGATTAGGGCTTTGATTCAAAATAGATAAATATGAGATATTATGAAAAGAAAATATAAGATTCAGGTTTTGTTTGTAAAATAGTAGACATTCCGAAAAGAAAACATAGGATTAGAGTTTTCATTCAAAACAGAAAAATATGAGGCGTTTCACAAAATAAAAAAAAATGGGATTATTGTCTTGATTTAAAAGTAGTTGACATTCCCAAAAAGAAAAAAATAAAATTGGGGTTTTGAGTAAAAATAGGCCCATTAAGAAAAAAAAACATATGGATTCCGGTTTTGATTGAAAGATAGAGACATCTAGACATTCGGAAGAGAAAAACATGGGATTAGGGTTTTGATTTGAAAACAAGAGACATTACCATAAGAAAACATAGGATTAGGGTTTTGATTAAAAAATAGGATGCATTCTACAAAAGAAAAACCTTAGGAATATGGTGTTGATTAACAAAAGAGGCTTTACTAAAACAAAACATAGGATTAGGGTTTTGATTAAAAAATAAGAGGCATTACGAAAAGAAAACATTAGATTAGGATTTTGAATAAAAAAAAAAGTAGACATTTGGAAAACAAAAAATAGTATTCGGGTTATGATTGAAAGATTTTAGACAATATGTAAATAAAACAAACTATCCATGTTTTGATAAAAAAAAAATAAGAAGACAATACTAAGTCCTATTTTTCAATCAAAACATAAGATTAGATTTTTTATTCAATTAAAAAAAAGGGAGACATTCCAAAAGATAGACATAAGATTGGTGTTTTGATTCAAAACAAAAAAAAAATAGAAGACATTAAGAAAAGAAAACATAAAATTAGGGTTTTGAACAAAAAGGAAAGCAGAGATTCAGTAAAGAAAATATAGTATTAGAGTTTTAATTAAAAAAATAAACATTCCAAGAAGAAAACATTGGATAAGTGTTTTGATTCTAAAAGAAAAAATAATTGACATTTTGAGATGAAAAACATAGAATTACGGTTTTCTTTCAAAACTAGAAAACATTGCGAGAAGAAATAATTGGATTTGGTTTTGATTGAAAACTGAAATTGCGGTGGCATTCCGTAAAGAAAAATTATGATTAGGGTTTTAGTTAAAAAATAGCAGACATATAGTAAAGAAAACATAGGTTTAGTGTTTAAATTAAAAAATAGTAGACATTCTGAAAAGATAGCAAAGAATTAGGGTTTTCATTGAAAACTAAAAAATATGAGACATTAGAAAAATAACAAAAAGGATTATGGTTTGATTCGAAAGTAGGATGCATTCTAAAAAGAATATTGGATTAGGGTTTTCATTGAAAATTGGAAACATTCAGAAAATAAAACATAAAATTAGTTATTTGATTCAAAATCAATAAATATGAGACATTCTATAAAGAAAACATAGAATTAGTGTTTCTTATGTTTTCTTTTCTGAATGTCTACTATTTTTGAATCAAAATCATAATCCTATGGTTTCTTATAGTAGTGTCTACTATTTTTTAATTAAATCCCTAATCCTAGGTTTTCTTTTGGAAATGACTTCTATGTTTGAATCTAAACCCCAGTACTATGTTTCCTTATAGTAATGTCTCCTAATTTTCAATGAAAATCCGAATCCTATATATATATATATTTTGATATGGCTCCTATTTTTTATTCAAAAACATAATCCTTTCTTACATAGGTAGAGATCTGCAAAGCAGAAGATAGAATTAGGATTTTGATTAAAAAATATGACACATTCCGAAATCAAAACAAAGGATTAGGGTTTTGATTCAAAACTGAAAAATGGGACACATATTGAAAAGAAAACATAGGACTAAGTTTTTTATTAAAAAATTGCAGATATTCCTAAAAGAAAAGAAAGGATTAGGGGTTTGATTAAACAAATGAGACATTCTGAAAGAAAACATATGTTAGGTTTTTTATTGTAAACTAATAAGTAGGATACACTAAGAAAACAAAAAAAAAATGAATGTTTTGTTTGAAAAATAATAGACGTTAAAAAAAAATATAGGATTAGGGCTTTGATTAAAAATTTAAAGAGATTCTGAAAAACAAAAAAGATAGGATAATGGTTTTGAATAAAAAATATGAGATGTTCCGAAAAAATGAAGAATTAGGGTTTTGATTCAAAACTGAAAAATTAGGACATGTTCTATAAGGAAAACATAGGATTAAGGTGTTGATTCAAAAAATAGCATATATTCTAAAAAGAAAAGAAAGGATTCGGTATTTTTATTGAATATATGAGGCATAGCGAAAAGGAAACATAGGTTAGGGTTTTAATTCAAAACTGATAAATAGGAGATATTATAAAAAAACAAAACACAGGATTCAGATTTTGATTGAAAGATAGGAGACATTCTAAAAAAAATTTAAGATTAGGGTTTTGATTCAAATATGGCTGGAATTCCAAAAAGAAAACATAAGATTATAGTTTTGATTGAAAAACAGGAGATATTAATATAAAAAAAAACATAGGATTAGGGTTTTGAATAAAAAATAGTAGTCATTATTACAAGAAAATGTAGAATTAGGATTTTGATTAAAAAATAGTAGCCATTCTAACTACAAAACATAGGATTAGAGTTTTAATTCAAATATAGTACGCATCCCGAAAGGAAAACATAAGATTATGATTTTGATTAAAAAATGGATACATTACTCTAACAAAACATAAGATTAAGTTTTTTATTCAAAAATAGTAGACATTCTGAAAAGAAAATAAAGGATCGACATTTTGATTTAAAAATAAGAGACATTCCAAAAATAAAACAAAGTATTAGGGTTTTGATTCAAAACATAAAAATAGGAGACATTCCAAAACGAAAAACCTAGGATTAGGATTTTGATTAAGAGATTGGAGACATTGCAAAAGAAAACATAGGATTAGATTTTCCATTCAAATATAGTCAGAATTCTGAAAAGAAAGCATAGTATTAGGTTTTTTATTCAAAATTGATAAATAGTAGGAATTAAGAAAAGAAAACATAGGATTCTTGTCTTAATTTAAAGATAGGAGACATCCCGAAAAGAAAACATAGGATTAGAGTTTTGACTAAAAAATATGAGACATTTCAAATGGAAAATATAGGATTAGGCTTTTGATTAAATGATACGAGACATTCCGTAAAGAAAAAATAACATTAGTTTTTTGATTAAAAAATAGAAGGCATTCTAAGAAGAAAATATAGGATTATGGGTTTGATTAAAAAATAGTAGACATTCCCAAAGAAAGACATAATTTACGATTTTGATTGAAAAATTGGAGAGATTTCAAAAAGAAAAATTAGGTTATTGTTTTGAATCAAAACTGGAAATAGGAGACATTCAAAATAGAAAACATAGGATTAGGCTTTTTATTCAAATATAGTAGGCATTTCGAAAAAAAAAAATATAGCAATAAGGATTTGATTGAAAAATAGGAGAGATTTCAAAAAGAAAAATTAGGTTATTGTTTTGAATCAAAACTGCAAATAGGAGACATTCAGAATAGAAAAATAGGATTAGATTTTTTATTCAAATATAGTAGGCATTCCGGAAAAAATATAGAAATACGGATTTGGTTGAAAAATAGGAGGCATTCTGACAAAAAAACACTGGATTAGGGTTTTGATTAAAAATTAGTAGACTTTAACAGAACAAATAATATTATTAGGGTTTTGATAAAAAAAAAATGAGAATTCCAAAAAGTAAACAAATTATTAGGTATTTTACTCAAACCTGAAAAATGCGACACATTTGATGTGTGATTTATATATCATGTTTTCGCGCCCTTTACTCTAATCTTTTAGTCGTCCTTTACCATAATTTTGTGAATAATTACTGCTACTCAAGATATAACGTTCATTGTGCAGGGATTGTGGGCTTGAATCATTTTGGAGTGAAACCGAGTGTGTTTTGTTTCGTACATGGCCGTGTCCGATCCACTGTAAATCCTAGCCTGGAGAGAAAGCTAGCAAAATCTTGACACGGTAGTGTCCCAGGCATAACATGGTCACCACACACCCTTGTCCATGCCACTGCAAATCTAAGGAAAATCCCTTTTAGTAGTGTGACAGTTGGCACAGGAATCGCACGCCCATTACCATGCTGCTGCAAATCTCTAGAGTTTCACTCATACAATCCTTAGAAAAGTACACGGTCCAAACACGACTATGTCCAGACCGTGTCAGGTCCCGAAACTTCCTTTTTGACTCTAGATTTTAGGGTTTCTTTCTCATCTTTGTTCGAGGACTCTTTCTCAACCGGGAGAACATTGATGAGATTGAAGATCAAGCTTTACCAAACCACCTAAGGAGACCACGGACGAGTCGAAGGCACCACAAGAAGTGGGGTTAGCACAAGGTCTCGGCAAGGAAGGTCAGCTGGCACATAGAAGGGAGTCATGTCTTCCTTTTGTTGTTCTTTCATTGTTCTTTCCTTGTTGTACCTGCCCATGAGGTTTAACTGGCCATAGTTTCTTGGTGTTTGAGAGCTTATATGAATTATAATTCTTATACACTTGTTTTTACTTGTTCTACGGAGTTCTATTTGATGCTTATGTTTAATCTTGTGTCGTATAACTTGATGTTTTCGATTTACATAGTTGTTAGGGTAAAACTCGGTGCATAGCTTGCGTGCGAGAGACGCATAGTTATCTTAGTAAACCTCGGTGTACTTGAGAACTCATAGATGCAACATTGCTTGTGAGCACACACTTGTATCCTTGGGATGTACCTCGTAGACATTTAGGGCAAGATAGCATGCACTAGTCTTAGGGATCACTCCGGGGAATTACCTTGTATTGCCGAACACTCGATTCTAATCTCCTACCCTCTCCATTAGTTTATCTTCTCTTAATCATTTTATAATTCAACTCTTTCTCAATTCATTTTCACCAGACATAAGAAGAACAATTAGTACTTTGAGTGCAATTCCTTGTAGTTCGACAACCATACCCCTCACGGGGTACCACTGTATAACATTCTTCTGACCTGTACACTTACGGTTAGCACATCAAGTTTTTGGTGCCATTGATGGGGAACTGGTCACTCTTAGAAACATTAGGACTTTGGTGATCTAGTTGTGAATATTCCGCATTTTTGTAAATTCTCTTTTCTTTCTTGCTTTATCTTAAATTCATTCTTCATCTAATTTTGTTAAATTTGTTTTAGGGAGTGACAAATAATCACTATGGAAGAATTGTTAGCCGCTCTTCAAAGTTATTCACACATTCCCAAACAGACCGAGGAATATAATGAATTTGTTGATGAGCTCAGATTGGCTAAACTGGTCTCAAATCTTTGCAATCAGACTGATCAGTGGAAGGAGTTTGTTAGTATAGTATCCGGACAACAATAAGCATACCAAGTGCGAGGAGATAGTTCTGCACAAGCTATGGCTAGTACATATGAGGTTAGCAAGGATCCGGAATCTGGGTAGCCTCGTAGTGGTGAGGAGAGCAGTAGTTATTCCCCCACTATTGGAGAAGAGGAAGTGACAAAGTCAAGAACAAGATTAGACATTTCATGCATCACTGAAAAGGAATTTAAGGAGTTGCCTACACATTTAGAGTATGTCTTTCTGGAGGATAATCCAAGGATGTCGGCTATTATTTCATCAGCTCTTGACATCGAGCAAAAGAAGAAGTTGGTGAATTTACTCCAGATACAGAAAAAGGCTATCACTTGGAGCATCTCTGACAATAAGGGAATAAATCCATCCGTCTGCACACACAAGATTTTGATGGAAGAAAACATAAAGAGGTTTAGCCCCAACGGAGGTTAAACCCTCACATGATGGAGGTAGTAAATAAGGAAGTAAAGAAGCTTCTGGATGCCGGTATTATCTTCTCTATCTCGGATAGCCCACGGGTAAGCCTAGTGTAGGTGGTGCCAAAAAAAAAGGGGACTACAATCATTTCAAAAGAGCATAATGAGTTAATCCCCACTCATACAGTAACTGGATGGCATGTTTACATAGACTATCAGAAACTGAATGACGCAACACGGAAGAATCATTTCCCCTCACCATTCATCGATTAGATGCTTGAGCGCCTTGCTGGCCATCAGTATTACTGTTTCATTGACGGGATATCGGGATACTTGCAGATTCCAGTGGCACTTGAAGATCAAGAAAAAACCACATTCACATGCTCTTATAGTACATCCGCCTATTGACGAGTGCCGTTTGGATAGTGCAATTCACCAGCAATATTCCAACAATGCATGATGGAAATATTCGATGAATTTATTGAAGATTTGATGGAAGTGTTTATGGATGACTTTTCGGTCTTCAGGGATTCATTCGATGGAAGCTTGGAAAATTTATATCGAGTCCTCACAAGATGCGAAGAAATAAACTTAGTCCTGAACTGGAAAAAATGCCACTTCATGGTGAGGGAAGGAATTGTTATAGGACCCAAGATCTCTAGTGACAGAATGGAGGTGGACAAAGCAAAGTTCGGTGTAATGGAAAAACTACCCCCACCTTCAACTATTAACGACGTACATAGTTTCCTCGATCACGTGGGGTTCTTTAACAAGGACTTCGTAAAGATTTCCAAGGCATTAACAAAACTTTTGGAGAAGGACACATCATTTGACTTCAATCAAGAATGCCTTACGCCTTTCCAATGTTTGAATGAAAGACTACTCTGTACACCGATTGTGAAGTCCCTTGACTGGAGTCGACCCTTCGAGCTCATGTGCGATGCAAGTGATTGGGCAGTAGGTGCGGTTTTAGGATAAAGGTATAATAAGCAATTTCATCCAATTTACTATACCAGCAAGACATTAACACCCGCACAAGGAAACTACACCACCATGGAAAAGGAATTACTTGCCATTGTTTATGTTTTTAATAAGTTTTGGTCTTATTTGGTGTTATCTAAAGTTACTGTCTACATAGATCATGTCACAATCCGCTATCTTCTTTCCAAATTGGATGACAAACCCCGGTTGATTCGTTGGATCCTTTTGTTGTAAGAATTCAACTTGGAAATCAAGGATAAAAGGGGGTCAGAAAATGTTGTTGCTGATCATTTATCACACCTAGTGCATGTGGATGACAGTTGTGAACAGCCGTGGATTAATGAAACCATCCCTGAGGAGCATCTCTATGTGGTTCAAGCAAGTCATAATGGCAGTGATGGATGCCCATGGTTCACTGACCTTGCTAATTATCTCGTAGGGCGAGTCATTCCACCATAATTTTCGTATCAACAACAGAAGAAGTTTTTGGCGGATAGTAAACACTACTTTTGGGAGGATCCTTTCCTTTACAAACTTTGTGCTGATTTGGTCATGCACCGTTGTGTGCCACATGCTGAGGGTTGGGAGATTCTGGAACACATTCATTCTGGTATAGCTGGATGACACTTCAGTGCAAATCGTACTACCGGAAAAGTGTTGAAGTCCGTTTTTTTTTTTTTTTTTTTGCCTTTGATTTTTAGCGATGCACGGGAATTTGTCCAGACGTGTGATCAATACCAAAGGAGTGGAAATTTATCCAAACTTCATGAGATGAAACAGACACCTATTCATTCGTGTAAAGTTTTTGATGTTTGGGGAATTTATTTCATGGGTCCTTTCCCACATTCAAATGGGAACAAGTATGTGTTAGTGGCAGTTGGCTATGTGTCTAAATGGGTTGAAGCACACGCTCTCCCCTCCAATGAGGCTCGAGTGGTGGTTAAGTTTTAATAAGGTTATTTACTCATTTCGGAACTCCAAGAGCATTCATTAGTGATTGGGGGGGTCAACTTTTCCAATTCTAAGTTTGAGAAGATGATGAAGAAATGTGGGGTTACCTATCAGGTAATGACCGCATATCACCCCTAAACAAGTGGACAAGTAGAAGTTACAAACCGGGAGTTAAAAAGGATCCTTGAAAAAATGGTGCACTACAATAGGAGAGATTGGTCAGAACAGTTGGAAGATGTTTTGTGGGCCTATAGAACAGTATACAAGACTTTTACCATGCATACTCCTTACTGCTTAGTTTATGGTAAGGTATGTCATCTCCCAGTAGAGTTAGAGCATAAATCGTATTGGGCTGTCAAATAGTTAAATCTGAACTTGTATGACACTCAGAGAAAAAGAAAGTTTCAGTTGAATGAATTAGAAGAGCACAGATTGAAGGCATACGAGAATTTATTGGCATACAAAAATTTAGGAGAATTCATGATGATTGAATGAAGCAGGATAAGCAGTTTCGGGTTGGGGAATCAGTCCTACTGTTTAATTCAAGGTTAAAGCTTTTCCCAGGTAAACTAAAATCCCAATGGACAGGGCCTTACAAGATTACGCAAACATTTCCCCATGGTGCAATTGAAATCCTACATCCTCAGAAAGGAACCTTCAAGGTTAATGGGCACAGATTGAAGCACTACGCAATAAGGGCGGAGCAGGATCATTTAAACATTGGTACTTCTTTCCTCCTCAAGCTAGTGACGTAAAATAAACGCTTCTTCGGAGGCAACCCAAGTCATCATTTTGTCAATTTTCCTTTGTGGCGTATTTCTCGTTTTGATGTTCTTGTGCCTGTCTTTCATTGCGTTAGTTTTTAGTTTCCTCTTTTTGGGTGGGTACTTTTGATTTTTTTTTTCTTTAGACTCTTTTTTTCTTATTTGGTTAGTGCATTTGGTCAGTAGCCAATCTTGCCGGGAGGACACATCCGTGTGATAGCCATTGTTTTTATTTGCAATCTGCAGTTTTGGTTTTCTATTTTTTCTCTCGGGTATGACATGGGCTTGAAACAGTAGTGTTTATCTATTTACATGGTTATCATGTGTATTACATGGTCGTGTCTACCACCCAGCAATGTTGGGAGAATTCCTGAGACTTGAAGTGGCAATGACACGCTTTGGATAAGGGCGTGTTCATTGCAATTACACTAGCACTGATTCCCACGGCTTGACACACCGGTGTCTTCCCTGTGGAAGGAAGCGGACCGTCATGCCTGACTCTCCTTTTCCCCATGTTCCTCTTGGCCTCCTTCATCTCACCACTTCACCTCCCTCACATTGCACCCCGCACTTGAACTGCTTCTAACGCGTGCGACTTCACCCGTTTCCGGCATCTCAGCAAGCCTTGTTTCCCCTTTCATCTTGTGGTTGTCGGGCTGTCACCCCCGTTGGTATTGCATGTGTTAACCCTGAATTCTTTGTTTCCATTTATTTTGATTGTCATTTTGTATCTCAGAATCTTTGTTTTTTTTGTGTTTTTGGTGAATCACCGCTTTCTTTTTCTCTTTCTTTCACTCTTTCCGTGACTACTTGCAACTTTTCATGAGGCGCGATTTATTAATTTTCTCAGTTTGAAACATGAACCACGATCGTGTTTGTATGAACCACAACCATGTCGGTTGTTATCTTCTGAGGTTTCGTACATCCATGAGACATGGCTGTATATCCCCCAGTATATGAGCACTATACATTTGGCATGACCATGTCATCTTTGAACTAAGTTACCCGAACTGATTACCCACTCTTCTCTTTGGCAGATTATGTACAGGCGTGCTACTCTCCTTGTACAGGTGTGACAGGAGCATCGAGCTCGACTCTTCACTTGTAACTTTGGTGTTGTACAGACTATTGATTGGGAGGATTAGACTGGGCCAATCTACGTGACAAGGTAGAACAGCTACTCAGTGTGGGGTGGCTGGATTTCGCTCCTCACGCTCATGGAGTATGCTTACCGAGATCTATCTACTGAGTTTCTATCTACATTCGAGAGGTGCTTGGGTAATTTGGAGGACCCTTACTCCATTACCTTTCAGTTCTATGGACAAGATTAGCATTTGAGCTGCACCTAGTTGGAAGTGCTTATGGGACTTATGAGCAGTCGTTTACACAGACACCGTAGTATCGTGGCCTCCTGACATCACCCAACCCGAGAATTCCCCCATCCGCTTAATGGGGTTGGTTATTCACCACTGCCCGCCTTTCTGACCTACTCGCACACTAGCATCTTTTCTTCGGTTGCGAGCACTGCGGTTCGTGCACGCTTTGCTCGGTGGTACCATCACAGGTCGAACTTAGAGTGGCAACATCATCACTTGCTCCGAGTTTGAGTACCTATTAAGTATGGTGATCAGGACTCCATATCATATGGGTTATGTGATTGTTTGTGCCTTCCACTGTCAGTCTACCAACTCAAGGGGATAGTCACTCTTTGCTGCCCTTTACATCACCCAATTTCTTCATTTAATAGGCATCTTGGGCGACGAGTTACAGCTGACCGTCGCATGTGGGCGTAGCCATTTCTCCATCGCTAGCCTCGGGCGATTAGGATTGATGCCCCCATTGCCCGACTACAGTTCGGCTGCCTCCACCATTTCCACTGCGGAGCACCTTGCTCTTCTTTGGCTCGGATAGAGTCTCCAAAGTATCGCCGACCGCTTTGTATCTTCCTCGGCGCCACCTTCTGATGATTCCTGACCTGATGATGATCTGTCTTGATATCTTTCATGTGGTGTTTATATTTCAGTTTTTATTTTTAGCATGAGTGTTATTTTCTATGATTGTACTCTGTACTATCTAGTCCAGTAGCAAGGGATGCCCCCTGCTTAATTGGCATTTTGTTTTGTTTACTTTTAGTATTTTACTTCAGCCCAATTTTGTGTATGTGTTCTTGACGTGTGTGCCTCCTTACATCTTAGGTGTGTGTTGGGTGCTGGGAGTTAATTTGGCAACACGCTGAAAGCTGAAACATCACACTCCGTGTTTGTAGATTTGGGTTGAATAGCATACATGTGAGAGCTACACCATCACACTTCATGTTCAGGGAAGATTTTGCATTCTCGCTCTATATTTGTGTTCCCAATTATCATGTTGCATATCATTCACTCCTACATTAGGGACAATGTAGATTTCAAGTATGCGGGAGGGTTGCATGTTTGCATGCTTGTTATAGATGACTTGTTTACTAATGATGATCCATGATTATTTGTTTGGTCTGGTTTGAACTTAAGAGGACATGGATGAGTTAGGAACCACTTAGCCTAATTTTAGACTCTTTTCTACTTTTTAGACCGAACATTAGTTCACATTACATCGTGTGTGGTGCCGCTAATCTTATGATGTAAAAAAAAAAAAAAAAACAAATCCTGCAAAGTCGAATTCCAGTCTCGGGATGCCCTACTAGTTGAAATTTTGATTGTATCTTGTAAAAAGATGGTAGAAAGAGATATTGTTTTATTTGAGTGAAAGCTACCGAGAGAAAAAGCTACTACTATGGTGTATGAAGCTACTACCCATTGTTTTGAATGTGAATAGAATGATTTAGTTAGTAACATTCTTAAGACTGTGGGGCACATACTCTTGGGTTCTTGCACACAGACAATGTCTTTGATGTAGAGGGTAGCCTTATATGAATTGATAGTGTCTTCCTAACCCTTATTGTTCCTTCTCTGTTTTAAGCTTTACCAATCATTTGAGATCGGAAGTGCTGCACTCATTTGTCTTTTTATTGTGCTTATGTGAATTGCTTAAGGACAAGCAACAGTTCAAGTGTGGGGGCATTTGATGAGTGCATTTTATATCATATTTTCATGCCCATTACTCTATTTTTTTAGTCGTCATTTAGCATATTTTTGTGTATAACTGGTGCTATTCAAGTATAATGTTCATTGTGCAGGAATTGTGGGCTTGAATCATTTTGGAGTGAAACGAAATGTGTTTTGTGCGTGTTCAACCACCGAGGGAAAAGAACTAGCTAACACGGGCACAACATGGCCGTGTCCAATCCACTACAAAATCCCAGCCTGGAGAGAAAGCAAGCAAAATCCTGACACAGGAGTGTTCCAGGCAGAATACGGTCACCACAAGCCCATGCCCATGCTACTGTAAATCTTTGGTGTTTCACTCAAAGAATCCTAAAAAATGTACACGGTCCAAACACGACTGTGTCTACACAGTGTCAGGCCTCAAAATTGCCTTTTTAACTCCAGATTTTAGGGTTTCTTTCTCATCTTTGTTTAGGGACTCTTCTCTACACCTGGAGAACATTGATGAGATCGAAGATCAAGCTTCACCACACCACCTAAGATGACCTAGGACAAGTCAGAGGCACCACGAGAGGTGAGGTTAGCACAAGGTCATGGCAAGGAAGACCATCTGGCACATAGAAGGGAGTCATGTCTTCCTTTTGTTGTTCTTTCATTGTTCTTTCCTTGTTGTACCTGCCCATGAGGTCTAACTGGCCATAGTGCCCTGGGGTTTGAGAGCTTAGACAAATTGTAATGCTTATACACTTGTTTTTACATATTCTACGGAGTTCTATTTGATTCTTGTATTTAATCTTATGTTGTCTTGTGTTGCATAACTTGATGTGTTCGATTTACACAGTTGTTAGGGTAAAACTTGGTGCATTTCTTACATGTGAGAGATGCACAATTATCTTAGAAAAACTCGGTGTTCTTGAGAACTCATAGATGCAACATTGCTTTTGAGCACACACTTGTATCCTTGGTATGTACCTGGAAGACATTTAGGGCAAGATAGCATGCACTAGTCTTAGGGATCACTCCGGGGCATTACTCTTGTATTGCCGAACACTCGATTCTAATATCCTACCCTCTCTACCAATTTATCTTCACTTAATCATTTTATAATTCAACTATTTCTCAATTTATCTTTACTTGACAACAGAAGAGCAATTAGTACTTTGAGTATAGTTCCTTGTGGTTCGACAATCCAATCCCTCACAGGGTACCACTGTATTATCTGCTTAGAACCCGTACACTTGACGTTAGCACATCAACATTCTGAAAAGAAAGCATTGAATTAGTGTTTTGACAAGGAGATATTAGAAAAAACATAGAATTAGGGTTATTATTCAAATATAGTGAACATTCCAAAAAGAAAACATATTATTAGGGTTTTGATTAAAAAAATAGTAGACGTTATTGAAAGATAAGATAGGATTTGCATTTTGAATGAAAAATAATAGGCAATACAAAATCCTATGTTTTTTTTAGAATAGTAGAAAAGAAAATCATATAATTTAGGTTTTGATTGAAAGAAAGGAGACATTCCAAAATGAAAACATAAGAGTAGAGTTTTGATTGAAAAATAGTAGCCATTAAAAGAAAACATAGGGTTGAGGTTTTGATAGAAAATAGGAAACATTACTATAAGAAAACATATGATTACGGCTTTGATTAAAAAATTGCATACATTCCTAAATGACAAGAAAGGATTAGGTTTTTGATTGAAAAATAAGAGACATTTCAAAAAGAAAACATAGGTTAGGGATTTGATTGAAAACTAATAATTAGGAGATATTAAAAAATGAAAACATAGGATTAGGGTTTTGATTAAAAATTTATGGACATTGCGAAAATAAATAAAAAGGATTAGGGTTTTGATTCAAAATAGGAGACATTCCGAGGAGAAAATAAAGGATTAGGGTTTTGATTCAAAACTATAATTAAAAAGACACATTCTGAAAGAAAAAACATAGGATTAGGATTTTGATTAAAATGTAGCAGACATTTTGAAACGAAAAGAAAAAATTAGGTTTATGACTGAAAAATAGGAGACATTCCAAAACAGAAACATGGGATTAGGGTTTTGATTAAAATATAGTAGACATTCTAAAAAAAAAATGCAAGTTAGGTTTTTGTTTAAAAAAAAAGGAGTCATTGTAAAAAGAAAACATAAGTTATGGTTTTGATTCAAAAGCGATAAATTGGAGAAATTAAGAAAAAAAATTTAGGATTTGGGGTTTCATTAAAAAATATGAGACATTACGAAGAGAAAACACACGATTATTGTTTCGATTCAAAAGACAGTAGACATTACGAAAAAAAAACATATGATTAGGGATTTGATTCAAAAATAGGAGGCATTCCAAAAAAAACATTAAATTAGGATTTTTTATTAAAAATAGTAGACATTGCAAAAAGAAAAAAAAAAGATTAGGGTTTTGACTAAAAATTAGCAAAGATTCTCAAATTAAAGATTGGATTTGGATTTGATTCAAAAAATGAGATATTTCAAAAAGAAATCACAGCATTAGTGTTTTGATTGAAAAATGTGAGGCATTATGAAAAAGAAAACATTGGATTATTGTTTTGATTCAAAAATAGCAAATATTGCCAAAAAGGAAACATAAGATAGGGTTTCGATAAAAAAAATAGGAGAAATTCCTAGAAAAACTTAGGGTTTGGTTTTTGATTGAAAAAAAATGAGACATTACAATAAGAAAGTATACAATTATTATTTTGATTAAAAAATAGCAGACATTATTGAAACAAAACATAAGTTAAGGTTTTGATTCTAAAATAGGAGGCATTTTGAAAAGAAAACATAGGTTAGGATTTTTTTTTCAAAAATAGAAGGAATTAGAAAAGAAAACAAAGGAAGATATTCCCAATACAAAAGTTATGATTAGGGTTTTGATTAAAAAAAATTGAGATATCCCAAAAACAAAACAAAGGTTTAGGGTTTTGATATCTCATATTTTTTTGTTTTGAATCCAAACCCTAATCTTATATTTTCTTTTCTAAATGTATCTTATTTTACAAACAAAAGATAAATCTTATGATTTCGTTTCTTAATATCTTCTATTTATCTATTTTGAAACAAACCCTAATCTTCTATTTTCATTTGGAAATGTCTTCTATGTTTGAATCAAAATACTAATCCAATATTTTATTTTTAAAATGTCTGCTATTATTGAATCAAAAAAATAATAGTATGTATTATTTTCATAATGCCTCATATTTTTTAATCAAAATCCTAGTCCTATGTTTTTTTTTAATGCCTCCTATTTTCCAATCAAATGCTAATATTGTGTTTTCTTTTGGGAATGCCTGCTATTTTTAAATCAAAACAATAATCCTATGTTTTCTTTTTGAAATGTCTTATTTTTTAAATCAAAATCCTAATATTATGTTTTATTTTCGAAATGTCTTATATTTTTATATCAAAATCCTAATATTATGTTTTTTTTTTTTCGAAGTATCTTATACTTTTAAATCAAAAACCTAATATTGTGTTCTCTTTGAGATAATCTAATATTTTTGAATCAAAACATTAATCTCATGTTCTCTTATAGTAATATCTCCAATTTTGCATTCAAAACCCTAATACTATTTTAAACCCTAATCTGATGTTTTCTTTTCGGAATGTCTCGTATATTTCAATCAGAAGTCTAATCTGATGTTTTTTTTTCATAATGCCTCATATTTTTCAATCAAAACCCTAATCATATGTTTTTTCTTTCGGAATGTCTCCTATCTTTCAATCAAAATCCTAATCCTATGTTTTTATTTCACAATGTGTCCTATTTTTTCAGTTTTGAATCAAAACACTAATCCTATGTTTTTTTTAAATCAGAACACTAATGGCATGTTTTCTTATTGTAATGCCTACTATTTTTCAGTCAAAACCCTAATCCTATGCTTTTTTATAGTAATGTCTTCTATTTTTCAATAAAAACTCTAACACAATGTTTAATTTCTAAAATGTCTCATAGTTTTCAATAAAACCCTAATCGTTTGTTTTCTTTTTGCAACGTCTACTTACTTTTAATCAAAAACCTTAATCCTATGTTTTCTTATAGTAATGTCTCCTATTTTTCATTCGAAACACTAATCTTATGTTTTTCTCCTATTTTTAATCAAAATACTAATCTTATGTTTTCATTTTGGAATCACTACTCTATTTGAATCAAAACCCTATTACTATGTTTTTCTTTTCCATAATCTCTCCTATGTTTTATTTTCGGAATGCCTCCTATATTTCAATCAAAATCCTAATAATTTTTTTTAGAATGTCTACTATTTTTTAATCAAAACCCCAATCCTATAATTCCTTATAGTAATGTCTCCTATTTTTTCATCAAAACCCAAATCCTATGGTGCCATTCTTAAAAGATAAAACAGGATTAGTGTTTTGATTCAAATTAAGAGCCATTCAGAAAAGAAAATATAGGATTGTGGCTTCGATTGAAAAATAGGATTAGGGTTTTGATTATAAAAAGAAAAATAAATACCAATTCTATGTTTTCTTCTCAGTATGTCTTATTTTTTTAATCAAACCTTAGTCCTATATTTTTTTTTTTCGTAATGTCTCCCATTTTTAAATAAATACCAATTCTATGTTTTCTTCTCAATATGCCTCCTATAATTCAATCAAAACCCGAATCCTATTTTTTTTTTAATGTCTCTTATTTATCAGTTTTGGGTCAAAAACTTTGTCCATTCTTTTACTTTTTGGAATGTCTTCTATTTTTTAATGAAAACAATAATCCTATGTCTTCTTTCCTGAGTGACTCTTATTTTTTTAATAAAAATTCTAATCCTATGTTTTCATTTTTGAATGTCTACTATTTGTTAATAAAATCGCTAATCCTAGGTTTTCTTTTTGGAATATCTACTATTGTTTAATCAAAACCCTAATCCTATATTTTTTTTGGAATACCTAGTATATTTGAATCAAAATTCTAATCCTATGTTTTATTTTCAGAATATCTCATATCTATTAAACAAAACCCAAATATTATGTTGTCCTTTTCTTAATATCCCCTATTTATCAGTTTTGAATCAAAATATTTTGAAAATAAAACGTAGGAATATTGTTTTGATTCAAAAATAGTAGGCATTGGAAACAAAAAAATATGTATAGTATTAATGTTTGATTGAAAATAGTAGGCATTGCAAATAAAAAATAATGTACATTTTAAAAAGAAAACATAAGAATAATGTTTTGATTGAAATATAGTAGCCATTCTAAAAAGAAAGCATATTATTAGTGTTTTGAATAGAAAATCGCAGACTTTTTGAAAAGAAAAAACTTCGGATTAGGGTTTTGATTGAAAAATATAAGACATTAAAAAAAAACAAAAGATTACTATTTTGATTAAAAAATAGCAGACATTTGCAAAAGAAAACATAAGATTAAGGTTTTGATTAAAAAATAGGTGTCATTAGAAAAAAAAAACATAGGATTAGGGTTTGTTTAAAAAAATAGGAGACATTATGAAAAGAAAATATACGATTATTGTTTTCATTCAAAAATAGCATGCGTTCCTAAAAAAATAAGAATATGATTTTGATTCAAAAATACTAAGCATTCCTAAAATAAAACATAGGATTAGAATTTTTATTCAAAAATAGTGGCATGATGAAAAAAATGTAGAATTAGATTCTTGACTAAAAATTAGCTGAGATTAACTAAACAAAAGATAGAATTAGTGTTTTGATTCATTTGATTCACAGAAATGAGACATTCTGAAAAAAAAAAAAGCAAAGGATTATTGTTTTGATAAAAAAAATTGAAAAATAGGGCACATTCCAAAATAAAAACCCTAGGATTATAATTTTGTTCAAAAGTAGCAAACATTTTGAAAAGAAAAGTAAGGATTAGGTTTTTGATTGAAAAATAGGAGATATTCTGAAAATAAATCATAGGTTAGGGAATCCTTGGGTAATTTTAGTAAGGTATTTTTCATAGGCAATCCGTTGCTAAATTTTCAAAAATTGAAATGTTAGGTCCCTGGGGTAATCCCTAGGTAATATTTGCTATAGATTGTTTCCTAGACAATTCATTAGCATTTCCTAGCTAAATATACTTAGAGATTATTTACAGAGTAATCCTTGGATAATAAAATTTGAAAAATATGATTATTCACTGGGTAATCCCCTAATAATATAAACAAAGTTTTAATTATTTGTTTTTAAATTTTATTATAAATTATAATACAAAAACCTGTATTAAATCATTTATTTAGAATAATCAATAAATTTTAATACAATATGCTAAAAATAACAATGTCAATCTATCATAATCAAGTACAAATTAAACATTGTCATACACATTAACAAAAGTGTAAGCACACATAGCTAACATAAGTGGCAAGTACAAAAATTCAAACATATCACAAGCAAGCAACCAATACAAGAAATAAGCAACATAAGAACAATAACTACTAATTTGGTGGAGTAAGATCAAGATCTTCATCATGACCTCCTCGATTTATTTAAGAAGGTGCTTGATTTTGAGATATAAGTAATCGTATCATCCTCTTCATTTCAGTCATCACTTTTCGAGTTTCCTGAAGCTCATGTTGATGTCACTCATCTTGGACTTGTAGTTGATTATGCACAGATGCTAGCTCATTTTGTAAATCTTCATTATTTTGCATAGTAGATGTTGCAGTTGAGTTATTGGCATTTGACTTAGAGCATCCATAATAGGAAGATGCTTGAGAACCAATACCATAGATTCTTCTTTTCTTCTCTCCACTAGTAGCTTCAATATAAAGGGTCAATTCTTCTATTGGACTAGGTTCTGGGTTTGTCGATCCAAATTCTGTAAAAATTGCATGTTGTTTCAAAGTCAATATCTTATCCTACATTCAAGACAAATTTTAATAATATAGATTTAGAAGAAAAAATGAACAACTTTAATTAAAATGTCATGGGTTGTAGAAATTCTTACATTGATTGTTTTTGACTTGAGATCTACAAAAGTTTCCCCACATGTTTTTGACTATTAGTATGCAAAGAAAGCTCATGTGGAGTGGCCTTCCGACCTAATTTAGATTCCTATAGCAATAACACATATTTAAATTTGTTAGCAACATATAATACATAAATTTGTAAAATAAAAGAAACACATATCAATTCATTTAAAATCTAATATTTATACTTATAAGCTTCTTCCCATACTCAACATTAGATATTGATCCTCCTATATGTCAAGATGGCCCAGAAACATTACGTTGATTTTTAAAATTTATCTCTTGTTTTTTTTTTAATGTATGCCTATTCCAGACAGCTCTCCAATGTTTGTATTCCTCCTCACTTAGATACTCTTGCTTTGCTGTTGCATCCCTTATATCCCTTAAAAAATCACTATATCATAGTGAGGCTTTCAAAACCCAAGCATCTTTTTACTTGTACCTATAATGAAGAATACAAAATTAAGTGTTTCTACATTAGATAAATTTTTTTTTATTTTTAAATAAAGTAAAAATAAAACAAACTAATAAATAAATTAGAAATGATAATTGATGATACCTGAAATTCTTCAAAATAAAAGTCCCTTATAGGTTGTGTCACTGTCTTCCATGTGTATCCTTCAAAGTCAACTTTTTCCTTAAACTTTTTTGTGATTATCCATGTACATTTCCTAGATGGCTCTAACCTGCCATAGTTTAAGTAGAAAACAAGAAACACATAATACACATAACAAATACTATGACTGTCAAATTGTAAATACTTACAGTCCATTCACAACTGTGATAAGCAACCTCCCATCAATGGTTAAAGCATCTTGTGTGCTACCATAGTTTCCTTAAGTATCACTAACAGCTACAACATTTTTATTGGGTTGTTGAGATACAATACCATTCACTATTTTCTCAACACTTGGAATATTGGCATTTGAAAATGGTGCACTATCAGCATTGCTTGATCCTTCAATGTTTGAATGAGCATAAGAAGTGCTACCTGTACTCCTTCCACCTCTTAATCTGGTCGTTGCTTTACTTCTACCCATATCTATAAAATTATATAAATATAATTGGTTGATAAGTATGTAAATAGTACATGATATAAATAAACTAAAACAATGACTTTTGATAAAAGTAATATACCTTAGCAAAAGAAAACTAACATTGCACAATAATCATAACTTGAATAAAATTGCGAATCAACTACTACAATAAATAAAACATATTGCAACTTTTTAGCAATCTAGCAAGAAAACTAATGATTACAACTCATTATCATTGAATATATATTCATCTTCATCATGTTCTGATTTGTCTTCAGTTTCATAATCTGTTTCAATTTCATCTTCCAGTATATCATTATGGCTATTATCAACCTTCATGAAACCTCCATTTGAATCGTTTAGAGGTCTCGGTATATCATCGGCATTATCAACGGAGTGTTCTTAAATTTCATCTTTTTGGAATGCCAAATTTGCTATTGGAGCATCAACAACTTGTCCTGGCTTAATTTTGCATACAGTCCACCAATTGTCCTTGTCACGTTTCATGCTTAGATAAGATGTATAATATACTTGTGTTGCTTGTGTAGATAAAATGAAAAGTTCATCCTTGTTAAAACTTCTTTTGTGATTGATATCCATAAGACTGTAATCGTTATGTATCTTCATCCCAACATTTACAGTTGGATCAAAACAATCACACTTGAATGATGTAGTCCTTTTTATTGGAAGTGTTGGATATTCTAATTGTATAATCTCCCTCAAACGACCATAATAATCATATGATGTTGCATTGTAATTAGAACCCTTTACACACACTCCAATATTATTTGTCATTCTTCTCAAACCATGCTCAATTTTGTGGAATATATATCCTTTGATGAAATATAATGGATAAGTTATCGCAACTTTTAAAAGACTACTTGCGAGATCCTTCATCATTTGATTTGTCACATTTTTATTAGGATCCCATGCCTACATAATAAGATGGAATGTTAATATTAACAGGCATGAAATCAATATATTGGGATTGATAAATAAGAAGACTATGTAAAGGTTAAGACTTACATAAATCCTACACCAGTTAGTAAATTCATTTTCCAATTTATCATCAACTTGCGCATTAGTTATATTTGGTGTATCTTCCACAAATATCCTTCAAAGGTGAAATCGTATGGGTTAAAAAAATGAGAGAAAAGGTTTGCTTTCTAATTAAATTGAAATAGAGAAGCATAATTGATATATTGTTGAACCTCATCGCAATTTAGTAAGACCTAAGCTTGAGCTTGATGGTATTCTTTATCAGTCAAACATCTTGATTTTGCTTGTCCATATTGTGGACCAGGAAAACTGAATATTGAAAGAAGATCTTTAGATGTTTCAACCTTTCCTCCGTCATCATTACGAGGTACATTTCTTATCTTTGTGTTCACATGAGGCTCAAAGTAATATTAACAAAAAGTTGATGCTTCTTCAACTAAGTACGCATTTCAAATTGAACATTCAACCTTCACTTTCTTTATTACTTTCTTCTTTAAATGATGTAAGAACCTAAATTAAGAATAAGAATAGTCATATCAAATTTAAAAAATGGATGATAAACAAAATTATATTTGCTGAATTCATATTAAGGTTTACCTCTCAAATGGGTTCATCCAATGATATTACACTGGCACCTCTCAAATTGGAAGTTGTTCCATTGAGTTAAAGAAACCTGGAGTGAATAATCACTCTAACTTCCATAAAATTATAGGAATTTCTTCGATAAGTCTATTCATGTCTTCCACTCTAATCATAGAACAAGTAACGTATTTGAAAAATAGGTTTAAATCTGTCAAAGCTTTCCATACCGACAATGGTAATAATTCACGAAATGTTATAGTGATTAACCTTTGCATGAATACATGGCAATCATGGCTTTTCATCCCATACATCTTATACTTGCACATATCAACACACTTTGCCATATTTGAAACATACCCATCCGGAAACCAATGTTGACTTACCCATTCACGAACAACTTTTTTTTCCCTCCTTACTTAAGCTATAACAAGCTTTAGGATATTTCTCGGTTGCTTCATTTTTCTCCAATTCTTTATGCTTGCAATGTATTTTCACATCCTCTCTTGCTTTTGCATTATCTTAGATTTTGCCTTCCACATCTATCATAGTGTCAAACACATTTTTAATATGCATGACATCAAGATTATGATGAATGAGATCAGTACTCCAGTAAGGCAAATCCAAAATTATGCTACGCTTGTGCCATCCACTTGACATACAAATAGGAGCATTCAACTGTTTAGAACCAACTTCTATTATTTTCTTCAATTTTAAGACTTTGATTTGTTTCAAAATTTGATGCCTACAAAAAACAGATGATGATGAAGACTCTTCAATCTTGTTCTTTAGGAAGTCATTTCTGTTTCTTCTAAAAGGATAATGTGTAGGTAAGAATTGCTAATAACAATCAAACCATGAAATTTTACCACCATTAATAAGGCTATAAGACTTTGATTTATAGATATAGTATGGACAAGCTTTTTTACCTGCTTTACCCCATCTTGATAGCATTGCAAAAGCTGGGAAGTCACTAATGGTCCACATGAGTGCAACTCTCATTTGAAAATTTTGTTTCTCAGACACATCATATGTTTGTTCTCCAAAATTCAACAAATGTTTTAACTCTGCTATTAATGGTTGCAAGTTCATATCTAACTTTTGCTTTGGGTTTTTCAGGCAAAGTACAACAATAGTTAAAAACATATAAGGGCCCTTTATGCACATCCACGGTGGCAAATTATATGGCCTGATAATAACAAGCCAATAAGAATATTGCTTGTTTGATTGTCCAAATGGTTCGAACCCATCAGTAGATAACCCAAGTCTTACATTTCGAGCCTCTGATGAGAAAGAAGAATGTGTCTGATAGAAATGGTTCTATGCTTCGGCCTCAGAAGGATGGAAAATCACGACATCTTTTTTTATCATGCTCTTTGTGCCATCTCAAATCCTTTGCCGTCACCTTTGAAGCATACAATCTTTGTAGCCTAGCTGTCAGAGGAAAATAATACATCTTCTGATTCGGTGAATTATCTTTGTGATTTCCTATGGCTTTCTTTCCACTTTTATATCGAGAGTGGTTACAAGCCTTGCAACTTCTTCTGTCACTATCCACACCACAGTATAACATACATCTATTTATGGAACAATGGATTTTCTCACATGGTAGACCCAAGCCTACAACAATCTCCTTTGTATTATAGAAGTCATCAACCAACTTATTATTAGCTGGTAATGCCTCTTTTATAAATTCCAATACAGCATCATAACACCTCTATGACATTTGAAACTCAAATTTTATTGTTAATAATCTTGCAACAGTGGATAATTATGTGTCCGCTTCACATCTAGGCTGTAAAGTTTCTTTTGCTGTACGAAGCATGTCATACAATTTTGGACTTGTGGAGTTTGGTATTTCCTCTTCATTTTCATCATAATACGGATCAAAGTTAGGACCAATTGCATCAATAATCATGTCCCTGCATGAACTTGATCCTTCCACACCTTGCGATCTCAAAGGGTTGCATTGAGTTTCAATACAATTTGCATATAGCAATGGTTCCCCATGACATACCCACTGACGATAATCTTGAATAAACCCATTCTTTACAAGGTGCAGCTTCACATTATCAACCACTTCAAACCTTTGAGTTTGACACTTACAACAAGGGCATCTTGTTTTATCACCATCCATAAATATAAGTTGGTCAAAAGCATATTTGATGAATGACTCTACCCCAACCACAAATTCATGGTTAATGGACTTATATCCATGTGTAAGTCTATTTTACATCTAATCTCGATTAGTCCCCATCTATATTCTGATAACATAAAAGAACAATCAATTTTCTATAAGTAACTCATGTCTATAGAATAAAAATATACTCAAAACACATACAATAAAAATGAAAATTTGTTAATTTCCTTGAGACATATGCCTTGGCTAACTAATTCATTATAGTTTTTTTTTCTTTAAATTGTTATTGTTTTAAAGGGTCTACAGTTAATTACTAGTTAGGTTTTGTGTCGTGGATAAGATTGATAAGCCCTAAGTGAGAACTTTATTTTGTTTGTCAGATTAAAAGACATCGTTTAGTGATAACAACAACAACAACAACAACAACAACAACAACAACAACAATAATAATAATAATAATAATAAAATAATAATAATAATAATAATAAACTTATGAAAGTCTCCTGTGGATATGCTTCAACTTATGAGCTTCTATATGTGACTACGTACTACTACATATACAAAGCTATTAATGCATATTGATGAACCACTCATTTTATTCAAAATATCTTTATGCAAATAGTTTTTATTTATTGAATATAATCATAATTTTAATATTGTTATCAAGAAAGTCTCTTGTGGAATGATTTTTGCTTGAATGCTAACAGGAAAGTAAATATATAATGAATAAGGGGACTTGCGAAAAATATCAGACATTGCGAAAAGAAAACATAGGATTATTATTTTTATTAAAAAATAAGAGACATTCCAGAAAGAAAAATAGGGTTAGAGTTTTGATTAAAAAATAAATGACATTAAGAAAAGAAAACATAGGATTCGGATTTTCATTGAAAGATAGGAGACATTAGTAGAAGAAAACATAGGATTAGGGATTTTATTCAAAAAATAGGAGGTATTACAAAAAAAAAAAATAAAAATAAGATTAGTGTTTCGATAAAAAAAATTAGCAGAGATTGCCAAAAACAAATGATAGGATTAGGATTTTGATTAAAAAATTGAAACATTATGAAAAGAAACAAAGGAATAGGGCTTTGATTCAAAGCATAAAAATAGGACAAATTATGGAAAGAAAAACTAAACATTAGGAATTTGATTCAAAAATAGTATACATTCCGAAAAAAAGAAACAAAAAAGTTTTGATTAAAAAATAGGAGACATTATGAAAAATAAACATAGGCTAGGATTTTGATTTAGAATAGAGAAATAGGAGACATTACAAAAAGAAAACATAGAATTAGTGTTTTGATTGAAAGATTGAAGACATTTTAAAAAGAAAAAGAGGATTTCGGTTTTTGTTCAAATATAGTAGGCATTCTGAAGAGAAAACATAAGATTGGGGCTTTGATTAAAAAATATGAGACATTAAAAAAAGAACATAGGATTATTGTTTTGATTACAAATAGAAAACATTCGAAAAGAAAACATAATATTAGGCCTTTGATTAAAAATAAGAGGCATTCCAAGAAAAAAAACTTAGGATTAGGGTTTTGATTAAATATATGTGACATTATGAAAAGAAAATATACGATTATTGTTTTTTTTTTAAAATAGCATACATTAAAAAAAAACATAAGATTAGGGTTTCGATTCATAAATAGGTAACGATCAAAAAAGAAAACATAATATTTGGGTTTTGATTCAAAAATAGGAGCTATTGTGAAAAAAAAAAAACATAGGATCAGGGTTTTGATTGAAAAGTATGAGACATTATGAAAACAAAACATAGGATTAGGATTTTGATTCAAAAATAGCTGGCATTCCGAAAAGAAAAAATAAAATTAAGATTTTGAATAAAAAATAGTAGAAATTCCGAAAAGAAAACATACAATTAGGAATTTGATTGAAAAATAGGAGATATTACTACAAAAAAAAAAAAAAAAAAAAAAAAACCGGATAAGGGTTTTGATTAGAAACCGAAAAATGGCAGTAATTTACAAAAAAGTATAGGATTATTATTTGGATTCAAAAATAGGAACTATTCCATAAAGAACTCATATGATTAGTGTTTAGATTGAAAAATATGAGACATTGCAAAAAGAAAAAATAGGATTATTGTTTCCATTAAAAAATAGCACACATTCCCAAACGACAACATAAAATTACGGTTTTGATTAATAAAGAGGAGGCATTCAAAAAAAAATTAATAAGATTATGGTTTTGATTAAGAAATAGAAAAAAATATGCAAAGAAAATATACGATTATTGTGTTGATTAAAAAATAGTAGGCATTCCTAAATAAAAACATAGAATTACTGTATTAATTAAAAATAATAGGCATTCTAAAAAAAAAACATAGGATTAGCATTATTATTCTAAAGTAGGAGCTGTTATGGAAAGAAAACATAGGCAGAGGTTCCAAGAGAAAAAGATAGTGTAGGGGTTTTAATTAAAGAAAATAAGGCATTTCGATAAGAAAACAAAGGATAACGATTTTGATTCAAAACTGAAAAATAAAAGATATTACGTAAAGAAAACGTAGGTTTAGAGTTTTGATTGAAAAATAAAAGACATTACTATAAGAAAACATATGATAAGGTTTTGACTCAAATATAGTAAGCATACTGAAAAAAAAACATAGGATTAGAGTTTTGATTGAAAAATAGGAGGCATTAATATGAAAAAACATAGAATTAGCATTTTGATTAAAAAAATAGGAGATATCACAATAAGAAAACATCGGATAATGGTTTTGAATGAAAAATAGGAGATATTACTTTTAGAAACATAGGATTAGCATTTTAATTAAAAAACAGTGGACATTTTGAAAAGGAAACATAGCATTAGGATTTTTATTCAAAAATATGATACATTATGAAGAGAAAACATAAGATTAGCTGTATGATTCAAAACATGGTAAAAATTCCGAAAAAAACATACGATTAAGATTTTGATTGAAAAATATGAAACATTCTGAAAAAAAATATAGAATTAGGGTTTCGATTGCATGGCAGGAGACATAGCGAAAAGAAAACATAAGATTAGTTTTTTTATTCAAAAATAGGAGGCATTTCGAAAAGAAATATAGGATTAGGGTTTTAATTGAAAAATATGAGACATTTCAAAAGGAAAACATTGATTACTTTAAGAAAACATAGGTTTCGGTTTTGATTAAAAAACAAAAAATTGGGGACTTTAAACAAGAAAACATAGGATTAAGGTTTTGGTTCAAAAATATCAGACATTTTCAAAAGAAAACATAAGATTAGGGTTTTGATTGTAAAATAAGAGACATTTCAAAAATAAAACATAGGATTACGATTTTTATTCAAAAATAGTAGGAATTACGAAAAGAAAACAAAGGATTAGGTTTTCATTAAAAATTAGTAGAGATTCCCAAAACAAATGATAGGATTAGGGTTTTCATTGAAACATAGTAGTTATTTTGAAAAAAAAAAGTATTGGGGGTTTGATTGAAAAATAGGAGACATTACTATTAAAAAAAAATATTGGATTGTGGCTTTGATTAAAAGATTGGAGACATTTCAAAAAAGAAAACGTATGATTAAGGATTTCATTGAAAATAGCAGACATTATTACTATAAGAAAATATAGGATTAAGGTTTTCATTTAGAAATAGAAAACATTCAGAAAAGAAAACATAGGATTTTAGTTTTGACTTAAAAATAGCAGGCATTCCAAAACAAAAAAAAAAAACTTAGGATTTCGGTTTTCATTAAAAAATTGGAGACATTACAAAAAAAATTCATACGATTATTTTTTTTTATTCAATATTGGCAAACATAAGACTTTTTTTTAATGAAAACCCTAACCGTATTTTTTCTTATAGTAATGTCTCCTATGTTTCGCTTTCAAATTGAAAGACTAATCCTATGTTTTCTTTTCGGAATATGTCCTATTTTTAGTTTAGAATCAATACGATAATCCTTTGTTTTATTTTTAGAATGTCTCACTTTTTTGAATAAAAACCCTAATTTTATCTTTTGTTTTGGGAGTGTTTGCTATTTTTTAATCAAAAACAATAATTGCATGTTTTTTTTCATATTGTCTCATATTTTTTTAATCGAAATACCAGTCCTAATTTTTTTATGCCTCCTATATTTTAATCTAAACTCTAATCTTATGTTTTCATTTGGAAATGCCTGTTTTTTTTAAATCAAAACAATAATCCTATGTTTTTTTTCCTGAAAAAATGAGACATGCCAATAATAAAACATAAAATTATAGTTTTTTAAATCAAAGCTGAAAAAATGAGACATTCAAGAATTAGGGTTTTATTTCAAAAATAGCAAACAATCCAAAAATAAAAGATAATCATTAGGTTTTTTCTTGACAAATAAGAGATATTCCAAAAAAAAAATATAGTGTAGTGTTTTGATTCAAAACTGATAAATTGGAAACAATAAGAAAAAGAAAACATATGATTCGTATTTTGTTTGTAAAATAGAAGACATTCTAAAAAGAAAATAGATGATCAAAGTTTGTATTCAAATATAGTAGCCATTGCGAAAAGAAAATATAGGACAAGAGTTTTGATTGAAAACAGGAGATATTGCTTTTTGCTGGTGATAAGCTGTACTAAACTTCAACGTTGACCTAAAAGCTTGCTATAATTCAGGCTAGAATCTGGATATGAATCTGCGATCTCAATCTAAAACAATATAGATTGGCATAGCATGAAGTATAACAACTTCATTAAGGTAAATGTGCTTCAACTTCTCTAAGGTATCTCTTCCACAAATATCTAGAAAATGCACTGACTTCATTAGTCAATCTAGAATTACCCATACCATATCATGACTATGAGATGAACAAGGTAAACCAATGACAAAATCCATGGTGATGTGCTCCCATTTCCACTTTGGAATAAGAAAGGGCTATAACAATCCTACTTGTCGTTGATGCTCTGCTTTCACCTGTTTTCATACTAGACACCTGGCAACAAAATTGGCAATCTCCCGCTGCATTCTTCATCACCAGTAGTTCTCTCTATGGGATCTGTACATCTTGGTACTACCTGGATGAATGGTAAACATTGTAGAATGTGACTTTTCTAGGAACTTCTTATGAAGTGTAGGATTGTTAGTAACACAAAGACAACTTTGAAACTCGAAAGTAACATCAGCTCGAGTTCTAAATTTACTATCTTAACCTTGCGCTATCATAGTCCTTTAGCAGTTCCACCCATCTGTGTTGTTTTAAATTTAATTCCTTCTAGCTGAGTAGGTATTTTAAAGTTTTGTCTCCTATCTTTCAATCAAAATCCTATTCCTATGTTTTCTTTTCTTAATGTGTCCGATTTTTTAGTTTTGAATCAAAACTCTAATCTTTTGTTTTCTTTTCAGAATGTCTCCTATTTTTGGATCAAAAGCTTAATCTTTTGCTTTCTTTTGGGATGTTTACTATTTTTAAATTAAAACACTAATCTCATATTTTTTTTATAGTAATGTCTCCTGTTTTTCAATCAAAATCCTAATCCTATTATTTTTTTAAAATGTCTCTTATTTTTCAATCAAAACTCTAATTCTATGTTTTCTTTTAGCAATATGTACTATTTTTGAATAAAAATCCTATATTATTTTTTTTGCAATGTCTATTATTTTTTAATCAAAACCATAATCGTATTTTTTTAGGGAATGTCTCTTATTTTTCAATCAAATCAATAATCTTATGTTTTCCTTTTGGAATATCTGATATTCTTCAATCAAAACCCTAATCCTATGTTTTTATTTTTGAATTTCTCCTATTTTTGAATTAAACCCCAAATCCTATGTTTAATTTTGTTAATGCCTGCTATTTTTCAATCAAAACACTAATCCTATATTTTCCTTTAGAAATGTCCTAGATATTTTGGTTTTTAATGAAAACCCAAATCCTGTGTTTGCTTATAGTAATGTTTTTTATTTTTAATGAAAACCCTAATCCTATACTTTCTTTTTGAAATGTGTCATATTTTTCAAGCAAACCCGTAATCCTATGTTTTTTTCTCGGAATTTATACTATTTTTTAATGAAAACCCAAATCCTATGTTTTCTTATAGTAACGTCTTCTAATATTCACTCAAAACCCTAATCCTTATGTTTTTCAATATGTCATATTTTTCGCCAAAACTCTAATCCTATGTTTTCTTTTCAGAATGTCCACAATTTATTAATCAAAACTCTAATACTACGTTTTCTTGTAGTAATGTGTCCTATTTTTCATTCAAAACCCTAATTCCATGTTTTCTTATACTAATGTCTCCTATTTTTCAATTAAAATCATAATTTTATATTTTCTTTTTGGAATGCTTACTTTATTTAAATTAAAACTATAACCCTATGTTTTCTTTTGGGAATGTCTCTTCTGTTTTTCTTTTCAAAATACCTATTATATTTCAATAAAAAAACTAATCTTATGTTTTCTTTTCAAATTGTCTACTATTTCTTAATCAAGACCCTAATGCTTTGTTTCCTTATAGTAACTTCCCATATTTTTCAATCAAAACACTAATCCTACGTTTCTTTAATGTCCCATATTTTGCAAGCAAAACCTGAATCCTATGTTTTCTTTTCTTAATGTCTCCTATTTATCAGTTTTAAATCAAAACCCTAACCTATGTTTTCTTTTGAAAAGTTTACTATTTTTTAATGTCTACTATTCAATAGGAGACATTCCCTTATTGTTTTTATAATTTCTCATTATATCTCACATTTTTCAATTAAAACATTAATTCCATGTTTTTGTTTCACAATGTAACCTATTTTTCAACTAAAAGTATAGGATCAGAGTTTTGATTAAAAAATATGAGATATTTTAAAAAAAGCATAGGATTATATTTTTTATTGAAAATAGGGGCCATTACTATAAGAAAACATAGGATTAAGGTTTTCATTAAAAACAAAAAAAATAAGGGACATTTCCAAAAGAAAACATAGGATTAATAATTTGATTCAAAAATAGCAGAGATTCATAAAATAAAACATAAAATTAGTTATTTGATTGAAAAATAGGATACATTCGGAAAAGAAAAACATAGAATTATGGTTTTGATTGAAAAATATAAGATATTAAAAAAAATATAAGATTATTGTTTTGATTCATAAATAATAGACATTCCAAAAAGAAAACACAGGATTAGGGTTTTAATAAAAAAAATATAAGACATTATGATGCTCTAACCGTAAGTATACCGGTCGCAAGCAAGTAATATAGTGGTACCACGTGAGGGGTAGTGTTGTTGAACCACAGAGAACTGTACTCAAAGTACTAATTGCTCGTTTAATGTCTAGTAAAAACTAATTGAGAAAAACTTGAATTATAAAATGATTAAGAGAAGGCAAATTGGTAGAGAGGGTAGGAGATTAGAATCGAGTGTTCAGTAATACAAGAGCAATGCCCCGGAGTGATCCCTAAGACTAGTGCATGTTATCTTGCCCTAAATGTCTACCAGGTACATCCCAAGGATACAAGTGTGTGCTCATAAGCAATGTTGCATCTATGAGTTCTCATGTACACCGAGTTTTGCTAAGATAATTGTCCGTCTCTCGCACATAAGCTACGCACCGAGTTTTAACCTAACAACCGTGTAAATCGAAGACATCAAGTTATGCAACACAAGATTAAACACAAGCATCAAATAGAACTCTATAGAACAAGTAAAATCAATTGTATAATCATTACAATTCGTCTAAGCTCTCAAACCCTTGGGCACTATGGCCAGTTAACCCCTCATGGGCAGGTACAACAAAAAAAGAACAATGAAAGAACAACAAAAGGAAGACATGACTCCTTTCTATGTGCCTTATGACCTTCCTTGCCAAGACCTTATGCTAACCCCACCTCTCATGGTGCCTCCGACTCGTCCTTGGTCTCCTTAGGTGGTGTAGTGAAGCTTGATCCTTGATATTATCAATGTTCTCCTGGTGGAGAGAAGAGTCCCCGAACAAAGATAAGAAAGAAACCCTAAAATTTGGAGTTAAAAAGGCAATTTCGGGGCTTGACACGGTCTGGACATGCTGCATAGGCACCGGTGTGTGGTGACCGTGTTCTTCTTGGGACACTCCCTTATCAGGATTTTGCTGCTTTCTTTCCAAGTTTGGATTTGTAGTGGATCAGACACGGCCATGATCTACCAGTGTCAGCTAGTTCTTTTCCCTCAGTCGTTGAACATGCACGAAACACAATCAATTTCACTCCAAAATGATTCAAGCCCACAATTCCTACACAATGAACATTATATCTTAAATAGCACCAATTATACACAAAAATATGCTAAAGGATGACTAAAAGAATAGAGTAAAGGGCATGAAAACATGATATAAAATGCACTCATCACATTACTAAAAGAAAACATAGTATGATGCTTTTGTTTGAAAAATAGTAGACAATCCTAAAGAAAAAAGAAAAGATTATGGTTTTGATTGAACAATATGCAGAATTTTGAAAAAAAAAACATAAGATTAGGGTTTTAATTGAAAGATAGGATTAGTAATGTTTTCTTTAGGAAATGTCACTTTTTTCCAAAACATATGATTTACATTTTGATTGCAAGATAGGAGATATTTCGAAAAGAAAACATAAGATTAGGGTTTTGATTGAGAAATTGCAGGCATTCCCAAAAAAAACATAGGTTAGGGTTATTATTGAAAAATATGAGTTAGAAAAAGAAAACATACAATTACTATTTTGATTCAAAAATAGCAAACATTACCAAAAGAATGCATCAGATTATAGTTTTGTTTAAAAAACATGAAATATTCTCAAGAGAAATTATAGGATTATTGTTTTGATTCAAAACTGAAAATAGGACACATTCAGAAAAGAAAAAATAGGATTAGGGGTTTGATTCAAAAATAGGAGACATTAGGAAAATAAATCATAGGATTACGATTTTGATTAAAATATAGTAGGCACTCTGAAAGCAAAACATATAATTAGGTTTTTGAATGAAAAATAGGAGATATTAGGAGACATTGCGAAAAGAAAACATATTATTAGGGTTTTTATTGAATATGAGACATTATTATAAATACGCATAGGATAAAGGTTTTGATTTAAAAATAGTAGACATTCCAAAAAGAAAACATAAAATTAGGGTTTTGATTAAAAAATATGAGCCATTAAAATAAACCTTGGATTAGCGTTTTCATTAAAAAATACGAGACATTAAGAAAAGAAAAAAAATATGGTTATTATTTTAATTAAGAAATTACAAACATTACCAAAAGAAAAAATAAGATTAGGGTTTCGATTCAGAAATAGGAGGCATTCTAATAGTATTTTTAACAAAAATGGAGGAATTACAAAAAAAAAAACATAAGATTAGCGTTATGATTAAAAAAATTAGCAGAGATTTCCAAAATAAAAGATAGGATTAGGGTTTTGATTAAAAAACATAAGACATTACGAAAAAACCAAATATTGGGATTTTGATTCAAAACTGAACAATAGGATACATTTCGAAATGAAAACATAGGATTAGCATTTTGATTAAAAAACAACATATATTCTGAAAAAAAGAAAGGATTAGGTTTTTGATTGAGAAATAGGAGGTATTTAAAAAAAAAAAAAAAAAACATAGATTAGTGTTTTGATTTAAAACTGATAAATAGGACACATTAAGAAAAGAAAACATAGGATTTGGGTTTTCATTGAAAGATCGGAGACATTCTGAAAAGAAAACATTGGATTAGGGGTTTGATTCAAATATAATAGGATTCCGAAAAGAAAACATAAGATTAGGATTTTGGTTGAATAATAGGAGACATTACTATAAGAAATTATAGGATTAGGGTTTTGATTCAAAATATTTATCTACTATTTTTTAATTAAAACAATAATCCTATGTTTTTCTTTTTGAAATGTTTGATACTTTTTAATAAAAAAAATTGAGGGTTTTTAATAAAAAATAGGAGTCATTAAAAAAAACCTTAGGATTAGGGTTTTGATTAAAAAATATGAGACATTTCGTGAAAAAATCCTTATTTGTTAAAGATAGGATTAAGGTTTTCATTGAAAACAGATAAATAGCAAACATTTAGAAAATGAAACATAGTATTCGGGTTTTGATTGAAAAATAGGAGACATTCCGAAAAAAAAAACATAGGATAAGAATTTATATTCGAATAAAGTTGCCATTCTAGAAAGAAACGAAAGGATTAGAACTTTGATTGAAAAGTAGAAGGCATTACTATAAAAAAACACAGTATTAAGGTTTTGATTGAAAGATAGTAGACATTCACAATAGAAAACATAAAATTATTGTTTTGTAATATCCTTAGGATTAGTGTTTTGGAATATCTGAAATGAAAACTTAGGATTAGTGTTTTGGAATATCCTTTAATCCAAATGAAGAGATAGGATTTAAGTTTTGAGTGAAAAATATGAGACATTTCAGAAAGAAAACTTAGCAAGAGATTCCCAAAACAAAAGATAGGATTAGGGTTTTGATTAAAAAAAATGAGATATTCCGAAAAGAAAAATAGGATTATGGTTTCGATTTAAAAGTAATAAATAAGTGAAATTAGGAAAAGAAAATATAGGATTCAGCTTTTGATTGAAACATACTAGCCATTCCAAGGAAAAAAAATATAGGATTAGGGTTTTGATTCAAATATAGTAGGCATTCTAAAAAGAAACATAGGATTAGGAGTTTGATTGAAAAATATGATACATTACTATAAGAAAACAGAGGATTAGGGTTTTGGTTGAAAAATAGGAGGCATTACAATAAGAAAACATAAGATTAGTATTTTGACTAAAAAATAGGAGGCAATATGAAAAGAAAACATAGGATTAGGATTTTGATTCAAACATAGGAGGCATTACAAAAAGAAAACATAAGATTAGGGTTTTGATTCAAAAATAGTAGTCATTAAAAGAGAAAACATAGGATAGTGTTTTGGTTAAAAAATAGAAGGCATTATGCAAAGAAAACATAGGATTATATATATATATATACTGAATATGAATTCTCTGTTTTTCATTATTAGATTCATTTTAATAGACAAACAAGCTTGAAATAGTATATATTTACATAGTGGTTTTCTAAATACTTTAAAGGAGAACATGTTGTTCATAGAGTTGGTATTTAATTAGGGTTATAATTAATACGTAGACAGAAAGAGAGAAATTGAACTAGATGAATTCAGTTAAAAGGTGAACAAGTGGTTGCAGCTTCTAATGACGATTTCTATTTGGATGGTTGTGCTAATAATATGGATCTGAATCATCTGATTCTTATGCAATTGTGAGATGAAAAAGAGAGTATCAGGGTACTAATGCCAAAACAAAACATCAGAATTCATTTATTTAAACTCGGTGACACGAGTCGGATTTTAGAGTTCATATGTTTACCCTCGGTGACTCGAGCCAGAATATCAGAAGCCGTTATTCTTCACTGACGGAACGGTGGGAAACTGCAGTTTCTATGTCAGAAGTACGTGTCGACACGGTCAATGATTAATCCCCAGTGACAGGATTATTGCACAGTTAATTGGGCACTACGAATTTTTATAGCAAAAATATGTCAGATCTAAAATTTATTGTCAACACAGTAATACTGAAATTTAGTGATCCCGGTTTTTAACAAAAATAATTCCAATTATAACTACAATAACACATTTAGCAAAACGATAATTTAACAACCAATATGTGACAACATCAATTAATATAAATAATCAATACTATCTACACAAATAAGACTATGTGATATATATATATAAATAATTTCGGAAAGAATGTCACATTCAATAACATGTTTCTTTCTTTTCTTTTAACAATTTGATAATAAAATAAAATAAAATAAAATAAACAAAGGACAACCAAATGAAAAACTCATGTCAGGTTAACAAATACAATCTGTACTATGATAAAATATCATAATTTAAATAGCATTAACATGTTTGGATGGAAAAGAAATATATATCAATAATCATATATACAATTTGTGAATAGTATAAGAATAGTTTTTTTTTTCTAAACAGTAAATTCCAAATTAATCAAATAATTATGTAAAGCACAATCAAAAATAAAAAATTTGCATATACATATATATACATATTTATACGTGGTTTACTTACCCGTCAAACACCAAAAAATAAAAACACCCAAAATTAGGCTTCCACAGAATATCCTATATTAAGATTAAAAATTTCAAGGCAAATCAGAATTCATTCGACACAATTAACAATTTTCAGAGTATTTTGTCCTATGAGAAATTAATAAACAAAATGGAAGAGAATAATAATAAAAACAATCAGTGGTAAATTCCTTAATTATGGGTTCTAACGGCATCTAACCCAAAGATTAATTGTGAGTGCTTGGAATTTTAATTGAACGGAATTTACAAAATACAAACCAAAGGAATAGTTGGAGCAAGCCTATCAATAAATATCTAGTAACGAATTGATCAAAATCAGAGTGAATAAAAATAAACTAGGCTGATAACTTAAGAAACACATTAAAGCCTTCTACAGTGTGTCACATGGGATAAAATGAAAGAGGTTAACTTTTCACTTTGGCCATAATCATTTCAGGAAAAGTACTAGTTATAATTAATAAAATATCAGCTTAACAGTACATTTACACTTTAATTCACTGAGTCCTGAAAATGGCATACAACTCAGGACGTATAGAATGGTGAACAGAAATTAGGTAGCATGTCCCACTACTTGTCTAAAAATGAAATGTATAGATACAAATACACATTTAACCATCGGAGGACCACTATGCATAAGAAGTACATGTATAAAATCTCAATGGAGTGAATCTAAAAATTAATGGAGTGAATCTAAAAAGAACAAACATGACTTAGACATGTCTAGTAGTCCAAAAATCCATTGAAGCAAGTAAGAATGTTGGGGAAAATGATTGTATCAATCATGGAAGAATGGTTGATTTTGATGATAATCAAACGTCTTTGCCTTTCTAGTTTAATTACTTTTTTTTTGTTTCTAAGATAATTACCTAGTAGCAAAAACATAAAAACAAATTTTGGCATCATAAGACATATTGAACCACTACTGTTATCCCATCATACACTAAGCACAAGAAGTTTGCAATTACACAACTTGGCTAAATATCCAAAGAAAATGATGCTTACATTACAACGAAAATGACACAACCCTCTTGACAAAGAGACTTATCTCTATCCTCGCCGCCAACACCACACACCTAACAGGAAGAAGAGAAAAGAGGCTAGATCTCTCCTCATTTCTTATTCAAATAGAGATCTAAACGGTAGAACAAGAAAATGGCTAGGGTTTTAAAATTAACATAAATAAATATAAACTTAAATGGGAGATTTTTCATTTCCTATTTTGTAACCCCCAAGCATGCAAAAATTTTAAACCTATAAATTGGGTGGGGCCCACAATTCCTCCATACTAAAAAAAAGTTTAGTCCTCTAAACTATTACCTGATCATAAGAAAAGATGTGGGTATTTCTCCCTTATCTCGGATTCTAACTCCCATGTCTCTTCACACTCTGAATGATTGGTCCACTGGACTTTTACATATGGAATGATTCGTCTTCTCAAAGTTTGTTCTTTGAAATCCACGATCTTCACAGGACGCTCCTCATATGACATATCATTATTAAGTTCAAACCCTGAAAACTGTATCACATGATCAGGATTTGTGATGAACTTTTTCAACATGGAAACATGGAACACATTATGCTCACGAGAAAGAGCTGGCGGTAGTGCAAGCCGATAGGCCACCTCGCCAATGCGCTCTAAAATCTCAAATGGGCCAATAAAACGAGGACTAAGCTTTCCTCTAACTCCAAAGCAAATTATTCCTTTGGTTGGAGCAACCCTCAAGAACACATGATCTCCAATCTGAAACTCCAAACTTCTTCTTCTTCTGTTGTCTGCATAACTCTTCTGTCTACTCTGAGCTGCTCGTAAATGATCTCTGATCAATCAGACCTTTTCTACTGTCATTTGTACAATCTCTGGCCCTAACAATCTTCTTTCTCCCACGTCATCCCAGCAAATAGGTGATCTGCATCTCCTGCCATATAATGCCTCATAGGGAGCCATCTGGATGCTTGCCTGATAGCTATTGTTATAAGCAAACTCAGTCAAAGGCAAGTGTCGATCCCATGAACCCCCAAAAACAAGCATACAAGACCGGATCATATCCTCCAGAACTTGAATTGTCCTCTCAGACTGGCCATCAGTTTATGGGTGAAAGGCTGTATTGAATGTCAATTTGGTTCCCAAAGCCTTATGCAAACTTTTCCAGAAGTGTGCCATGAATCGAGTGTCTCGATTTGACACAATTGACACTAGAACACCATGCAGCCTCACAATTTGTTCAATGTATAACTCTGCCAGCTTCTCCAAGGACATTCCAGTCTTCACAGCCAAGAAATGTGCCAACTTAGTTAATCTGTCAACCACAACCCACACACTGTTAGTACCTTTGCTGGTTCTTGGAAAACCAGATAGAAAATCCATCGCAATATTCTCCCACTTCTACTCTGGAATTGGAAGTGGTTGAAGAAGTCCTGCTGGTTTTTGATGCTCCACCTTAACCTGCTGATAGGTTAAACACTGTGCCACAAACTGAGCAATCTCCCGCTTCGTGTTATTCAACCAGAAAGTACTCTTCAGATCCTTATACATTTTAGTGCTGCCAGGATGAACCGAATAACTGGTGTAGTGAGCTTCTTCCATGATTTCTTTCTTTAACTCTGAATTATTTGGAACACAAATTTGATCTCCAAACCTCACTGAACCATCCTGATGGATCATGAACTGAACTTGAGTGCCAGCTTCTATCTCCTATCAAATCTTCTGGGAATAGCTATCTTCTGCTTATACCGCTTTAATTCTCTCCAAAAGCATAGGCTGCACCACTAAACTTGCCAAATAACCACATGCACCTTGTAGAACCACATGTAGCTCCATCCTCCTCATATCCTCAAGTATTGGTCTTTGCGAAGTAATCAACATAGCTACACTGCCAACAGACTTCCTGCTAAGTACATCAGCCACCACATTTGCCTTCCTGGGATGATAACTGATATTCAGATCATAATCCTTCAGCAACTCTAGCAATCTCCTCTGTCTCATATTGAGCTCCTTCTGAGTGAAAATATATTTAAGGCTCTTGTGATCTGTGAAAACTTCATAAGCCTCTCCATACAAGTAATGCCTCCAAATCTTTAAGGCAAAAATCACAACAGCCAACTCTAGGTCATGAGTGGGATAGTTTACCTTAAAAGGCTTTAACTGCCTTGAGGCGTATGCCACTACATGTCCATTCTTCATTAGGACACACCACAAACCAGTCTTACAAGCATCACTATAAATGATAAACCCTCCACCAGGAGATGGGAGTGTGAGAATGTGTGCAGACACTAATCTACGCTTCAACTCTTGGAAACTCTTCTCACACTGATCTGACCACTGAAAGATTGCTCCTATCCTGGTGAGTTTAGTTAATGGTACTGCTAACACTGAAAATCCTTCCACAAATCCTCTGTAATAACCAACTAACCCCAAAAAACTATGAACCTCTGTCACATTGGTGGGTCTTTTCCACTCAACAACTGCCTCTATCTTCTTGGGATCAACAGAAATCCCATCCTTGGTTATCACATGACCAAGAAAAGCTAATCTGTCCAACCAAAACTCACACTTAGAGAATTTTGCAAACAATTTCTTCTCCCTCAAGATGCTTAGTACAATCCTCAAATGCTCCTCATGCTCTTCTTGACTCTTCGAATACACCAGAATATCATCAATGAACACCACCACGAAGCTATCCAAGAAAAGCTGGAAGGTTCTATTCATTAAATCTATAAAAGCCGCTGGGGCGTTCGTCAACCCGAAAGGCATCACAAGAAACTCATAATGCCCATAACGAGTGCTAAATGCAGATTTAGATGCATCTTCTAGCTTATTCTTCAACTGGTGGTATCCTGATCGAAGATCAATCTTTGAAAATATCTGTGAACCTTGTTACTGATCAAAAAAATCATCTATCCGAGGTAGAATAGGAGCCATTCAAATATAAAGCATAGGATTAGGGTTTTGTTATAAAAATATGAGACATTAAGAAAAGAAAAAGATAGGATAAGGGCTTTGATTCAAAATGGCCGACATTCTAAGAAGAAAACATATGATTAGTGTTTTGATTAAAAAATAGTAGACATTCCGAAAATAAAATCTAGGATTAGAGTTTTGATTGAAAAATATGGAACATTACAAAAGTAAAACATAGGATTCTTATTTGATTCTAAAACAGCAAACATTGCACTGAAATGAAAAAATAATATTAGTTTTTTGAAAGAAAAAAGAGGCATTAAAAAAAATTAGGATTACAGTTTTGATTAAAAAATATGATGCATTACGGAAAGAAAACATACTATTATTATTTTTAATAAAAAATAGTAGACATTTGGAAAAGAAAAAAAATAAAATTAGAGTTTTGATTCAAAAATAGGAGGCATTCTGAAGAGAAAATATAAGATTTAGGATTTTGATTGAAAAATATGAGACATTTTGTAAAGAAAAAATAGTACTAGTGTTTTGATTGAAAAATATGAACTATTAATATAAGAAAATATAGGATTACGGTTTTGATTTAAAAATATGAGTCATTACCAAAAGAAAACATACGATTACTGTTTAAATTAAAAAATAGTAAAAATTTCCAAAACAAAATATAAGATTATTATTTTTATTAAAAAATAGGACACATTCCGAAAGATACCAAATGTTTAAAGTTTTTGTTGAAAAATATGGGAGATTTTGAAAACAAAACATCAGATTAGGCTTATGATTAAAAATTATGAGACATTCTGAAAAGAAAAGAAAGGATTATGGTTTGATTAGAAAAAAAAAGCAGCCATTATGAAAAGATAACATAGGATAAGTATTTTGATTCAAAAATAGCAAACATTCACAAAAGAAAATATAGGATTATTGCGTTGAATAAAAAATAGGAGCCACTCAAAATATAAAACATCGGATTAGAGTTTTGTTAGAAAAATATGAGACATTACGATAAGAAAACATAGGATTAAGGTTTTGATTCAAAATAGCTGACATCCTAGAAGAAAACATAAGATTAGTGTTTTGATTTAAAAAAAATAGACATTACGAAAAGAAAACATAGGATTAGAGTATTGATAGAAAAATATGAGACATTATGAAAATAAAACATATGATTATTGTTTTGATTCAAAAACATCAAACATTGGGTACAAAGGAAAAATAATTTTAGGTTTTTTATAACAAAAAGAGGCATTCAAAAAAAAATTGTGGATTTAGTTTTAGATTAAAAAATATGATGCATTATGAAAGAAAAACATAATATTATTATTTTAAATAAAAAATAGTAGACATTTTAAAAAGGAAAAATAAGATTAGGGTTTTGATTCAAAGATAGTAGTTATTCTGAAAAGAAAATATAGGATTTAGGATTTTGATTGAAAAATATGAGATATTGCAAAAAGAAAACATAGGATTAGTGTTTTGATTGAAAAATATAAGGCATTAATATAAGAAAACATAGGAATATGGTTTTGTTTTAAAACAAAAAAAATAAAGGGCATTTAAAAAAGAAAACATACGATTAGGGTTTTCATTCAAATATAGTACACATTCCGAAAAGAAAATATAGGATTAGTGCTTTAATTGAAAAATATGAGACATTACTGTAGGAAAACATAGGATTAGGGTTTTGATGCAAAGATAGTAGTTATTCTGAAAAGAAAACATAGTATTATTCTTTTGATTAAAAAACAGGAGAAATTACTATTAGAAAAACATAGGAATAGGTTTTGACTAAAAAATAGTAGACATTAAGACATAGAAAACATTAGACTTGGGTTTTGATTGCAAGATAGGAGACATGCCAAAAAGGAAACTTTGGATTAGTATTTTTATCCAAAAATAGGAGGCATTATGAAAAGAAAACTTATGATTAGGGTTTTGATTAAGAGTAAAACGTAAGATTAGAATTTTCATTAAAAACTGAAAAAAGGAACATTTTCAAAAGAAAACATAGCATTATGTTTTTCTTTTGGCAATGTCTACTACTTTTGAATCAAAACAATAATCATATGTTTTTTTATTGTGATCCTCACAATATTTAATCAAAACCCTAATTCTTAGATTTTTTGGAATGTCTCATATTTTTCAATCAAAACACTAATCCTATGATTTCTTTTTGTAATGACTCCTATTTTTGAATCAAAACCCTAATCCTATGTTTTCTTATAGTAACGTTTTGATTGAAAATATAAGATTAGGGTTTTTGATTGGTATGTGTCATATTTTTAATCAAAATACAAATCTCATGTTTTCTTTTGGGAATGTCTCTTATTTTTCAATCAAAGCTACAATCATATGTTTACTTTTCTTAATATCTACTATTTTTGAATCAAAAACATAATCATATGTTTTCTTATAGTAATTTCTCTTATTTTTCAACCAAAACTCTAATCCTATGTTTTTCTTTTCAAAATGTCTACTATTTTTTAATCAAAAAACTAATCCTATATTTTCTTTCGGGAATGTCTGCTTTTTTTAATAAAAAATCTAATGCTATGTTTTCTTTTATGTATGTCTCTTATTTTTTAATCAAAGCCCTAACCCTATGTTTTTTTTTCGTAATGGCTCCTACTTTCAAATTAAAACAATAATAGTATGTTTTCTTTTCATAATGTCTCATATTCTTTAATAAAGACAATAATCATAAGTTTCTTTTTGTTTTGATTGCCTTCAATTTTTTAACCAAAAACCTAGTCTTATGTCTTCTTTATGGAATGTCTACTATTTTTGTGTCAAAACACTAATCCAATATTTTCTTTTGCAAATGTACCCTATTTTTCAGTTTCTAATCGAAAACATAACACATTGTTTTCTTATAGTAATGTCAACTATTCTCCAATCAAAACCCTAACCCTATATTCTCTTTTAAGAATGTCTATTATCTTTCAATCAAAACCCTAGTCCTATGTTTTCTTTCAAAATACGCCCTATCTTTCAATCAAAACCTTAATATAATGTTTTATTTTCGGAATGTCTCATATTTTTCAACCAAAATCCTAATCCTATGTTTTTATTTTTGGAATAGCTACTATATTTCAATCAAAATAGTAATCCTTTCTTTAATTTTCAGAATGTCTACTATTTCTGAATCAAAAACCTTATCCTATGCTTTCTTATATGATTACGGTTTTGATTCAAAAAATTACAGGCATTACTATAATAAACCATAGGACTATGGTTTTGATTAAAAACAAAAAAATATGACATTTCGAAAAGAAAACACAAGATTAGGATTTTTATTCAATAGGAGACATTCCTAAAAGGAAATAAAAAATTATTGTTTTGATTTATAAATAGGAATCATTCTAAAAAGAAAAACATAGGATTAGTGTTTTGATTCAAATATAGTAACCATTATAAAAAAAATCATAGGATTAAGGTAATGGTAGACATTCCGTCGGTAGATATCATTATCGACAGAATATTGATCACCAATAATCTGTTACTAAATAGCATGTCGATAATGCCATTTCATTGCTATAACTAAATTATGTCAGTAAAAATAAAACATGACCGACAATACTATTTGTCTGTGATGTTTATATTTCAATCGGTATTGAATTTTTAAAATATATTTATTAAAATGATTATGTAAGTGTTATTCATCGTTAATGAACAAATGTTTGTCGGTAGAAAGTATTTTTGCCAGCCGGTGCTGATTATTAATTTAATATAATAACATCGGTAGAAGATACTTTTCCGTCGTTGGAAAGTGTTATTTTTGGTCACTTAAAAGTATCCATTTATTAGATTCTTGTCGGTAAAAATTGTTTTTCTGTCAGTAAAGACATTTTCATCCCTCAGTAAGGGGTATGAATTTATAAAATATACGTCGGCAAAAAATATTTTCTGTCGGCAAAACTATTACTGTTGGTTGGTAAATTGAATTTGTTAATAAAATTCTATCAGTAATACTAGATTGTTGGTAAAAGATAATAATATATGTGAATTCTATAGGTAAATGTATTTTTATATCAAACATTACATTTTCTATCACTAAAGAATACATTCTTTCGGAAAACATATCCTTTTTTCCGTCAGTAATACATTACTTATTTATTATTTATTATTTCTACAAATTTTTTATATTAAACTGCATGGTGCATGATACAAACATAATATCAAATACATTGAAATGTTCAACAAAACATAATAGAATCACTTGTTCATGTCAGCCATAAAATTATAAATCCATAATACAATCTGACCACACATGATAAAATCTTACAAATTATAAAGTTTTAAACAGTCAACCAAAAAACTAAGACAAGTTAAAATGCAGTCCAACAAAAAAAATTAGTAAGATTACCAAACTAAATGCCATCTCCATCTTCTTATGCATCTTCTCCTTCTCGACCTCGTTCAATGTGTTCTACATCGGCATTCCTTGAATTAATTCCCAATTGGCATGTTTGGAAAAACAATGTTGGATGCACTCCACCAACTCTATGATTTTATCCAGCTTTCTTTACAACCTTGCTTGACCTTTTTGAATACCTAAAATTGTATTTTCTAAATTTTTTACTTTCTCCGCAATTTGGTTTTGTAATATAGGTACATTTATTTGGTAAGGCTGATATGTCAATGGTCCACAAGCTGAGTCAGATGTGGAAGGCCCAGTAGATGGTGCACTAAACAATTGCCTTGAGTCCACCCTACTAACAAATCCATAAATACTTGTGCGAGCAGTCTTCAACCATCCAATTGCATTAGACCATGATTGACCATCGAAACTTGGATGGGAGGATGTATCATCATCATATTTGTCAACTAGTGCAGCATTACATTTTTCTTGTAACATGTTTAAAATCAACTATTATCATACATAATTTAGATAATATAATATGAATATAAAAAAGTGTATAAATGGTGCAATTTGACATATACTAATAACTCTTGACTTGTTGTTGACAAATTCCCCCTGACCACCCTTGCGTTTGTGTGTAACCTAAAAAAATTCAAAATATCCTACCTCCCTACCTAGCTTCTCAGCCTATATTCCATGTAAATAACATATAAATAAAAGATAACATTAGGATGGACTAACATAATTGTTACTTAGTTCATGATTTCATAACAAGTGCTAGTCATTAGTTCTTATAATTTGAAATTCAGTAATCTGAATTTTTAAACACTTAAAATTAACACAAACAAACCTCAAGACATTACATCCTCTATTTTACATTATCTAATGCTAGTCATTAAGTCATATAGCTTACAACCTCTGTTTTACATTACAAATGAAAGAATGTCAAACAAACATATCTTGAACATATAGCTATGTCATTAGGTCACATAGCATGCACCAATGGAAAAAGCTGGAGACATAACATCAAATTCAATATAAAAAAGTTTTCTAGAATATACATCAAAAAAATCGAGTATCACACATTGAAATTTCATATCACAGCTTTTGATAAGAAGTAAAATCATTATGAAATTGCAAATGCAATTTCGATATCAAATTAGACAGCTTTTTTATGCATTCTTCTTTATATAACATGTTCTTTTCAACAAGCCCAAAATCCTAGTGAACTTATCTCAAAAAAATAAACATTTTTACACAAAAAGTCCTTCTATACTCATAAAATGTATTCACACACACAAAAAGCAAAATCCCACCAATGTAATTCACATAAAATGCATTCAAAATACATATTGCAACATGGCAAATGCTTAACAGAACAAAAGTTTTGCATTTTGTAGTTTAAGGTGAGAGATCATCAAAAACTTTTGACATATAATACTTAAAATCCTCAATTAGAATTCAGATTCAATAGCCTTAAATCAACAACCATTTCCAAAAATGTTACACAAAAAAAAGCAATCTTTCTTATCATACATATTATGAGCACTAATAAATTATACACGAAAAGCTACAATAATTAACAAATTCTTAATCAGTAACCAGAATATTATCATGTAATTAAGATAGAGACAATTAATGAAGATAAACATCATTGAAAATCATACTAATTATTATAGAAACAAGAACAAAAAGCAAAACTAAATAATAATAAAAGGAGAACAGGAAGTAATAAAGGATTTAAATTAAATTAATGAAAAGTTAGGAAAATATTACTAAAAATAATAATAAATCAGAAATGCATACCAGCTTGATACCATTAACAACAAAAGGCCGTGAACCACCTGTGTTATTGGTAATGCTTCCCTCTTTTCTGTTAGTCAATTTGCGTTGCTTTTCCTGATTTAGATTGCCATGCATTTGTACCCCATTTATTATCAATGAGGGCATCCCACGCATCCTTTTTTATTCACTCATTTTCCAATCCTTTGCATTCTTTGATGTAAGTAACACATGTCTCTTTCATTGCCATCATCCTCTCATCTGCTAGCATGTCCCTTAATCGTATTTTGCTAGTCTTATCAAATACATTTTTTATTTTATTGTTATATTCTAGATTCCATTTACAATACTTTTGAGTAAAAAAACATATTAAAAAAATAAATACTTTAAACAAATGATAAAATATAAGCAATGTGCAAACCTGTAATAAAATTTATACCTGATATGTCTTCCACATTACTTCATTCACATCACTAGGAACATTTCTCCATGTCATTCATGGACCTATGAAATGGTTTTTATAATACATGTAATTGTCATTGTGACCACCCACTCAACAAAAACACAAACACATAAGCTAAGAAATATATTACATACTAAACTAAATAAATCTCTATTAATACAAATATGAATATTAAAAAAACATGCCAAATAAATTAAATCATACTCTGCAATTATTAGAGTTATGTACACTCTATCATTTAGATTAAGAGCGTAGGGTAATCCCACCCTAGCCCCCTTACTATTAGACCTTGTATGGCCATTGTTTCTGCTCATCATAGATCCCCTACAAATAAGGGTCGAGGAAGGGATACGGCTAGGGTCGGAGGCCGATGGCAAATCTATCAATATCTTAGGAGCTGAAGGTGTCTCAGTGGATAAAGGAATGATGAGGAGAGATGTTGAGGATGCCCTGGTAGTTCATTGCATCACTTAATGATTTAATGAAAAACCACTTTTACCTCTACCCTTTCCTTTAGTTTGGTCTTTGGTGTATCTCATGTTACTAAATTTAGACCTATGTGTTGGCAAATATAAAACCAGAAAGTCAAAAATGTTTCAAAAATATTCACAAATTGATAGAAGTAACATATGTCAAAAAGCACACCAACACAATATTTTGTAACCAATAAGAAAAACAGACACCAACAAAATATTACCAATAAAACACAATAGGCAATATTACCAACATAGTACATTGTAAGAAAATTATTAGAAAACATAATAATATCGTCTAATATCTAAGAAATATTAAGATATTTTGATCATTTCAAAAGATTAATCATCATTAGAAGATGTGAATTCATGCTCTTAGTGTTGCAATTCATCTTCAGTTTTATTGGCTTCATCATTATCATCGTTATATTCATTTTTTTTTTCTTCTGATCCATCATTTCCATCATCTTCCACAAGTATTGAATGATTAACCTTCGAATTCATTATCAACTAGAACTATAGAATTATTAAGTTCTTCTAAAGGGGCAATTAATCTTGGGAAAATGTGTCATTTTCTTGATATACCCCTCTATGAAGATCATTCACATTTTTATCATCATTTTCAATAGCGCTAAGATAAATGTGCTCCTAGCTTATATTTTGAAAACTACCCAACAATCTTGTCATTCCTTCATAGTTGAGAGATAATTGCTATAATAAACATTTGTAGCTTGTGGAGCCAAAACAAATGGCTCCTTTCTGTAAAGAATTGAATTGTATTTGATTTCAGGTAGGCTATGCATGTTGTGCACTCTAGTCCCTTTTTCTATGTCAAACCAGTGGCATTTAAAAGGCACAACTCTATTTCTAACCCAAAAAAATTCTAACTCAATAACATCAATCAAAATGCCATAGAAGTCATGATCATAGTTGTTGTAGCAACTCCTTTTTACAAGCAATTCACTTTTCTTTTTTTCTTTTTTTGTTTCTCCATAATCCTTTGTATGAAACTTGAAACCATTTACAAAGTATCCTTTATAACATTGTACCCTGCTAGGGAGCCATAAGAAATCATAATAAGATGATGATCAATTTTATCATTATGCATTTAAACCTATTGAAGTGCAATGCAAAAGTTAGTGGGTATCAACAAGGTTATGAAATACAAAAGTTTTGTTGCTGTACAATAGAACTTACATAAATTTTTAACCATTGTCCAGATCTTGCATTCCACAGTTTCTCTAACTTGCTTTTATTTATATATGGTGAATCTCTTTTAACCATTTCGTCACATATGCTATCATTATAAAGATACTATTGTTAGCTTAATTATCATATAAGCTATAAACACAAAATCTATATTAAAACTTACTCAATGTAAGGGCTGACCTCGATACGATTCATTAGAACATATAGTTCTGCATCATAGTACTCATCATCTTTAAGATACTGAATGAATGAAAGCAAAACATGGATCCTATGTTTGCATTTCTCTATGTCTCCTATTTATCAGTTTTGAATCAAAACCCTAGTCGTATATTTTCTTTTCACAATGTCCCATTTCATGGAATCAAAACCATAATTGTATCTTTCATTTTGGGAATCTCTTCCTATGTTTTCTTTTCTTAATGTATCATATTTTTTAATCAAAACACTAATCATATGTTTTTTTCGGGATTAGCCGACATTTTGAAACTATAATCCTACGTTTTATTTCCGTAATGCCTCCTAACATTATGGAATGCCTCCTATTTTTGAATCATAAAACTAATCCTTTCTTTTTGTTATGAAATGTCTGCTATTTTTTTTATCAAAATCATAATCTTATCTTTTCTTTTGCGAATGTCTACTATTTTTGAATCAAAACCCTAATCCTATGTTTTCTTATAGTAATGTACCCTATTTTTCAATGAAAATCCTAATCCTATGTTTTTTTTTTCAGAATGCCGACTATATTTGAATCAAGACCCTAATCTTATGTTTTCATTTTGAATATCTACTATCTTTCTTTCAAAACCCGATTCCCATGTTTTTTTTTTCTAATGTCCCCTATTTATAAGTTTTCAATCGAAACCCTAATCCTATGTTTCACAAATAAGGCTTTCTTTTAGGAATATCTCATATTTATAATCAAAACCCTAATCCAAATTTATTTTGGAATGCATCCTATGTTTTAATCAAAACCCTAATCCATTGTTTTATTTTGGTAATGTCTCCTATGTTTTATTTTGCTAATGTCTCTTATTTTTCAAATCAAATCACTAATTCTATGTATTCTTTTAGGAATGTCTCCTACTTATCGGTTTTTAATCAAAACCCTAATACTATGTTTTCTTTTCGAATTTGTTACTATTTTTGAATTAGAATCCTAATCCTATGTTTTTTTTATAGTAATGTCTAATATATTCAATCAAAGCTCTAATCTTATGTTTTTTTTTGGGAATGTTTGTTTTTTTTTTTTTTAATTAAAACAATAATAATATGTTTTTTCTTTTCATAATGTCTCATATTTTTCAATCAAAACCTTAGTTCATGTTTTTCTTTTCAGAATGGCTCCTATTTTTCAATCAAAATCTTAATCTTATATATATATATATATATATTTTTTTTAATGTCTACTATTTTTCAATCAAAACCTTAATCCTATATTTTTTTTTATTTTTTCATAACTACTTTTAAAAAATAGGAGACATTCTGAAAATAAAACATAGGATTAGAATTATTGCTTTGAAAAAGAAAACATAGGAATAATGTTTTTATTTAAGAATAGTATTCATTTCAAAAAAAAAAACTTCAGATAAGTGTATAGATTCAAAAATAGGTGACAATAAAAAAAAAACCAAACATTCGGAAAAGAAAACAAAATATTAGGGGTTTGATTCAAAAATAGGAGGCATTCTAAAAACAAAACATAGGATTAGGATTTTAATTCAAAAATTGGAGCCATTATAAAAAGAAAATATAGGATTTGGTTTTTTATTCAAATATAGTTGGCATTAAAAAAAAACATAGGATTAGATTTTTGATACAAATATTATTGTCATTCCAAAAAGAAAACATAAGAGTATTGTTTTAATTGAAAAATAGGAGACAATACTATAAGAAAACATAGAATTAGGGTTTTGTATGAAAAATTGCAGACATTACTATAAGAAAACATAAGTTTAGTGTTTTGATTAAAAAATAGTTCACATTCCATAAAGAAAACATAAGATTATGGTTTTGATTGAAAAATATGAGATATTTTAAAAATAAAACATACGATTATTGTTTTCATTAAAAAATTGTAGACATTCCCAAAAGAATGCATAAGATTAGGGGTTTGATTAAAAAATAAGAGGCATTCCAAAAAAAAAAAAACTTAGGATTAGGGTTTGATCAGGAAATATGAGGCATTAGCAAAACAAAACATACAATTATTGTTTTAATTTAAAAATAGCAAACATTCCCAAAAGAAACCATAGAATTAGGGCTTTAATTCAAAAATAGTAGGCATTCTCAAAAGAAAATATATTATTAGGGTTTTGATTCAAAACTGATGAATAGCAGATATTAAGAAAAGAAAACACAAGATTCGTGTTTTATTTGTAGACATTCTGAAAAGAAAACATTGGATTATGTTTATGATTCAAAACGGAAAAATATGAGACATTTCAAAAAGAAAAGATAAGATTAGGGTTTTGATTAAAAAATTGTAGACCCTCCCAATAAAAAACATTGGATTAGAGTTTTGATTAAACAATAGGAGCCATTCTATGGGGCACTCAATTTAGGATTTTTCGCACACACATGATCCTTGAAGTGAATGTGTAGCTTTTTATTGAGTATTCATGGTTTAACTAACTCCCATTGTTCACAATGTTTTTGAGAATTTACCATTCTCCTGAGATTGGAAGCAATGCACTTATCTTTCTTTTTATTTAGTATGTAAATTTGTTTGAGGACAAGGAACAATTCAAGTGTGTGGATATTTGATTAGTGCATTTCATATCAGGTTTATTTAGCCTCAAATAACTCTTTTACTTGACTCTTAAACACACTTTTGTTTATCTGCAGTGCTACTCTCGGTATATTTATTCTGTGTGCAGAATTACTGAGCTCGAAGCAATGTTGAGTGAAATCGGGAACCATTTGAGTGAAGAATGATGATTCTGCTAAGTGTTCAAGTGAAGCATGGGCAGAGCATGTGTGTGCTTTGTCCCCATGATTATCTCAGCTTGAAGATGACCTAGTGATCATTCAAGCATGGGGGTGCTCTTAGGCCAAGCACGGGTTAAACACACAAGTGCTTCTCCCACTTATTATTTCAGCCAGAAGTCAACTTTTTCTCATCAGGGGAAGCATCGTCATGCCGCCGTCAGCACTGTCGTGTACAAGAGCAACACAGGAGAAGCACAACTTTTTCTAGGGTTTCACTCTCATCTTTGTTCGGGAATTTTACTTTCAACTAGGAAGATGTTGATGAGAGTGAAGATCAAGCTTCACCACATATGAATTAAGGACATGTTGGAGATACAAGAAAAGTGGGATTAGCATCAATGAACTTCAACTTGGAAGAGTATTTTTAGAAGAAGAGTGTCATGTCTTGTTTCTTTAGGGTTGTATCTTCTTCTTTCTTCTTATACACTTCCATAAGGGGCTAACTGTCCGTGGTGACCCAGGATATTGAACTATGATGCTTTGTATGCTTTGACTATTTGTTTCTAATGTCTAGGGAGTTCTTTATGATTCTTTTGTTTAATCTTGTGTTTGCATAACTTGATGGGTTTGCTTTACATAGTTGTTTCAGTAAAACTTGGAGTGTGGATTGCCATAGTTGTAGTTGCGTCGTGTGATTGCAAAACTGTATGTTTATGAAACCCATAGTTATCCTAGCAAAACTTGGTGTATGGGTGAACCATAGCATCAACAATACTCTTGAGCACACAATAGAATCCTAGAATGTACTTGGTAGGCATTGGAAGCAAATCAGCATACTATAGCTCGTAGGGATTGTCCCGGGGCATTGTTCTCTTGTCGTTGAATTCTCAATCTTAGTCTGCCGGACCTATCACCCTATTCTTCCCTTTTTCCTATTAATTTCCATTCATCACTTCAACCCAATCTTTGCACAAATACAGATTAGAGAGATTAGTACTTTAAGTCTAGTCCATGTGGTTGGACAACCTTACCCGTTGAGTGTTATCACATTACTACTTGTGTGCAACCCGTATACTTTTAGAAAAATTTCAATTTTGGTATTTTAGTTTGTTAATTTTGTCTATACTTGTGAATATTTATTTTTGTTTTGTTTGATTCATTCATTTTAGCTCCATTGTTACTTCTGTTCATCCTACTTTCTTGATTCTACATTGATCTACAGTAATTCATGTAGGGGAACCAGTTAGATATAGATTTGTCATAATAGAAGACCTATTGACCACATTGAGGAATCACCCATGTGCTCACAGTTACCATAAAAATAGGAGAATAAAAAAACATAGGATTAGGGTTTGATTAAAAAATACAAGACATTCCAAAAGGAAAACATAAGATTAGGGCTTTGATTCAAACATAGGAAACACTCCGAGAAAAAAAAACATATAGGATTAGGTTTTTCATTGAAAATAAAAAACTACGAGACATTCCAAAAAAAAATATATATTATTAGGTTTTTTATTGAAAAAAAAACTAGATGACATTCCTCAAAGAAAACATAGGATTAGGGTTTTCATTGAAAAATAAGAGGCATTCCGAAAAAAAAACATAGAATTAGAGTTTTGATTAAAAAATATGAGACATTCTGGAAGGAAGTTATATTATTTTTTTGATTAAAAAAATAAGAAACATTCCAAAAAGAAAGCATAGGCTTATGGTTTTGATTTAAAAATAAGAGGCATTTCGAAAGGAAAACATAGGACTCGTGTCATGATTAAAACCAAAAAATATTGCCGATTCCAAAAAGAAAACAGAGGATTATTGTTTTGATTGGTAAATAGGAGGCATTTTGATAAGAAAAACATATGATTAGACTTTTGATTGAAAACTGAAAAATAAGAGACATTCAGAAACGAAAAAACATAAGAATGCAGTTTTAATTAAAACAAAAAAATAACAGACATTTCAAAAACAAAACATAAGATTAGGCATTTGATTGAAAAATATGAGACATTCTGAAAAGAAAACATATGATTAAAGTTTTGATTCAAAAATAGAAGGGACTCAAAAAAAAAAAAAAAACATTGGAGTATGGTTTAATTCAAATATAAAAATAGGAGACATTCCAAAAAGAAACATAGTATTAGGCCCTGTTTAGATGCATAGTAATTTTTTATGTAGAAATTTTATTCCATAGGATTCAGAAATGATTCCTATGGAATTTACTACAGGAAAAATTTCCTACGGATTCAGTGTTTGGATGTGCACAGGAATTTTTCCATGGGAATTTTTAATTTTGAAAATAAAACTAGCCGTTAGAGTTTTTTAAAAAAAACTAGCCGTTGGAGTTTTTGAAAAAATAGCCATTGGAGTTTTTGAAAAACTAGTCGTTACCAATTTCTCTCTATTTAAAGCCAATACCCTTATGTAATTTGTAAACTTGCCTCTCTTCAGCTCACATTTTTACGTCTCAAAGTCATTTGTTTCAATATGAATTAGGATCAATGGAGAAAGACTAATGAAGATGATGCCGAATTCATGCTCACCATTTTACGAAGTTTATTTCCTATAAGTTCAGAAACTAGGCCTCGTCATACATCAATATTAACAGGTGCTGCATATGTACAATAAATTCTTGAAGGTCATGAGGCACGTTGTAAGAGCGAATTTTGTATGGAGCCTCGTATATTTTATGCACTTGCTAATTGTTTAAGGGAAAGATCTCTTCTTCGCAATTCGAAAAGAGTTACAATCAAGGAACAACTAGCAACGTTTGTATACATTCTTGCACACAACGCTAGTAATCATGACATGCAAGAACACTTTCAGCATTCGGCGGAAATGGTTAGCCGTTATTTTGGTAAAGTGCTTAAAGCCATTACTACTCTTGCTAATACATATATAGAATTGCCACCGACAACAACATCACCCATTATCCAGAACAGTAGAGTTTTTTTCCCATATTTCAAGGTTAGAAATCTTTATACTGTCTTTTTATTTATTATTTATGTTTTTTTAATTTTTATTCTTACCCAATGTTATGGTTTTATTGTTTTAGGATTGTATTGGTGCTATTGATGGAACACATATTCCAATAACTATTTCTCTGGCCTTGCAAGATCCTTATAGAAATAGAAAACAAACATTATCCCGGAAAGTTATGGTTGCTTGCGATTTTAACCTACATTTTGTATATGTTCGAGCTGGTTGGGAAGGTTCTGCTTCTTATTCTAGAGTACTTCAGCATTCAATCAACCAAGGCTTCTATGTTCCGCCTAGTAAATTTTACCTAGTGGATGCAAGATATGCAAATACACCAAATTTTATTGCTCCATATCGAGGTGTGCGTTATCACTTACAGGAGCAAGGACGGGCAGGATGTAGACCAAGCAATTACAAAGAACTATTTAATTTAAGGCATGCTTCATTGAGGAATCATATTGAACGCATTATTTGTGTCTTGAAAATGAGATTTCCTATACTTAAAGTTGTAACCTTTCATCCAATAGATTCTCAAACCTATATAGTAATTGCCGCATGTGTCTTCCATAATTTCATACGGATACACAATGCACGGATGAAATTGAGGAAATCAGTCATCGAGGTGACGAAGTTAACATCCCAAATGGAGATGACACATATGAAAATGATGTCAATACAATGAACTCAGAACGTATTGTAGGTGCTCGCAAAAAAAATGAAATAGCAATGCAAATGTGGAATGATTACTGCAACTATCGTAGAAATGTAATATAAATGATGTGTAAGATTATCAATGTTGCTTTCTTGTTATGTAATAGAATGTTGGCTTGTCTTAAGATTATAAATGTTGCTTTGTTTTCTTGTCACGTAATAGACTATCCACAAATAATTCAAAAACTATTCCCGCAAATAAACAAGTCTATCTAAAATAGATAAGTGGATCTCGTAAACATAACGTCTTATATAAAAGAGTCTAGTAATTATGACAATAATAAACATCCTCAAACATAAATCGTATGTAAGGAAACACAAAAAGCTTATAACATAATATTGTTTTTACTTAATCATTTGTCGAAGCCACAACACTTTCCGATCTTCGTTGAGATTCAAAAAGATTTCACGATTATCCTTATCTTTAAATAATGTTGTAGCTTTAACAAACTCATCATCTGAAAGTTGATCACACACCATATTAAATGCCACCATGCATTCTCCTATGGTGTACTTCTCATCTACCTTGTTCATTTTCATAGCATCAATATATCTATCATTCTCAGCTCGACACATATCCATATATTTTTCTAAAAATGCCTCTTGAATATTTTTCCGCTTTCTGTCCTTTTTCCTTCTTTGCATATCATCACCTATGCTTTGTTGTCTTGCACTACATGAAGTTTGTGGTTGTGAAATATATGGTTGATTGCATGGAGGTTCTGCTTGTGCAAAATCACCATCCTCTGTCTCTATTTCTTGTGTAGACAATGATTCGATGGGATCATTTGGAGCCGGAATGCGTGGAGATGGAGTGTCCATTGGCACATTTGAGTAATAATCTACATCACGAGTGCGTCTTCCTTTTGCATATCTCCCTGTGTAATAAATGAAGAAATGATTAGCAAAATTATTAGAAATCTTTAAATCAAACATTAATAGACACTTTTCTACTCTCATAAATCTCCTGCAATACTATGAAATACTGAAATGGTTTTTGATGTCATCTTCTTGCTTCTTTATTTCTCTGCATAATTTCATGAAAATGATTAAAATAAACTATTGCATAAAGTTTGCAAATTATGTATGAAAAATAAATACCTCAAGTAGTGGTGCTCAAACTTTTTTAGTGGCTTCTACCATATTTTTTCATTATCCCATTCAAAGCCACTCAATTCGGTAAACCCTTTCGGAAGCTTGTAAATTTTTTTTAACTCTTGCTCTAATGCTTTAACTTATACAATAGTGCATTTTAAATTAAGGAATTTCGTTACCATGTCATGCAATATTCTATTCCATGCCTCTTTAGTCCATCCATTTTGTGAGCGATATGCGGGAACGTTATAATCACCTAACAAATTCACTAGATGAGCCCTATGATTTTCATTCCATTTGGCCCTTGTGTCGGTCTTTTCTTGAGTTTCCATCTATACAATTCAAACAAAAGAATGCCATTTAAATAACAAGTTAATAATTGTCAATGGCTAGTCATTTAAAAAGAATGGCAAAAGCCATCTCATTCCTTGTTTGGACTCAACATCAACAAAAATGTATTCAATGTAGCTAAAACTGGCCATTTAAATAACAAGTTAATAACTGTAGAAAAGCTCGGCATCACCACAATTGTTTGTCAAACAAATCATTAATATCTAGCAAAACCGTGGCTGCCCAAGTAGGGTATTAAAATTTAAAAAAAAAACAACAGATGAATAAAACTAATACACATACATTAATACAGGAAAAACTTCTCCATTAAACCAACAAAAAGAAAGCAACATCCTAAAAAAAACACTGAAATTAATGATACCAAAAGCTTATTGATCCAAATGATTCCAGAAAAATTCAATCCTACAATAATGACATCTTATTCATTCCCTCACATGAACTATTTAATCCCACACACTCAATCACATGTCCATTTTGAGACAAATTCATACCATTAACAATACTTACAAATTTCTTCATTCGGCCAAAGACACAAAAAAACATCTCCCTCTATAATTCTCAAATCAATCAAAACCAAACCATGAAAAAGCAGCATCATTCTCATAGTCATGAATGTATATACTATATATATATAACAATAATAACTACAAATACAAGAGCACATAAAGAGGTAGTACTAAGTACTAAGTAGCAATTAACATGAGAACTAACAACAGGGAAGTCTAGATGAGTGAGCCATGCATACTTAAACTTACCTTAACCAAGATTCAACAAATGGATGTTACTCCTATTCATACTTATAATAGTATAACAAATGGAAATTTCAAAATCAATAGAAATATCATGGAAAAGATCAGAACTAATTTACTAATTATGAATTGGCATTTGATAATCAAAGAAAGAAAGCCAAGTGGAAAGATCAGAACAAACTGTGGATTTGCTGCAATAGTTGCCATAGAAAACTATGTCAAAAACATTGACTTAGCTGATTTGAACATGTAAACCAAGAAATCAAAAAGCACAATCGAGGAATAGTTCAACAAATAATCCAACTACAACATTAAAATGATGGGAAAAGTATAAATAACACAACCAAGCATATCAAAATAATAACAAAAAAAAAAAAAGGTACTGATGACATCAAATGATTTGAGTTTACCCTTCATATAACTAAAAAACATATTCTAAATTTTCCACGAATCCGAATTATTTTATCAAAGTACAGGCTAAATATTAGAGGGAGGCTTATGTTACCTAGATTACAAAATCACTAAAGAAATTGATAACATATAACAAGACCAGAAAACCTAATTTCTCAGCAACAACAAATAATACTAATAACAATCGATATGTTGAAAATAACAAAGAAAATGGATAAACAAGAAGCTCAGAAAAAAGCAAATAAAAAGGGCATAAACAAGAAAGCATCAAGCTTGACAAAACCAAAGACTAGATCAAAGCTTTGGGAAAAAAAAAAAAGAAACAGAATACTATCTGAGAAAAAGAGCATCTGAGATAGAAAAGAAAAAGGATGGCCGGAGATCTCACCAGTAGTCACTAAATGGCGGTGGTTGTGGAAACCTTAGCGCGCGGTGAAGACTAGGGTCCGGTGATGCTCGACAGGGCAGAGAGCGGGGCGGACTAGGGTTTCGAGCTGAGATGTCAGAGTCGGAGTCGTCACAGTCATCGGAGAAGGAGGAAAGGAGGGGCTCGTTTGGAGAGAAAGAAGAGAAGATGGGAATGTTTGTTGTGAGCGTGAGTGAAAAGGAAGGCAACCCGAAAAACAAAGGAAAAAAAAAATTTGGGTCTCCCCTCTTTTACAAATTCCTAAGGAATTGATGAGATTCCATTGTATTTTATTATTGTAAAAAGGTGTCCAAACATCAAAAAATAGAAATTCCATTGTAACATTAAATTCCATAGGAATCACTACTATTCCTATTGAATTTAGGGGTACCCAAACAGGCCCTTAGTGTTTAGATTCAAATATTGGAGACATTACCTAAAGAAAACATAGGATTAAGGTTTTGATCCAAAACCTAAAAATATGTGACATTCTAAAAGGAAAGCATATGACTAGGAAAAGAAGACATTTTGGAGGGACTAATAGGAGACATCTCAAAAAGTAAATATAGAACTAGGGTTTTGATTCAAAAATAGGAAACATTCCATAAAGAAAAGCCATATGATTATGGTTTTGATTAAAAAATATAAGACATTTAAAAAAATAATATAGTATTTGGTTAACATAGGATTAGGATACATTCCAAAAAGAAAACATAGGATTAGGATTGTGTTTGAAAAAAGGAAGACATTCCAATAAGAAAAATTAGGATTTGGGTTTTGATTAACAAAATAGGAGACATTTCGAAAAGAAAATATATGATTAGGGTTTTGATTCAAAAATGAAAAAGAGGATACATTCTGAAAGAAAAATACAGGGTTATTGTTTAGATTAAAAAATATGAAATATTTAAAAAAGAAAACATAGGACTAGGGTTTTGATTCAAAATTGAAATATAGAAGACATTCTGAAAAGAAAACGTATGATTAGTGTTTTAATTCAAAACAAAAAATGAGGACACATCCTTAAAGAAAAACAGAAGATTATTGTTTAGATTAAGAAATAGCAAACATTTCGGGGAAAAAATATAGTACTAGGGGTTTTATTCAAAATTGAAAAAATATATGACATTCAGAAAAGAAATGTAGTATTAGTATTTTGATTGAAAATAAAGAGACATTCCGAAAAAAAAAACATAAGATTCAGTTTTGATTCTAAAATAGAAGACATTCGAAAAAGAAAATATAGGATTAGGTTTTTGATTGAAAACTGAAACACAGGGACATTCTGAAAGGAAAATACAGGATTAGTGTTTTGATTAAAAATAGGAGACATTACGAAATGGAAACATACGATTAAGGCTTTGATTAAAAAATTGGAGGCAGTCCTAAAAGGAAAACATTGGATTGGGTTTTTTATTAGTGTTTTAATTTAAAACTAGGAGACAATCCAAAAATACATAGGATTAGGGCTTTGATTCAAGCCCAAAAAAGTAAGACACATTCAAAAAAAGAAACAAAGGATTAGTGTTTTGGTTAAAAAAAATAGGAGACATTTCACAAAAGAAAAATGAGTAATAGGTTTTTGATTAAAAAAATAGGCGACATTACTAAACCAAAACATAGGATTAGTTTCTTGACTAAAAAATTCGGCGCATTCAGAAAAAGAAAATATAGGATTAGGTTTTCTATTCAAAACTGAGAAATAGGAGACATTGTGAAAACTAAACATAGGACTAGGGTTTTAATTGGAAAATAGGAGAAATTCTTAAAAGAACATAAGATTAGGTTTTTGACTAAAACCCAAAAAATAGAAGACATATTGTTAAGAAAACCTAGGATTAGTATTTTGATTAAAAAATAGGAGACATTATGAAAAGCAAACAAAAGATTATGGTTTTGATGCAAAACCGAAAATATGAGGCATTACGAAAGGAAAACATAGGATTAGTGTTTTGATTGAAAAATTGTAGAAATTAGAAAAATCAAACTTTGTATTAGGTTTTTGATTGAAAAATGAAAAATAGGTGACGTTCCAAAAACAAAAAATAGAATTATGGTTTTGATTGAATAATAAGAGGCATTATGAAAAAAAAACATAGGATTAAGTTTGTAATTGAAAACCGAAAGATATGAGACATTCTAAAAACAAATATAGGATTAGTGTTTTGGCTGAAAAATAGGAGACATCCTGAAAATAAAACATAGGACTTGGTTTTTCATTGAAAATCCAAAAATAGGAAAATCCAAAAACAGAAAGCATTTTGAAAAAAAATGTAGGATTAGGATTTTGAATAATAAATATGACACATTTCGAAAAGAAAATATAGGATTACGGTTTTGAATAAAATGTAGGAGATAAGTCAAAATAACAAACATAGGATTAGGGTTTTATTCAAAGCTGAAAAATCAGAGACATTCCGTAAAGAAAACATAGGATTAGCGTTTTGTATGAAAAATAAAAGACATTCCAAAAATAAAACATATGATTAGGTTTTTGATTGAAAACCAAAAAATACGAAATATTTTGAAAGGAAAACATATGATTACGGTTTTGATTAAAAACCAAAATATAGTAGACATTCTGAAAACAAACATAGGATTACTTTTTTGATTAAAAAATAATTGATATTTTGAAAAGAAAACATCGTACTAAAATTAATAGGAGACATTCGCAAAAGAAAACATATGATTGCAGTCTTAATTCAAAAATAAGAGACATTATAAGAACAAAATATTTGATTATGGATTTCATTTAGAAATGAAAAATAAGAGATAATCCCCAAAAGAAAATATAGGATTAGGGTTTTGATTGAAAAATAGTAACATTCCGAAAAGAAAACATAAGATTATGATTTTGATTAGAAAATAAGACACTCCGAAAAAAAAAAAATATAGGATTAGGGTTTTGATGCAAAACCAAAAAATACAAGACAATAATAACAGAAAACATAGGATAATGTTTTGCTTGAAACATAGGATACATTCCGAAAGGAAAATATAGAATTAGAGATTTGATTCACAAACAAAAGAAATAACAGACATTTCTAAGAGAAACATAAGATTATGGTTTTGATGGAAAAAATCAAAGGCATTCAAAACTAATAATAGGAGACATTCCACCTCCATAAAGAAAATATATTATTAGTGATTTGATTGAAAAATAAGAGCCATTGCAAAAAGAACAAGTAATATTAGGCTTTTGATTAAAAAGAATAAGAGATATTTAGAAAAGAAAAGATAGGATTATTGTTTTGGTTAAAAAAATAGGAGATATTTTGAAAAAAAATAGAATTATGGTTTTGATTCAAAACAAAAAAAAAATGTTAGACATTAAAAAAAAAACAAACGATTAGATTTGTGATTTAAAAATAGAAGAAATTCAAAAAGAAAACATAGCACTAGGTTTTTAATTCAAAACTGAAAAATAGCGGTCATTATGAAAAAAAAAACATAATATGAGGATTTTTTATCAAAATATCAGAGACATTACAAAAAATATATATAGTATTATTGTTTTAATTAAAAAATTAGAGACGTTTTGAAAATAAAATATTGGATTAGGATTTTGATTGAAAACAAATAAGTAGGAGACATTCTGGAATGGAAAACAGAGGATTATATTTTTTATTGAAAACCAAAAATAGGAGACATTCCGCCAAGACCACCTAGGATTATTGTTTCAATTGAAAAACTGGTGGTATTCCGAAGAGAAAACATAGGATTATTATTTTGATTACAAAATATGAGACATTCTGTAAGAAAAACATCTGATTATGGTTTTGATTAAAAAATAAGCGACATTCTATAAACAAAGCATGTGATTAGTGTTTTGATTCAAAACTTAAAATTATGAGACATCCCAAAAATAAACAAAGTATTTTGGTTTTTATTAAAAAATATGAGACATTCCGAAAAGCAAACATAATATTAGGGTTTTGTTTCAAAACTAAAAAATAGGAGGCATTACGAAAAGAAAAAATTTGATTAGTGCTTTGATTATAAAATAAAAGACATTCCGATAAGAGAACATTGCCTTATGGTTTTGAATAAAAACCAAAAATTTTGAGATATTAAAAAACCATAGGATTAGGATTTTGATTAAAAATAGGAGGCATTCCGACAATATAACATAGGATTAGGGTTTTGATTCAAAACCAATAAATAGGAGACATTGTGAAATGAAAACAAAAACAAAATAAAAAACCATACGATTAGGGTTTTGATTGAAAAATAGCATACATTACAAAAACAAAATATAGTACTATGATTTTGATTCAAAATTGTAAAATAAGAGACATCCAAATAGAAAATATAAGATTATTGTTTTGATTGAAAAATAGGAGACATTTCGAAAAGAAAACATGGTATTATGTTTCTATTTGAAAAAAAAATAGGAAACATTCTGAGAGGAAAATATAAGATTAATGTTTTTTAAACAAATAGGAGACATACCGAAAAAGAAAACATAAAATTAGAGTTTTTAATAAAATCCTACAAATTGGAGACATTACAAAAATAAAAAAAATAGGATTATAGTTTACATTAAAACATAAGAGACACTGAAAAAAAAAAACAGGATTGATTTTTTGATTAAAAAATATGAGATTTTCCGGAAAACATAAGATTATTGTTTTAATTGAAAATTCAAAAAATAGGAGACAATCCGAAAAAAAAAACCATAGAATTAGAATTTTGATTAAAAACCGAAAAATAAAACTGAAAAATGGGAGACATTCCAAAAAGCAACATAACATTTGGGTTTTGATTAAAAAATGAAAAATATGAGACAATTAAAAAACAAAACATGGGATTAGGGTTTTGATTAAAGCCCCAAAAATTGGACAATTCCGATAAGAAAATATAGAATTAGGCTTTTTATTGAAAATAGGAGACATTCTAAAAAAAAAACTTAGAATTAGAGTTTTGATTCAAAAATATAAGACATTCCAAAAAGCAAACATAGCATTACATTTTATGATTAAAAAGCAAGAAAAAAGGAGATATTCCTACAAAAAACTTAGGATTATCATTTTGATTTGTAAATTGGATACATTTTGAAGAGAAAACAAAGGATTAGGATTTTGACTCAAAAGAAAAAAAAAATATGGGAGTTATCGTAAAGAAAACATATGATTTGTGTTTTGATTAAAAAATAGGAGACATTCGCTAAAGAAAACATAGGACTCGGGTTTTGATTAAAAAATAAGAGACACTCCTTAAAGAAACCATAGGATTAGCGTTTTGGTTTGGAACTTAAAATAGGGGCAATTCGCGAAAGAAATCTTACAATTATTGTTTTGATTCAAAATCATAAAAGAAGAGACATTCTGAAAAAATAAAATTAAATAATTTTTTTGATTGAAAACTATGAGATAATTTAAAAGGAAAACAAAGGTTTAGGTTTTTGATAAATACATTTAGAAAAGAAAATATAGGAATTAATTTTTTGATTTAAAAATAATAGAAATTATGGAAGGAAAATAAATGATTATGGTTTTATTCAAATACGAAAAATAGGAGACATTTTGAAAAGAAAATGCAAAATTTGGGTTTTGCATCAAAATCGAAAAATAGGAGGTATTCTGAAAAGAAAATATAAAATTAGGGTTTTAATTTAAACTTCTAAAATAGGAAACATTTCCAAAAGAAAACATAGGATTAGTGTTTTGATTGAAATATAGGACACATTTTGAAAATAAAATACAGGATTACAGTTTTGATTCAAAACCGAAATATGGGAGACATTCGGAAAAGAAAACATGAGATTAAGGTATTGATTTAAAAATACGGGACATTCCTAAAAGAAATTATAAACATTGCTTAAAGAAAATATAGGATTTATTTTTTTTATTCAAAAATAGTAGACATTCAAAAAATAAAACTTAGAATTACTATTTTGATTGTAAACTAGGAGGCATTCCAAAAAGAAAACATAGGAATAGGTTTTTGATAGAGAAATACAAAAGAAAATAGGAGACATTCAAAAAGAAACCATAGGATTAGTCTTTTGACTGAAAAAAAGGGAGACATTATAAAAAGAGAACATAGGATGAGGGTTTTGATTTAAAAGTATTAGTTATTCAGAAAGAAAAACATATTATTTTTTTTTATTAAAAACTGAAAAATAGGAGATACTCTAAAATGTAAACTTAGTATTAGGGGTTTGATTCAAAATAGGAGACATTCCCAAGAGAAAAACATTGGATTAGGATTTTTATCGAAAACAGAGAAATACAAGACATTCCAAAAAGAAAACATAGAAGATTGCATCCACTTGGAATTCGAGTGCTAGCTTCAGTGCGTAGTAAAGAGGGTCTAATTGTAGTAGCTGAAATAGGAGATTTTTTTTTTATGCGGTTATGTTGTAAGACTTTAAGGTTGGATGAATTAGACAAAATGGAAACCATTTTTCCACCATCATTTTTTAATGTAACTTTGCATTTAGCGGTTCACTTGCCCTGTGAAACAAAGCTGCATAGTTCAGTTTCGGTGGATGTATCCTATTGAGAGGTAAAATTTTGCAGTCACTTTATTAAGCTATTAAATCATTTTTTGACTTATATTGGATATTCACTTTAAAGAGAAAATAATAATAATAATGATAATAATAATAATAATAATAATAATCTTTGTTCTATCTATTTTTCACCTTAAAAAGAAATTTCCACAAGAATTTCTGTGAATTTTCTGAATATTAAAAAAATTACTTACAGGAAACAAGTAATTTTTTTTAATATGCTTCTTTCAAAACCATCAACCATTAGCAACCATATTCAAGTTAAATATGCTTCTTTTAAAACCAAGAATTATGAGAAAACATATTAACTGTAATACAAACAATGCGATCTTTTTAGGTTTAAAATAAAAAATAACTATATAGATATTGTATCTTCATTAATATTAATAATGTTAATAGTGAATGTTTGTTTTACAAATGTAAATTGCCATTTATAAGCATAGAAGTTTGATCTTTTAGAATTTTGTTAGGTAATATCGCAAAAATAAAATAATATCATTAAAAGCACGCAGAAGCAATAATGAATTTGCGATATGGTCTAATTGTTTTAATGAACACCATAATTTAATTAAAAGGCCTAGAAAATTACCTTTCAATGTTTGAAAGTTTTTCCTTTTATGTGCAAAACTTGTTTCTCAGATTGTCATAGATCTCCTAGCACCGAACAAAAGCCTCATGCCTCTAGATCACACACCGGAATTAAGAAACAATCTCTTCTTCTTCTCCAAATAGTGGCTAGGGTTAGAGAGGAAGAGAGAATTTGGGGATTTTTCTCACTAGAGAATTAATTGATTAATTCTAGGGTTAGAGCAGAGTCATATTTATAGAGACTTCATAAAATATGATAAACATTATTCAATTATGAGTCCTATTCAAAATATGAACTTCATAATATGATAAACATTATTCAATTATGAAGTACTATTCAAAATATGAACCTTTATAATATGATAAACATTATCATAGAAGTTCTATTAGAAATATCAATCCTAATCTAACTATAACCACTTTTGTCTTTAAGTCCTTATAATTTTGATTATCTATTACACTCCATAAAATTTACATCAAAATTTAAAATTAAGACAAAAATCTTAGACCAATTTACAATTTCACTTAACCCATGAAGTAAAGTTGTAAATTGATAATTTTATCCCTACACTAAAAAATGAAACTGATTCTTTATTCCTTTAAGCTTGACTCCCTAGGTTCATTCGGATTGGCAATGGGAGAATACCAAAGAACGTGGGTGACATCTAGCCAGCTCCGTGGCCCCACATCATAACCCAATCGAACACGAATGAGTAGATTATTACGAACTTTCAGATTATGATTACCATATATATATATATATATTTAAACCCTTCGTTCTTAAATCCCAACCAAGTGAAAGCCATGGTAATTTTTAAACTCATTGAACTCAATCATATGTAAATAACTATAGTAGAGTGAGATTACCAAACTACCCTTCGTGTCCCACAAGATTAGTTTGACTGAATTGGACAAGGTCTTCTAATCTCACATACTTATAATCGCATAGGATACTAACCCATTTATTTCCAAGAGAATGAATTCCTTCTTGATGATCACTCAGAAATTGCTACTTCTCTAACATAATCACACTTCGAGGTTGCCCTTGCCAAAAGATAAACTGAGCCTAATGACTCTAGTAATAGAATAGATGTCACAGGTACATTATGATCATGATACCTCAGTTTTAAGATCAACTTATATGATCATAAATAGCAATCCCAATCATTGACTGTCAAAGAGTAAAACCAATATGATTGGATTGTTGCGAGCCATGTTTGAATACACCAATCCTAGTGATGTATTTATGACATATGCTGAGACTATTATATAGTGTTCAACTAGTATGCTTTGTTAAAGTATATGTCATACAAATCCTGAGTACTTTGGAGTGAAATTGAGTGTGTTTCCTACGTGTGCATCGACCGAGGAATTAGAACTAGTTGACACGGGCAGGACATGGTCGTGTCCAGTTCACTGAAAATCCCATCTTGGAGAGCAAAATAGCAAAATCCTAGCACGGTAGTGTCCAACGCAGAACACGGTCACCACACACCCGTGCCTATGCTGCCAAAAATCTCAGGAAAACCCCTCTTTGGAGCGATACAGTTTCGGTGCTAGTTACACGGTCGTGTGCCAGTTGACACGGGGATCGTACGCCTATGTCTGATCTGCTGGGTTTCTCTATGACATTCCCCAAAAAAGTACATAGTCTGAAAACGTTCGTATCCTGACCGTGTGACCGTGTCAGGCCTCGAAACTGCATTTTTAACTCCATAACTTAGGGTTTCTTTCTCATCTTTGTTCATGGATTCTTCTCTCCACCAGGAGGACGTTGATGTGATCGAAAATCAAGCTTCACCATACCAATTAAAGAGACAAAGGACGAGTTGGAGGCACCAAAAGAAGTGGGGTTAGCGCATGACATTTAAATCTTTTATTAAACTTTAACTCGATAAAAGTTTGATAAATGAAATTCAATAAAAGTTGAAAACATTTAAAACATTTAAATCTTCAATAATCATTATCATTGTCATCTTCACAACTGTCTTCATTCTTATTGTTATCATCATCTTTTTCAGAATCTTCCTCCAAGCTATTCTCATTGTCATATTTTTAATTAGCATTACCATGAGGGACATCTATTATATTTTCTTGAGAATTAGCTATCGCATTTCTAGGATCATTATCACCTCCCAACACACAAACATAATACATGAAAACAAATTCCAAATCAATACTACACCATTAAAAGGAAAAAAAATGTATTAAGGCATAAGATGCATATTGATCTGGTATGAGTATTAAATAATATCAGTGATGAGATAATTAATTATAGTATTTTTTATGTACTATAAACATAAAAGTATTAAAGGAAATGAATAAGATAACATAACAGGAAAAAGAATGTATACGAATAGTTTACATTAGCAACAATCTAAAAATCATATAAACATAATAATTAAAAACATTAAATAATATTATTATACCTGTGTACCTAATTGTATATTAGACAATCCCAAACTTTGAAACAGCGCTTGAACCATAACAGGTACATGTTGTTGCAATTTATCAATTGTAGACTCCATTTGCTTGAAACAGTCTTCACATTCTTTTTCCTTCACTTTTGAATTTCTTTGCATATTTTGTCACATGTTTAAGAGGAACAACTACTATACACATTTTTTCCTTGAATACCTATACCTAATCCAAGAACACGACCATGACTAGGTTCTCTTATAAAATCGCGATATATTCCCCATGCATTTACCATTGAACCCTCGGATGTTGCAATTGACCTAATATTATCCATTTGATCCTGACAATGAGAAAAGTAATTATAAATACTCGTTACAAAAGTAAGACTTAAATGATTAAAACAACATTTGTGCCCATAGATCTTTTGCTTTCTTAGTTGCTTAATTTTCTCCATCCTTTTTTGTGTGGAATTTTGTAAAACCATCAATTGGACCTAGCTCTAAACATGTCTATTTAACCTAAAGTAATTAAAAAAATATGATCAATTTGAAAGGAATAAAATATGTATCTATTAGAAAATATTAAATAGTTAAACACAATATTATTTACCATGTCAATCCTATCCTTGGCCATCGAAACTTTGATAGTAGTATGAATAGCTTAAGATTGTGATCGATTAAGTTTATTCTTATCACTTTTGTACTGCATGCATACCAACAATATTAGATTTTTCAATTACTCTTAATAGAATTAAAAATCAACAATAACTTATATATATATAACTTGGCAATTATCTCCCATCTATTTCTCTGTCATTTCTTTCAATACATTAGAAGGAATGAAAGAAGGTGGGTCTTTGCCAATTATCTCCCATCAATTTATTCATGAGTAGCTATCTGATGGTATATTTTACTTGTTACAATATATCTCAACTTCAATTCCTTCTTTTGATTTAACACCTTTAGCCTTTCCTCTCACATAAATTTTCAACAAAGTCATTCATGAATTTAAAAATATTTAGTGTTCAATAGATAAATTATATCAATTAAAAAAATTATTTCATTACCTTTTCTATGCCTTTTATTTGGAGGTGCTGAAGAAGAACAGATTTCATTTGAAGCCCTATTAGATGATGGTAATGCTGATGGCAATGAATAGTTAAAATTAATTTCAACATTTCCATCATCTAATTAGTTTGTCGTTTCATTATTTTGTGTTTCTGGATTTGCATCATTTCTAACTTGTGTTTTTCTTTTCCTTGTCTATTCAATATAATCCTATAAAAAATGAAAAACAAATATTAATTCTTAATACAAACATGAAAGAAAATAAACAAAAAAGAATAGCATAAATGATAATTCAGAAATTATAGTAATTAATGGTATCATAGCAACAGCAAGATCAAAGTAATAAATACAAAATAGGTAAAGTGATTCACCAAAATGAAGAATGTTAAAAAGTATATAATAAATATGTAAGAAGCTTCAATTAGTCCTCTATCATATCTTCAATTCCATGCCTATTCCAATCTATATCTTCAAAATAAGCTTGTGGATGTGATTCATGGACACCATCAACAACATATTCTTCTTGATATGGATCTTCTTTATTTCCTGGAATTTCATAGAGATTTCTTGGTTTCATCTCGCTGATAATAACCCATGTAGGGTATTTCAATCCTTTAATATAATAAACTTAATTCACTTGATATGCCAAAACAAATGGTTCATTTGTATGTACTTTTGTTGTCATATTGACACTAACATTCCCATAATAATCTTTTCTATAACCAATACATTCCCAAGACATATCATACCAGTCACATCTAAATAATGTAACTTTATTCCCCCCTACATAACAATGTTCAATTATATCCAATATTATTCCATAATATGACAACTCTCTGTTATTTCCTTCTACTTTTTACCATAACACCATAATTTTGTGTTTTTTAGTTCATATCTATCTCTTCAGTGGAAACAAAACTCATTAATATTGTAGCCTGGATAGCAAATTACTCTTTGTTTAGGACACCGTGGTAGAGGAAGCATATTTATATCTGTTACTTAATCATTTTCATTATATGCATCACTAATCTGAGTAGTGTATTGTACATTCAAATTTTCATCAATTTCTAATCTATGGAATTATGGAAAAAATATTACAGTAAAATAATTAACTTACTTGTTTGTGAAACCAACAAGAGAATTCACATTTCTGAATCTCATCAATATTTCTATCTCATTTTTTTTATAGGATGTTATTATGTTCACTATAAAAATCATAAAAATAATTTCAAAATTAATCATATTAATAAAATATTATAAATATGCATACGAAAATGAAGTTACATTACCTAATAAATGATTGAACTTCTTCACAATTTTGAAAGATGTAGATAATAGCCACATTTAGTAAATCATTACTCAACTCTTGCATATTTGCGTTTCCAAAAGGTTGCCCAAGTGCACAAAAAATTTTCAAGGATGAGGAATTCTAGATAATGAATCTCCATCATAATTTCATTCTAGATGATTAAATTTTGTTTCAATACCATGCAAGTATCGAGAACAAAATGTCAAGCATTCCTCCGCAACATATCCCTCAGTAATGGATCCCTTAGGTTGTGATTTGTCACGAACATAGCCCTTAAGTTTGTGCATATATCTAACAAAAACGACTAGTTATAAATCTATGTGAATTTGATTTAAAAAAAATGCAAGTCATGAGAAGTTATGTGGACATATACCTTTCAATGAATACATCCATCTATAATTCACAAGGCCACCAACTTTAGCTTCCCAAGCTAAGTGAATTGCAAGATGTACCATTACATAAAAAAATGAAGGTAAAAATTTTTTCCCAACTTATAAAGTGTGAATGTAATTTCCTCTTGTGGCTGATCCAAATCTTCTACTTTTAAAATTTTAGAACAAAAACTTTGAAAGATATGCTTAATTTTGTTAAAGCATCAGAAACAACGTGAGATAATAAATCCTGCAGGACTAATGGAGGTAATCTCTGCAAGAACACATGACAATGATATGTTTTAATTTCAGAAATTCTACCACCTTTCATACTTACACATCTTGTTAAAAACTGAGTAACCATAAGGAAAATTGATTTGTTTCAACCACTGACACAAGGTTCTTTTATCATTATTTGATAACATATAACAAGCAGTGTGTAATACTATCTTGCCATTAACTTCTTTTGGATGTAATGTTTTTTTGATACCCATCTCTTGTAAATCTAACCTTGTCTTTAATGTATAATTTGTTTTACCATCAATATTCATAATTTTACCAATAATGTTTTCAAAAATATTTTTCTCAATATGCATCACATCCAAATTATGATGCAATTTTTGCTTATGCCAATAGGGAAAAGTGAAGAAAATAATGTGTTTTTTCTAATTATGCTCGATTCCATGCTGAGGAAGCTTTTGCCACTTCTTTGTTTTCCCAAACACTATTTGCTTAAGAAGTTGATTTAAAACATCATCACCATTTAATTATTCTTGTGGAGCTCTCTTTTCTTTTTTTACCATCAAATTATGATGTTTTTTCATGCCATTTATGATTTATCGGTAAAAATTGCAATGAACCATGTACCAAGTTTTGGAACCATTTCTTAATTGATAATAGATATTTTTTTTTTATTGCAATAATGACATGCTAGCTTTCCTTGAGTATTCCAACCAAAAAGATAACCATTGGCAGGAAAATCATTTATAGTCCACATTAGTGCCACTTTCATTTGAAATTTTATTTCCCTTGAGGCATCATATGTATTTACCCAAAGCTTTGATAAATCCTTCAATTCATCAATCCCTGTCCTTATATAAACATCAATGGCCTGTCCCAACCCTTTAGACCTTGGTATTAAAGTTACAAATGAAAATGACTCTTTCATGCACATCCATGGTGGAAGATTATAAGGAAACAAAATAACTGGTCAAATTCTATATGAAATGTTCATGTTTCCAAATGGACTGAAACGATCTGTAGCTAAACCAAGCCTTACATTTCTAGGCTCCAAAGAAAATTCATCATAGATATTATCAAAACCTATCCAAAACTCCACATTAGGTGGACGATGTAGGACAACATTATTGATGCCCTTTTCAATATGCCATCTCATATCCTTAGCCGTTTTTGAAGAGATAAAAATTATTTGTAATATTGGTGTAATTGGAAAATACTTTAATATTTTATTGGCTATTACTTTTTTCTTTGGGTGCATCCTGAAAGACTACAAATTGAACACTTGATTGCATCTAAATGTTCCTTGTAGTAGATAATACAGTTATTTTGACATGCATATGTTTTCTTATAATGCAAACCAAGATCACTTTCCATTTTCTTTGCTTCATAGTTTGAATTTGGCATTGTTTTACATATGGGAAATGCATCCTTAAGTAAGGTTAGCAACATGTCAAATGAATTATTACTCCAAAAATTCATGCACTTGATATGCATTAATTTCATCACAAAGGACAAGATGAAATACTTATCACAATTACAAAATAAAGTTTGCTTAGCATCATCAAATAATTTGAAAATTTTATATTGCATCTTCATTTATCTCTTGGGGGTCATTACTGCTTTGTTCTATTCCATTTGCCACATGGGGATAGACTTCATGTATCATATCGATCATATCATCAACCTTTTCCATTTCCACTTCACATAATTCCTCATCACAAGGCACTCTATCATTATCTTCATCTCCACTATCTTCATCACCATATCAATACCAGAAGGTATAACTCTGCATGATTCCTCTGTATAATAAATGGAGTTGTACTTCTTCTTTGGTCAATCGATATCTATAGCAACAGTCCATGCAAGGACATTTAATTTTCATGTCTTCATTTTTCACATGATGAAATGCATACTCGAGGAAAATTTACAACCCATTATAATATTCCACACAGGATCTGGTAAAAAGACTCATCCATGACTTATCAATAGTCATATTGATTTCCAAAAAATTAAAAAATCATAAAAAAAACCCCCTTTTGCTTGTGATTAACCTATAACATATTTGGTTATTGTATTTTTAATAATATGGAAGGCTAAACAATGAATACATAGCATTTGTTCAAATTAGAAAAGACATTTACTAATAATAATATTAATATTAACGAAGATGCATTGTCCATTTAGTTTTTTTTAAAGCTAATAAGATGGCATTGTTTACATAACAATTAATATGGTTTCTCTTAGTTATTGGTTTTAAAAGAAGCATATTTAACTTGAATATGGTTGCTCACAGTTGATTGTTTTGAAACAAGCATATTAAAAAAAATTACTTGTTTCTTTTAAACAAATTTTTAATATTTAGCAAATTAACAGAAATTCATGTGGATTTTTCTTTTTAAAGTCAAAAATTAAATAGAACAAAGATTATTATTATTATTATTATTTCTCTTTAAAGTGAATATCCTATATTCAATTTATTCGCATGTACTATTATTGGTAAAGTTTATTGGATCTATGTAAGTTTATTGTTAGAAATTTGAAATAGTTGGAACTTAAATTTCACCAAGGTATTTACCCGTTGTTTAAACTAACTCCAATGACTTCAAACTGTTAACATGCACAACCTTCGATATAAAAAAAATTGCAAGAGAGCATACTTTGCATTAATATATTTAAAGCCTGAAGGGAATTGAGATCATATTTAGCTCACTAACGCATTATAAAAAAAATTACAAAACATACATGCATCAACTACATTTTAAAAAAATCAAAATAAATATGGATACATGCTTTTGAGTGCCCTAGCGAGTTGATTCAAAGACCGTTAATGCTTTTACAAAGTGGTTGCTGAAATCTCGAAAGTGATAATTATATCATCAATAGAAAAGGTATTGTTTTGTTTTTTCATTTTTTTCTATAAATATTTTTCTCTTTTTTTAATGGATGGAGTTAGTAAGGAGAAAGTGGTGAATATGGAAAAAAATAAGAGAGAAAGATGCATGATGGTGATTTGATCTTGACTTTGTAAATTCATGTTTGAAAATGTAAACTATGGATGATTCTAACAATACCAAGAATGACAGTCATGACCACATAAAAGAGAGCCACTTTGAATATCAACAATGCTTGTTCTGTCTCTTTCTTCTGTCATTAATTTTTCCATTAAAAGCAACTGATTGAGAGAGGTCGAATTCCATGTATTATAACAAATTATATAATTATAAGAATTAATGTAATTGAAGAGCAATCTAAGAGATCATGAAGGCATCCAACTAGATAATCACAAAAGAGAACAAAATTAAACCATTCTAAGAAGATGGGAGTAACAATAATATATATACATATATATGTATATATTATTATGTCTTAGTAATGGTATTAGGAAGTGTGGATACATGAGTTGAAAGACTTAAGCTAATGCTAAAGTCCTTTTCTCCATTTCTCTTTTGTCAGCCAGAACAGGCTCCATTGTTATTCATAAATTTCCTACAAAAATGCAATCTTACAAAACACACATGCATCAACTATATTTTAAGAGAACCCCTAATAGATCAGGATTGATTAATAGAAGCAACTGAAAATTATTAGGTTCCACATAATATATAAATTTGAAAGAAATTTATTTTGCATGATTATACAAAAAAAATATATATGCCAAGATGACTAAGCAATAGATTACATGAATCTCCAAAACCAATCTAAATCTAAGATAACAAATTCATAATTACCTTGTTTAAGCTACAACATTCAACTTGTTATGTACATCCAAGATAAGCACTTTTTCAGTTCCAATACACAAAGATACAAACAATGATATTTGCAATATGTGAAAACCATATAAAAATAGCATTTGAGGAAGACAACAAATGCATCAAAACTCCAATTAACAAATGAAAAACCAAATCTGAACTAAAGGAGTTCATGTACGCATAAATTTGAGAAAAAAAAATCAAATTAGTGCAAAAAAAATAGAGATTGAAAAAAAGCAAAGAATCGATCTAAGATTAAAGAAACATAAAAGTCTGAAGTAGTTACTGAGAGAGATTTCACTACAAAATCAACCTGATTTGAATTCCAAAAAGAATAAGGAATAGAGATTGACGGAGAAACTGGTAGCTCCCCGGTATTGGTGAGAATTCAAATCTATCCCACATGACTAAAATAAAAATCTAAGAAACCATATAAAAGCCCAAATCAATCCTACTTGCAATCAGAAAATGGTATATAATACCATAATTATTACATTCAAGAGTAGCAACAGTAAGGGAGAGAAGCTTTCCTAGAGATGAGAGATTGAGTTTGAGATGTAGTGATGATGTTTTGGTGATTAAAGAAGCGAAATTAGGCGAGCGGTGTGAGCTGCGCTGAGTGTAAGAAGGCTTATTAGTGCTGCAATTAGAGAAGATGATGGTAGTGCACCACTATGAGATATTGTGGTGATTTCTAAGGACCATTAAGTATATTATATATTAAATTTAATAAATATATTATTAGAGAGTGGATTAAATTTTTTTATTACAAAAATTAACCGTTCTAATCTTATGAAATTATTTTTTATTATTATTATTTCAAAATATTATTGAATAAAAAATAAAAAATAATAAAACCCCCATTTTATAGGAGGTTTAAATAATTGTTATTTTAAAAGGTATGCACAATAAAAATTACAATGGCCATTGTTTTAAAATGATTTTTTAATTATATAACTAAATGTATCATTGAATATATAACTAAAAGTCATTTTAATACTTATTATGAAGTTTTTTAAGCACATCACTCCCATATATTTTTTCATGATAGCAGCTAAATTTTAATTTTTTTTATAAGTTACATAAAATAGTATAATATTTTTAATATATTATTAAAAATATTTATTCTTACCTTTGTAAATCTTATGAAACTAATTTTTATTTAAGGAATAACCTAATGTAAAATAAATAAACAAATAACTTGTAGAATTATTATTTAATGACCAACCTAATATAAAATTAATAAAATTATTAATAGAAATTATTATAAAAGTTTACATTGTTTGCGACGAGTATTTATGTTACTTGCAAATAGTTATAGTTTTTGAGACACTATTTGGGTTGGCAGCAAAAGCTAATAGTTTTTGTAACAATTACATTTGGCTGTCATAAAAGACCATAGTTTTTGCAATGGGTGTATATGTTGGTCACAAAATCTTATAGTTTTTGCAAAGATGACATCTAATTGCTGCAAAAGCCTATAGTTTTCAAAATGGGTATATATTTTGGGCACAAAACCTTATAATTTTTGTGACGATGCCATTTAGTCATCACAAAGGACTATAATTTTAGCAATTAGTGTATACATTGGCCACAAAAGGTTATAGTTTTTGTGATGATTGTATTTGGTTGTTGCAAAAGCCCATAGTTTTAGCAACGGGTGTATATGTTAGTCATAAAAGCTTATAGTTTGTGTGATGATGGCATTTTAGTGTCGTAAAAACCTATAGCTTTATCAATGACTTTATATGTTGGTAGCAAAACCTAATAGTTTTGGCAACTGCTACATTTGGTTGTCACAGAAGCCCATAGTTTTTGCAATGGGTTTATATGTTGATTACGAAAGATTACAGTTTTTGTGACAGCGACATTTAGTTCTCGCAAAGGCCTATGGTTTTAGTAATGAGTATATTCGTTGGTCACAAAAGCTTATAGTTTTGGCGACAATGGCATTTGATTATCGCAAAAACCCATAGTTTTAGCAATGAGTTTATATGTTGGTCACAAAAGCTTATAGTTTTTGCGAGGACAATGTTTGGTTGTTGAAAAAAATTATTATTTTGAAATAAGATTTTTTATGGATGCAAAAACTTGTTTTGTGACGCAATTTTTATCCGTCATAAAATCATCTATCGTAAAAACATGGTTTTCATGTAGTGACTATAAGAAAATATAAGATTATCGTTTTGATTAAAAAAAAAATATGGGACATTTCCAAAAGAAAATATAAGATTAGGGTTTTGATTCAAAAATAGGAGCCACTCAGAAAGAAAACATAGGATTAGGGTTTTGATTGAAAACTATGAGAAATTATGAAAAGAAAACATAGGATTTTTGTTTTGATTCAAAAATAGCATGAATTCCCAAAAAAAAATACCTTCGATTAGGGTTTTGACAAAAAAACATAAAACATTACATAGAGTAAATATATGATTATTGTTTTGATTAAAAAATAGCACATTTTCAAAAATTAAAAAATAAGATTAGGGTTTTGATTCAAAACTAGAAGGCATTCCAAAAATAAAAATATTGGATTCGGTTTTTTATTCAAAAATGAAAAATAGGATACATTGCAAAAAGAAAACATAGAATTAGAGTTTTGATTAAAAAATAACACACTTTCGAAAAATAAAAAATAAAATTAGGGTTTGATTAAAAACTAGTGGGCATTCTAAAAAGAAAACATAATATTAGGGTTTTGATTGAAAAATATGAGACAGTACAATAACAAAATATAGGATTAGGGTTTTGAATGATAAATAGGAGACTTTAATATAAGAAAACATAGGATAACGGTTCAATTAAAAAATAATTGACATTCCAAAAATAAAACATAGGATTAGGATTTTGGTTGAAAAATAAGAGACATTGGGAAAAGAAAACAAACAATCACAGCTTTGATTTAATATGAGGCACTAAAATAAGAAATCATAGGATTAGAGTTTTTATTCAAAAATAGTAGACAATCTAAAAAGAAAACATAAGATAAGGTTTTGATTAAAAAATATGAAACATAACGAAAATAACCATATGATTATTGTTTTGATTCAAAAATAACAAGTATTGTCCAAAGAAACATAAGATTAATGTTTTTATTCAAAAATAAGAGGCATTTCAAAAAGAAAATATAGGATTATGTTTTTTTTATCATAAATAGGATGTATTAAGAAAAAATATAGGATTAGTGTTTTGATTAAAAATTAGAAGAGATTTCCAAACTGGAGACAGGATCAGCCTTTTGATTCAAAAAATGTGACATTCCGAAAAGAAAGCAAATTATTATGGTTTTGATTGAAAATTGAAAAATAGGACACATTCTAAAAATAAAACGTAGGATTAGTGTTTTCATTCAAAAATAGCAGACATTTAAAAAAAAAAGATTGGGTTCTTGATTAAAAAATAGAAGATATGAAGAAAATAAAATATAGGTTAGTGTTTCGATTTGAACCTAATAAAAAAGAGAGATTAAGAAAAGAAAAAATAGGAGTCAGATTTTGATTGAAAGATACAATACATTCATGAAAGAAAATATAGGTTTAGAGTTTTGATTCAATTATAGTAGGCATTCCTAAAGGAAAACATATTATTTGGGTATCGAATGAAAAAAAGGAGGCATTACTATAAGAAATATAGGATTGGTGTTTTAATTCAAAACTATTAAACTTTCTAAAAAGAAAACAAAGGATTATATTTTTGATTGAAAAATATGAGACGTTGCGAAAAGAACACATAGGGTTAGGGTTTTGATTGAAAAATAAGATACATTACTATAAGAAAAACATAGGCCTAGGGTTTTGATTAAAAAGCAAAAATAGTGGCCATTTCCAAAAGAAACATAGGATTAGTATTTTGATTTTAATATAGTAGACATTCCCATAAGATAACATAAGATTATGGTTTTGATTCAGAAATAGAAGCCATTCCGAAAGGAAAACATAGGATTAAGGTATTGGTTGAAAAATTGAGACACTATGAAAAGAAACATATGATTATTGTTTTGATTCAAAAATAGTAAGCATTCTAAAAAGAAAACATAAGATTATGTTTCTAATTAAAAAATAGGAGCCATTCACAAAAAATTTAGGATTAGTGTTTTGATTAAAAAATATGAGACATTACGAAAAAAATATACGATTGTTTGTTTACTTTTCTGAGTTTCTACTATTTGTTGGTTTTTAGTAAAAACTCTAATCCTATGTTTTACTTTCAGAATATCTCCTATTTATCAATCAAGAAACAAATCCTATGTTTTTTTTTCCAAAAGGTCTCTTTTTTTTTTAGTTTTGAAGGAAAACCCTAATCCTTTTCGGTTGTTTTGGAATGTCTCCAAGATTTTAATCTAAACCTAATCCTATGTTTTTTTCGATATGTCTCCTATTTTGGAACTCAAACCCTAATCCTATGTTTCCTTTTTGGAATGTCGCAAAAATTTTGGTTTCTAATTAAAAAAATCTAATCCTATTATTTCTTTGAGAATTTTTTTTATTTTTGAATCAAAACCCTAAGCCTATATTTTCTTTTCGGAATGTCTCCTATTTTTTAGTTTTGAATAAAAATGCTAATTCTATGTTTTCTTTCCTAAATATGACCTATCTTTCAGTTTTGAATCAAAAAGCTAATCCTTTGTTTTTATTTCAGAATGTCTCATTTTTTTAATCAAAACTATAATCGTATCTTTTGTTTCGACAATGTCTGGTAATTTTTAATCATAACACTAATCATGAGTTTTTTAATGCCGCCTATTTTTTAATCAAAACCTTGATCTAATGTTCACTTTTGGAAATGGCTGCTGTTTTTTAATCAAAACAATAATCTTATGTTTTTTTTTAATGTCTCATATTTTTCAATAAAAACCATAATCCTATTTTTTTATATTTGGAATGTCTTCTATTTCTGAATCAAAACCCTAACCCTATGTTTTCTTATAGTAATGTCTACCATTTTTTAATCAAAACCCCTAATCCTATGTTTTCTTTTTTGAATGTCTCCTATTTTTAATAAAAAACGTAATTGTATCTTTTTTCTTTTATGAATGTCTGCTATTTTTTAATCGAAACCGTAATTGTATGTTTTCTTTTGGAAATATCTGCTATTATTGAATCAAAACTCTAATCCTATGTTTGTCGCATACTTTTCAGTTTTTAATCAGACTCCTAATCCTATATTTTTATATTAATGTCCTATATTTTTCAGCTAAGGAAAAAACATAGGATTATTGTTTGATTAAAAAATAGCACACATACACGTAAGAAAAACATAAGATTAGTTTTTTAATTAAAAATAAACATTCCAAAAAGAAAATTATGATTATGGTTTTGATTAAAAAATATGAGACATTAAGAAAAGAAGTGTACAATCATTGTTTTGATTCAAAAGTAGGAAACATTAACAAAAAAAAAAAAACAATAAGATTTGGGTTTTGATTGAAAAAAAAAGAGACATTTCGGAAAGGAAACAAAGGATTAGGATTTTTATTCGAAAAAAGGAGGCATTGTGAAAAGAAAATATAGGATTAAGGCTATATTTTAAAGATACGAGACAATCCGAAAATAAAACATAGGATTAGGGTTTTAAATCAGAAATTGTAGGCATTACGAAAAGAAAACATAGAATTAGGATTTCAACAAAAAAAAAAAAAAGAAAACATAGAATTAGGATTTCAACAAAAAAATAGAAGGCATTCCAAAAAGAAATTTAGGATTAATTTTTTTATTAAAAAATATAAGACATTATAGAAAAAACCTATGATTATTGTAGATTAAAAAATAGCAGACATTCCCAAAAGAAAACAAAATATTAGTGTTTTGATTCAAAACTAGGAGGGATTACGAAAATAAACATAGGATTTTATTCAAATATAGGAGCCATTATGAAAACAAAACATAGGTTTAGGGTTCTGATAAAAAATTAGAAGAGATTAAAAAAATAAAAGATAGGATTAGGCTCTTGATTGAAAAAATGAGACATTTCGAAAAAAATAAGGCACACTCTTAAGGAAAACATTAGATTAGGGTTTTGATTCAAAACTAACAAACGTTATAAAAAAAGAAAGGATTAGGTTTTTGATTGAAAAATAACAGATATTTCGAAAAGAAAACGTAGTTTAGGGTTTTGATTCAAAACTGATAAATAGGAGACATTGAGAAAATAAAACATAGGATTCGTGTTTTGATTGAATGATAGGAGACATTATGAAAAGAAAATATTGGAATAGGGTTTTGATTCAAATATAGTAGGCATTCCAACAAGACAACATAGGGTTTTGATTGAAAATAGGAGACATTACTATAAGAAAACATAGGATTAGTGGTTTGAATGAAAAATAGCATACATTATAATAAGAAAACATAGGATAACGTTTTTGATTAAAAAATACTACATATTTTGAAAGGAAAACATAGGATTAGGGTTTTGATTGAAAAATAGTAGACAATACTCAGTACAAGAAGAACTACTTTTTGCTATGACCAGTATCCGTTGCAAAATCTTAAATGTCATCGAAAAAGGTTTTTTGTGATGCCATTTGGCTGTCACATGTCATCAAATTTGCATCCATCACAAAAGATAATTTTTGGCACCATCGCAAACATTAGTTATTGCGACAATAAAAAGTCGTCGCAATAATTTAAAATCTAGTTACAAAAAAATTAATAATACAATGAATTAAAGTGACAAAATGTTTTCGTAATGGCAATTAGTCATCACAATTAGTATTATTTGCGACAACATATGGATTGTCAAAAAAGGTATTATTTGCGATGATATATTGTCCATCGCAAAAAATAGTATTTTTAGCAGAGAGTAAGCCGTGACAAAGGATATTATTTGTAACAAAAAGTAAGCCGTCTTAAAAGATTATTGTTTATGAGTAACTATTATTCCTTCGAAATGAATATTTTTTATGACAAGCTTTGTATCATCACAAATAAGTGTTATTTGTGATCAATCAGTATTGGTCGCAAATGAATATTTTTGTGTGTCCATTAAAATTAATCCTTTTGCGACCAAGTGCTCGCAAATGTTATATTGACAAATGGGTAGCATAAACCTCATTAATTAGAATACTATATTACAATATAATTTAAATTATATAACAACAAGCTCATACATAACAAACTCATTTACCACAACATTGACTCAATTTAACATATGAAACTAATAATAGGTTAACATCGATTCATGTCTAACAATATTTAGTGTTATAAACTTCTATAAAATAATGACACAATAAAAGTTCTGAACATGAAACTAAATAAGAGTACGAAATTAAGTGTTATACACTTTTACAAAACACTAAGTCGATTAATGTTTGAAAAATGATATTCAATAAGAGTTAAAAAAATTCAAAACATTTAACTCTTCAATCATCATTTCTGTTGTCATTCAAAACACTAAGTCATCATTTTCATCTTCGCAACTATCTTCATTTTCGTTGTCATCTTCATCTTTATCGTAATCTTCCTCCAAGTATTCTCATTGTCATCTTTTTCATTAGCATTGCCAAGAGGGACATCTCTTATATTTTCTTGAGAATTAGCTATCACATTACTAAGATCATTATCGCCTCCCTACACACAAACATAATACATGATAACAATTTACAAATTAATGCTACACCATTGAAAGGAAAAATTTGCGTTAAAGAAAAAGATGCATATAGATTTGGTATGGGTATTAAATAATATTACTAATGAGATACTTAATTATAGCATTTTGTATGTACTATAAACATAATAGTATTAAAGAAAAATTAATAAGATAACATAAGTGGAAAATGAATGGGTGATAATAAATTAAAATAACATATACACATACTTTATATTAGCAACAATCTAAAAATCATATAAAAATAAGAATTAAAAATATAAAATAACATTATTATACCTGTGCAGCTAATTGTATATTAGATAATCCCAAATTTTGCAACACCGCTTGAACCATAATAGGTACCTGTTGTTACAATTTATAATTATAGAGTCCATTTGCTTGAAATGGTCTATCATTCTTTTCCTTCATCTTTTAAATTTCTTTGCATATTTTTCTACATGTTTGAGAGGAACAACCACCATACACATCTTTTCCTTGAATATCCATACCTAATCCAAGAACACGACCATGGCTAGGTTCTCCTGTAACATCACGATATATTTCACATTCCTTTACCATTGGACCATCAGATGTTGCAGTTGACTTAATATTATCCATTTGATCCTGACATTGAAAAAATAATTATAAATACTCATTACAATAGTAAGACATAAGTGATAAAAAAAATACATTTATAGGCATTAATCTTTTGCTTTCTCAGTAGCACAACTTTCTCCATCATTTTTAGTGTGAAATTTTTTAAAACAATCAATTGGCCATAGCACTAAACCATCCTTTTTAACCTAAGGTATCAATTTGAAAGACATAAAATATGTATTCATTAGAAAATATTAAATAGTTAAACAACAATATTAGTTACCATGGCACTCCTATATATATATAACCTGCCAATTTTCTCCCATCCATTTCTCTATAATTTCTTTCCACACATTTGAAGGAATGAAAGAAGGTGGGTGTTTGTAACAATCATCTTGGGATTCATGCTTCTCAAAAATTGGTTTCCTTATACGTAATATCCAATTAGAATATCAATACTTTACTGAATTGTCAAATGCTTTCTTCACTTCTTCTTCCGGTTGATTATGTGAGAACCCCATTGGCAAATATCTAGCAAAAATAGTATCTAGCTTTGATTTTGAATATTTGGAATAAGATGTCGATGGACCATTAATTTGTTGATGGAAGAGAGCATGTATTTCACTAATGGCTTTGGGTGTTACAATCCTATATATTTGTGGATAAATAATACTATACATTAAGATTTCTAAATGATAGTTACGAAACTATAACATGATATTTTTCAAATACTAGAAAATAATTTAGGCTATAAAAACATTAAATCATCAATTTATTCATGAGTAGCTATTGGATGGTATATTTTACCTGTTGTCATATACCTCAACTTTAATTCCTTCGTCTGATTTAACACCTTTTGCCTTTCCTCTCACATTAACTTTTTCAACAAAGTCATGAATGAATTTAAAAAGATTTAGTGTTCAATAGATAAAGTATATCAATTAAAAATATTATTTTATTACTTTTTCTATGTCTTTTATTTGGAGATGCCGAAGAAGAACATATTTCATTTGAAGATCTAGTAGATGATGGTAATGCTGATGCCAATGAACAATCAAGATTAATTTCAACATTTGCATCACCTACTTGGTTTGTCGTTTGATTATTTTGTGTTTCCAAATTTGCATCATTTCTAACTTGTATTTTTCCTTTCCTCTTCATTTTCAATATAGTCCTATAAAAAAAAAAACAAATATTAATTCTTAATACAAACAAGAAAGTAATGATAAAAAGAGAATACCATAAATGATAATTCAAAAAATATACTAATTAATGCTAACATATCAAGCTCAAGATTAAAGTAATAAATACAAAATAGGTAAATTGTGTAATGTTTGAAGACTTTTTTGGTTCACCAGTTGACTGAGAATTTTGTTTGAGAGTGGGGCCCACATCTTGTCTCCTTGCCTGGATTTTGTGGATCTGGTCGGGACACGATGTGAGCTGAATTATTGATGTGTTTAACTCTTTAAGTGGAAGCTTGAAGGCTGGTAAGAGTCTCGCTTTGCTTCTTGAGCTTTTGGAGAAGAAGGCAGTGTATCAGCCATTTGTTGCTTCTTTCTTCTGGGAACTCCGGCATCTCTTCGGTGAGTGTAGAGGTAGGCCTTGTGTTGGGTCATTAGTGTTTTGTTGCTATAGACTTCTGCAACCTTGTTGTTTGAGTATTGTGTGCTTTGTGTGTGCTTACCCATGAGACAAAGCTAGTGATTCTGTAATTCATGCTTGGTCTAAATTCTTTCTTGAAAATTTTGTGCGCTTAAATCTGAAGCTTAATCATGTTTTATCAACTATTTTGGTTAATGTTAACACTCTAGTTTAATTGGGTATTATGCTTGATTGTTGGTTGGTATGCTAAGTTGATTATGTATGTAATTGTGGAATTGATAATATGATTCTATGTAAGTTGTTTTCATTTGTATCCCAACCTGCGAAGCTTTAAGTTTTCCTTCCTCAATTAAAATGTTTAATCTGAGGTTAGCCTTATATTGGATTAGCTTAATCAAGCCTTGTTTTAAATGCCTTAAACTCTTGTTTTAAGGAGATTCCGAAAATGGTTTTATCTGAAGATGCTAAGTTTTTGCTTAAAACCCGCAAGCAACCTGTAGAGGCTTTGATTATATTTTGATTGTAATCAAACTTTTTCTTTTTAAAGAGCATGGCTTTTTGTTAAAGCATTCTCGTTAAGGGTTGTTAAGCATGGGTTAGGTTGCTAATCATTTTGTTAGTCATTATAGCTATGTTATGCTTTTCATTGGTAGCATTAAATGCTAGAGCTGGCATCATCTTATTATGTTTGTTAATTTATTAGTTGCTTTTATAATTATGTTGAGGTGTCCTGATGCTTATTTGGCCTAGGGAGTTTTTGAATTGTAATTAACTAGTTGTGATTGCTAATTCTCCCTCTGTGGCTTAGTTGTATTTTGGCCTGGTTCAACACTTCTTTTTAAGTGTAGTTTATTATGTTGGGTTAGATTTCTGTAGTGAATCTTAGATCGTGGGATTTGGTGAACTTGAGCTTGTAGCCCAGAACCAGGTAGGCTCTCGTACCTGTTAAATTATGCACTTGGTGGCATGTGCTTAATTATTAAATTATCTCGTAAACTGAGTTATTTATTTATTTTTTTGTGTATGTTTATTTATTTATTTATTTATGCATTTCTATCTTGTATTATTTATTCAGTATTTCTGTATGTTCGTTGTATTCTCGCGGTTTTAGTGCATCTCCATTTCTAGCTTGGCCAGCTAGGAGGAGTAAGTCCTAGCCATGTGCAAATGTTTTCTGTAGTAGCGCTACCCCCCGACTGCGGTCGAAGATCCAGCTTCGGCCATCGATATTCTGTTCTGTTCTATTTCGACTTCACAGTCGAAGATCCAGCCCAGTGCTGTTGATTTCTGTTATTAGTCAGGGAGATGTACCGTCTGTTTTCACATTATTTTTCTGAAATTCTGGATACTGTTATTTTCTGAGCATTTTCTGCATTTTCTGTCTGAAATTTAATTATGCTGCATTATCTATATTATCTATTATCTCTGCGATCCTACTGTGTCCTTGTGGCTCATACAGTCTGTAAATTCTGTTGTTCACAGGAAAAGACCAGGCTTAGGAGCAGGGGTAGTAGCACTACCCCCGACTGCTGTCGAAGATCCAGCTTGGACCGTCGATATTTTGTTCTATTCTGTTTTGACTTCACTGTCGAAGATCCAGCCCAGTGCTGTTGAATTCTGTTATTAGTCAAGGAGATGTACCGTCTGTTTTCACATTATTTTTATGAAATTCTGGATACTGTTATTTTCTGAGCATTTTCTGCATTTTCTGTCTGAAATTTAATTATGTTGCATTATCTGTATTATCTGTTATCTCTGCGATCCTACTGTGCCCTTGTGGCTCATACACTCTCTAAATTTTGTTGTTCACAGGAAAAGACCAGGCTTAGGAGCGGGGGTTGTTTATGGGAGCCATTTCTTTTCCTGTATGTGGTTGTAGACAGTTTATACTCTCTAGTGTGAATGAGACTTGTATCCTGTTTGTATTTTATTCAAAATCTGTATGTGTGGCACTGTTGTTTGTAGGGCTGCTTAAGCCCTTATTTGTATCAGCTCTATTTTTGTTTATCTACTTGTAGTTCTTGTTATTATACCTTTTCTGCTTGTTAGTTTGACTCTAATCAAGTCAAATCTGAGGCCTTGCACCCAGTGGGGTCCGCCTCGTTCGATGCGTCCGATCTATCAGCAGGCCCAGCCATGGGGCTGGGGCGTGAAAAATTGAGTGACCAAAATGAAGAATGTTGAAAAGTATGTAATAAATATGTGAGAAGCTTCAAATAGTCCCCTATCATGTCTTCAACTCAATTCTTATTCCAATCTATATCTTCAAAATCATCCTGTGGATATGATTCACAGACATCATGAACAACATATTATTCTTGATATGGTTCTTTTTCATTTTCTAGAATTTTATCAAGATTTCTTGGTTTTATCTCTCTGATAGTAGCCCATGTAGGGTCTTTCAATTTTTTTATATAGTATATTTGAGTCACTTGAGATGCCAAAACAAATGGTTCATTTGTATCTAGCTTTGTTGTTGTGTTGACACTAACAATCCCATAACGATCTTTTTGTCAACCAATACATTCCCGAGAAGTATCATACCAGTCATATATAAACAATGTAACTTTATTCCCTTCTGTATAACGAAGTTCAATTATATACAATATTATCCATAATATGACAACTCTTCGTTATTTACTTCTACTTTAACCATAACCCTATAATTTTGAGTTTTTTTTTTGTTTTCATTTCGATTTCTTGAGTGGAAACAAAACCCATTAATATTGTAGCCTTGATAGCAAATTACTATTTGTTCATGACCCCTTGCAAATCAAGCATAATTATATCTGTTCCTTAATCATTTTCATTATATGCGCCACTAATCTGTATAGTATGTTGTACATTCAAATTTTTGTAAATTTCCAATCTATGGAATTATGGAACAAAATATTATAGTAAAATAATTAACTTTCTCATTTGTGAAACCTACAAGAGAATTCATATTTCTGAATCTCATCAATATTTCTAACTAAATTTTCTTTTAGGACATTCTTATATTCACTATAAAAATCATAAAATATAATTTCAAAATTAATTTGATTAATAAGATATTGTAAATATGCATACAAAAGTTACATTACCTAATAAATGATTGAACATCTCCACAATTTTGGAGTATGTAGATAATAGCCTCATTTAGAAAATCATTACTCAACTCTTGCATATTTTCTTTTCGAAAAGGTTGCGCAAGCACACAAAAAATTTCCAAGGATGAGATATTTCTAGATAATGAATCTCCGTCATAATATTGTTTTGGATGATTAAATTTTATTTAAATACCATGCAAGTATCATGAACAAAATTTCAATCATTCTCTGCTATACATCCTTCAGCAATGGATCCCTCAGGTCGTGATTTGTTACGAACATACCACTTATGTTTGTGCATATATCTATCAATAAACACTACTTATAAATTTAAATGAATTTTATTTAAAATAATTCAAGTCATGAGAAGTTATGTGGACATATACCTTTCAATGGAATACATCCATTGGTAACTCATAGGGCCACCAACTTTAGCCTCCCAATCTAAGTGAATTGGATGATGTACCATTATATCGAAAAATGAAGGTGGAAAAATATTTTCCACCTTATAAAGTGCCAATGTTATTTCCTTTTGTAACCGATCCAAATCTCTTGCTTTTAAAATTTTAGGACACAAAACATTGAAAAATATGCTTAATTTTGTCAAAGCATCAGAAACAACATGAGGTAATAAATTCCACATGGCTAATGGAAGTAATCTCTCCAAGAATGCATGACAATCATATGTTTTCATTTCAGAAATTCTACCATCTTTCACATTTACACATCTTGATAATTTTGCCGGGTAACCATCAGGAAACTTGATTTGTTGCAACCACTGACACAGGTTTATTTTTCATCATTTGATAACATATAACAAGCAGTGGGTAATATAATCTAACCATTAACTTCTTTTGAATGTAATGATTGTCTAATACCCATCTCTTCTAAGTTTAACTGTATCTTCAATGTATCCTTTGCTTTATAATCAATATTCATAAGTGTACCAATAATGTTTTTGAAAATGTGTTTCTCAATATGAAACACATTAAAATTATGATGCAATTTTTTCTTATGCCAATAGGGTAATGTAAAGAAAATACTGTGCTTTTTCCAATTATGCTCGATTCCTTTCCTAGGAAGCTTATGCATCTTCTCTGCTTTCCCAAACACTATTTTCTATGTATGATGGAGTTGATTTAAAACATCATCACCATTTAATTGTTCTAGAGAAGCTTTCTTTTCATTTTAAACATTAACTTGTGATGTTTGTTCAAGCCATTTATGATTTATCGGTAAAAATTGGCAATGACCCATGTAACAAGTTTTGGAACCATTTCTTAATTGATAATAGCACGTTTTTTTTATCGCAACAATTACATACTAGATTTCCTTGGGTACAACAACTAGAAACAAAACAATATTCAAGAAAGTCATTTATAGTACAACTTAGTGCCAATTTTATTTGAAAATTTTTTTCCTCGAACCATCATATACATCTACCCCAAGCTCGCATAAATCCTTCAGTTCATCAATCGTTGGTATAATATAAACATCAATGTCCTGTCTCGGCCCTTTAGGCCTTGGTATTAACAAAGTTACAAATGAAAATGACTTTTTCATGCACATCCATGGCGGAAGATTATAAGGAAACAAAACAACTGGCCAAATTAATATGAATGTTCATGTTTCCAATGGGATTGAAACCATCTGTAGCTAAACCAAGCCTTACATTTCGAGGCTCCAAAGAAATTTCATTATACATATTATTAAAACTTCTACAAGAATCCACATCTGCTGGGTGACATAGGACCAATCATTAATGAGCATTTCACTATTCCATCTCATATACTTAGCCATTTTTGAAGACATAAAATTCTTTGTAATCTTGGTGTAATTGGAAAATACCGTAATACTTTATTGGCAATTATTTTTTCTTTGGGTGCACCACTTTTATCTGGTTTCAATCTTGAAAGACCACAAACTAGACACTGGATTGCGTCTGAATTTTCTATGTAGTAGATAATATAGTCATTCTGTCATGCATCTATTTTTTCATAAAATAGACCAAGATCACTTACCATTTCCTTTGCTTTATAGTTTGAATTTGGTATTGCTTTACACGTGGGACATGCATCCTTAAGCAAGTTTAGCAACATGTCAAATGAAATATCACACCAAGAATCCATGCACTTGATATGCATTAATTTCACCGCAAAGGACAAAATGGAATACTTATCACAACTAAGAAATAAAGGTTGTTTAGCATCATCTAATAGTTTGAATTTTTTTTTTTTTTTTTTTTTTTTGCATCTTCATTTGGTTCTGGGAAGTCATCACTATTTTGTTCTATTCCATCTGCCATATAGGGATAAGCTTCATGTGTCATATCGGTCATATCATCAACCTTTTCCATTTCCACTTCTCATAATTCCTCATCAGAATGCACTCTATCACTATCTTCACTTCACTATATTCTTCACCACGTAAATACCATAAAGTATAACTCTACATGATTCCTCGATATAATAAATGGATGTATACTTCTTCTTTGGTCCATCGATATTTATTGTAATAGTCCACATAAAGACAATTAATTTTAATGTCTTCATTTTTCAAATGATGAAATTCATACTCAAAGACATTTTCCACCCCATTATAATATTCAATACAATATCTGGTAGCAAGACTCATCCAAGACTTATCAATAGGCATGTTGATTTCTACAAAATTCAAAAACATTAAAAAAAACACTTTTTAACTTATGATTAATCTATAACATATTGGGTTGGTGTATTTTTAATAATATGGAAGCCTAAATAATGAATACATAGCATTTGTTCACATTAAAAAAGACAAAAAAAACAAACAAACCTTGATAGAGTTAAGTTCCTGCAAATTCCAATCAAGTAAGTGCATAACAATCAATAGTTATCAATTGTGATATATACTTGTACTAGAGAAACAAGTACATATATTTAAGTCGGTTCCAATGTGAAAGACAGAATGACAACTAAATCACTACAATTTAAAATATTATAAGTAGTTTAGTGGGGTTAAAATGAAGTTCTCTAAAACTATACTATTATTAAAAACAATGATATTATTAATGTTTTATAATGAAATATAATAATTGTCTTCCAATTGAAGTTTAATTTATGTACTTAATTCTTTTTTTGAAATTATTATAATTCTAAAAATTTTTATGTTGGAAGAAAGAATTAAATTTTGCGTTCCCCAAATATGACACAAAGTGGGTCACATTTGTCTGTATTTTCATTGGTATAGTAGCATATTGGAAGAAAAAATGAAAGTGGAGCAAATCCATTTGGGGAATCTCAATCCAGGTACCAAAACATTACTATGTTGTTGAATAAAAAATTCAAAAAAAAAACCAACAGACATCAAATGATTGTTGTGTGGAAGCTTTATTAAATAACGTTAGGAAATAAAATAGTGTTTTAACACAATCAATAAATTTCTCATAGTTAAGCTGTAAAAGATCAGACTTCTATGGTTACAAATGGCAATTTACATTTGTAAAACAAACATTCACTAATAACATTATTAATATTAACCAAAACGTATTGTCTATATAGTTGTTTTTTATTTTAAAGCTTATAAGATGGCATTGTTTGCATAACCATTAATATGGATTCTCATAGTTATTGGTTTTAAAAGAAGCATATTTAACTTGAATATAGTTGCTCATGGTTGATGGTTTTGAAACAAGCATGTTCAAAAAAATTACTTGTTTTTTGTAAACAAATTTTTTAATATTCAGCAATTTCACAGAAATACTTGTGGATTATTCGTTTTAAGTTGAAAAATTAAATAGAACAAAGATTATTATTATTATTATTATTATTATTATTATTATTATTATTATTATCTTCTCTTTAAGTGAATATCCTATAATCAATTTACTCTCATGTATTATTATTGGTAAATTTTATTGGATCTAAGTAAGTTTGTTTCTAGAAATTTGAAAGAGTTGAAACTTAAATTTCACCAAGGTAATTACCCAGTGTTTAAACTAAGTTTATTGAAAATATAAAAGTTTAGAGTAGTAATTATATGCAACAAAACATGCTTAAAGAGAAACTTGTGAAGACAAACTACAAGTCAAAGGTTTTCAAGAACAAGGGTCCATCAATGTACATTCCACATAATCAACCAATCGACAACAACAACCAATATACAATAGGAGAACAAACTAAAAGATGAGGTAAAAAAAATTTGAATGCACATGTAAAAATTCGGGATATTTCCATAAGAAAACATACCATTTGCTTTTTCATTGATGACATAGGTGACATTCCGAAAAAAATATAATTTATGTTTTGATTCAAAAATAAGAGCCATTCCATAAAGAAACATTGGATTAGAGTTTTGATTAAAAAATAGTAGACATTCAGAAAAGAAAACGTAGGACTAGGTTTCTTGATTCATATATAGTAGGGATTATGAAAACAAAACATATTGTTAGAGTTTTGATTGGAAATTTTGAGACATTACTATAAAAAAAATGTAGGATTATTGTTTTGATTGAAAAATAGTAGACATTTCGAAATGAAAACTTAGGATTAGAATTTTGATTGAAAAATAGGAGGAATTGTGAAAAGCAAACATAGAAGTAAAGTTTTTGTCCTATGGATTTTGATTGAAAAAAATATGAGACATTGCAAAAAGAAAACATTGGACTATGGTTTTGATTAAAAACTTAGCAGACATTCCCAAAGTAGAAGATAGATTTAAGGTTTTGATTAAAAAATTGAGACATTCCATAAAGAAAACAAAGGATTGCTGTTTTTATTAAAAACTGAAAAATAAGACACATTCCAAAAAAAACATAGGATTGTGGTTTTGATTTAAAAATAGAAGGCATTCCAAAAAGAAAAAATAGGATTAGGTTTTTGATTGAAAAATAAGGCACATTCCTAAAATAAAAAATAGGTTAGGTTGTTGATTCAAAACTAAGAAAAAGGAGACATTAAGAAAAGAAAACATAGGATTTATGTTTGGATTAAAAGATAGGAGATATTCTGAAAAAAAAAAACTTCGGATTATTGTTTTTGATTGAAAGATAGTAGACATTCCGAAAAGAAAATATAGGATTAGGGTTTTGATTAAAAACATAAAAATAGTGGGCATTTCCAAAAAAACTTAGGATTAGTTTTTTAATTCAGAAATAGAAAAAATTTTGAAAAGAAAATATAAGATTAGGGTTTTTATTAAAACATAGTAGGCATTCAAAAAAATAACTTAAGATTATTGTTTTCATTCAAAAATATGTGACATTCAGAAAAAAAAACATTTGATTAGGATTTTGATTAAAAAATGACAGACATTCCGAAAAGATAAGACTCCTATATTTTCTTATCCTATGTTTTCTTTTTGAACTGTGCCCTATGTTTTGGTTTTTAGTAAAAACCATAATCCTATGTTTTCAAGCAAAACCCATAATCCTTTATTTTTTCTTTTCGAAATGTCTCATATTTTTTAATCAAAACTATAATCATATGTTTTTTTTAAATCTGTAGTATTTTTTAATGAAAATACAAATCCTATATTTTCTTATAGTATGTCTAATATTTTTGAATGAAAACTCAAATCCTATATTTTCTTTTCAAAATGCCTACTATATTTGAATCAAAACTCTAATCCTATGTTTTTTTTTCGGTAATGTCGCCTATCTTTCAATCGAAATCTGAATCCTATATTTTTTTTTCAATGTCTCATTTTTATCAGTTTTCATTCAAAACACTAAGCTATGTTTTCTTTTCCGAATTCTCCTATTTTTCAATAAAAAGAATAATCATTTCTTTTCTCTTCGGAATGTTTGCTACTTTGGAATTAAAATCCGAATCCTATGTTTTCTTTTCAAAATGTGTCCTATTTTTTGCTTTAATCTTATGTTTTTTCTTTTTTTTTGGAATCTCTACTAATTTTTAATCAAAACACTAATTCTTTATTTTTTCGTAATGCCACCTATTTTTTAACAAAATTTCTTAACCTATGTTATAATACAAACCCTAATCTTATGTTTTCTTTTGGGAAGGTCTCCTATCTTTGACTCAAAACACTAATTATATGTTTTCTTATTGAAATGACTCATATTTTTTAATCAAAACCCTAATCCAATTTTTTCCTTTCAGAATATCTTCTATTTTTAAATAAAACACTGATACTATGTCTTCTTATTATAATGTCTCCTATTTTTTAATCAAAACCCTAATCCTATGTTTTCTTTTCGAAATGGCTTATATTTTAAATTCAAAAACCTAATCCATTATTATTTTTTTTTTTTGGAATGTCTGCTATTTATGCATCAAAACCTTAATCCTATTTTTTGTTTTTGAAATTTCTGCAATTTTTTAATCAAAACTCTAACCTTATGTTTTCTTATGGAAAGTGCCTTATTTTTCAGTTTTTAATCAAACCACTAATCCTATATTTTCTTATAGCAAAATCTCATATTTTTTAAACAAAACCCTAATCCTATGTTTTTTTTAATCAATATCTACTATTTTTTTATTCAAAACTCTAATCCTAAGTTTTGTTATAGTAATGTCTCCTATTTTGTAATCAAAACATTAATCCTATAATTTTTTTTTTCAGAATGACTACTATATTTGAACAAAAACCCAAGTCCTTTGTTTTCCATTTGGAATGTCTCCTATCTTTCAATCAAAATCCGAATCCTATGTTTTCTTTTCTTAATGTCTGCAATTTATCACAATTGAATCAAAAACCTGACCTGTGTTTTTTTTTTCTTAATGACTTCTATTTATCAGTTTTGAATCAAAACCCTGACTTATGTTTTCTTTTCGAAATATCTCATTTTTTTAATCAAGAACGTAATCTTTTCTTTTCTTTTTGGAATGTATATTTTTGTTAAATGAACACCCTAATCCTATGTTTTCTTTTCGTAATGTGTCCTACTTTTCAAGTTTGAATCAAAACCCAAATACGTAATATTTTTTTTCGAAATGTCTCATTATTTGGAATCAAAACCCTAATCCTATCTTTTGTCTTGTGCATCTCTTCTAATTTTAATCAAAACCTTAATCCAAAATTTTCTTTTCATAATGTCTAATATTTTTCAGTTAAAAGACTAATCCTATGTTTTCTTTTTTGTATACCTACTATTTTTCTATCAAAACCATAATCATGTATTTTCTTTTAGGAATGCCTATAATTTTTTAATCAAAACCCTGATCCTCTGTTTTCAAATAGTAATTTCTAATTTTTTTAATCAAAACAAAAATCCTATGTGTTCCTTTTCGGAATGCCTCCTATTTTTGAATCAAAACCGTAATTTTATGTTCTCTTTTGGAAATGTTTGCTATTTTTAAATTAAAACAATAATTATATATTTGTCTTTCGCAATGTCTCCTATTTTTCAATCAAAAACCTAATCCTATGTTTTTTTAAAATGGTTACTATTTTTGAGTAAAAACAATAATTCTACGTGTTCTTATAATAAAGTCTCCTAATTTTCATTCAAATCCCTAATCCTATATTTTTTTATGACTACTGTATTTGAATAAAAACCTAAGCTTGTGTTTTTTTATTTTGAAATGTCTCCAATCTTTCAATCGAAATCCGAATCCTTTGTTTTCTTTTTTTAATGTCTCCTATTTATCAGTTTTAAATCAAAACCAGAATCTACGTTTTTCTTCAGAATGTCTCCTATTTTTTTCAATAAAAAAAAATAATCCTTCATTTTTTTTAGAATGCTTGTTGTTTTGAATGGAAACCTTAATCCTTTGTTTTGTTTTTTCAATGCGTCCTACTTTTCAGGTTTGAATCAAAACACTAATATTTTGTATTCTTTTTGGAATGTCTAATTATTTTTAATCAAAACCTTAATCCATTGTTTTCTTTACGCACTATCTCATATTTTTCAGTCAAAAGACTAATCATTTGTTTTCCTTTTGGTATGCCTACTATTTTTTCAATCAAAATAATAATTTTATGTTTTTTAGGAATGTCTACTATTTTTGAATCAAAACTCTAATCCTCTATTTTCTAATAGTAATTTTTACTTTGTTTTAATCAAAACGCAAATCCTAGAATTTACTTTTGGGAATGCCTCCTATTTTTGAATCAAAACAATAATCTTATGTTCTTTTTTGAAATGCCTGCTATATTCTTTAATCAAAAAAATAATTGTATTTTTTTCTTTTGGAATGTCTCCTATTTTCCAATCAAAATTCTAATCCTATGTTTTCTTTTCGGAATGCCTACTATTTTTGAATCAAAACCCTAATCCTATGTTGTTTTATAGTAAAGTCTCCTACTTTTTAATCAGAACCCTAATCGTGTGTTTTCTTTTAGAAATGCCTAATATATTTGAATCAAAATCCAAATCTAGTGTTTTCCTCTCGAAATTTCTCTTCTTTTGCAACCAAAATCCAAACCCTATGTTTTCCTTTCTAGATGTATCCTATTTATCAGATTTGATTCAAGACCCTAACCTATATAATCTTTTCAGAATGTCTCCTATTTTTCAATTAAAAACTTGATAATTTTTTTTAGTTTTGAAATGTCTGCTATTTTTGAAACAAAACACTAATCGTATGCTTATTTTTGAAATACGTCCTTCTTTTAAGTTTTACATCAAAACCCTAATCCTTGATTTTCTTTTCCGAATGACTCATTTTTTTTAATGAAAACCCTAATCCTATCTTTTCTTTTTTTAGGGAATATTTTCTATTTTAGAATCAAAAACCAAATTGAATGCTTTCTTTACTGAATGTCTCCTATTTTTGAATAAAAATCTCAATAGTAAGTTTTCTTTATGTAATGTCTCATATTTTTTTAATTAAAACCATAATATTTTATTTTCTTTTCACAATGTATCCTATTTTTCAATCAAAACACTGATTCCATGTTTTCTTTTTGGAATATACCCTATTTTTTGTTTTTACCCTAATCCTATATTTTATTTTCGGACCGCCTACTATTTTTTAATTAATACCAAAATCCTATGATTTTTCTTTCCATAATGGCACCTATTTTTGAATCAAACTCTTATCTTATGGTTTCTTTTCGAAATGTCTTCTATGTTTTAATCAAAACCCTAAACCTATGTGCTATTTTCGATACGTCTCCTATTTTTCAACTAAAACCATAATCCTAAGTTTTTTTTTTCTGGAATGTCACCTAAAAACCTAATCCTATGTTTACTTTTAAGGATGCCACTAAAATTTCTATTTTCAATCAAAAACCATATCCTATTATTTCTTCTCTGGATGTCTTTTTGTTTTGAATCAAACCCTAATCCTATGATTTCTTTTTTGTATGTCTCCTATTTTTTGCTTTTGAATCAAAATGCTAACCCTGTGTTTTTTTTGGAAAGTTTAATTTTTTCAGTTTTAAATCAAAACTATAATCCTGTGTTTTCTTTTCTGAATATCTAGTTTTTCGAAATCAAAACAATAATTTTTTTATGTTTTCTTTACGTAATTTATCCTATTTATTGGGTTTGAATCAAAAGCCCAATCCTATGTCTTACTTTTGGAATGTCTCATATTTTTTTTATTTTTATGTCGAAACCATAATTCTATGTTTTCTTTTCAAAATGTCTCCAATTTTTTAATCAAAATTCTAATCAAATGTTTTCTACTCATACTGTCTCCTAGTTATGAATCAAAGCTTTAATCCTTTTTTCTTTTCTGAATGTCTCCTATTTTTCAGATTTGATTGAAAACTTTTATCGTATGTTTTATTTTCATAATGTCTCATATTTTTTTAATCAAAACTCTAATCCTATGTTTTTCTTTCAGAATGTGTCATATTTTTTGGTTTTGAATCAAAACCATAATCAGATATTTTCTTTTCGGAATGTATCCTATTATTAAATAAAAATCATAATACTTATCCTATGTTTTACTTTCGTAATATCTCCTATTTTTTAATCAAAACACTAATCCTCAATTTTATATTTTGAATGTCTAATGGTATTTAATCAAAATGCTAATCCTATGTTTTCTTTTGGGAATGTTTGCTATATTTGAATCAAAACCATAATCTTATGTTTTTTCTTTTCAGAATGTCTCATTTTTTTTGTTAAAAAAATAATCTTATGTTCTTTTTTGTAAATGGCTCATATTTTTTAATGAAAACCATAATCCAATGTTTTCTTTTCAGAATGTGTCCAATTTTTATGTTTTCAATCAAAACCTTAATTCTTTGTTTTCTTTTCAAAATATCTCCTATCTTTCAATGAAAGCCATAATCCTATGTTTTCAGAATGTCTCCTATTTTTCAATCAAAACCTTAATTTTATGATTTTGTTTTAAATGTCTTCTATTTTTTAATCCAACTATAATCATATGTTTTCTTTTTAGATTGTCTCTTATTTTTTAGTTTTGAAAGAAAACCTTAATCATTTGCTATCTTTTCTAATTGTCTCCTACTTTTTAATCTAAACCGCAATCCTATGTTTTTTTTTCGATATGCCTCTAGTTTTTCAACTAAACCCCAAATCGTACATTTCTTTATGAAACGTAACCTAAATTTTTGTTTTCAATCATAAACCTAATAATATTATTTCTTTTAGAAATGTATTCTAGTTTGAATCAAAACCATAATCCTTTGCATTTATTTGGAAGGCCTCCTATTTTTTGATCAAAATACTAATCTTATATTTTCTTTTGGGAAAATCTGCTATTTTTGAATGAAAACAATAATCCTATGTTTCTTATAGTAATATCTCATATTTTTTCATCAAAACCCGAATCCAAAGTTTTATTTTCTCAATACCTACTTTATTTCAATAAAAACCTTAATCCTATATTTTCTTTTTGGAATGTCTACTATTTTTTAATCAAAACCCTAATACTATGTTTCTTACACTAATGTCTCCAATTTTTAAATAAAAACATGAATCAAATGTTTTTTCTTTTGGAATTCCTACTATATTTTAATCAAAAACCTTAATCCTATACTTTTTTTTTCAGAATGACTTCTATTTTGCAAACAAAACCTGAATCATATGTTATATTTTCTTAACGCCTCTTATTTATCATTTTTGAAAACCTATTCTTTCTTTTCACAATATCTCCTATATTTTAGTCAAAACTCTAAAGTTTCTTTTCTTTTAGCAATGCCTTTTATTTTTTGAATCAAAACACTACTTCTATGTTTTGTTTTTCGAATGTGTCATATTTTCCAGTTTTGAATCAAGACACTAATCCTTTGTTTTCTTTTCAGAATGTCACATTTTTTTGAATCAAAATCCTAATCCTATCTTTCATTTTTTGATTCTAAAAAGAGTTTTGATTGAAAACATATGAGACATTGCAAAAAAAAAAAAAAAAAAAAAAAACATAGGATTACGGTTTTGATTAAAAACCAAAAATTAGTGGACATTTCCAAACGAAAACATACGATTTAGGTTTCATTGAAGATTGGATTAGCTATGTTTTCTTTTGGAAATGTCTTCTTTTTTTTTTTAATAAGTGAAATTTCAAAAAGAAAGCATAAGATTAGGTTTTTGATTAAAAACTGAAAAATAGGTGACATTTCAAAAAGTAAACATAGGATTATTATTTCGATTAAAAAATGTGGCATTACGAAAAGAAATCAAAAGATTAGTGACTTGATTCGCAACTGAAACATAGGACACACTTTGAAAAGAAAAATATAGGATTAGGGTTTTGATTCAATCATAGTATATATTCTGAAAAGAAAAGAAAGGATTATGATTTTGATTGAAAAATAGGAGGCATTCGGAAAAGAAAGCATAATGCTAACATTTTGATTAAAAAAATACTAGATATTCTGAAAGGAAAATAAAATATTAAGGTTTTTGTTTAAAAATATAAGACATTTCGAAATGAAAACAATAGATTAGGGTTTTGATTCAAAATTGAAAATAGGACACATTCTGAAAAGAAAACATAGGATTAAGTTTTTGATATTTTAGTTAGTATTCTGAAAAGAAAACATAGGATTAGAATTTTGATTGAAAAATAGGAGACATTACTATAAGAAAACATAGGATTAAGTATTTGATAAAAAAAATAGTAGACATTCTAAAAAGTAAACATAGGGTTACTGTTTTGACTGAAAAATATGAGGCATATTGAAAAAAAAAAAAAAGATTAGAGTTTTGATTGAAATAAAGAAGACATTACAATAAGAAAAATATAAGATTAGATTTTGATTAAATAAATAGTAGACATTAAAAAAAGATAAAAAAGGATTCAGGTTTTGATTGAAAGATAGGAGTTATTAAGAAAATAAAACATAAGATTAGGGTTTTGATTAAAAATAAAACATAAAATTCGGATTTGATTAAAAACTAAAATTATGAGGCATTTCCAAAAGAAAATATAGGATTAGTGTTTTCTCAGAAATCTAATCTTATGTTTTCGTTTGCGAATGTTCGCTATTATCGTATCAAAGCAATTATCGTATTCTTTCATTTCGTAATGTCTCATATTTTTTAATCAAAACCCTAATACTACGTTTTTCCATGGAATGTCTCATTTTTTTTCAATAAAAATGATAATCCTATCTTTTCTTTTTGGAATGGCTCTAAATTTTAAATCAAAATCATAATCATATATTTTCCTTTGTGAATGTCTTCTATTTATGAATCAAAACCCTAATACTATGTTTTTCTTTTGAAAATGTTGTATATTTTATGTTTTTCAATCAAAACCCTAATCATATGTTTTCATATAGTAATGTTTTGATTGAAAAAGTAGGATTAAGGTTTCTGATTGGAATGTCTCATATTTTTAATCAAAACCCAAATCTTATTTTTTATATTCTTAATGCCTCATATTTTTTAATGTTTCCTATCATTCAATCAAAGCCCAAATCCTATGTTTTCTTTCTTAATGTCTACTATTTTTAAATAAAAAGACCTAATCCTATGCTTTCTTATAGTAATGTCTCTTATTTTTCAATAAAAACCCTAATCCTATGTTTTCTTTTCAAAATATCTACTATTTTTTATTCAAAACCAAATTCATATGATTTCTTTTCGGAATGTCTGCTTTTTCTGAATCAAAACCATAATCCAAATTTGTTTTTGGGAATTCCTCCTATTTTTTAATCAAAGCCATAATCCCATGTTTTCTTTTCAAAATATCTCTTATTTTTGAATCATCACAATAATCTTATTGTTTATTTCGTAATGTATAATCTTTTTTAATGCAAACTTTAATCTTTAGTTTGGTTTTGCAATGCCTACTATTTTTAAATTAAAACCCAAATCTTATGCTTTTTTTTTTTAATGTCTTGTGTTTTTTATCAAACCTCTACCCTTATGTTTTCATTTCGGAATGTCTCATATTTTGCTATAAAAAACCTGATCCATTCTTTTATTTTTGGAATGTCTGCTATTTTTGAATTAAAACCCTAATTGTATGTTATCTTTTCGAAATATGTCCTATTTTTTAGTTTTGAATTAAAGCCACAATCCTTTATTTTCTTTTCAGGCTGTCTCATTTTTTTTAATCAAAACCCTAATCCTATCTTTTGTTTAGGGAATCTGTGCTAATATTCAATCAAAACAATATACCTATGTTTTCTTTTCGAAATGCCTCTATTTTTAAATAAAAATCTTATTCCTATGTTTTATTTTCATAATACCTCATATTTTTAATCAAAACCCTAATTTTATGTTTTCTTTTGAAATGTCTGCTATTTTTTAACCAAAATCATAAACCTGTCTTCTTTTCAAAATGTCTCGCTACAATAAGAAAACATAGGACTATGTTTTTGATTTAAAAATAGCCAATGTTTTAAAAAGAAAAGAAATGATTAGGCTTTTAATTCAAAAATAGGAGCCACTACGAAAAGAAAACATAATATTTAGGTTTTGATAGAAAAATAGGGGACATTACTATAAGAAAACATAGGATTAGATTTTTTATTCAAATATAGTAGACATTGTGAAAAGAAAATATAGGATTAGGATTTTGATTAAAAAATAGGAGACATTACTGTAAGAAAAAATAGGAACTGGGTATTGAATGAAAAATAGGAGATATTAAAATAAGAAAACTTATGATTAGAGTTTTAATTAAAAAATAGTAGATAATCCAAAAAGAACATAAATGATTAAGATTTTTATTTGAAAATATAAGCCATTACAAGAAGAAAAGATAGGATTAGGGTTTTGATTGAAAATAGTAGGCATTCCAAAAAGAAAACATAGAATTAGTATTTTGATTGAAAAATATGACATTTCAAAAAGAAAATAGAGAATTATGTTTTTAACAGAAAGATAGGTGACATTCTAAAAGAATATATAAGGTAAGGGTTTTGATTAAAAAAAATATGAGGCATTCAAAAAAGAAAATTTAGGATTAGAGTTTTGATTGAAATATATGAGATACTTTGAAAGAAAACATAAGATTAGAGTTTTGATTGAAAAATTGAAGACATTACTATAAGAAAACATAGGATTAGAGTTTTGATATGAAACCTAAAAAGGATATTTCCAAAGCAAAACATCAGATTATGTTTTTGATTCAAAAGTAGTAGGCATTCTCTAAAAAAAAAAAAAAGAGGATAAGGGTTTTGTTTTGAAAATAGCAGATATTTCAAAAAGAAAAGAAAAAATTAGGTTTTTTTCATAACTATAAAAAAAACATAGTATTAGGGTTTTGATTCAAGTATAGTAGATATTCCTATAAGAAAAATATAGGATTAGTGTTTTGATTGAAAAATAGTAAGAAATCTAAAAAGAAAACATAGGATAGGGGTTTTGAGTAAAAATTGGAGAGATTAATAGAAAAAAAAAACATATGATTACTGTATTGAATAAATAGTAGCGGATATTCCGATTAGAAAACAAAAGATTAGCGCTTTGATTGAAAATTAGAAGACATTGCGAAAAGAAAACATAAGATTATGATTTTGATTAAAAAAAAGAAGCCCTTCAAAAGTAAAACATAGGATTGGGATTTTGATTGAAAAATAAAAGGCACTACAATAAGAAAACATAGGACAAGGGTTTTGATTAAAAACAAAAAAATGGGAGACATTTCAAATCAAAGCCCTAATATATGTTTTCATTTCTCAATGTGTCCTACTTTTCAAGCTAAACCCTAATCTTATGTTTTCTTTTCGGAATGACTACTATTTTTGAATTAAAACACTAATCATATGTTTTCTTTTAGCAATGTCTACTATTTTTTTTTTATCAAAACTCTAATCCTATGTTTTCTTTTGGAAATGTCCCCTATTTTTTTTTCTTTAAATCAAAACCTTAATCTGATGTTTACTTATAGTAATGTCATATTTTTTTCAATCAAAATCTTAATCCAATATTTCTTTTCGAAATATACCATATTTGTCAATCAAAACACTAATCCTATATCTTTTTTCAGAATGTCTGCTATTTTTTAATCAAAACCCTAATCCTACGGCTTCTTCTTGTAATGTCTCTTATTTTTCTATCAAAACCCTAATCCTATGTTTTTTTTAGAATGCCTAATATATTTTAATCAAAGCATAATCATATGTTTTCTTTTCGTCATACCTCATATTTTTGATAAAATACTACTCATATGTTTTCTTTTCAGAATGCCACCTATTATTAAATTAAAACCCTAATCTTATGTCTTCTTTTGCAAATGCCTGCTATTTTTTAATCAAAATAATAATCGTATATATTTTTTTTTATGTTATGTCTCATTTTTAATCAAAACCTTAATCCTATGTTCTTTAAATGCCATCTATTTTCTAATAAAAACACTAATCCTATGCTTTCTTTTCAGAATGTCTACTATTTTTTAATCAAAAACCTATTCCTATCTTTTCTTATTTTAATGTCTCATATTCAATCAAGACCCTAATCCTATGGTTTCTTTTCGGAATGCCTAATATTTTTCAATCAAAACCCTAATCTAATGTTTTCTTATCGAAATATCTACTATTTTTTAATCAAAACCCTAAATCCTATGTTTTTATATAGTAATGTCTCTTATTTTTTAGTTAAACCCCTAATCCTATGTATTCTTATAGTAATGTCACCTATTTTTCAATCAAAACCCTAATCGTATGTTTTGTTTTCAGAATGGCTACTAAGTACAACTATTTTTAAATGGAAACAATAATCATATGTTTCTTTTCCTAATGTCTCGTATTTTTTAAGCAAAATCTAATCCTATGTTTTTTTTGGAATTCCTCTTATTTTTAAATAAAAACCCTAATCTTATGTTTTCTTTAGGTAATGTCTGCTATTTTTTTAATCGAAACAATAACCCTATGTTTTCTTTTCTTAATGTCTCATATTTTTTCAATTAAAACACAAATCCTATGTTTTTCTTTCCGGAGTAACTTCTATTTTTGAATCAAAACCCCAATCCTATGTTTTCTTTTAGAAATGTCAACTATTTTTTGGTCTTTAATCAACGCCCTAATCCTATGTTTTGTTATAGTCATGTCTCTTATTTTTCAATCAAAACACTAATCCTATATTTTCATATAATAATGTGCCATATTTTTCAAACAAAACCTTAATCCTATGTTTTCTTTTATGAATATATACTATTTTTGAATAAAAAAATCTAATCCTATGTTTTCTTATAGTAATGTCTCCAACTTTTCCTTGAAAACCATAATCCTATGTTTTATTATTGCAGTATCTCATATTTTTAAATCAAAACCCTAATCTTATGTTTATTTTTGGAATACCTACAATATTTGTATCAAAACTCTGATCCTAGGTTATTTTTCTGGAATCTCTCTTATCTTTCAATAAAAGCCCGAATCCTATATTTTCTTTTCATAATGTCTACTATTTATAAGTTTTGAATCAAAACCCAGACCTATGTTTTTTCTTTTTGGAATGTCTCTGATTTTTCAATCAAAAACCTAATCCTTTCTTTTCATTTCCGAATGTCTTCTATTTTTGAATCAAAACCGTAAATCTATGTTTTCGTTTTAGAATGTCTCCTATTTTCTAGTTTTGAATCAAAACCCTAATCTTTATTTTCTTTTCATAATATCTCAAATTTTTAAAAGAAAATAATAACACTATCTTTTCTTTTTGGTAATCCCTGCTAATTTTTAATTAAAATGCTAAAGCTATGTTTTCTTTTCGTAATATCTCCTATTTTTTAATATAAATCCTAATCATATGGTTTCATTTTAGAATGCGTCCTATTTTTCAATCATATTCCAAATCTTATATATTCTTTTGGGAAAGTCTATTGTTTTTTAATCATAACAATAATCGTACGTTTCCTTTTTGTAATATCTTATAATTTTAATCAAAACAATAATCCTATGTTTTTTTAAATGTTTTCTTTTTTTTTTTATCAAAACCCTAATCCTATGTTTTTTTTAATGCCTACTATTTTTGAATCAAAACTCTAATCCTATATTTTCTTTTGGGAATATCTCCTATCTTTCAATCAAAACTCTAATCCTATGATTTCTTTTTTTAATGCCTACTATTTTTTAATAAAAGTTGTAATCCAATGTTTTCTTTATGAAATGGTTTGTATTTGTGAATTAAAACTCGAATCTTAAACATTATTTTAGGAATGTCTACTATTTTTGAATCAAAATAATAATCGTATGTTTTCTTTTCCTAATGTCTCATATTTTTTAATCAAAACCATAATCATAAGTACTTTTGGTTTGCCTCCTATTTTCTAATTAAAACATTAATCTTATGTTTTCTTTTGTCAATGTCTGTTATTTTTTTAAATCAAAACAATAATTCAATATTTTTTTTCATAGTGTCTCATATTTTTTTTATCAATACCATAATCCTATGTTTTGTTTTTGGAAAGGCTTCTTTTTAGCCAAAACAATAATACTATGTTTTATTTTTGGAATGTCTGTTATTTCTTAATCAAAAACCTAATCATATGTTTTTTTTTTAATGTCTCCTATTTTTCAAACATAACCTCAATCATATGTTTTCTTTTCTTAATGTGTACTATTTATCAGTTTTGAATAATAACTGCAACATATCTTTTCTTTTCAGAATGTCTCCTATTTTTGAGTAAAAAACCTAATCATTTCCTTTCTTTTCGAAATGTATCATATTTTTCAATCAAAATCCTAATCCTATTTTTTTTTTTCAAAAGCTCTAATATTTTTGAATCAAAGCCTTCATCCCATATTTTCTTGTAGTAATGTCGCCTATTTTCCATTCAAAGTCCTAATACTATGTTTTCTCATAGCAATATCTCCTATTTTTGAATTAAAACAATAATGATATATTTTTCTTTTCGGAATGCCTACTATATTTGTATCAAAACCCTAATTATTTATTTTTTTCAAAATATCTCATACTTTTCAATTAAAACCCGAGTCATATGTTTATTTTTCGTAGTGTCTTGTATTCTTGAATAAAAATCATAATCCTATGATTTATTTTTCTAATGCCTCTTACTTTTTAATCAAACTAACCTTATATTTTTGTTTTATCAACATCTGCTATTTTTATATGAAAACCCTAATCCTATCATTTCTTTTAGAAATGTTTCTTATTTTTTGGTTTTTAATCAAAACATTAAACCTATGTTTTCTTGCACTAATGCCTCTTACTTTTTCAATCAAAACACTAATCCTACATTTTCTTTTCGAAATATCTCATATTTTTCATTCAAAAGCCTATTATTATGTTTTTTTTATGAATGTCTACTATTTTTTAATCAAAACACCAATCCTGCTTTTTCTTATAGTAATGTCATCTATTTTTCATTCAAAACACTAATTCTATGTTTTCTTATAGTTATGTCTCAGATTTTTCAATCAAAACTATGTTTTCTTTTTGGAATGCCTGCTATATTTGAATCAAAGCCCTAATCCTATGTTTTTTTCCCCGAATATCTCTTACCTTTCAAGCAAAAACCTAATCCTATGTTTTCTTTTCTTAATGTCTCCTATTTACCAATTTTTAATCAAACCCCTAACCTATATTTTTTATTATTAATGTCTCTTGTTTTTCAATCAAAACCCTTATCATTTCTAATCTTTTAGTAATATCTGTTATTTTTTAATCAAAAACCCTAATACTATGTTTTCTTTTCAGAATATGCATTTTTATTATTTTTAATCAAAACCATAATCATTTATTTTCTTTTTGGAATGTCAGTTTTTTGGATCAAAACCCTAATACTATCTTTTGTTTTAAGAATGTGTGCAAATTTTTAATCAAAACCATAATCTGATGCTTATGTTTTCGTAATGTCATATTTTTCAATCAAAACACTAACATATGTTTTCTTTTCAGAATATTTATTATTTTTTAATCAAAACACTAATCCTATTTTTAATTTTAGTAATGTCTCCTATCTTTCAATCAAAACTGGAAATCTATATTTTTTTTGCTTAATGTCTACTAATTTTGAATGAGAAATAGAATCCTACATTTTCTTTTCTTAATGTTTACTACTTTTGAATCAAAGCCCTAGAGTTATGTTTTCTTTTCACGATGACAAATTTTTTAATCAAAACTCAATTCATATGTTTTCTTTTCAGAATGCCTCCAATTTTTGAATCAAAACACTAATCCTATTATTTTATATTTTGCAATGTCTACTATTTTTGAAAAAAATTGCTAATACTATGTTTTCTTATACTAATGTCTCATATTTTTCAATAAAAACCCCGATCATATATTTTATTTTCGGAATACCAACTATATTTGAATAATAATCCTAATCCTATGTCTTCTTTACGGATTGTCTCCTATCGTTCAATCAAAACTAGGGTCCTATGTTTTCTTCACTTTATGTCTCCTATTTATCAATTTTGAATAAAAACACTAATCCTACATTTTCTTTTTAGAATATCTTATTTTTTTTATCAAAAATGTAATCCTATGTTTGTTTTGAGAATTTCTGTCTATGTTTCCTTTTCTGAATGTCTCATTGTCTATAATCAAAATCTTAATCCTATGTTTCTTTTTGGATTAGTTAACATTCTGATACCCTATCCTTTTTTGAATACCTCCTATCTTTTCAGAATGTCTCCTGATTTTAGAAACAAAACAATAATTCTTTTTTTTTAATTTTGAAATGTCCATTATTTTTTATCAGAACCATAATCTTATGTTTTCTTTTGGGAATATCTAATTTTTTTTAATGAAAACCCTAATCTTATGTTTTCTTATACTAATGTCTCTTATTTTTCAATCAAACTAATATCTTATGTTTTCTTATACTAATGTCTCTTATTTTTCAATCAAACTAATAATCTTATGTTTTATTTTCAGATTGCCTACAATATTTGAATTAAAATCCTAGTCCCATGTTTTCTTTTCAGAATGTCTCATATGTTATAATTAAAATTCAAATCCTTCATTTTCTTTTCTTAATATCTTCTATTTATCAGTTTTTAATCAAAACCCTAATCCTATTTTTTCAATCAAAACACTAATCATATGTATCCTTTTATTAATACCTACTATATATATTAATCAAAACTCTAATCCTATGATTTCTTTTCAAAATGACTCCTATAGTTTTTAGTTAAAAACCTAATCGTATTTTTTGTTTTGAAAATGTCCCTTATTTATCAGTTTTGAATCAAAACCCAAACAAGTGTTTACTTTCAAAATGCCTACTATTTTTTGAATCAAAACAATAATCGTATGTTATATTAAAATAATGGCTCATATCTTTGAATCAAAACACAAATCTTATATTTTCTTTTCTTAATGTCTATTATTTTTGAATCAAAACACTAATATTATTTTTTCTTTTCGTAATACAACCAATTTTTGAATAAAACCCTAATCCTATGTTTTCTTTTTAGAATGCCTCTTTTTTTTTCTTTTTTTTTTTTTTTTCTTTTTTTGCAATGTATACTATTTTTGAATCTAAACGCTAATAATATGTTTCCTTATAGTAATGTCTAGTATTTTTCAATCAAAACCTTATTTCTATATTTTCTTTACTGATTGCCTACTATATTTGAATCAAAACCATCCTAATCCTATATTTTTTTTTAGCAATATCTCCTATCTTTCAATCAAAACTCGAATCCTATATTTGAATCTCTACATATATTTTCCTTTCAGAATGTCTCACATTTTTTAATCACAACTATAATTGTATGTTTTCTTTTCGGATTAGAGGATATTCCAAAACCCTAATACTATGTTATGTTTTTCATAATGCCTCCTATTTGTTTTGAATGTCTGCTACTTTTTAATCAAAAATATATTCCTATGTTTTCTTATAATAATGTATTCTATTTTTCAATCAAAACTCTAATCGTATGTTTTTTTTTTTCGGAATCCCTACTATATTTGACCCAAACCCTAATAATATGTTTACCTTCGGAATACCTCCTCTCTTTTGATCAAAACCCAAATCCTTTATTTTTTTTTCTTAACGTATGCTATTTATTAGTTTCCAATCAAAACCCTAATCATACCATTCAAAAATAGGATTTTTTTTTCGGAATGCCTCATATTTTTAAATCAAAACCCTAATCCTATGTTTTTTAGGAATGCTTGCATATTTAAATCAAAGCCCTAATCTTATATTTTCTTTTCAAAATGGCTCCTCTTTTTTTGAATCAAAACTCTTATTATATCATTTGTTTTGGAAATGTCACCAATTTATCAATTTTTGAATCAAAACCCTAACATTTATTTTTATTTTCTCAATGTCGACTATGTTCATATCAAGACCCTAATCCTATGTTTTCTTCTAGTATTGTCTCTTATATTTCAATCAAAACCCAAACCATATATATTTCTTTTTTGAATGCCTATCTTTTTTTAATTAAAATCAGAACCTTATGTTTTCTTTTTGTATTGCCTCTAATTTTGAATCAAACACCTAATAGTATGTTTTTGTTTTGGAATGCCTTGTATTTTTGAATCAATGAATTAATCATATGTTTTTTTTTTTTTTTTTTTTGCAATGTCTACTATTTTTTAATAAAAAATATAATCCTATGTTTTCTTAAAATAATGTCTCTTATGTTTCAATCAAAACCCTAATCTTATATTTTTCCTTTGAATCAAAACCCTAATCTTATGTTTTCTTTTCAAAATGTCTCATACCTTTCAATAAAAATAGTAACCTATGTTTTCATTTCGGAATGTCTCCTATCTTTTAATCAAACCCTGAATCCTATGTTTTCTAATCAGAATGTACCCTAATCCATTGTTTTCTTTATGGAATGTGTTTTATTTTTTAGTTTTGAAACAAGCCCCCGATCCTTCGGTTTCTTTTATGAATGTATCATTTTCTTTAATCAAAATCATAATATTATCATTTCTTTTGATAATGTCAGCTAATTTTTAATCAAAACCGTAATCCGATTTTTTTCGTAATGTCTCGTAATTTTCAATCAAAAACATAATCCTATGTTTATTTTTCGTAATGCCTCCTATTTTTCAATCAAAACCCTAATCCTATGTTTTCTTCTTGGAATGTCCACTATTTTTGGATCAAAACTTTAATCCTATGTTTTTGTTTATGAAATGGCCCTTATTTTTTTGTTTTTATTGAAAACCATAATCCTATGTTTTCTTATAGTAATATCTAATCCTATGTTTTTTTTTTCCGAAATGTCTCATATTTTTTAATCAAATCACTAATCCTATGTTTTTTTTTTTAGAATGTCTGCTACCTTTTCATCAAACCCCTAATCTTAAGTTTTCCTTTGGAAATGTTGCCTCTTTGCCAATAGAAAAAAACCTAATCCTTTTTTTCCTTTTTGGAATGTTAGCTATTTTTAAAATAAAGCCCTATTCCTATATTTTGTCATAACTCATATTTGTCAATCAAAACCATAATCTTTTGTTTTTCTTTTGGTAATGTCTACTAATTTTGTATAAAAAAATAATCCTATGTTTTCCTTTTGTAATGTCTCATATTTTTCAATCAAAACTCTAATCCTATATTTTCTTTTCTGAGTGACTCCTATTTTTCAATGAAAACCCTAATCTTATGTTTTCTTTTGAGAATGTCTGCTATTATTTTATCAAAATGCTAATCCTATATTTTCTTTTCGATATGTGCTTTATTTTTGGGTTTATAATTAAATCCCTAATCCTATATTTTCTTATAACAATGTCTCCTATTTTTCGATAAAAACCTTACTCCTATGTTTTCTTTTCAAAATGTTTCATATTTGCCAATCAAAACCCTAATAATATGTTTTTGATTTGTAAATAGGGGATATTCCATAAAGAAAACATAGAATTGATGTTTCAATTGAAAAATATGACATAATGAGGCATTATAGAGACAATAGTGGAATGTCTCCTAATGAATAGCAGATACTAAAAAATAATAGACATTCCGACAAGAAAACATAGGTTAGGTTTTTTATTCAAAACTGATATGTAGTAAACATTACAGCAAAAACATTGGTTAGGGATTTGATTCAAAACTGTTAAATAGGAAACATTAGGAAAGTAAATTATAGGATTTGGGTTTTTATTGCAAAATAGGAGAAATTCCTAAAAGAAAAAAATAGGATTAGGGTTTTGATTCAAAATAGGAGACATTACTTGATGAAAACATTGGAATAGGGTTTTGATTCAAAAATAGTAGATATTACAAAAATAAAACATAGGCATAGGGTTTTAATTCAAATATAGTAAACATTCCGAAAATAAAACATAGGATTAGGATTTTGAATTCAAAATAGGAGACATTACTAAATGAAAGCATGGGAATAGGGTATCAATTCAAAAATAGTAGACATTCCAAAAAAAAAACACAAAGTATTAGGGTTTTTATTGAAATATAATAGTCATTCAGAAAAGAAAACATAGAAGATTTTAGCAAAAGAAAACATACGATTAGGGTTTTGAATGAAAAATATGAGACATTATGAATAGAAAATGTAGGATTAGTATTTTGATTGAAAAAAATGAGACATTATTATAAGAAAACATAGGATTAGGATTTTGATTCAAAGACAGTAGTCATTTTGTAAAGAAAAAGCACATGATTAGGGTTTTGATTAAAAAATAGGAGACATTTCGAAAAGAAAACCTAGGATTAGGGTTTTGATTGAGAAATAGGAGACATTACTATGAGAAAACATAGGATTAAAGTTTTAAATGTAAAATAGGAGAAATTATTATAACAAAAAAAAATTAGGGTTTTGAATAAAAATAGCAGCTATTTCCAAAAGAAACCATAAGATTAGGATTTTGATTAAGAAATAGCTTACTTTCCAAAAAGAAAAAATAGGATTAGGCTTTTGATTGAAAAATATGAGACATTACTAAATCTTGCGTTTCCATATAGTAATTTATTCTATTTTTGAAAATAGGATACATTACTATAAAACAAATATGGGATTAGGTTTTAGATTAAAAAATAGTAGTCATTCTGAAGAGATAAGAAAGGATTAGGTTTTCGAAAAAAAAAAAAAAAAAAAGAGATACCCCCCAAAATAAAAAGGATTAGTGTTTTGATTCAAAACTGAAAAATATGACACATTCTGAAAAGAAAACATAGGATTAGGGCTTTGATTGAAAGATAAGAATCATTCTGAAAAGAAAAATAGGATTTGGTTTTTGATTGAAATATAGTAACCAGTGCAAAAAGAAAACATAGCTTTAATTTATTGATGAAAAAATATGAGACATTATTATAAGAAATCATATGATTGGTGTTTTGATTAAAAAATAGTAGGCATTCCGAAAAGAAAAATCAGATTAAGGTTTTGTTTGAAAAATATGAGACATTGAAAAGAAAAAAAAATGAGATTATGATTTTCATTAAAAACCAAAAAATAGGGGACATTTCTAGTAGAAAACCATAGGATTACTATTTTGATTTAAATATAGCAGACATTCCCAAAAGCAAACATAAGATTAGGATTTTAATTCAAATATAGTACGCATTATGAAAAGATATAGAATTAGGGATTTGATTGAAAAATAGGAGACATTGCTATATAATTAGGTTTTTTTCTTTAAATAGTAGATATTGGCAAAAGAAAAGAATGGGTTATGGTTTTGATTGAAAATTAGGTGGCATTCTGAAAGAAAATGAAGGATTAGGGTTTTGATTCAAAACTAAAAAATAGGAGACATTACTATAAGGAAACATAAGATTAGGGTTTTCATTCAAAACTAATAAATAGGAGACATTAAAAAAAGAAAACATAGGATTCATTTTTTTATTAATAAATAGGAGACATTACGAAAAGAAAACAAAACATTAGTGTTTTAAAAGATAGGATTAGGGTTTTGGTAAAAATAATGAGATATTATGAAAAGAAATTAAAGGATTTTGCTTTTGATTCAAAAGAAATAGGATTATGGTTTTGATTGAAAACATAGGATTATCATTTTAATTGCAAAATAGTAGACATTCCAAAAAGAAAACATAAGGTTATTTTTTCATTTAAAAATATTAGACATTAAGAAAAAAAAAATATAGGATTCAGGTTTTGATTGATAGGTAGGAGACATTATGAAAAAGAAAACAAAAGATTAGGGTTTTGATTAAAAAAATAGGATTAGGGTGTTGATTAAAAAAATATAATTATGGTTTTTATTGAAAACATAGGATTATTGTTTTGATTCGAAAGTAGTAGATATTCCGAAAAGAAAAGATAAGATTTTGGTTTTCATTGAAAAATATAAGACATTTAAAAAAAAACATAGCATTACGATTTTGATATAAAAATAGGAGATATTAATATATGAAAACAGAGGATTAAGGTTTTTATTAAAAAAAATGAGAAATTCAAAAAAAGAAAACAAAGAATTAAGGTTTTGATTCAAAATTGAAAATTAGGACACATTCCGAAAAGAAAACATAGGATTTGGTTTTTCATTCAAAAATAGCAGATATTACTATAAGAAAATATAGGACTAGGGTTTTAATTGAAAAATATAAGACATTATTAAAAGAAAACATTGGATTAAGGTTTTGATTGAAAATTAAAAAATATGCCTTTGATTCAAATAAATTAGGCATTACCAAAACAAATAAATGATTAGGGCTTTCACTGAAAGATAGGAGACATTTGGAAAAAAAATAGGATTATGTTATTGATTCAAATATAGTAGCCATTCCAAAAGTAAAACATAGGATTTGGTTTTCGATTGAAAAATAAGAGACATTACTATAATAAAACCATAGGATTAGGTATTTGGTTCAAAACACTAATCCTATTTTTCTTATAGTAATATCTCCTATCAAAAATAGTATTCTAAATCAACACTCTAATCTTATGTTTCCTAATAGAAAAATATAGGGTTAATGTTTTGATTCAAATATTGCAGGTATTCCCAAAAAAAAAAGAAAGGATTAGGTTTTTTATTGGAAAATATGAGACATTCCGAGAATAAAGCATAGGTGAAGGTTTTGATTCAAAACTGATAAATTGGAGACATTAAGAAAAGAAACATATGATTTGCATTTTGATTGAAACATAGGAGATATTTCTGAAAAAAACATAGAAGAAGACATAGGATTAAGGTTTTGGCTGAAAGATAGAAGACACGATGAAAGGTTTTGGCTGAAAGAAAACATAGGATTAGTGTTTTGCTTCAAATATGGTAGACATTATGAAATGAACACATAGGATTAAGGTTTTTTTTTAAAATAGGACACATTACCATAAGAAAAATATATTATTATGGTTATGAATTAAAAATAGGTGACGTTAATATAAGAAAACATAAAATTAGGGCTTCGATTCAAAAGTACTAGGCATTCGGGAAAAAAATATTAAATTAGGGTTTTGATTGAAAAATATGAGAAATTTCGAAAGAAAACATAGGATAATTGTTAAGATTTAAAAATAGCAGACATTCCCAAAAAAAAACAAAAAATTAGGTTTTTTTATTCAAAAATAGGAGGCTTTCAAAAAATAAACCATAGGATTAGGTTCTTGATAAAAAATCGGAGATATTCCAAAAAAACATAAGATTCGGATTTTGATTTAAAAATATAAGGCTTTATAAAAGGAAAACATACTATTATTGTTTGGATTAAAAAAAAAGAAGATATTCCCAAAAGAAAAACATAAGATTAACGTTTTAATTGAAAAATAGGAGACATTAATATAAGAAAATATATGATTAAGGTTTTTATTAAAAAATTGTTGACATTTAGAAAAGAAAACATAGGATTAGGATTTTGATTAAAAAATATGTGGCATTTCTAAAAGAAAACATAGGAATAGTATTTTGATTATAAAATAGAAGACATTACTATAAGAAAACATAGTATTAGGGTTTTGATTAAAAAATAGTAGACATTTCAAAAAGAAAAGAAAGGATTAGCGTTTTGACTCAAAAGTAAGAGATATTCTTAAAGGAAAACAAAGGATTTGGGTTTTTATTCAAATCTGAAAAATATGGCACATTTCAAAAGGAAAACATAAGATAAAGGTTTTGATTGAAAGATAGGAGACAATCCAAAAAGAAAACATTGCATTAGGGTTTGGATTGAAAGGTTGGAGGCATTCCGAAAAGGAAATATAGGATTAAGGTTTTGATTGAAAAATTTAAAACATTCCGAAGAAACAATATATGATTATGGTTTTGATTGAAAATAGCATGCATTACTAAAAGAAAAAAAATAAGACTATTGTTTTCATTCAAAAATATGAAGAATTTTGAAAAGAAAAACATAGGATTAGGGTTTTGATTAGAAACCAAAAAATTAGCAACATTTCAGAAAAAAAAAACATAATATTAGGCTTTTGATTCGAAAAATAGTAGAAATTCCCTAACGAAAATATAGTATTAGGCTTTTAATTTAAAAATTGAAGTTACTCCAAAAAGAAACTATGGTATTACGGTTTTAATTGAAAATATGAGACATTAAGAAAAGAAAACATTGATTATTATTTTGATTAAAAAATAGGAGGCATTCCCAAAAGAAACAAAAGAATAGTCTTTTGATTGAAAAATAGGAGACATTACCATAAAAAAAATCTTCGGATTAGGGTTTTGAATAAAAAAAGGAGACATTATTATTTTTTAATAGGACTAAGGATTAGGGTTTTGATTCAAAAGAATAGGAGCCATTTCAAACTATAATTCAAAATGTGTCCTATTTTGCAAGCAAAACATAGGATTATGGTTTTCAATCCTATGTTTTTGAATCAAAAACATAGGATTGTTTTGGAATGCGAAAACAAAATATAAGATTATTATTTTGATCTAAATATTGTAGCCATTCAAAAAAGAAAACATAAAATTAGAGTTTTGATTGAAAAAAATATGAGATATTATAAGATTACATAGGATTATAGTTTTGATTAAAAAATAGTAGACATTTTTTTAAAAAAAAAGAAACCCTACAAAAAATATGTTTTCAGAATGTCTCATTTTTTTTAATAAAAAATAGCAGACATTCCCAAAAGAAAATATAGGATTACTGTTTTGATTTAAAAAATATGAGACATTAATATAAGAAAACATAGGATTACGGTTTTGATTAAAAAATATGAGGCATTCCAACAAAAATTAGGATTAGGGTTATAATTGAAAAATATGAGGCATTCTAGAAAAAACATAGGATTGGAGCTTTGAATAAAAATAGTAGACATTTCAAAAATAAAATATAGGATTTGCATTTTGATTGAAAAAAAGAAGACATTACTATAAGAAAAAAAAATAGGTTTTGCATTGAAAACATAAAAAATAAGTGGCATGTTAGAAAGAAAACATAGGATTCGAGTTTTTTATTAAAAAATAGAAGACATTCTGAAAAAAAAACATAGGATTAGAATTTGGTTTAAAAAATAGCAGGCATTTCGAAAACAAAATAAAAGATTAGGTTTTTTTATTGAAAAGTAGGAGCCATTCGGAAAAGAAAAAAAAGAATTAGGAGTTTACACTCTTGATTCAAAACGGATGAATAATAGACTTGCAGAAAAGAAAATATAGTTTTACGTTTTCGATTGAAAGATAGGAGACATTGTGAAAAAAAACATAAGAATAGTGTTTTGATTGAAAAATAAGTGCCATTTCGAAAAGAAAACATAGGATTATTGTTAGGGAATGTCTACTATTTTGAATCAAAACCCTAATCGGAATGTGTCTAATTTTTCAATCAAAAACACTAATCCTATGATTTGTTTTCAGATTGTCTCATATTTTTCAATCAAAACCATAGCCTTGTTTTTTGGGAATGTCTGCTATATTTCAATCAAAACTCTAATCCGATGTTTTCTTTTTGAAATGTCAACTATGTTTCAATCAAAACTCAAATCATTTTTTTTTAAACTTAGACATTTCCAAAAGAAGAAATTACTAATCCTATTTTTCAATAAAAACCTAAATCAAATGTTTTCTATTCGCAATGTCCCTTATTTTTTAATAAAAACACTAATCATTTCCTTTCTTTTCAGAATGTCTGCTATTTTTGAAACAAAACCCAAATCTAATGTTTTCTTATAGTAATGTCTCATATGTTTCAATCAAAAACCTAATCAGATGTTGTTTTTTTTTAGTGTCTGCTATATGTGAATAAAAAATAATACTATTTTTTCTTTTCTTAATGTCCCATATTTTCCAATAAAAACCATAATCCAATGTTTAATTTTCAGAATGGCCTCTATTTTTCAATCAAAACCTAATCTTATGTTTTCTTTTGGCAATGTCTGTTATTTTTTTAATCAAAACTCTAATTCTATCTTTCCTTTTAAAAATGTCCCCATTTTTTGGTCTTTAATTAAACCTCAAATCCAATGTTTTCTTATCTTAAAGTCTCCTATTTTTCAATCAAAACCCCAATCATTTGTTTTCTTTTCATAATGTCTCATATTTTACAATCAAAACAATAATCAAAAGTTTCATTCCATATTGTTTCCTATTTATTAGTTTTGAATCTAAAGTTGAATCCTATGTTTTTTTTTCTTAATGTATACTATTTTTTAATCAAAACCGTAATCTTATGCTTTTTTTTATAATGAATCCTATTTTTTAATTAAAATCTTAATCATATCTTTTCTTTTGGGGATGTGTCCTATTTTTCAGTTTTAAATCAAAACCCTACTTTAATTTCATTTCGAAATGTCTCATTTTTTTAATTAAAACACTAATCCTATCTTTTTTAAAAAATTGAGACATTTCCAAAAGAAGAAATTACTAATCCTATCTTTCAATAAAAACTTAAATCCAATGTTTTCTTTTCGAAATGTCCCTTATTTTTTAATCAAAGCACTAATCCTTTCTTTTCTTTTCAGAATGTCTGCTATTTTGGAAACAAAACCCAAATCTAATGTTTTCTTATAGTAATGTCTCATATGTTTTAGCCAAAACTCTAATCACATGTTTTCTTTTTTTAGTGTCTGCTATTTGTGAATAAAAAAAATACTATTTTTTCTTTTCTTAATGTCCCATATTTTCCAATCAAAATCATAATCCTATGTTTAATTTTCAGAATGGCCTCTATTATTCAATCAAAACCTAATCTTATATTTTTTGTTTGGCAATGTCTGTTATTTTTTAAATCCAAACTCTAATTTTATCTTTCCTTTCGAAAATGTCCCCCATTTTTTGGTCTTTAATTAAACCCCAAATCCAATGTTTTCTTATAATAATGTCTCCTAGTTTTCAATCAAAACCCCAATCATATGTTTTCTTTTCATAATGTCTCATATTTTACAATAAAAACAATAATCAAAGGTTCCATTCCATAATGTTTCTTATTTATTAGTGTTGAATTTAAAGTTGAATCATATGTTTTCTTTTCTTAATGTATACTATTTTTTAATCAAAACCGTAATCTTATGCTTTTTTTTGTTATGGCTCATATTTTTGAATTGAAATCTTAATTGTATGTTTTCTTTTTAAGATGTGTCCTATTTTTCAGTTTTAAATCAAAACCCTACTTTAATTTCATTTCAAATTGTCTCATTTTTTTTAATTAAAACACTAAGCCTATCTTTTGTTTTGCGAATGTTTGCTAATTTTTATTCAAAACATTAATCCGATATTTTCTTCAAAAAGTTTGATATTTTTCAATCAAAACCTAGTTCTATGTTTTCTTTTTGGAATGCCTCCAATTTTTCAATCAAAACCATAATCATATATTTTCTTTTCGTAATATCAACTATTTTTCAATCAAAAACCTAACCCAATGTTTTCTTTTGGAAATGTCATGTATTTTTCGGTTTTTAATCAAAACATTAATTCTATGTTTTTTATATTAATGTCTCCTATTTTTCAATCAAAATCCTAATTGTATGTTTTCTTTTCTAAATATCTGATATTTTTTTATAAAAACTATAATCCTAGGTTTTCTTTTCGGAATATCTAGTATTTTTTAGTCAAAACCTTAATTCTAAGTTTTTTTTTTTTGGAAATATAACCTATTTTTCTATAAAAAAAAAACTATGAGATATTAATATAAGAAAGCATAGGATTTGGAATTTGATTAAAAAATAGTGGGCATTCCAAAAAGTAAACATAGGATTAGGCTTTTACATAAAATATAGTATGCACTCCAAAAGTACATATAGGATTGAGGTTTTCTTTAAAAATAGGAGACATTACTATAAAAAAAAACATACGATTGTGGTTTTGAATGAAAATTAGGAGACATTAAAATAAGAAAACATATGATTAATGTTTTCATTAAAAATAAGGGAACATTCTGAAAGTAAACCATCGGACATGATTGAGAAATAGAACACATTCTAAAAACCAAACAAATAATTAGAGTTTTGATTAAAAAATACCAGACATTCTAAAAGAAATTAAAATATTATGTTTTTTATTGAAAACTAAAAAATAGTAGACATTTTGAAAAGAAAACATAAGATTAATGTTTTAATTGAAAAATATGAGACACTTCAAAAAGAAAACATATGATTAGAGTTATGATTGAAAAATAACAGACATTATTACCTTTTTGATTAAAAAATAATAGCCATTACGAAAAGAAAACATAGGATTAGTTTTTTGATTAAAAAATAATAGAAGCCACTCCAATTATAGAAATGTTCTAATATCGCAATGCCAACAATATTTTACTCAAAACAACAATTTTGCAATGTCTTTTATCTTTCACTCAAAACATGAACTTTATCTTTTAAAAGCCGAATCCTATGTTTATCTTTTCAGAATGTGTTCTATTTTTTTAGTTTTGAATCAAAATGTAATCCTTTGTTTTCATTATTTTAAATCAAAATCCTAATCTTATCTAATGTTTGGTAATTTTTAATCAAAACACTAATCCGATGTTTTCTTTTATAAATGCCTCATATTTTCAATCAAAACCCTAATCCTATAATTTTTCTTTCGGAATTCTACCTATTTTTCAATCAAAGCTATAATCCTAAGTTTTCTTTTCAGAATGTCTATTATCTTTCAATCAAAACCCGAATCCTATATTTTCTAAAATGAAATCGTAGGATTAGGGTTTTGATTTAAAAAACTAATCCAATTTTTTATTTTCGGAATGTCTCATATTTTTAAATCAAAAGTGCAATCTTATGTTTTCTTTTTTAAAATGGCTTACATTCAAAAATAGGAGGCATTCTAAAAAGAAACGATAGGATTATGATTACGATTTTAATTGGAAATGTCCCCTAGTTTTTGGTTTTTAATCAAAACACTAATCTTATGTTTTCATATAGTAATGTCTCTAATTTTTAAATCAAAACTTTAATCCAATGTTTTCATTTTGTAGTGTCTTCTATCTTTCGATCAAAACCCTAATCATATATTTTCTTTTCAGAATGCCAACCATATTTGAATCAGAACCCTAATCGTACTATATTTTTCAATTTTGAATCAAAAGCCTAATCCTATGTTTTATTTCAAAAATGTCTCATATTTTTTAATCAAAACCCTAATCCTAAGTTTTGTTTTTGGAATGCCACCTATTTTTTAATCAAAACCCTAATCTTATGTTTTCTTTTGGGAAGGTCTCCTATTTTTTTTAATCAAAACAATAATCATATGTTTTTGTTTTTGTAATGACTCATATTTTTCAATCAAAATAGTAATCCTAATTTATTTTTTGGAATGGCTCCTATTTTGAATCAAAAACCCTAATCCTATGTTTTCTTTTGGTAATATTTGCTATTTTTTGAATCAAAACCGTAATCCTATGTTTTTCTTCTGTGAATATCTGCTACTTTTGAATCAAGACATTAATCATATGTTTTCTTTTCGTAATTTCCGCTATTTTTGAATCAAACTCCAAATCAAACATTTTCTTTTCGGAATGTCAACTATATTTGAATCAAAACCTTAATCTTATGTTTCTTTGTCGGAATGTCTCCTCTCTTTCTAACAATACAAGAAATCCTATGTTTTCTTTTCTTAATGTCTCATATCTACCAGTTTTGAATAAAAAACAATAATCCTATGTTTTTTTGTCAGAATGTCTCATTTCTTTTTAATCAAACACTTAATCCTACTTTCTGTTATGTGAATTTTTTGTCTATGTTTTTTTTCCTAATGTCTTATATTTTTTAATCAAAACCATAATCCTATGTTTTCTTTTCATATTTGAGGACATTTTGAAACTCTAATCCTAAGTTTTATTTATAATGCATCCTACTTTTTCAAAATGTCTCTTATTTTTTATTCAAAACCCTAATGTCTTTTTTCTTTTTGGAATGTCTAATATTTTTTATGAAACCCTAAACTTATGTTTTCTTTTGTGAATGTCAATTATTTTTGAATCAAAATCTTAATCCTATTTTTTTTTTATAGTAATGTCTCCTATCTTTCAATAAAATTCCTAATCCTATGGTTTTTTTTTTTTTCAGAATGCCTACTTTATTTGAATCAAAACTCTAATTCTATGTTTTTCTTTAGGAATATCTCCTATCTTTCAATCGAAACCCGAATCCTATGTTTTCTTTTCTGAATGTCTCCCATTTGTCAGTTTTGAATCAAAATCCTAGTCCGACCTTTCATAAATAGGGTTTTCTATTTTGAATATCTCTTATTTTTTAATCAAAACCCTAATCCTATGTTTTCTTCCAATACCTCCTATTTTTTAAGCAAAATCCTAATCCTATGTTTTCTTTTCAAAATTTCTCATATTAAAAAAATATTAGGCATTCCCAAAAGAAAGCATATGATTAGGATTAGTGTTTTGATTGGAAATGTCCCCTATTTTTTGTATTTTAATAAAAAATCTAATCCTGTGTTTTATTATAGTAATGTGTCTATTTTAAATCAAAACTTTAATCCAATGTTTTATTTTTGTAATATCTACAATTTATCAGTTATAAATCAAAACCCTAATCCTAAGTTTTCTTTTGGTAATGGCTGTTATTTTTTAATCAAAACAATAATCGTATGTTTTCTATTCTCAATGTGTCCTATTTTTCCTTTTTTAATCAATACCCGACTCCTTTGTTTGCTTTTCAGAATGCTTACTATATTATAAAATGAAACCCTAATAATATGTTTTCTCTTCAGAATGTTTTCTATTTTTTAGATTTGAATCAAAACACTAATCTTACGATTTATTTTGGAATTATTTCCTATTTTTGAACCAAAGCAATCATCCTATCTTTTGTTTTGGGTATGTATGTTAATTTTTAATAAAAACCCTAATCGTATGTTTCTTTCGGAATGTCTCCTGTCTGTCAATCAAAACCCGAATCCTATGTTTTCTTTTATTAATGTCTCCAGTTTATCAGTTTTAAATCAAAACCCAAATCCTATGTTTTCTTTTCAGAATGGCTGCTATTTTTTTGTTTTGGAAATATCCCCTATTTATCAGTTTTGAATCAAAACCCTCACTAATTTATTTTTTTTCGAATGTCTCTTATTTTCAAATAAAAAAAATAATCCTTTCTTATGGAATCATAACAATATTCCCATGTTGTCTTTTAAGAATGTCAGCTATATTTCAGTTTGGAATAAAAACCGCAATCTATGTTTTTTTTCGGAATGTCTCTTACTTTTCAAAAACCTAATCCTTTCTTTTCTTTTAGCAATGTCTCCTATTTATCGTAAGATTACTGATAAATAGGAGACATGAAGAAAAAGACAAAAATAGGATTTGGGTTTTCAATGAATACCCTATTCTTATTTTTTCTTTTCGGAATAAATACCATATTTGAATCAAAACCCTAATCCTACTATATTAATCAGTTTTGAATCAAAACCCTAATCCTATGTTTTCTTTTCTTAATGTCCCATATTTTATCAAAACCTTAATCTTAAGTTTTATTTTTAAATGCCTCATATTTTTTAATCAAACCCCTAATCTTATGTTTTTTTTCCTAATGGCTGCTATTTTTCAATAAAAATCCTAATCTAATATTTTCTTTTCGGAATGTCTACTATATCTGAATCAAAACCATAATCTTATGTTTTTTTTGTCAAAATGAGTCCTATTTATTAGTTTTGAATCAAAATCCTAATCTTATGTTCTGTTTTCTGAATGTCTCATTGTTTTTAATCAAACCTCTAATCCTATCTTTTGTTTTATGAATTTCTACCTATTTTTTCTTTTGGAAAATATAGGATTACTGTTTTGATCTAAACATTGTAGGTATTCAGAAAAGAAAACATAGAATTAGAGTTTTGATTGAAAAAATATGAGACATTATAAGATTACTTAGGATTAGAGTTTTGTTTAAAAAATAGTAGACGTTCTCTAAAAAAGGAAAGAAACCCTACAAAAAAAAATATGTTTTTAGAATGTCTCATTTTTTTTAATAAAAAATAGCAGACATTCCCAAAAGAAAGCATAGGATAAGTGTTTTGATTTCAAAATTAGGAGACATTAATATAAGAAAACATAGAATAAGGGTTTTGATTAAAAATATGAGGCAATCCAAAACAAAATTAGGATTAGCGTTATGATTGAAAAATATGAGGCATTCTAAAAAAACATAGGTTTGAAGCTTTAAATATAAAGTAGACATTACTATAAGAAAACAAAAGATTAGGGTTTGCACTGAAAACAAAAAATTAGATGACATTTTCAAAAGAAAACATAGGATTAGAGTTTTTTTAATTCAAAAATAGAAGACATTTCGAAAAGAAAGCATTAGATTAGAATTCAGTTTAAAAAATAGTTGACATTCTGAACATAAAGTAAAAGATTAGATTTTTTATTGAAAAATAGCTGACATTCCTTTTTTTCTTTCTTGAATGTCTAATATTTTTTAATCAAAACTCTAATTCTATGCTTTTCTTTTTTTCATGTTTGCTATTTATCAATTTTGAATCAAAACCGTAGCCGATGTTTGTTTTGGAATGCCTTCTATTTTTCAATCAAATAGCTAATCTCTTCTTTTCTTTTATGAATGTCTGCTATTTCTTAATCCAAAACCCTCATACTATGTTTTCTTTTCGTAATGTGTACTGTTTTCAAGTTTTTAATCAAAACACTAATCCTTTGTTTTCTTTTCGAAATGTTTTATTTAATCAAAACCCTAATCTAGTGTTTTCTTATAGAAATGTCTCCTATTTTTCAATCAAAACATTAATCCTAGGTTTTTCTTATCAAAATGTCTCATATTTTTAATCAAAACACTAATCCTATGTTTTCTTCAGAATGTCTACTATTCTTGAACCAATGCACTAATCCTATGTTACCAATAATAACCCCAATCCTATTTTTGAAACAAAACCCCAATCCTTCGTTTTTCTATTAATCAAAACACTAATCACAGCTTTCATAAACCTAATGCCTTGTTTTCTTTTCATAATGTCTCCTATCTTTCAATTAAAACCCAAATCCTATGCTTTCTTTTGTTAATGTCTCCTGTTAATCAGTTTTAAATGAAGACCCTAATCTTATATTTTCTTATAGTAATGTCTCCAACTTTTTAGTTTGGAATCAAAACCCTAATATTTTAATTCCTTTTCGTAATGTCTACTATTTTAAAATAAAAAACATAATCCTATGTTTTCTTATATTAATGTGTTATATTTTTTTCAATCAAAACCCTAATCCAATGTTTATTTTTTTGGAATGCCTATTATATTTGAATCAAAACCCTCATCTATGTTTTATTTTTATAAAGTCTGCTATTTTTGAAACAAAACACTAATCTTTTTCTTTCTCATAGTAAAGTCTGCTATTTTTTAATCAAAACCCTAATCCCATGTTCTCTTATATTAATCTCCCATCTTTTTCAATCAAAATCTTATTTTTTTTTTTTTTTTTTGTGAATGCCTACTACATTTGAATCAAAACCCAAGTCCTATGTTGTCCATTTGGAATATCCCTTTTTTCAATCAAAACTCTAATCCAATGTTTTCTTTTCAGAATATGTCCTACTTTTTAGTTTTAAACCAAAATCATAATCGGTTTTTTTTTCTTTTTAGAGTGCCTCCTATTTTTTTATTGAAAACCCTAATCTTTTCTTTTCTTTTCTTAATGTCAACTATTTTTTAATAAAAATCCGAATCCTATATTTTCTTTTAGTAAGGTGTCCTATTTTTCAATAATTGAAGATATTACTATAAGAAAACATAGGATTCCGATTTTGTTTGCTAAAGAAAACATAGGATTTAGTGATGTCTCATATTTTTCAATCAAAACCCTAATCCTATGTTTTTCCTTTCGGAATGCTTGAAATTTTGTAATCAAAACCCTAATCTTATGTTTACTTTTAGGAATGTCCCTTATTGTTGATTAAAAAACTGCAATCCTTTCATTTTCAAATCGGGTGGACTTCTATCGGGTACGATCATACTAACACTAAAGCACTAGATCTCTTTAGAACATCAAAGTTAAGCGGGCTTTTCCGAAATTAGTACTTGGATTGGTGATCTCCTCTGAAGTCCTCGTGTTGCAACCCTACTCTTTTTTTTTTGTTACTGTCATGCCCCGACCCGCAGGTCCACAGGATGTGACAAACCGCAGCAACAATTCCAAAGAGGGATACTCCACCACTAAACCATTGATACAGCGCAAGGCTGAACAATAAACCAGGAATCAACAAATTCTCAACACAAATGCAGAGTTTTAAGAACAATAGTGCCCAGTAGAAGTAATAACTACAACAATGACACACACCATAAGAATAGAAAAGGGAAGTTCACAAGCACACAGGGAGGCAATACTAACAATAATAGCAAAAGCTAATACACCAAAGTTTAAGAGTTGTTTAAATAGAACACCATGTAACAGAGTTCTTGACATACTAGTGGATCCAAGACTCAAGAAACATGTGTATGATTCAAAATAACATACACGAATAGAATGAGATACAAGGAAGGTAAGAAGGCAACTAATGCTCACCACGCAGCCTCATCGCCTCGCCTATTGCCTACAACAAAACTGTGAAGAATAAAGAGGGGATGAGTAATCACAGCTACTGAGTGAGGGGAGTAGCATAACTCCACTAGAAATATACCAAAAGATAACAAATACCAAAAACATAAATCAGTGAAAGATACTTTGCTAGTAATATAATTGGTTTAGAACACTCTTATACATAATAATAATCTACAACACAGTATAACAACAGTAGAAATAGTACAAAGAAATCATAATAACCCACTGGGGTTTAAAACAACGAAACTTCGAAATACCCAACACAGGTTCAAACTATAAAATAAGTTGAACATTAAACCAACTTTATCATACTACAAATAATTCAGAAAAACCCCAAATTAAATATAAGTATAGCAACTATAAAATACAAGGTTTATCAATTCTAACACGATGGAATTCCCTATAAGTTAACAATAATAAATATAGCATAGATACTAATGGTGAAACACGAATTGGATTGCACAAATAATATACCAATAATAACTACTTTAAAACAATCGATGATTTGAAACTAGTTTTGAAATCCAATCCTAACTCATGTTTTCTTTTCAACAACTCAAATAAACCAGAGTTTAAAGAATAGATAAATTGATAAACATCGGCACAGTGTATGGCCTCCAAAACTCTTTTTGGCTAACCAGTGACTCGGTTAGGTCTGGAGTTACCATGATGCGCGTATCTTGGCATTGGCCGCTAGGAAGTTCGTGTGGTGACTCCGAACAACCCAACTATATCCAAGTCAGGGATCTACGCTCTCACCTGACATGGCATAACCGGTTTGACAGTTTTCCACACAACCTCTATATACATCGGCCTGTGGAAACCATCCACTTCTTACTGCAGTAAGTACTGGAACTCGGCTCCTATGTCACCATCAAAACATTTGAATAATAATCCAACCCGTAGGCTCAATATGTACATCAATATGTTTGCATAAGACTTATCAAGAGGTCACAAGTTCTCACATATGCTACTTTCACTCCAAGAGTGAATAACTTGATTAAAACATCATTAATGAAACTATTTTCACATAATCAACTTTCCTCTTCCCGGGTCAGTAAATTGTTAAAAACATGTCATATGAATACCTTTCAACAAATAAACATCGTATAAAATGAAACAATAATACTTGAGCACTCGTTTTAATCATAGCATCAGCAATAACACAAAATGTTTTGCATAACTAAGTTACATAAACTCATTTAATATCAAAACAAGAGTCCGAAAATATATAATTTGCAAACTATGGTTCAATAATAAAGCTTTCAAAATATACGTACAACATTTTGAAAATATACTTCAAATATATCATCATCGCAATGAAAATTCAATTTGATTGCATAAGCCTTTAAGGCCATTATAACAAGAACATCAAATCCCATGAAAACACCAAAACTGGAAGACATATATATATCGAAACATAAAGTTTTTCAACCCACAAGTAGTATATAAAAACTTTAAGAATAATCACGTAAGAAGCCAAATCATAATTCAATTATGGCTCCAAACTGCCCAAAAGACATTTTAAAAGCTATTGACAATGCAAGGTGTCATTAAGATGAAATTAAACCAAATAGGATAAAGCTATGATTGATATTATAATCTATAACCCATAGAATCTATAAATCTCGCTCATAAATTTTTTAATCAATAACAACTCGAATAACCTTACTTACATTCCTCTCTACTCTTTATCATCTTTGCAACTTTTCACAATTGATAAAATAATTTCTTAGAGACCCTTACCAACAAAAGAGTCATTATCAAGACTCAATTGCTAAATACAAGTTTAATTCACCAATATACAATTGATTTCCATATAAACAAATTTATAAACTAAAGTCACATTGATCATGGAGAAAGTATTCAAGCCATAACATACACCAATGTGTGCCAAGACATCTACCAAGTCTTTCGTTAAAGATATTCATTATTCTTGCAAGATTTATACATCATTGACTGGCCACATACACAAGCCTATAACTCTTCATATTATTCCTGTATTTTAGATCAAATGCAAATTTCTCAACAAAGTGACATTACTCTCAAAACACTAGCATCAACTTCACTAGTGACAATTTCATTATAAAGCTATCAAGATTGACTTCCTTTTCTTGTTGGCATTATTCCAAACAATTTATGGACATTGAAAAAAACTCCAATTTCACATTCAAAATTCATTGCAACTTTTATCATATACAATACATGTTAGCCATCATTATTCTTCCAAAGAATTTTTCACTTGTATCAAAATAAGCATATCAAACTTATGAATTTCAGTTCAACCATAATCATAGTCATTAACATACATCCCATTGATATACTTATAAAATCAAGCTATATTCAAAGTACATATACCCTTTTCATAGTGTCATACCACAAAACTATAAAGATCCTTGATTAATTAGGTTATCCCTAGCTCACACAGGACAATAGGAAAGTTTTGACATCACTCACATAAAGATTTTGCAAAAAAAAAAAAATATGCATCATTTAGATCCGTTATTCTTCCCTTATTGACCTAATGACATAATCAATATACCCCAAATCATAACATAGATAATCAATCCATGTATGTCAATTAAACTCAATGCAATTGTGGTGATACTTGACTATTTTCCATCATTCAACAAAATATAAATTCCATCAGGCTCGAATCAATCATCACTAATCAAAACATAATAAACTTTCAAAAGAGAATAAGATGATAAGTACATAGCTTTTCTCAAGCATCATAATGCACAAATATATATATATATATATATATATATATATATATAGGTTTAGGTATTCTTCCAATAGAACTATGCTTATTAATCCCACTCACAAAACATAGGCGAGTAACGCTAGAGAGAACGCTACTCCTCCATCGGCACCTTGCCTTGAGCCGAATCCTCACCACCTAACCAATCATGACCACACACACACGCACACACACACAAACAAGAAAACTAAAACCAAGGATTTCCAAAGAATTCCAAAGGTTCTAGACTTTCCTCTAAGCCAAAGAAACCAAGAAAATAATGAGAACTCACTGGTGCTACAGTAACATGAAAAATCCAAGCACATAGTTCACTCACGATTCCAACAATGTTTGATAAAGAAACAAGGGAATCATACTCCAACATCCTTTCTAGCTTCAAGAGAGAAGAATGAAGGAAAGATGGAGCTTTAATCTATCAAGGGAAAGATTTTTCATTCAAGGTTTCCTTCTCCAAGAGAAAAACAAGAGGAAATGAAAAGAAACCATGGCTTTGAAATGACAAAGCATGGGTGTAAATGACAAGGAATGGCTTGGAAATGACAAGGCATAGCCTTGAGTTGACATGGTACGGCTCTGAAATGACAAGGGCATGGTTAGGGTATGGCAAAAAGAAAGGACATGGAAAAAGACCAAATTACCTTCAAGCATTTGAAACAAGGACTAGAGTGAATAAGCATTAGGCAAAAGACAACAATGCCCTTCTAATTCCCAAGAATGCCAAAAATATTTAAAAAAAAAGATTAGGGTTAACAATAGGGAAGGGTACAACAGTTACATGGTTTATTTTTATGATTTTATTAATTTAAAAATAATAATAACAATAATAATAATAATAATAATAATAATAATAATAATAATAATAATAATAATAATAATAAATTGAAAGGCTAACATAGATTTTTAGTCAAATCCCTAATAATATGTTTTCTTAGAGTCATGTCTCCAATCTTTTGCTTGGGTAATCTCTGCTAATTTTTAATCAAAACCTTAATCGTATGTTTTCTTTTTGCAATGCCTCCTATTTTTGAATAAAAATCCTATTCCTATGTTTTCCGTTTGGAATGTCTCCTTTTTTTAATCAAAACCCTAATTTTATGTTATATTTTGGGAATGCCTACTATTTTTTAATCAAAACAATAACCGTATGTTTTCTTTACATAATGTCCCATATTTTTTAATCAAAGTCCTAATCCTAAGTTTTTTTTAATGCCTCCTATTTTTTAATCAAAACCATAATCTTTTTTTTTATTTTGAGAATTTCTTCTATTTTTCAATCAAAACAATAATCCAATATTTTCTTTTCACGGTCTCTCATATTTTTCAATCAAAACTCTAATTCTATATTATCTTTTCAGAATGCCCCCTATTTCTAAATCAAAATCATAATCTTATATTTTCCTTTCATAATGTGTCCTATTTTTTTTTTTTTTATCAAAACACTAATCCTTTGTTTCTTTCTTTTTTTTTTTGAAATGTCTCATAGTTTCAGTTAAAACCCTAATCCTATGTTTTCATTTAAAAATGTCTACTATTTTTGAATCAAAATCCTAATCCTAAGTTTTCTTTTAGTAATGCCTTCTATTTTTGAATAAAAATCCTAATCCTATGTTTTCTTTTCACAATATCTACTATTTTTTTAATTAAAACCAAAATCCTATGTTTTATTTTAGTAATGTCTATTATTTTTCGTTCAAAACAATAATTTTATGTTTTCTTATAGTAATGTCTCATTTTTTCAATCAAAACCCTAATCCTATGTTTTCTCAGAGTAATGTCATATATTTTTCACTCAAAACCTTGATCCAATGTTTTATTTTTGGAATGTCTATTATATTTTAATCAAAACCTTAATCCTATGTTTTCTTTTCTCAATCTCTCCAATTTATCATTTTGAATAAAAACCCTAACCTATATTTTTTTTTTCGAATGTCCTATTTTTCAATAAAAACCCTAACCTTATGTTTTATTTTCGGAATGTCTAATGATTTTCATTCAAAACCTAATATTATATTTTTCTTTTAAGAATATCTCCTATTTTTTAACCAAAAACTGAATCCTAAGTTCTTTTTTTAATGCCTCCTTTTTTTAATCAAAACCCTAATCTTATGTTTTCTTTTAGGAATGTCTGCTATTTTTTAATAAAAAAAATAATCCTATTTTTCATTTCTTAATGTGTCATATTTTTTAATCAAAACCTTAATCCTATATTGTTTTTTTGGAGTGGCTCCTATTTTTGAAACAAAACCCTAATCCTATGTTTTCGTTTGGTAATGTCTACTTTTTTTTAATAAAAGATCTAATCCTATGTTTTCTTTTTTGAAATATCTACTATTTTTTGGTTTTTAATCAAAACCCTAATCCTATTTTTTCATATAATAATTAATCTTATTTTTCACTAAAAAACCAAATGCTATGTTTTCTTTTTGAAATGTCACATATCGATCTAAACACTAATCATATATTTTTCTTTTCATGATCTCTCATTTTTTTAATCAAAATCCTATTCTTCATTTTTGTTAAATGCCTGATAGTTTTTTAATCAAAATCCTAATCTTATATTTTATTTTGTTAATATCAGCTATGTTTGTATCAAAACAATAATGCTATATTTTTTTCATAATGTCTCATATTTTTCAATCAAAACACTAATCCTATATTTTCTTTTCAGAGTGGTTATATTTTTTAATCAAAATCCCAATCCTATATTTTCTTATAGTAATATGTCCTATTTTTCATTCAAAACCCTAATCCTCCATTTTCTTATCGTAATGTCTCCTATTTTTCAGTTTTGAATCAAAACCCTAATCTAATGTTTTCTTTTCATAATGGCTCATATTTTTTAATCCAAACCCTAATCTTATGATTTCTTCTGGAAATGTTCCCTATTTTTTTTCATCAAAAGCCGAATCCTATTTATTCTTACATTAATGTCTCCAATTTTTCAATTAAAATCCTAATCCTATTGTATGAAAACCTTGACCCTATGTATTCTTTTCCCAATGTCACCTATTTTGGAAACAAAACCCGTATCCAATGTTTTCTTTTCTTAATGTTTTTTTTTTTTTCTGTAATGGCTCCTTTTTGTTTTAATCAAAACACCAATCTTTTTGTTTTCTTTTGTTAATGTTTGCTATTTTTTTATTCAAAACCCTAATCCTATTTTTATTTTAAGAATGTCCCATATTTTTCAATCAAAACCCTAATCCTATGTTTTCTTTTATGAATGCCTACTATATTTCAATCAAAACTCTATTCCTATTCTTGAATCAAAACCTTAATCTCTTGTTTTTTTATAGTAATGTCTCATAATTTTCAATCAAACCCCTAATTCTATGTTTTCTTTTTAGAATAACTACTATTTTTAAATTAAAACCCTAATCCTATGTTTTGTTTTCATAATGTTTCCTATTTTGCAAACAAATTCCGATTGCTATGATTTTTTTCTTAATGTCTCCTATTTATCAGATTTGAATCAAAATCGTAACCTATGTTTCCTTTTAGAAATGTCTCCCTTTTTAAATCAAAAGCCTAATCCTTTCTTTTCTTTTCGGAATGTCTGCCATTTTTTAATAAAAAACCTAGTCGTATGTTTTCTTCTATAATGTATCCTATAATTCAGTGAATCAAGACCCTAATTCTTTGTTTTTTTTGGAATGACTCATTTTTTTTAAATCAAAAACCTAATCCTATCGTTTGTTTTGGGAATGCCTTTAAATTATAATCCAAAGTTTTCTTTTCCGAATGCCTCTAATTTTTCAATGAAAATACTAATAACATGTTTCTTTTCGGAATGTCTTCTAAATTTTAATCAAAATCCCAATATTTTATTTTCTTATAGTAATGTCTACAATTGTTCAATGAAAACCTTAATATTTTGTTTTCTTTCCGGAATCATGACAATTTTTCAATCAAAACCCTAATCCTATGTTTTCTTTTATGAATGCCTACTATATTTCAATCAAAACTCTATTTCTATTCTTGAATCAAAACCTTAATCCTTTGTTTTTTCATAGTAATGTATCCTATTTTTCAATCAAACCCCTAATTATATGTTTTCTTTTTAGAATAACTACTATTTTTAAATTAAAACCCTAATCCTATGTTATGTTTTCAAAATTTGTCCTATTTATCATATTTGAATCAAAACCGTAACCTATGTTTCCTTTTAGAAATGTCTCCTATTTTTTTAAATCAAAAGCCTAATCCTTTCTTTTCTTTTCGGAATGTCTGCCATTTTTTAATAAAAACCTAGTCATATGTTTTCTTCTCATAATCTATCCTATAATTCAATGAATCAAGAACCTAATCCTTTGTTTTTTTTTCGAAATGTCTCATTTTTTTAAATAAAAAACCTAATCCTAACTTTTGTTTTGGGAATGTCTTTAAATTATAATCCAAAGTTTTCTTTTCCGAATGCATCTAATTTTTCAATGAAAATACTAGTAATATATTTTCTTTTCGTAATGTATACTAATTTTTAATCGAAATCCTAATCTTTTGTTTTCTTATAGTAATGTCTACAATAGTTCAATCAAAACCTTAAACCTATGTTTTCTTTTAGGAATCTCGACAATATTTGAATCAAAACCTTAATCATATGTTTTATTTTCGGAATGTCTATTATTTTTTAATCAAAACATTAATCATATATTTTCTTATAGTAATATCCAATATCAAAATGCTAATTATATGTTTTCTTATAGTAATGTCTCATTTTTTAAATCAATCCCAAAATCCTACACTTCCTTTCTGTAATGCCTACTATATTTTAATCAAAACCCTAATCCTATGCTTTTTTTCGCAATACCTCGGATTTTTCAACCAAAACACTAATTCTATGTTTTTTTTCGTAATGTCTACTATCTTTTACTAAAAACCCTAATTTTATGTTTTCCATCGGAAATATACCACATTTTTCGGTTTTTACACCAAACCTCAATCCTCTATTTTATTACAGTGATGCCTCCTAGTTTTCAATGATAACCCGAATCCTATGTTTACTTCTCGAAATGTCTCATATTTTTCAATGAAAACCCTAATCCTATGTCTACTATTTTTGTATCAAAAGATTAATCCTTTGTTTTTTTATACTAATGTCACCTATTTTTTCAATCAAAATCCAAATCCTATATTTTCTTTTCGGAATGCCTAATATATTTGAATTAAAACCCTAATCCTATGTTTTCTTTTGAAAATGTCCCTCAACTTTCGGCCTTTAATTAAAACCATAATCCTATGTTTTCTTATAGTAATGTATCTTATTTTTCAAAGAAAACCCTAATCCTATCTTTCTTTTTGAAATATCTCATCTTTTTAAATCAAAACAAGAATCCTATTTTTTCTTTTTGTAACGGTTCCCATTTTTGAATAAAAATCCTAATTCTATGTTTTTTTTTCAGAATGCCAACTATGTTTTAATCAAAACACTAATCCTATGTTTTCTTATAGTAATGTCTCCTATTTTTCAATCAAAACTCTAATTCAACTTTTCCTTTTCAAAATATCTCATATTTTTTAATCAAAACCCTAATCCTATATTTTCTGTTTATAATGTCTACTATTTTGTATTCAAAACGCAAATCCTATTTTTTCCTATAGTAATGTGTCATATTTTTTAAATAAATCCCTAATAATATGTTATATTTTTGGAATCCCTACGATATTTTTGTCAAAACCCTAATCCTATATTTACTTTTCGTAATGTCTCCTATCTTTCAATTACAGTCTGAATCCTATGTTTTTCCTCCAATGTCTCATTTATCAGTTTTGAATAAAAAAGATAAGCTATTTTTTTCATTTTTGAATGTCTCCTACTTTTCAATTAAAAACCTAATCCTTTGTTTTCTTTTCTGAATGTTGCTAATTTTTAATCAAAGCCCTAATCCTATGTTCTCTTTCGGAATGTGTCTTATTTTTTAGTTTTGAATCAAATCCTCAATCCTTTGTTTTTTTCGGAATATTTTTTTTTTTAATTCAAAACTCTAATTCTATCTTCTTTTTTTTTTTTTTTAAATCTCTGCTAATTTTTAATCAAATTCTAATCCTGCGTTTTCCTTTTGTAATGCCGCCTTTTTTGGAATAAAATTCCTAATCCTATATTTCCTTTTTGTAATGCCTCCTATTTTTGAGTAAAAACCATAATCTTATGTTTTTTTTTTTTCGGAATGTCTCCTATCTTTCAATCAAAAGCCTAATCCTATGTTTTCTTCTAGAAATGTCTCATATTATTCAATGAAAACCCTAATGTCTACTATTTTGGAATCCAAACACTAGTCCTATGTTTTATTATTGTAATGTCTACTATTTTTCAATAAAAACCATAATCCAATGTTTTCTTTATAGAATGGCTTCTATTTTTTAATCAAAGACCTAATCCTTTCTTTTCTTTTGGCAATGTTTGCTATTTTTTAATCAAAACCCTAATCATTTGTTTTTCTTTTTGAAATAGTTGTTATTTTTAATCAAAACTCTAATAAAATGTTTTCTTTTGGAAATATCACCTACTTTCAGTTTTTCTCAAACCCCTAATCATGTCTTTCTGTGGTACTTCAGTCTTTTTCCCTTGTTTGCTACGTTGTTTTCTTAGTCGTTTTCTCATTGTATTTGGTTTGGGGCATCTTGCCAAGCGTTTGTTGATGTTTTTATGTTTAAAAAGTGGTTTTCAGGGTGAGCACGGTCATGCTCAACCTGTGTTGGTTCCCTTAATTTTCTCTGGAGAATCCGAGCGTTGAAACTTTGTATTTCAGCTTTGATACGGCAATGCTTAAGGTGAGAACACGCCCGTGTCAAGAGCACTCAGACCATGTTCTTTCTTCAGATCAGTGCTATAGTGTTTTTGCTACAATAATTTGCTATAGTGTCATCTCAGCTCTAACACGCCCGTGTTCCGCCTGGTGCCAAAATTGCCTGAGAAAATCAGGAAGAGGAACACGGTCGTGCTAAGACCGTGTTCCACTTGAAATATCGTGCGTTCGTCTATTTAAAGCCCCATTTAAACCTTTCTCTTCACTTATTTTCTCTCAAAACTTTCCCATTCTCTCCTCCTCTCTTTCTCTACTATTCTTAGGGTTTAAGGACTGATTTTGGAGAGATTTGTGGGCTTGTTCTTGGATCCTAAAAGTGATCATCCCCTGACTCAAGGTAAACCCTCTTCCTTGCTTGTTCTTCTTTGTTCTTTGGATGAGTATTAGATAGGGTCTTGTTGTGGATTCAAGTGGGAGCTTGATTCTTTCTCCTTTTCCTCCTCTTTGTTGGTAAAACTTGAGAGGAGTATTACTGAAGCTCCAAACTAAAATTTTCTTTTCTTACTTTCCTTGTTGGTTTTAAGGGTTGTGAGAGATCTATTCTTGTTAGATCTTCTAGCTAGGGAGTTTAGAAAACCCTAGAAGCCATCATTTTCCCATTTTGAGCATTTTCCTCCATTTCAATTGACCTAGTTGTTGATGTTTTTTGGTTATTTGTTTGGTTTGTTTAATTGCTTCTAGGATGAGAAACATTCAGGCAAAGGGAAAGGGCCAGTGGAGAAGTAACACCGGAGATTTCTAGCTCGCCAAGTTTGTGAGTGGGATTTACTAAAGTTTGGACTATAACTGAAGCATGTTTGTTTAATATTTAAGTTGACTACCTTTGAATGATAGACACCGTATTACTAAATCTCTTTAAAAGTTTTACATGAAATTTAGAAATCATGGTGATTTATGATTTGCCTTATTGCATGGATATTTGCAAAGTATATATATATTGTTGTGATGAGGAAACTCTATGTTTTGAAATACATGTTTCAAATTATGCAATTTTAAGTGATTTGAGATTCTTATTATGATGACAAAAAAAAAAAAAACGCATGTGAAACCAAGTTGAATTTCATTGTGATGATGCAATATTTGAAATGTATTTTAAAAAGATACCTTTATATAATGTTCTTGATGAGAATGATTTCATGGCAAATGTTATAATCAAATTAATAACTCTTGGAGTGAGAGACGAAATTGTGAACACTTATGATCTTTTAATGAGAGTTATGCTATTATGTTAAAGTATATACTGAGCCTACGGGCAGGATTATTATGTAAAGGATTTGATGGTGATATGGAAGCCGAGCTCCAGTACTTACTGCAGTAAGAAGTGGATGTTTTTCACCGTCCGACTTGTATAGATGTGGCGTGGAAAACTGTCAAACCGGTTATGCCATATCAGGTGGGAGTGTAGATCCCTGACTTGGATATAGTTGGGTTGTTCGGAGTCAAGACATGAACTTCCCAGTGGCCAGGGTTAGCGATGGAGAGTTTTGAGGCCATTCTGGATACTATTGATTATTTGTGATTGTTGAATTACTTATTGCTAGTTATCTTGATATATGAATGGTATGGATTTTCTTGATGATTTCAAAGGAATTTTACTTTGCATTTCACTGAGAAAGCTTATTTTTCTTATGTGATAATTGTTATTTAAAGTATTTTTATTCATTCTCAGTATTTTTCAATTTTAAATCAAAACACTAATACTTTGTTTACCTTTTGAAACGTCTCATTTTTTTTAATCAAAACAATAATCCTATCTTTTATTTTACTAATATATGTTATTAAAACCCATGTCTGATATTTTCTTTTCGTAATGTCTCATATTTTTTTATTGAAAACCCAAATCCTACTTTTTCTTTTCGGAATGCCTCCTATTTTTTAATAAAAAAAAAATATAATCCTATGTTTTATTATTGAAATGGCTCTTATTTTTTATCAAAATCCTAATTCTATGTTTTCATTTAGCAATGTGCCATACTTTTTAATTTTGAATCAAAACCCTAATCTTTTGTTTTCTTTTCTGAATATCTCTTATCTTTCAACCAAAACCCTAATCATTTGCTTTTTTTTTTCAAATTGTTTACAATTTTTAAATCAAAACATTAATGCTTTCTTTTCTTTTAGGATTGTCGACTAATTTGAATCAAAACAATAATCCAATGTTTTCTTATAGCAATGTCTTTTAACTTTCAACCAAAACCCTAATCCTATGTATTCTTTCAAAATGTCCACTATTTTTGAATCAAAACCTTATCCTATATTTTCTATAGTAATGTCTCATATTTTTCCATCAAAACCGTAAGCTTATGTTTTCTTTTTGGAATGTCTGCTATTTTTTAATCAAACAAAAATCTTTTGTTTCTTTTCATAATGTCTCATATTTTTTAATTAAAATCTTATTCCTAACTCTTTTTAATACCTCTTATTTTTTAATCAAAACACTATTCTTATGTTTTCGTTTCGGAATGAATATTATTTTTGAAAAACCCTAATCATATGTTTTCTTTCTTGAATATCTGTAATTTTTGTATCAAGACAATAATAGTATGTTTTCTTTTCATGATGTCTAATATTTTTTAATCAAAACCCTTATCCTAAGTTTTTTTTACTAATGCCTCCTATATTTTAATCGAACATCTAATCTTATATTTTCTTGACATAATGTTTGCTATTTTTAATTCAAAAAATACTCCTATGTTTTTTTTTTGTAAATGTTTCGTATTTGTTCAATGAAAATGTTAATCCTATGTTTCTTTTTGTAATGTCTACTATTTTTTTGAAATAAAACCCTCATCCTATGTTTTATTACAGTAATGTCTTCTATTTTTAATTCAAAACCATAATCCTATCTTTTTTTTATTGCAATGTCTCCTATTTTTCAATCAAAATCATAATCCTATGTTTTATTTTCTGAATTCCCACAATATTTGAATAAAAACCGTAATCATATGTTTTATTTCTAGAATGTCTCCCAACTTTCAATCAAAACCCCAATCCTATGTTTTTTTCTTTTTGGAATGCCTCCTATCTTTCAATAAAAATCCGAATCCAATGCTTTCTTTCCTTAATGTGTCTTATTTATCAGTTTTTACTCAAAACCCTAACCTATGTTTTCTTTTCAAAATGTCTCCATTTTTCAATCAAAAGCCTAATCCTTTCTTTTCTTTTTGTATTGTGTGCTATTTTTGAATCAACACTCTAATCATATGTTTTCTTTTCGAAATGTGTCCTATTTTTTAGTTTGAATCAAAACTATTATCCATTGTTTTTTTTTTTTCTGAATGTCTCATTTTTTTCAGCAGAATCCTAATCCTATGTTTTCATTTTGGAATGGCTACTCTACTTACATCAAAATCCTAATCGTATGTTTTCTTTTCAGAATGTCTCCCCTTTTTGTCAATGAAAACCCTAATCCTTGTATTTCTTTTCGGAATGCCTACTATACATGAATCAAAATCCTATTTTTCAGTTTTGAATAGAAACTTTAACCTTATGTTTTCTTTTCGTAGTGCCTCATATTTTTCTATCAAATATCTAATCCTATGTTTTCTTATAGTAATGTCTCCAATTTTTTAATCAAAACCCTAATCTTATGTTTTCTTTTCGTAATGTGCCATATTTTTTTACTTTTGAATCAAAACCCTAATCCTTTGTAATCAAAACCTGAATCCTTTGTTTCTTTTCTTAATGTCTCCTACTTATCAGTTTTGAATCAAAACCATAACCTATATTTCCTTTTTTGGAATGTCTGCTATTTTTGAATCAAAACACTAATCATATGTTTTGTTTTCAAAATGTGTCTTTGTTTTTGTTTTTGAATCAAAATCCTAATCATTTGTTTTCTTTTCCTAATGTTTCATTTTTTCTAATCGAAACATTATTTCTATGTTTTCTTTTTGGAATGTCTACTATTTTTGAATCAAAACCATAATCCTATGTTTTCAATCAAAACCCTAATCTTTTGTTTTCTTTTCAGAATGTGTCATTTTTTAATTAAAACCCTAATCCTATCTTTTTAAACCCTAATACTTTATTTTCCTTTCATGATGTCTTCTATTTTTCAATCAAATTAGAATCCTATGTATTCTTCTCTTATTGTCTCCTATTTATTAATTTTGAGTCAAAAATCTTATGTTTTCTTCTAGTAATGTCACATATTTTTTAGTTTTGAATCAAAACCTCATTTGTTTTTTTTCGGAGTGCCTCCTATTTTTGAATAAAAAACCTAACCCTTTCCTTTCTTTTCGGAATATCTATTATTTTTGACTCAAAACCCTAATCCTATGTTTTCTTATAGTAATGCCTCCTAATTTTCAATCAAAAAAGTAATCCTATGCTTTCTTTCTGAAATTGCTACTATATTTGAATCAAAACCCTAGTATAATTTTTTTCTTTTGGGAATGAATGTTATTTTTTAATCAAAATCCTAATCCTATGTTTTCTTATGAAAATGTAATCTATTATTTGGTTTTTAATCAAAACACTAATAGTATCTTTCCTCATAGTAGTGTCTCCTATTTTTCAATCAAACTCCTAATCCTATGTTTTTTTTTTAAAATATCTCATATTTTTTAATCGAAAGCCCAATAGTACGCTTTCTTTTTCTCAATGTCTTCTATTTTTGAATCAAAACCATAATCCTATCTTTTTTTTTTATAGTAATGTCTCATATTTCTCATTCAAAACCCTAATTCAATGTTGTTTTTTCAGAATGGTTACTATATTTGAATAGAAACCCAAATCCTATGTTTTTCTTTATGTAATGTCTCCTATCTTTCAATCAAACCCTAATCCTATGTTTTGTTTACGTAATGTCTCCTATCTTTCAATCAAAACCTTTATTCTATGTTTTTTTTTCGGAATGTGTCCTATTTTTCAATTTTGAATCAAAACCTTAATCCATCAATTTCTTTTCACAATGTTTCAAATTCTTGAATCATATCCCTAATCTTTCCTTTTCTTTTTGGAGTGTCTACAATTTTGAATGAAAACCCTAATCCTATATTTCCTTATAGTAATATCAACTATTATTTTAAAATAAGAGATATTACAACAAGAAAACATTCGATTCGGTTTTGTTTGAAAAAGAAAACATAGGATTTACTAATGTCTCATACTTCTCTATCAACACCCTAATACCATGCTTTCTTTTTAGAATGCTTGCTATTTTAATCAAAACCCTAATCTTATGGTTTGCTTTATAAAAGTCTACTATTTTTTAATCGAAACATTAATTCTACATTTTCTTATAGTAATCTCTCCTACTTTTCATTCAACCCCTAATCCTCTATTTACTTATAACAATGTCTCCTCTTTTTTTTAATGAAAACCCCAATCATATGTCTTGTTTTTTAAATGTCTCATATTTTTCAATGAAAAGCCTAATCTTATGTTTTCTTAGAGTTATGTCTCCTATTTTTCAATCAAACACTAATCTTATGTTTTCTTTTCTGGATGCATACTATATTTGAATCAAAACCATGTTTTCTTTTCGTAATGCCTGATATTTTTCATTCAAACTTTAATCCTATGTTTACTTTCTGGAATGTTTGCTATTTTTGAATCAAAAAAATAATTGTATTTTTTCGTAATATCTTATTTTTTTTAATCAAAACACTAATCCTAAATTTTTTTTCTTATGCCTCCTTTTTTTTAATCAAAACCCTATTCTTATGTTTTATTTCGGATTGATTGCTATTTTTGAATCAAAACAATAATCCTATATTTTCTTTTCGAAATGTTTAATATTTTTCAATCAAAACCCTAAAACTATGTTTTATTTTTGGAATGTCTATTATTTTTTAATAAAAACCCTAATCCGATGGTTTCTTTTTGTAATGTCTTCTAATTTTCAGTCAACACTAATCCTATCTTTTCCTATAATAATGTCTCTTATTTTTTTTAATCGAAACTCTAATCCTATGTTTTTTTTTTATAATGTCTACTATATTTTAATCAAAAACCTAATCTTATGTTTATTTTTTTGTAATGTCTTGTAATTTTTAATAAAAATCCTAATACTATGTTTTCTTTTTGGAATTCCTCCTATTTTTGAATCAAAGTATTAATCTTATGTTTTCTTTTGGGAATGATTTCTATTTTTGAATGTCTCTTTGTTTTTAAATCAAAACCATAATCATATGTTTTCTTTTCTTAATGCCTACTATATTTTAATCAAAACACTATTTCTATGTAATCTTTTGGTAATGTCTCCTATCTTTCAATTAATATCCAAATCCTATGTTTTCTATTAATAATTCCTCCTATTTCTGAATAAAAATCCTAATCCTTATTGTACCTTTTTTTTTTTTTTGTAATGTCTCCTTTTTTTAATCAAAACACTAATCCTTTGTTTTTTCCGAATGTGTTCTATTTTTAAATTTTGTATCAAAATCATAATCCTTTGTTTACTTTTTGAAATGTCTCAATTTTTTAATCAAAACAATAATCCTATCTTTTGTTTTGCTAATGTATGCTAATTTTTAATTAAAACGCATGTCTGATGTTTTCTTTTCGTAATGTCTCATATATTTTATTGAAATCCCAAATCCTACGTTTACTTTTCGGAATGGCTCCTATTTTTCAAAAAAAAAAAAAAAAACTAATCCTATGTTTTCTTTTTGGAATGCCTCTTATTTTTCAATCAAAATCCTAATACTATGTTTTCTTTTCGCAATGTGCCCTACTTTTTAATTTTTAATCAATACCCAAATCCTTTGTTTTCTTTTATGAATATCTCTTATCTATCAATCAAAACCCTAATCCTTTTCTTTGTTTTTCAGAATGTGTCCTATTTTTAAATCAAAACATTAATACTTTCTTTTACTTTAGGAATGCCGAATAATTAGAATCAAAACAATAATCCTATGTTTTCTTACAGCAATGTCTTTTAACTCTCAACTAAAACCCTAATCATATGTATTCTTTCAATATGTCCTCTATTTTTAAAATCAAACCCTTATCCTATAATTTCTATAGTTATGTTTTCTTTCTTAATGTTTCCTCTTTATCAGTTTTGAATCGAAATTCTAACATATGGTTTCTCTTGGAAATTTCCACAATTTTTCAAGTTTTAATTAGAACCCTAATCCCATGTTTTATCATAGTAATGCCTCCTATTATGAATGAAAAAATAGTAATGTTGCCTATCCTAATCCTATGTTTTCTTTTACGAATGCCTACTATTTTTTTAACCAAAAACATAATCCTATGTTTTCTTTTCAAAATGTCCCCTATTTCTCAATCGAAAGCATAATACTTTCTTTTTTTTTTTGTTTCAAATGTTTGTTATTTTGAATCAAATAGCAATCCCTTGTTTTCTTTTTGGAATGTGTCCTATTTTTCATTTTTGAATCATAACCATAATCCTTTTTTTTTATTTTCGGAATGTCTCACTTTTTTAATCAAAACACTAATCCCATCTTTTGTTTTGTGAACCTCTACAAATTCTTAATCAAAACTTTAATCCGATGTCTTCTTTCTGAATGTCTCATAACTTTCGATCAAAACCCTAATCCTATATTTTCTTTTCAAAATGCATCATATTTTTTAATAAAAAAACTAATCATATGTTTTCCTATAGCACTACAACATATAAGGTCTTCCCCGGCGTTTTTATTGACCTTTACCGGCGTTTATAAACGCCACGAGATCATTAAGTGGCGACTTTGAGAAACGCCGGACCAAACGCCGGGTGTTCTAACGTCGCTGAAGGAGTGGCGTTTCTGGGAAAAATGCCGCCCCATAGCGGCACTTTTAGTGCTAAAACGCCGTCAATGTTGTAGTCAAATCGCCGATTAAGTTCCGGAATTACCGGCGTTTTGAGGCATAAACGCCGGTACAAGACAATGTATCGGATAGAGATTTTGTTCTATTGGTGGCGCTTTGTTACAGGAAATGCCACCAAACTTCCCGGCGTTTGGGTCATAAACGCCGGTAAAGATATTGTATAGCATAGAGCTTTTGTTCTATTGGTGGCGTTTTATTTAAGAAAACGCCACAAAATTACCGGCGTTTTAAGTGATAAACGCCGGTAAAGACATTGTATTGTATAGAGCTTTTGTTCCATTGGTGGCGTTTATTTTAGGAAACGCCACACAATTGCCGGCGTTTTGGCTCATAGACGCCGGCAAAGATATTGTCTAGAATAGAACTTTTCTTCTATTGGTGGCATTTTATTTCACGAAACGCCACCGAATTACCGGCGTTTTGGTTCATAAACGCCGGGAAAGATATTGTCTAGAATAGAACTTTTCCTCTATTGGTGGCGTTTATTTTAAGAAACGCCACCATAGTCCCGGCATTTTGGGTTATAAACGCCGGCAAAAAATATTGTATAATATAAAAATTTTGTTCTATTGGCGGCGTTTTTATATATAAAACGCCGCTAGTTTTTTGTTTTAATCCTGTAATATTTGTTTGTTGTATTTTTGCATTTAATACCTGTAATAAACTTGAATATTATGTATTTAAAACCCAAATTGAAATTCAAGGTTCTCCATATGTTAATTAAAACAAATATAAAAGCAATAAATAATGTACATTCTTATATTTGAATACCACAAACATATAAATCAACTTAGAGATCTTGAATATTATTGAAAATTACAAGTATTTAACAAAATATATATGATAGGTAAAATTGTAAATAATTCTCATAAAGACAGTAAGACCATTCAAAGTTCGAATACAATCACATCAAAAAGTGAAAAAATATCAAACATTCATCGGCCTTGATCATCAAACCTCCGAAGAGTGCATTAATGTTTTGGAGAAGCCTGATTCTGCAAGAATACATGTAGAGTATTAGATACTATTCATAGACACAACATTATATATTTAATGTACAAATACCTGAATATGCACACTAGACCCTGCTGTGTTAGCCTTAGGAATCTGAGATCCAGTGCATTGATTCTGCAATAATTACAATTATATGGTTAAAATATAGACACATAACAATAAGGTGCATTTAAACCATTTTTTTTTAATTTATCACATAACACACATCCAATGATGTAATCATTATTCAAATACAGCTATAGATGCATTTGCTCCTTACAGGCAATAAATGAAATAACTCTTCTATATATCAATCAAACAAATCAGAATGTCTAACACAGAAAAATGTGGGAAAAAGCTCAAAGCTATGTACTATATCCATGTTATTTTGCAGGTATTTTTCTTGTTTAATCTCACACTTTCTATATATTAATCAAATCTATTGATGAACATTCTATAACCATTTTCTCAAGGACTTTGCTATATACAATATCATGACAGACTATATAATTTGTTCATCTATACTTTTCCAAGAACAAATGATTTCAAAGTCATAGAAACAAAAAAAACCAGACTCACAGCCATATACAATAAAACCAACAGTATTCAAACTCTAAAAAGAGATTGATACAGTATGATGATAAACAGAACATTCAATATATGTTCATCTATGAATTTCCAAACATAATTAGAAGCATGGAAACCAAAACCAGAATCACAACCATTGTACACTCACTCTGTAGATCTCTTTATAGATAAATAGATAGAGTTAAATATAGTATTTGTCTCAAATCTCCATGCAAACAGGACAACGTGCCTTACCAAACACAAACGTCGGTGCTCTATTTGTTTACTGTCCACTAAGCAACATACACCACCAACTTAAAGTCAACAAAAAAGACTATAAATTAATCTCTATTTTTATTTCATCTACCCACCAGGGCTCACTCCTACCATTCAACATGCAAATGATGCAATACTATCCACAGTCTAGTAAATAACAAGTGTCCAAAAAACACACTTTGGCATTGCATATTGCTATAAAAAAAAATTAAAATTGAAGATCAAAAGTGAAAAGATTATGGAATTAGGGCATCATCAAACAAAAGAAAACAAAAGAGAAGATGAGTTGGATGAAATGATATAATAAACTCCTCCAATCTGGGGAGCTCAAAGCTCAAAGCTCAAAGCTCAAAGCTCAAAGAAAACAAAAGAGTATAGACGAACAAATGTGGGAAAAAGCTCAAATCTCTGTACTATATCCATGAACATTCTATAACCATTTTTCTTGTTTAATCAGACCAATGAATGAATTTCATTATGTTTATTCAATTGACAGATTACTGCAGTATTGCTTGGTCTTGTCATTGTAGAAGATAAAACAGAACTGGCAAATCATGATTCATCTAGAGAAACAATTAGTGACAATTGACAATTGCCTTTATTCAATTTACAGATTACTGCTGTATTTCTAGCTCTTACTGCGGTGATTTTATCGATAATTCACTTCGAGAACTCTTTCAACAACACTCATCAGAGAAAGAATATTTGAACAAACACAACAATAAATATTTCAATTTACTGAAGCACATGTAAATGAACAAGAACTACATACTAAATTAGATCAAATAAGAATAAATCCCATCAAAAACCTAGAAAAATAGAACTTTTCATTAGAAATTGCAATTCAAGTTTGAAATACCTGTGATTGGGAAGATGATCCATCTATGGTAGGTAGGGGGATATTGGCTCCTGGGAATTGCTGTTGCAAGAAATTATAAAGTGCGTTGTAATTTGCACGTTCTCGCCCAAGCTCTTCTTCCATCTTTTGGAACTTTTCATCCATCTGTTGGCGAAGTTCTATACACTCAGATGAATGACCACCACATGTTGCGGGACGACGACTACCTGAATGGCCATAATATTGTGTGGGTGTAGGACCCAATCCAAGCCCTCTTACTCGGCCATGTCGCTCTTTTCCGATCACTTGAGTCAAAATTTCTGTTTCAACCATTCCCTCGTCCCCATCCATTGAGTCATATTCAGCTAGCTTTTCATTTGCCTTTTCCTACATTTATGTAAAATTCTTTTAACAAATGTCATTTGTAAAGAAAGTAATTAAAGAAAGAATATTGGTCAAAGACTTAATACCATAATGTCTTCTGCCTCTTTATTCAAATATGATCCATCTTTTTTAGTATGGGTCGCTTTGAAAAATTCAAAACATCCTATTGTCTTTCCACTTCTAAGCTCCTAAATGAAGAAAATATAGATTAGTAATGTTAACAGCAAAGCATACTTTTTGGCAAAAATCATATATAACCAAGTATTGAATCTTGAAAGACTTAGCAATTTGTTACCATTTCATTTTCTTTTCTTGCGAAACTTTTTGAACCAGAAGTGTGTGTGTACTTTTGAAGCTTTCTCGAGGAAACCCCAACTTGTTCTGATTCCTGCGTAATAACATGAACATTATATTACATATATAAGATAACATGATTATTGCATTTAAAATAAACAATATATTATTCCAACCTCTCCTTTCCTTGAGTACCAAAAATCAACTAATTCTTCCCATTGCCAGTTAATTGTCCCTTCTGGATGCTTCTGTTTATTTGCTTGCAAGCCATCTTCTCTTTTGAAGTATTTTTTCTTCAAATCATGTTTGTAGTCCCTCCATTTCTTTCCCAAAGACTTAAGCACATAGTCTTTTGGGATTTCAAGAACAAAGCGCATCTATTTGTCAACCAAAAATAATTTCAACCAAATATTATGACCTTAATAAGATTGTTTTGTAAATGAAGAGCACCGTATACATAACACAAATTTAATTATAAAAGTATACCTCTATGAAGTTTAATAGTTCGTCCTTTAATGTTTTCGGCACTTTATGCCAAGTCTCATAGTGAAGACCAATCTTCTGGCTAGAACGAGCGATCATGCCCAAGAATGAAGAGAACAATTGTGCCTCAGGCCCAATTGGTTGTCCAAACTTGTTTGCACTGACCAGTACTTTCTCTTCTGGAGCCAGTGCCCACAACTCCTTCAAATTTGTTCGTCCTCTTCCTTTATGGCGGCCCGCATTGTCAACTACAAGAATTCATGTGCCCATTCATCAAGACAAATTGGTTTAATCCATTACTCAAAAAATTAATTGAGAATTCAATTGCACAAAATACCTGTGTTTACATTAACCTCTCCACTGGTATTTTCATGTATGTTACCATGGTCTTGGTTGCCATCATATCCATTGCGGTTTGAATCAGTATCTGACGAATGAGTTGAGGTGTGAGGTTGAACTTCAAGCATTCGAGCAGATGAGGTGCCAACTTCATTAGATGTAGTAGCATTTTGGCTTGTATTTGTTTCAGATCGGATTACTTTCATAGCCTTCAATTTCAATCTTGGCATCTTGATGTTGTCTACATGTCATCATAATGATTAGTATACATCAAACATTAAGGTGAAAAACTCCATGAATGAAATCCTTTATGAATGAAATATGGTAATATTCCCTTAAAATATTACCGTAGTTCATATTCTTTACTGTTTTCCATTATGAATGAAATCCTCAACATCATTATAACAATTAAATATGTTAAACAATACTTAAACAGTGAAATTATAATATATACATGCTTGTTTTCCTTCTGCTGAACAAAAAAACAGGTTTAATAAAGTTGATGATCACATAATATATAGCATGATATCTATAATATATACATGCTTGTTTTCCTTCGCCTTCAACCTTCCAATTCAAAGACAACCTTATATGAACAACAATTTATGAATCACTTAACAAAAGCAACTTATTTAATTAAAATAAATACAATGATCTTCAAGTAAGTCCTTAACTGAATATAAACTCTGAGAAATATGATATTTAATCTTGTTTATATGTAACAAATGTTAATCACTCTGTTTAATTACTCTGAGATGAGATATTTAATCTTGTTTATATGTAACAAATGTTTTTGGCTTTGGTGAATAAATGCTTCCAATCTGCAAACTTTGGAGAACAAATGTAATAATTATGGAGCATTGATTCATAATTTAAAATGCAAAACAGCAATAACAACATAATTGTTAATGCAAAAGAAAAAAAACTGGCACAATTCAGTCTCCCAAACCTGGTCAGATGAAGGCGAGATCCGAGCAGCAGTTTGACAATGAAACAGTTCAAGCAACTCCAACAATACTGAAAAACCTGAAAAAAAAAAAACCAGAACCAATTGTGAAACAATATAGAAAATAAATTACACCATTAAAATTGAACATGTTTTGCAATAAATATTAAAATTCAAGAACGAGGTTCTTAAAACTATCTTCCAAACTTCTTTAAAATAAATACAGGAAAAGAAGATATAGTTTTTTTGATTCCACATTTTGATTACAAAGCAAGCACTTGCCAAAGTCAAATAATTAAAGAATATTTACATATATGAAATTTGAACCATACCAATCTATCCAGTCAATTTTTAACATTTCTATGTCTCATCTGTTGATAGACAAAAGCAACATTATATTTGTTCCACAAAATTCTCCAACTACCATTTGATTATGTTTCCTAGCTTTAAAAGCACCTTGAAGTTGCAGCCAAATTTCACATAAATTATCTAAAGATTTCTAAGAATACAACACTTATCATAGAGACAAACTCTTTGAATCCCAAACCTCCTTCCATCTTAGGATGGCACATAAAATCCCTTCTCACTTTTGCACTTATCTAAATCCATTACAACCCCTCCAACAGAAACTAGTACATGTTCTGATAAGTTTCTTCACCACCGGTTGAGGCAAAATCAAGTTTTGACACCAAAAGTTCTTTATATATGCTGAAAATTACAGTTTGGATCAATTGCAAGCATCCTGTATAAGATAAATGCTTTGCAGACCACCTTGAGAAGCATTTAAGTTGTCATTCAGGAAATTCATAAAATAGCTGCAATAGTTTATTCTTTTCTTTTGAATTAGGTCCTTGGGAGATTCTTATGGTCTTGTTGGAGAAAACATGAAGTAATTTGTCACAGAATTCACATTCAACATTCAAACTGACAAAATTTAAAACATATTTTGTTTGAATTAATTCAATCAAACATATAATTAAGAACCTCAACAGTGCAGTGTTACCTTTCAGCTTTTCAAAGACCCATTTTGCTTTCTCCTCAACAGTGTTTGAGAACCTCTGCCAATCATCAGTAAATAATATTACATTGATGATCCAATCATATGAATATAGAAAGGCTGCATAAGAATATAGAGCTTAACTTGATGGCATTATTGAAAGTTTCAAACTATAAAGAAAGCTACCAAATTAATTAACCTTAATGGGCATGTTATAATTAAGGTTAGCATGTTCTTTTTAATTAATTAACCATAGTCCTGTTTAGATTATATAGCAAAGTGTCACAAGCACATGATGAATATATATGTACAAATAGAGCTGGAAAATAATTGTTTAATTAGAGAAAGTATATGCCTTTGAAATGTGGCTGTAGATATTAAAAATTTCCTTGAAGCATCTTAAACCTCATTTGTCATGGTTTGTGGGAAATGACTTTATTTATTAAGAGTTCATGCCCCTTATTAACCAGACATGAATGGGACCAAATAAATCCAAGTCATTAGAGAACAACAATCCCACAATAAGAAGGAACACCATCATTAAAAAATTAAATAAACTAATCTACTCACCCGCAGGTATTGTATACACCCGTGCTGCCAGTATTATATAGTCTGAACTTTTTGGTAAGAAACGGCAACTGCAAGACCAAGAGAATAAAACCATTTTATATACCAACATCTCATCCTATATGCTAATTGCTATTTGAAAGCATTAAAATTCGAAACAAAAGCAAGGAAAACAGTTAGAATAATATATTAGTAATATTTCTAATCTACCGACATATTTATTATTTCACATACAAGAAAGTTAATCAAAAATATAAATTATTAACTCACACTAGAAATTCTGAATTTGGCAAATTGTAATTCATCGTACAAATATGAAGTAATATACTGGTCATTAAACTGCATATACATCCTCATTGACATCTTCACGAACCCATTGCTCATCATCATTAGAAGATAAAATCCTTTCACTAGTAGTAGGAAAACAATCAGTTCGAGGACCACTTTCTGTCGATTCATCGCCCATGTCATACACTTCCCTAGCTTGATTGCGTATCACAACATACCATTCAGATTCGATGGGATCCTTACTGTAGAAGACTTGCTTCACTTGTGATGAAAATACATAAGGCTCATCAATGACATGGGCACCGGTGTGGATTAATCTAGAAAAATTCACCATTGTAAATCCATATTTATCTTTCTTGATACCTCGACTATTAGTAACATCAGCCCAATCACATCGAAACAACACAACTTTGAATTTTTGATAGTAATCTAGCTCAATAATGTCATTCAAAATCCCGTAATAGTCAACATTTCCTTGCACGGGGTTAGCATCACTTGAGCTAGCATAACTCATTGTTGAAGAATTAATAAGGCATCCAGAATTTTGAGTTCTCCTTAATCTCTCACGGGATTTGGTATGGAAGCGAAATCCATTGATGATATATCCTTTGTATCGCTTAACAATTCGGTTTGGTCCTTGTGCAAGGAACCTAACTTCTTCGGTCACATCTCTTCCACGAGAAACCTAGGAAATTGCGACAATATATGTATGGAATTAAGAATCGATGAATTTATAGAGAATTATGATTCTAATTTTTTAGCACTTACAACTTCCTCCAACCATTCATGGAAGGTCTTAGTGAATTGCATATCCACATCACGAGCGGTTGAACGGCGGCCACGCAGTTGCTGTCTCAGGATATTCTTATACTCACTACAATTAATTGCAATACAAATTTTTAACTTGCTCTATAGAAAGTAAAAGACATGAAAATGCTTCACTTACGATTGCAGTGTGAGAGTGACGTCATGGTGTAGTAAGACATATCGATGTGCTTGTGCCATTGATTTAGCATCTAATTCTGCTATTTCAAATTTGCCAATTGGTTGTCCATGACTATGAAATAAATAAGGTCCCCCGAGTACCTCATCATGAACTTCACCCAAATTCCTTGGGGGTTTATCAAATATTGTTCCAACATCCTCCAAATATCGGGAACAAAAAGTCACACATTCCTCTGCCAAATAACCTTCGGCAATAGAACCTTCAGGGTATCTCTTGTTGCGCACATAATTCTTTAACTTCAACAAGAACCTTAAACATGTGATTCATGTCACCAAAAAAATAAATTTAATTCTTACTAATTAAAACTATGACTATATTCGAAAAATGTTACCGTTCAATTGGATACATCCATCGGTAATGGACAGGTCCACCAAGTTTGGCTTGCAATGGAAGATGAATAACCAAATGGACCATTATAGTGAAGAAAGATGGTGGAAAAATCTTCTCTAATTGACATAGAACCATCACTGCTCGATATTGAAGTTTGTCAAGATCTTCAACCTTGAGAACCTTCCCACAAAGAGTTTTGAATATATTGCAAAGCTCGGAAATGGAACACATCACTTGTTTTGATGATGATGAGCGTAAAGCAATTGGAAGCAAATCATGGAGCAATATATGATGATCATGTGATTTTAGAGAATGCAGCTTCCGTTCTTTTTGGTTGACGCATCTTGATATATTTGAGGAATACCCATCCGGAACTTTAATGTCCTTCAAAACTTGGCAAAACACATCTTTCTCCCCTTTTGTCATTGAATAAACAGCAGGAGGCAACCTTGTTCTTCCATTAGGAAGATATTCAGGATGAAGAACATGACGAATTCCCATATCCTCCAAATCAAGTCTGGCTTTCAAGTTGTCCTTTGATTTGCCATCAACATTAAGAACGGTTCCAATAATATTTTCACAAACATTCTTCTCAATGTGCATCACATCTAGATTATGCCGCAAAAGGAGATGCTCCCAATATGGTAAATCAAAAAATATACTTCTCTTTTTCCACAAATCTGCTTCATGGGATTCGTCTTCTTCCTTATCCATGGCACTATCTTCTTGAAAATTGGATTCTTGCCTCTGTCTTTTCCTTGAGCTGCTACAAGTCTTTGATTTTCTTAGCCTCTCTTTCATTCGCTTCCCATAACTATATTGCACATCATTCAACATCAATGAGATTTCTGACCCACTTGTAGATATAGGAGCCTCACGTGCCTCGAAGATACCATCAAATAGATGTTTTTGGAGCCTATATGGATGATCTTTTGCTAACCACCGCCGATGTCCCATATAACAAAACTTTTGCCCATTGGATAACCATCTTGACGATGTTTCTGTAGCACAACAAGGGCAAGCGTACTTCCCCTTCGTGCTCCAACCAGATAAAATTGCATAAGCAGGGAAATCATTTATTGTCCACATTAAAGCAGCTCGCAAATTGAAATTATGTTTCTTTGATGCATCATATGTCTGAACACCAACCCATAGTTGCTTCAGCTCCTTGATTAGAGGTTGCAAGTAGATGTCAATGTCGTTTCCTGGACCATTAACTCCAGGGATAATCATGGATAAGAGGAAAGAAGATTGCTTCATCCCTTTCCATGGTGGGAAATTGTAAGGGATCAACACCACCGGCCAAGTACTGTAAGAAGTACTTAGTAACTTAAATGGGTTAAAACCATCAGAAGAAAGTCCAAGCCTAATATTCCGAGGATCAGAAGCAAAGTCTGGATATCTCTTGTCAAACATTTTCCATGCTTCAGCGTCAGCAGGGTGCCTCAAACACCCATCTTCTGTACGACCATCAGCATGCCAAGTCATATCTCCAGAAGTCCTTGAGGACATGAATATTCTCTGTAATCTTGGGATGACGGGAAAATAACGTAGAACCTTCGCTGCTCTTTTGTGAACCATTTCATCATCATCATTAGAAGAGTGGTTAGATTCAGTGGACAACCAACGAGAAGTGCCGCAAACAACACAAGCTTGTTGATTTTCTTTATCATCCCAATAGAGCATACAATCATTAGGGCAAGCATGAATTTTTTCATAACCAAGTCCTAAGTCTTTGATGACCTTCTTAGATTCACGACTATTTGTAGGAATGGCAGCGGCTGGGAAAAATTCTTTCAAAAACTCAATTAGGTAATCGAGCGCTTTCCCAGTCATCCCACACATGCATTTTAGGTGGAAAAGGCGAATGCAAAAATACAACTTGGAATGCTTCGATCCATCATAAAGTTTTTCATTCATATCTTCAAGTAACTTGTAGAACTTTGACGCATCCGTAGAAGGTTCTTCCTCGCCTGCCCCATCCTGGCCATCGTCTTCATCATTCTCAACATTTCCAATATTAGGTTCAATGCCCCCATGAAGATCATGATGAATGTTAAAAGCATCACGTAACAATTCTCCCATGGCCCCATGGCTACTATGAAAGGTTGAAGTAGGATGAGTGGAGCTCGAAGGCACTGTAATTGTGTCATCCAAATTAGATGTTGAAGAAGGAGCACGCTCCCCATGGAAGAACCAGCAAGTGTAACCCCGTAGAATTCCATCACACAGTAAATGTTCTTCCACTACTTCTCGCGTGTGCCAACGAACATTCGCACACTTTACACAAGGACAAACAATCATGTTGTCCTCACTTGACTTATCAAATGCAAGATCAAGAAATGCCTCCACTCCTTCTGCATACTCGTCAGATAATCTTGACTTATGCATCCAACTCTTATCCATCACTGTGTTACCATCAAAGAATAATAATAATAATAATAATAATAGCTTAGCCAAATTTTTAACTTTCAAAGAATTTTTAATACTAAAGACCTTAGATTTAAATGTTGGCATTGGTCATCCAGATGGATTTTATGTTGGCATGGGTCATTCAATCAAGAACTATCCAGCATAAATATGAGGAGAATACTAAATGTCCATAAAGCTTGAAGTTGCAAATCGAAAAAGAAAAAAAAAAAAAAAACAAAGGGTTGGTTTTTGGCAGTTAATAAATAAATGTGCAGTTTTGGAAGTGTCCATTAACATGCACATATTCGAGCTCATTTATAGCATAACTTAAAAATAAAAAAATAATAAAAAAAAAATAGAACAATATGGCCGGTGTTAGATGCATACCAAACACATTATCTTGATTCATTACAACCCAAAAGTTTTAGTCTAGAAGATGAGAGATACAAACTAATATTCAAAACCAAATTCATTAGTGTGACATTATTAGTTACTCTAAAGCTTCTTTTATGCATGCTAGTGTTATAAATAAACTGATTAACCCAACAATGATACCCTGTTAGATACAAAACAAACTTATGGGCATATGAAAGCACATAACAAATAAAGCCCTTAGATCATCTAGATATTTCTTGATGCTATCAACCGAAAGCTCTGAAAAGAAGATGCTGAGTATTATCTATAAAATCAGTTTCATAATAGAGACTTACTTCTTCAAATTGAAGGTATATGTGCCGCTAAGAAAGAACTGAAAATTTTGCTGAAACCAGTAATGTGGCGCCTTCTTGTTCCTATGAAAAAAATGCAACAAGAATAAATTAAGGCAAACACATTAGCATCCGAGTATTTTAAACTCTAATAAGGAAATATGCTTGGATAATCCAATCATAATTAGACAAATATCACCCTAATTAGCAAACAAGTTTAGTTAACCTTGATTAAAAACCAAATGATATAGAGCACAAACTTGGCTAGCTGTTGTAATTGGATTACTTAACTTATTCTTGCTATATGACAAGATTGAGCAATCAGAAGATCATATAATGAGCAAAATGTTAATTTGTTTCTTCGGCATGATATCTTTTTCCATTTAGTTATAATCTAAAGCAAGAAAATTAATAGTACCAACAGATATAATTAACTATCATATTTGGCAGTAAAATTTCAGTAAAAATTAATATCCCCTTGCCATTTGTTTTACTTTTCTTGTCATGGTTTACGGCAACAATTAATAACAACATCCTAATATCAAAGATAGTGCATGCATGTCAAAAATCAAAACATCAAATTTAGGAAAATATAAAAGAAATTGCAATCTTATAGATGAAATATTGGTTTGGGAAAAGATGAGAAATAAGAGAATGACAATAACTGATAATGACCGTGCAGGAATGTCTTTAGAAAAAGGTTGATGGCTTATCTTAGAGTAGAAATTTGGAAAAAGGTTGATGGCTTATCTCTGAGTAGAAATTTGGAAGTATATTTGGTATACCTTGAATGATTACTCATTAGGTTTGAGAGAGAGAGAGGAATAGTGTGTTTTTCTGGAGACAAAGGGTAGTGCTAGAAAAGAACAAGAATGTGCTTTAGAAACTGATAGTTTCTAAAGATTAATGATCAGTATCTTGTGAACATTATCTTGTGAACATTTATCATCCAACATGATCAGTATCTTGTGAACATTCACACTCACACATTCATTTTCTTCCTTCAGTTTCACTAAATTTACCATAAATTGAAGATTAATGACTTAGTTATGACAACATGTTTAATCATGATCACCCACCTTAAGATAACAGAGAGTTCATTTACACATTAAAAGATATATAAAAATAATTTAAAACAAAGAAATCAAGTCTAAGACCTTTGCACTAACTATAGATCTCTATATTTTCTCTCATATACAGATCAAATGTCAATCAAATTTATTTTATTTTATTATAAATCTTTATTTAAAAAAGACAAAAAAAGGATGAGGTGATGAGTTAACTTGGTCTCAACTCTTCAATCCACAAGTGGTGGGAACCAACCAGATAAGATATAGTCCCACTCCCACTTACACACAAACACTATTATTTTTCAAGCATCATTCATCACTTGATATTCAGAAACTTTTCAGACAAATAAATCAAACTACAACTGTAATTTCCTCTCCTACAAAGTTGAAAGCAAACAATACTAAGCAATGATCACCTTTTGTTTCAAGTTGTTAATTTAGCACTAACAAGTTGAAGATGGAACCTTAATTGGGTTATTAATGCACACAAATTTTAAAACATTAATTATTCACCTCAACTTGTCTGTGAAACAAAATATGAGAACTCCTTCAGGCTAAGTGTAACTGATTCTTACATGTATGTACAATTGGAAGAGTTTTAACAAGTTGGGTGAAAAATGTTGCTAACATCAATAGAACTGGAAGAAGATTTGCAAATAATGAAGATATAAAGAAATAGATGAGTTTGCAGATTTTGTGTTACCAGGTGGAAGCTGATTCACTCTTTTGTCGAATGTCAATATCAATACTGCAAGATCTTGGTCAATCTCTGCAATCTAAAGCATGCACCAAAACCTTTTCAGTGGGAAATAAATGAAAATCAAAAGCATCTTCAAGTTAGAAAAAAGTTATGAAGAACTAAACATACCCATCCGAGATGTTCAAGGACCAGATCTTCATCGGCTGACTCCTCAAGAAGCTTTGATGCTTCAATGGCAGCAGCTTTCTGCCCTGAGATTGAATCTATAGAAACATCTGGTAAGTCATGCTCTACAGAAATCGAACCAAATTGAATCGAGATTCAAAGATCACAAGAAGAAATTGGAAGTAGGGATAAAAATTACCAGAGATTGCAACAAAGGAACTCTAAATCAGAATGGCATCGGCGAAGATCTGGAGTGATTTTGAAGAACCCTCGAAGAAAAAATGAAAAGAAGAGGACCTGCGAAATGGGGATGGAGAAGATGAGCTGCGCACAGACAAGGGAAAAGGAAAAGGGAGTAAAATAAAACTCTTACCGGCGTTTTTGAGAACAAACGCCAGCAAAACAAGGGTATATTTTAAATAAAAATTATTAAAATTGAATTTTACCGGCGTTTTACCAAAAGCCCCTCTAAAACCCATATAATCCCGGCGTTCATGTAATCAAACGCCACTAAAAACAAAATTTTTTCTGGCATTTCTTCTGGCGATTTACAAAAAACCCCACTGAAGTTCTGAAATGCTTCGCGCCAAAGACAGCGCGCGTAAACATTGCCGGCGTTTAATGTATAAACGCCGCTAACGTAAGTCAATACCGGCGTTTATTTTAAAAACGCCGCCAAAGTCCAATTCTTCTATACTAGAATGACTTTTTGTGGCGTTTTACAAAGAAAACGCCGTAGATATGCCGGCGTTTTTATAAAACGCCGCCAAATAAATGCCACTAAAACCGTATAATGATGTAGTGTAGTAATGTCTACTTTTTTTAATCAAAACCCTGATCCTAGATTTTCTTTTCGGAATGCCACCTATTTTTTAATCAAAAAACTAATCATATGTTTTCCTATAGTAATGTCTACTATTTTTTTAATCAAAACCTTAATCCTAGATTTTCTTTTTGGAATACCTCCTATTTTTTAATCTAAAAGTTTATCTTATATTTTCTTATGGGAATGTCTGTTATTTTTTTAATCAAAACTCTAATCGTATGTTTTCTTTTCGTAATGTCTCTTATTTTTGAATGAAAACCTTAATCCTATGTTTTCTTTTCGGAATGCTTACTATATTTCAATCAAAACCCTAATGCTATGTTTTCTTTTCGAAATGTCTCCTATTTTGAAAACAAAACCGGAATCCTATGTTTTTCTTTTCTTCATGTCTCATATTTATCAATTTTAAATCAAAACCCTTACATATGTTTTATTTTTGGTTTGTCTCCCATTTTTTAAAAAAAAAAATCGTAAGGATTAGAGTTTTGATTAAAAAAAAGTGACCTTTTGAAAAGAAAGCAGAGGACTACGGTTTTATTTTATAATATAGTAGGCATTTTAAAAAAAATAGTGGATTACGTTTTGAATTCAAAACTAAAAAATTGGATACATTCCGAAAAGAAAACATAGGATTAGGGTTTTGTTTCAAAAGTAATAGACATTCTGAGGGGAAAATAAAGGATTAGGTTTTTGATTGAAAAATAGTGTACATTTCCAAATGAAAACATAGGACTAGAGTTTTGATTGAAAAATAAGAGCCATTACGAAAAGAAAACATAAGATTAGGGTTTTGATTGAAAAATATGAGATACTATAAAAAAAATAAAATTATTGTTTTGATTAAAAAAAAAACAGACATTCCTAAAAGAAAACTTAAGATTATTATTTTGATTAAAATATAGGAGGCATTTAAAAAAACATAGCATTAGTGTTTTAATTAAAAAATATGAGACATTACAAAAAGAAAACATACGATTATTATTTTGATTAAAAAATAGATGACCATGCTTCCCCTGAATTTCTTTAATTGTGCTGAACTAAATGTTTTATCCTGTATATCATGCCGAGGAAGTAGACTATACCTAGGCCCAAACCTGTCACGGACTTAGCACTCGTATTTCACACACAGGTGCATCAGGCTAGGTACACACACCTTTGTCAATGACAATTTGGTGAGTCGAAAGATGTTAATTGGGATGTCTTGAGAGAGATTGGGTTAGAATAGGTTGTCCAGTAAATGTTACGCGTAGGAGCATGACACTAACTCTTTCTGATCACTAACAACACTTATAAGTAGTTGGTTCTCAAAGTGGCTACTTTTGAGCTATCTAGGGGGGTAGTCGGGTTCCATCCCCACAGACACTATTAATTTTTAGGTCTTTGCCACACAGCCCAAGATGAGCCTGACCAAGTTCTCCATTCGGCATGGACTTTATCGTACCGAGTTCACTCGTACCCCTGCTTATGATGCTTTGTTGATGTCTCAACTAAGTGCAGAGTCATTACAGGATGCTTGGCACAGACTTAGCATCGATTCCACTTATGCCCACATCTGCCTAAGGCCACATCCCTCCTATCCCTTGCTCCCCAGTACATTCACTTCTTGCTCAGTCAAATCCTTAATAGTCATAGGAACAGCGTTGTTATCGTCAGTTGGCGTGGTTTTGATTTTTTGTTGAGTATGTTGGATGGATTTCATCTACATCTGGGTTACAAGGTGGTATTTTCAATTGCTTATCAGGGGACTGCCCCTCAAATCGGTTTAGTCTTCATTGGTCCCCACATCACCATATTATTTAGGTGGATCGGTATTATTTAGGGGACTAATCTTATGAGGATTGTGAGAGGATTCGCTCCCATGTCTCTGAAGACATTGACATCTATGGGTATGCTGCAGAACACTCACATAGCTCGATGGATGCAATACTGAGTTTCACGACCAGTAGCTACCACTCCTACTTCTGGCACACCTACTATTGCACAAAAGTCACCCCCCTGCGAGTGCTGACCGACAAAGATCACCCTCGACACCATGTATCTCCTCTAGCCATGCTGCCCATGTTACTTATTCCTCATCAGCGTTCATGTGGCTATCGAAGAGTGTTCCATTTTGATCATGTCACGGCTTCATTTGATTTTATTTTTCAGCTTTTGGACTCATTGTTCTATTATTGCACTTTTGACTTATTTTTTTCAGTTAGTAAGGGGAGTCCCTACTAAACTGACATTTTGTTTTGTTTACTTTCTACATTTACTGATACATTTCTGCTTTTTTGTTTTATTTATTTTGATTTTGAGCTTCATTTGTGTGACTCTTATCTCATCTTAAGGATTGTGTGGTTGAATGAATAGTAGAACACATGTTAATAGCGGCAACATCACTTTCCATGTTAGGGAAGCTCAATGAACCCTCCTTTAATATTCGTCCTCAATTATTTTTGTTTGTTGCATTTTGTTGTACATTTGGGACAGTGTATCATTCAAGTGTGGAGAAGGGTTTTGCTTCTATTCTTATTGCTGATTGCATGAGTTTGGGCTGTGCACATTCCGCACAAAGCATGTGCGGGTTGTGCATAGGCCGCATAACCCCTCTTAGGAGTTGTACAGCATCTAGTGTAGCCACACCGAAGGCCGTACACCCAAGGCAAATGGGTGTGTGGCCTGGTGTGCTTGCCACACACCAGCTTGCACATCCTTCTACCTAGTGTGTATGGGAACGGTACAAGCTACACATCCGCCCACACACACTCGTTGGGGGTTGTGGGATCAAAAATACGCATCTGGCGTCGTGTCTGTGAAGAAGACACCAAGCAATATATCGAAGCACAAATATCATATTTTGTTTCGTGGGTTCTTCCATTCCTAATAAAGGCAAGCCTCTATTATTAATTACCCTAGACAGCGTCTTGGGAACCTTCTATTAAGAGCTCGAGTACAAGTAAAGACCAAGAAATTGCAAATTATTAATTTTATTATTTATTTATTATATATCTATTTATTTAGTACATCATTCATGTGTGAACATATAATTTATACATATATTAATTCTTGCTGTTGTTTCCTGTGCTTTCTTGCCACATTACCCGTTTTTCTGTCATTTTGAAATATATATTTCATTCACTTTTCCATTTGTAAGAAAAATCATTGCCGTTGCCTTTTTTATTATTTTAGAATGAGTTTCTCCAAGGAAATGCAGATTGTTAGATGTTGCTATAAGGTTGCATAAGGTAGTCTTTGCCTAGCTCCTTTTTTATTGCTCCATATCCCATAGCCACCACGGTCATTGTTGATGATATTGTCATTTTGTTTTACCACTTTGAGTCTTGTTATATTAAGAGTCAATGTAAGATTTGGGTTTGGGCTTAAGACAATGAAAACAAAATTGCCGGCCCAATAAAAACCTAGCTTGATTTCCAAGGGATTTTTTAGCTTGAGGCTCACATAGCTAAACCATCCACAAGATCCAATTCACTTGTCCTTTTTTTATTGTTATTATCATTATTATTATTTTCATGTATATTTCTTCTTGGTGGGACCCACTTGTTTTGAATTTTTTATTTATTTAAATCATGCACGCATGCATGCTTTTCCCATTTTCATCATCATCATTTGTTTTAAATCATGCACGTAAGCATGGAAAGCACATGCTTTTCTCATAATTTTTTTTAAAATTTTTAAACATTCACATATGACTGGAAAGCACATGTTTTCTCATTTCTTTATTATTTTTTTAAATGCATGTATGCATGCTATTGCATACCATTACATGCTTTTCTCCTTTTTTTTTTTTTCTTTTTTTCTTTTTTTATTATTTTCCCTTTTTTTCGTTTTTTCTCATTTCTTTTTTTTTATTTTATTATTTTATTATTTTTTTTCATTTTTTCATCATTTTTTTTAATCCAATGTCCGATGTTCATTCCACCAAATATAGATGTGCTCTACAAAATTCTATAGAATAAATAGCACTCACTCGAATGACAAAGAAGGACAAAACCACTCACAAATCACAAATATGACACCAGATTAACAGAAGGCTATAGATGTAATCTGCCAAAGAATTATCACAAAAGAAGCTCACATTTACTTCAAAATAATCAAACTCCTGCTAATGGGATTGTCTCACAAAATAATCAAATTCTTGTGGCATTCATATTTCCTGAAGCATCATTTTTCGAGGTTCTTATCATTGCATTGATGTTTGTATTCATTTAAAGAAGAGTTCTTTCCTATTAAGAAAACATGTGATAATATGGAGGGTTATATCATAACAACATTGACAACGTTGCCTGGGAACCATTGTAGAGCCATGGAGTTTTCACGGAATGGTTCCCATCAAGTCAAGTAAGAATTCCAAATAGGTAGCCGTTGTTTACGTAATGGACTGCAGTAACAGAAATTTTATATTCTTTGGGATCGCCAAACTTACCGAAGTTCAACTCTGTCGGGCTCACCATTATTTATTTGCCAAATTTGCATGCTTTTCTCATTTTTTTCATTTTTTTTATTTTTTTTACAAGCATAAAAAAAAACAAAGATAATAAACAGCATGTCCCTAGAGAAGCAATGGAACAGACCAAAATTCTGATCCATAATTAGAATGGCTTACAAATATAAACAAAATTTCTGTCTGGGCTATGCGAGGTGCAGCTAGGAAATTTTGGAGCAAAACTTACATTACCATAACACATTAGCTCTTCTTAAATCCGATGTACTGAGAAGCTACAATATTAGTCGGAAGCCAGCATATGCAAAATCAACTCAATTAACCTCCTGAGTAAAAGACCGGATAGGTCACGAAATGGCCATCCTTGAAAGTGTTTACAAACTGTTTAGGCAATGCATGCTCCACCCAGTCATCATCAGAACCAACTCTGGGAACAAGCACATTTATTTTACTTGATTTAGAGATGATTATTGAAACCTCTAGTGAACCTTTGCTTGAATATAATTGGAAAAAATACTGTGTTGAGAAAATTTCCCCTTTAGTGTGTTTTGAACTCTTTTTTCTCTCTGCTTCTCTAACATGAACTTATACATGTCCTTTTTGTCATCGTATTGACATTTTATCTCCTCCACTAATTGAAGCTCCTTAATGAGAGACTTTGAAGGGTTTGTCATAGTTTGGTTGTCATGGTAGTGATATGTATCCAAAAGTTTCTGAAACTCATATTGTGCTTTGCCCAACATTGATAAAGCATTCTCTTTTCCCTCGTCATCATTCAGTGAAGTTCTCTTAAGCAAATGGTCACCCGTCTCCTTCAGGTGAACAGAGAACTCTAGGAAGCCTGAATGTGTTCATCAAACTTGGTCAGAGTCTGTTACCTCTTCTTTTCCTTCAGATCACTCTTATGGAGGCTAAATCCCCTCAGCTTCTTTAGAGAAAACTTCATCTCTTCACCAAGTTTAAGCCCCAAGTTCCAGAGAAGCAGATTGGAGAACTAGTGATAAAAAAAAAGCTCTTCTGCATACCCAAAAGCTTAAGGATTGTCGAAAGAGAGAAGAAGATGAAGAAGAACAACAATCTCTCTCTCTCTCTCTGTGTGTGCCAGCGAAAGCAGCAGTTTTGATATTTTCTCCAACGACAGAGAAAAGGAAGGAAATGTCAGCAAGGGTAGGAGGTGCCAACAATAGGAGGCAACGATAGTGGCAGCAAGCTAGCTTTGGTTTTGGTTTCGTCTTTGGCTCCGGCTTCAAATTCACTAGGGCATCAACGGTAACAAACAGCAACGGGAGCTTTGAGTCAACGGCCAGCGAGGGATATTCCACCCTCGCTCGAGTTAACAGTGGCAACGGTGAGCGGTGGGCGATGACTGTAGCATCGATAGCTGGAGCTTTCAGTCAACAGCCAACGAGGGATATTTCACCTTCGCTAGCATTGACAGCTATAGCAGTGGAAGACCACGGTAGTAACAGGCAGTGGTGGCGATTTTTTTTTTCATTTTTTAAAGATATATTCACCTTAGTCTTCTTCTTCTTCTCTTCTCCCAATCTCTCTTTTTTTCCTTTCTTTTTTCCTCACAATCTACTTTTTTCCTTCTTTCTGCTTCTTCAAAAAAATCTCTTCTTCCTTTTTCTTATGCCTTCCTCCCCTTTTAAAGATCACAACTCCGAATCAATCAAATTCAACTTTTAATTTAAATTTTTTTAAAATATTTTTAACTTTAATTAATTAATTTATTTATTTTTTATTTTTTAAATTAAACGAGGATAGGATAAAAATTCAAATTTAAATTTAATTATTTTTTTAATCCCAATCCTTATCCTCTAAAATCCTAACCCCGGATAATCACAACTCCTGACCAAATCAAAGATAAGATTAAATTGAAAAATTAAATTTTTTTAAATTCAAATTTGAAATTTAAATTAAATTTTCAAAATTCAATGAATTCAATTTGCCTCAAGATATGTATTTTGGTGCCTCGAGATTTGCACCTTCTCTGGTTGCCTCGAGATATGTTCTCAAGCTATGTGAAATTTAGGATCGCCTTGGGATGTGTATTCGGGCTTCCTGAGATATGAGATTGCCTTGAGATATATGTTCGTAGGGGCAATCTTGTAATTTACATTTCGCCTCGAGATATGTTGTCAAGGGCAATTTTGTAATTTCCATTCCGACTCGAGATATGTTCTCAAGGGCAATTTTGTAATTTGTAATTTTTTTTCTCGAGATATGTTCTGAAGGTCAATTTTGCAATTTGCACTTTACCTCGAGATATGTTCTCGGGGATAGTTTTGTAATTTGCCATTTTGCCTCGAGATATGTTCTTAGGGGCAATTTTGAGATTTGAATATTTTGGATTACCTTAAGATTGGTGCTCTTAGCTGATCTGGAGATTTGAGTATTTTTCATATCGCCTAGAGATTTGTGCTCTTGCCTGATCTTGCGATTTAAATATTTCAGATCGCCTCGAGATCTGTGCTCTAGGTTGATCTTGCGATTTAAATATTTCAGATCGCATTGAGATCTGTTCTCTAGGATGATCTTGTAATTTAAATATTTTAGATCACCTCAAGATATGTGGTCTTAGTCGGTCTTGAGATTTGAATATTTTAGATCGCCCTGAGATATGTGCTCTAGGCTGATTTTGTCTTTTGAATATTTTAGATCACCTTGAGATTTGTGCTCTTAGCTGATCTTGAGATTTTATATTTAGATCGCCTCGAAAAATGTGTTCTCGACTGATCGTGAGATTTAAATATTTTAGATCGCATCGAGATCTGTGCTCTCAGCTGATCTTGGGATATATATGTTTTAGATCGTCTAGAGATATGTGCTCTCAGCTGATCTTGAGATATGAACATTTTAGAACGCCTCGAGATCTGTGCTCTTGGCTGATATTGGGATATATATGTTTTAGATCGCCTCGAGATCTGTACTCTCGCTGATCTTGATATTTGAACTTTTTAGATTGCCTTGAGATCTATGCTCTTGGTTGATCTTGAGATTTAAATATTTTAAATTTCCCCGAGATACGCTCTCTCGGCCAATGTTCAGATTTTAATTAATTTTTTTAGATTATCTCAAAGAATGTCTTCTTGACTTAATTTGAATATATTCAAACTCTGTCCTAACTCGATTAGGATTTGGCTATATGTGATTTCAAAATTTTTTTATTTGATTTGAATTAGGACATGCAATTTTTATATAAACAAATGCCTCCTTCAAACTTCTCTCACGAAGAATTTTAGTGAGATTGAGTGAGAGGAGTAGGAATCCCCAATCCTTCTTTTTGTTATGGACAATATCTCTCAACCTTTTTGGGATATGTTCCAAAATTGCAATAAGGTCCCCTAAGGTCAAGTCTTCATGTGCCACACTCCTAACACAACTTGCCTGATCCGGAAATTTTGAAAATTTATTTTCTTCTGCCTTTTTTTCGTTTTGAAATTTTGAAATTTTGGAATTTTCTCTTTTCCTTTTCCTTCATGATTTTTCACAATTTGAAATTTAGAAAATTTAATTTATTTTTTTTTAATTCAAGAATTTTGAAAATTTTTCATCACAATTTTTTTTGTTCTTTTTTTTGTTTTTTTCTTTTCTTTTCTTTTCTTTTTTTGCATTTTTTTGTATCTTTTTTGTATTTTTTTGTTTTTTTGTTTTTTTTTTTTAGAAATATAGGGACCGATGTATTTTTCTCAGGAAGCACATTTAATTGCGCATGACCGGTCTACATTTTACATGGAGCCGAATGTTCGGTCATAAACAAGCACATGCCTTTTTATTTCATTTAATGAATTTTAGTACAAAAGTGTGTTTAGTACAAAAATGTATGAAAATGAATTTTTTGTCTCGAGAAGTACATGTAATTGTACATGACTAGTCTACCCTTGTGAGGAACTAGGCGTTCCTTCATAGGAAAACATTTTACATTAAACATAGTATTTCTTCTGGAAACAGCCATTGATAGGCGGCATCGGTCTATCTCCGTTGGCGTTAATAAGTTAATACGCACCTCCTTCGTAGACGATCTCCACAACATAGGGGCCCTCCTAATTTGCTTTGAATTTGCCCCCGGCATTTTTGTTGGTGATGATCGGTCTTGTGAGGACAAGGACCATCTCTCCTTTGGTAAAAGTGCGAAAACGAGCAAGCTTGTTGTAGGCTTGAGACATTTTTGCTTTGTAGACTTTAAGATTCTGTTGTGCTCCTAACCTTTTTTCGTCAAGAGAGTCCAACTCATCCAAGCGAAGCCAAACATTATCTTCATTAGAGATTTTATTTTGCACTGCCATTCTCTGGGAAGGTATCTGGATCTCGAGAGGTAAGACTGCTTCAGTTCCAAACACCAAAGAGTACGGTGTGCATTGTGTTGGAGTTCTATAAGTGGTGCGATATGCCCATAGCATCTCCGGGAGTCTTTCATGCCAATCCTTTTTGTTCTTGGATATTGCTTTCTTCAATAGCTTTGAGATAGTCTTATTGAATGCTTCTGCCAACCCATTCGCTCTAACGTTATAGATGGAAGTATATCGCCAGTATATTTTATGATGCTGTGCAAATCTCCCGATCTTGAAGCTTTTGAAAGCAGGGCCATTATCTGAAACAATTCTTCTTAGAGCCCCAAATCTATATAAGATGTTCTCCCTGAAGAATTTGATGATATTCTCAGTCTTGACTTCTCTTAGTGAGATTGCTTCTGACCATTTAGAAAAGTAATCTATTGCAGCCAATATGACAGATGTCCTAAAGATGATGGCGGTTCAATAGGTCTGACTACATTAGTTCCCCATATCTCAAAGGGCCATGACGAGATTGTGGTATGTAAAGGATTTGGATGTTGATGAATAAAATCTCCATGTATCTGGCATAGATGACATTTTCTAGCATAATAGATGCAATCTCCGATCATGGTTGGCCAGTAATATCCCAAGCGCTTGATCTGGAGTCACATCTTGGGTCCAGATTGGTGTGCACCACATATCCCGGAATGTACATCATGCATAACTTCTTGGGCTTCTTCATGTGAGAGGCACTGCAGGAGTAGTTGATTATATAACCTGCGGTATAATATATCATTTATGAGGGTAAATCTTAGGGCTCTTCGCTTTATCTGAAGACCTTCTGATTTATCCTCTGTGAGTTTATCATATTTCAAATATTTTATGAACGGTTGCCTCCAATCTTCCTTTGGCATTTCGAGAGTGAAGACTTCCGCTTTGCCCCCAACACTTTTCTCTTCGACTTCATCGGGGATCATACTAATGGATCTTCTATTTCTTATGGTTATATGGATTTCTTCATAATTTAGATTCACCAACTTCTTTGCTACTCTTGCCAAAGAATCAGCTTCTCCATTTTCTGATCTTGAAACCCTCCTCAATTGTACCTAGGGGATTTTCTTCATCAGATTTTTTACCTTCTTGTAATATTGCAGAAGTTCAGGATTATATATTTTATAGTCTCCTTTGATTTGCTTAATGATGAGTTGTGAGTCTCCAAATATGTGTATGTCTTGGATCCCCATTTTGATTACCAGTTCCAAACCAGCTGTGAGAGCTTCATATTCTGCCTCATTATTTGTACATGGCTCCGTAAGTGAGAGAGCATATATGAGGATTTCCCTCTCTGGTGTGATGAACACAAGTACTATCCCAGCTTTGATTTATGGAATTTGGGACATGAGTACTGGCTTTATAGATGACGCTCCATCGAAGTATAGTTGCCACCTTGCTTTTTCCACTGTTAATGTCTCCTCATCGGGGAGATCAAGATTAAGTGGTGAATCATTAGGGAGAGGATGTGCTGATAGGAAGTCTGCCAATGCCTGCCCTTTAATAGCCTTCTGTGGAGTGTATGGTATATCAAATTCCAGCAAAATCAATGCCCATTTTGGAAGTCTTCCCGTAAGCAACGGCCTTGTCATAAGGCATTTGAGTGGATCTATTTTTGATATGAGTATTACTTTATGCAATAGCAAGTAGTGTCTCAACTTCTTGACTACAAACACCAAAGCTAGGCAATGTTTTTCAATTGGCGTGTATTTACTCTCAGGTCCTATCAACATCCTGCTGAGGTAATATAACGTATTTTCTTTGTCTTCTTCATTGTTATGGGCCAACATAGCTCCCAAAGGCCCTTCTAACGCTGCGGTATATAAAATTAGAGGCTTTCCATGGATCGGGGGCTGTCAATTCCGGTAGATTCAGCAAGTATTATTTGATATCTACGAAAGCTCTTTGACATCATCATCCCATTTGAACGCCACATTTTTCTTGGCCAATTTAGATAAGGGCTTGTATCTTCCAGAGAGATCGGTGATGAATCTTCTAATGTATGCTAAACGTCCTTGGAAGGAACGCATCTGCTTCAGTATCTGAGGAAGTGGTATTTTCAGGATTGCCTTTATCTTAGAGGGATCTATCTCTAATCCTTGATGCCTCACAATGAAGCCTGAGAATTTCCCAGAGAAGACTCCAAAAGCACACTTCATGGGATTCATTTTTAACTTTTATTTTCTGAGGTGTGTGAAGATTGTCCTCAGATCATCAAGATGCTTGTCTTTGGAACTTGTTTTAACCACAAGATGGTTCATATAGCATTCGACAACTTTGTGAATTAAATCATTAAATATCCTGGTCATAGCCCTTTGATATGTTGCTCCCACATTCTTAAGTCCAAACAGCATTACCCTATAACAATAAATGCCCATGGGTATTCGGAAAGCAGTATCCTTCTGATCATCTGGTTGCATTTTGATTTGATTGTATCCTGAATATCCATCCATTAAAAAGAACATCTCATACCCTAAGGTGTTGTCGATCATGATCTCCATGACTGGAAGGGGAAAATCACCCTTGGGACATTTCTTGTTCAGCTCTCTGAAGTCTACAGATATCCGTATTTGCCCATTCTTCTTTTTCACAAGGACTATGCTAGCTACCCAATAAGAGTACTTCTCTTCTCTAATAAATCTTGCTTTAATCAGTTTCTTTGTCTCTTCTATCACCCTTTCTTCCAGATCAAACTTCATCTTTCTCAGTGTCTTTTTGACTGGAGTAGCATTAGGGTCAATGGCTAGTCTGCGAACAGCTACCTCATCATCTAACCCTGCCATTTCATTATAGTTCCAAGCAAATAATCAATATGCTCCTTTAAAAGAGCCTTGAATGATTCTTTTTCTTCTTTTGATAGTTGTGTGCTTAAGAAAGTCGGCCTTAGGTAATGATGCGTTGGGTTGCACAGAAGTAGTAAAGTGGATAGGGTTGTTGAACTACAGGGACTAGACTTAAAGTACTAATCTCTCCAATGATCTCTAGTTGAACAAAGATTTAGTTCAAGTGGTGAAGGGAAAGTAATAGGAAAACGGAAGAACAAGTTAATAGGTCATGCAGATTAGGATCGAGAATTCAATGATAAGAGAACAATGTCCCAGGATAATTCCTATGACTTTTAGTATACTAATTTGCTACCAATGCCTTCCAGGTACATTCTAGGATTCTTTTGTGTGCTTAAGAGCAATGTTGCAGCTATGGTTCACTCGTACATCAAGTTTTGCTAGGGTAACTACGGGTTTCATATGCATCGAGTTTTGTAATAACACAATGTAACTACAACTAGGGCAAGCCACACACCAAGTTTAACCCAAGCAATTGTGCAAAGCAAACACATCAAGTTATGCAACCATAAGCTTAAACAAAAGAATTACAACTAACTCCGTAGACATTAGAAACAAATAGTTAAAGCATATAAAGCATTATAGTACAATATCTCATGGTACCATGGACGGTTAGCCCCTCATGGAAATGTATAACAAGGAAGAAGAAGATACAACACTAAAGAAAGAAGACATGACTCCCTTCTTCTCAAAATACTCTTCCAAGTTGAAAATAAGTTGTCTTCCAAACACAATAATCAGTTTGAGAAGCATGGGTGTGCTTGACCCGTGCTTTGCCTGAAAGCACCCCCATACTTGAATGATCACTAGGTCATCTCCAGGCTAAGATAATCAGGGTAACAAAGCACGCCCATGCTCTGACAGTGCTTCACTTGAACACTTAGCTGAATCATCATTCTTCACCCAAAATGGTCTCTAATTTCACTCCACATCACTTCGAGCTTAGCAATTCTGCACACGGAATAATATACCTAGAGTAGAACCGTAGATAACAAAAGTGTGCTTAAGGGACAAGTAAAAGAGTGATTTGAGTGTAAATAAATATAATATGAAATGTACTCATCAAATACCCCACACTTGAATTGTTGTTTGTCCTCAAGCAAGCTCACATACTAAATGAAAAGAAAGATGAATGCATTGCTTCCAATCTCATGAAAATGGTAAATTCTCAAACATATAGGGAATAACGGGAGGTAGTTAACCCACAAATGCTCAATAAACAACTACACTTTCACTACAAGGACCATGTGTGTGTCCAAAACCCTATATTGAGTACCCCCACGATTTTAAGGAGTCCACCAAACACCACTAGACCTTGATTACACTAAGAACTGCCGGTAGTAGTTTTATACACACTAAAGGTAGCCTTTTCTCCTGGTAGGTCATCAAATGTACACTGGTAATGCATAAAATTTTACTAATCAAGGGCAACTTTCACTCTTCTAGGGCGATAGCTCTTTCTACCATCTTTTTACAAAGTATTACAAAGAACCATTAGAGCATCCCCTAAGGAATTTGAATTTCCATTTCTTTTAAAAAACAAAAGAATCATGCCCTAACTGCAAGGTTATTGTCCTACAACTAGTGGCTCCACAATTAGAGTACAGTGATGAAATTTTGGGTCCTGAAAGTAAAAGTGATATCATAATTTTAGCTCCAATAATCACTAACACACATGTGTCCACCTAGTTTTAAGAATCACTAACAAATGGATCATAGATCATCATTAGTGAAGCACTCATCCAAAAAAGACAACCATGCAATGCAACCCTCCCCCACACTTGAATGATGCATTGTCCTCAATGGTAAAATGTAAGACATGCACTATAACTCATAGAGAACAAAACAAAGGACTTCCCTAAACACAGAGATTGATGTTGCCACTCTCAACGTGTGTGCCATTTAACTCCAAGAAATGACATAATCCCTAATAAGAGTGGAGAACAACAATGAAACTCAAGGAAATCATAAAATAAAAACTAAAATATAACACTAAAAAGAACACAACAAAATGTCAGTATAGCAGGGGACTCCCCTTTCTAACTGAACAACAACATGCACCAGGAAAAAGAAACTAAAATAGAGACAACAAAACATTGCAGTTATCAAGATTAGAAAGGGGTGCTCTTGGTCTGAGAACCATCATTAGAGGAGGTAGTATCCGCCTTGTCCTCTTCCAAATTAGAGATACCAACCCTAATGTGATGAGTGGGGAGCACGATGAAAGGAGGCTCAGGCAACAGTTGCTCACCCAAGTGAGTAGCGATGCGGGTCACGCTACTCTAAAGCCACTGCAATGCTACTAATGAACACGCGACATGCTCCGACTGGTGAGAGGAAGCACAAGGCAGAGAAGGTGATCTCTGTCGAGAAGAGGTGGCCGGTGGTGGAGATTTAATGGTAGCTGCATCAGAAGTAAGTATATCAGGGGTCTGCTTGACGTGAAACTCGGTCCCCCTAGCCATCTGAACTTTCTATAGCATCCCCATTGACCTAAGTGACTATAAGGTCATAGGTCCAACCATCCTCATCCTAGTGGTCCCCTATAGATCACCTATACATTGAACCAGGCGAGTGATATTTGGGCTGACGAAGAGAGTCCGATGCGGGGGTTAGTCACTGGCGTGAAAAAGAAATCGCAACCTCGTACCCCAAATGAAGGTGGAACCTGTCCACCATACTCAGGAGAAAATCAAAGTCGTGGTAACTAATGACTCCATTATTGTCGCCATGTCGCCATGCCCAGTCAAAGTGTTGTTGCGTAAATGCATATATCTAAGCATTGGAAAACGGAGGGTGGGGGTCTTAGTCCGATGAGGGTCATATGTCGGTGTTATGCTCAATTGTCTCCATGCATCGTCTAATGACTCCCCGGTCGGTCGAGATGTCAATAGTGTATTATAGGCCAGGGTCCAGGTAAAATCAACATCGTAGAGCCCCAAGTAGATGGAGAAATCTGTGAGGCTCATTCGGTGCATCGCACTGAACACCTGGAACTGGATATAGTCGGCTTGATGGAAACCGATGGTGCCACTTGACAACTTGAATGTGGCTAACATCTCGAGTGCCCACTACTCGTAGGTGTTATCAGTGATCTGGAATAGCTGTTACCACATCCTGCACTCAATAATTGTTGGATCTCTGTCTCTAGACCCACCTTACAAAGAACATCCCCATCAATCTCTCTTAATTTGCAAAAACGGCGATGAGAGAGACATGTGTAGTGCTCTTAATGCGCCTGCATATAGAGGGTAGGTCGATAGTCAACGCCTAAAGTAGATGTATTCACCCTAGGCTCTTAGAATGTCCGACAACAGTGTGCTTCCTTGGCATGAGCTGTAAAAGTTAAAACAATGAAGATCAGTGCAATGCCAAAGAAATAGGGAGAGCACTGTCATGCTAATAGCACTCAGACCGTGCTTAGCGTGAAAGGCAAAATGAATAATGGGATAGTATTGTCGTGCTTCTATGCAGTCATCATCCACGATGAGAGTTTTACCATTTGAAACCAAGGGCTCAAGGAAATTCGAATCTAATCACTAAAAATCATGTATGAATTAGCAAAATAAAACCTAAATCAGGCTAATGGCAACAAAACTCCACATAAGATGATGGAGAAAACAACGGCGGCATACTGATTATGGCAGAAAAAGTGTAAAAGATGGGAAGCAACCATGATGAAAACCGGTAAGAAAGACTCTAATCTCACGAAGATTTATTGCCAGAGAGAAAGAGGAGAATAGTCAAGGGTTTTGGTGAAGGGTTGCAAGGAAAGGGCATGACCGTCGGTGGCTAGGTTTTGAAGTGAAACAGTGAAGGCCGAAAGGTCATGCTTGAGCACGCCTTGAGAACATGTGTGCTTATGTGTAATAGTACTAACCAGGGTAAGCACAGCTATGCTTTAGGCGTGTCTCTCCCCCTGAATATCTCATGAAAGATTTGTTTTAAAATCAAGGGGCAAGACACGGTCATGTAAAGTGCATAACGAGCGTGCATTTCTATCAACACGCCGTGTTTTTCTTTTGTTTGTCCTAGAATACTTCAGAAACTGAAGCCATTGAAAATCAGCGGCACAAGCATGGGTGCGCTCTACCCGTGCTTAGCTTGAAAATTCCAAGACAGGGTTGTACCTCCTCTAAGGTTAACACAAAGAATACACGAGGAAAACATTAAAGTGCAAACATGCTGAATGAAAATACAAAAGTCGAAAGAGCACAAGTAAAATAAACTACATCATCCATCAGAACACAAGAAACCACAACAAAACAAAAATATCACAAACAACACAATGACTTAGGTTACCTCCCAAAAGTGCATGTTTAACGTCACTAGCTTGACGTACCTGTTCCATGGTCAAGGAGGTTCGAGGAATCGAGACCTCTCAGGACCACTTGTAAAACAACCAAAAGAATATGGAAATATTGAATTAATCAAACTAATCTCACCAAAGGTCCAAGAATTAGGATGATTGAAAATGCTAGGACTAGGTGGTGAGGTGAGTGGCTTCTTCCTCTTGTTGGACACCTTTTTCCACCACTTTGTTGCTCGGGAGGTCTTCATCTTTAGCGGTACCTATGATGTAGAAATCTTGACGACTAACAAATCTAGACAATATGATTCTTCCATCACCTCTTCTGCAACATATCATCATCAAGAGGGCCATCATCCAACAACTCAGAAAGCTCATCCTTCATCTATGTCTCTTGCATGAATTCAGAGACAACATCATCAACAATGTTAACAAAATAGCATAGAATCCCGGAGCTTAATGGTGATTTCTTCTTCGCCCACTCGAAGTGCCCTTCGGCAGTCCTTGACATTAATAAGAGCTTTTGAAGTTTGTAGGAATGGCTTTCCCAAGATTAGTGGCACTTCCACCTTGTCATCAACATCAAGAATGATGAAATCCATCGGAAAGATAAACTTGTCCACCTTAACCAGGACATCTTCAATTATACCCCTTGGTTGCGAGATGGACCTATCTAGCAACTGTAAAGTCATGGTGCTAAGTTTCGGTTCTCCAAGCCCAAGCTTTTGAAAAATCTTGTAGGGCATGAGGTTGACGCTTACCCCAAGATCAGCAAGAGCCTTTTCATCTTCCAACCACCTATTGTGCAATGGACAATGAATCCCCCTATATCTTTTTCCTTCTTAGGGTGCTTGTTGTTAACCAATGCTAAACACTCTTCAATGAGTGTCACTAAAGACACTTCTTCCTTCTTACTCTTGTTCGTGAGCAGCTACTTTAAGAACTTAGCATACCTCAGTATCTGAGCAAGAGCTTCAACAAATGGGATTAATATGTAGAGTCTTGAACATGTTGAGGAATTTCTGTACTGTTCCTCCTTATGATCCTTCTTCACTTTCACAGGGTAAGGGAGCTTTGGTTGGTACTCTGGGAGTGCACTTTTCTCCTTACTTTTTTCCACGACTTTCTCTTCCAACTCGTTCAGGGCATCAAGGTCAATGTTAACTATGGGTCTGACTTTCTCTATTTTGAGCTCCTTCTCTCAAGGCTTGGGAGTTGTTTTCCATTGCTCAAAGAGGCACCCTTCAGGGATTTCTTCTGGTTTACCATTGTGTTGCTCGAAAGTAACTGTGGTACTCTTTCCTCTATCAGTTTGGACATTTGGGCCATTTGGTGCTCAAGATTCCTCACCTTCATATTAGTGTTCCTCATCATCTTCTCACAACCCAAGAAGCGAGTTTCAGTGCTCTTAATGAATCGAGACATCAAACTAGTGAGTTGATTGGAAGATTTCGAGGATGAATAGGATGGAGGGCTGTTATGCTCTCTGAGATAGAGGATTATCCTATTGTTGTTGTGTCATATGCCCTTATCCTGATTGGCTTCATGAAAAATTTGGATGGTTCCTCGATCCAACATTGTATGTGTTATTGTACGGGTGGTTCTGATAGCAAGGATTCTACCCAACAAAATCTATTTGTTCCATCTACCCTATACCCGTATTAGAAGTGGAAGAATTGCCTAGCTCACTCGAAGGTCCCCAATTATCACAAGGAGGACTAGGACCTGAAATCATGGAGATAGATTGCATGGCATTTAACCTCTTAAAGAAGTACGAGTCGAGTAAGTTTTATCTTGTGAGACTTTCGGGACTACCTATTTCAGTTTAGGCTTTTGTATAGTTTAAAGTACAACAACCCTCATTTAGCCTTTTTGTTTAAGGATTGCCTACCCTTTTCCATAGTTGTAGGGCTATAGTCAGTGATTGCCTCAACTTTTTCTACAATGGTGGTAATGCCGTCCACTTGGTTAATGAAGTTGCGTTCACCTATTTGTTCCTTTCAGAACTCCATTGGTAACCATTATTTGCCATTTCTTCCATTAGAGTATGTGCTACACTTGGTTGTTTGTTGCAGAGAGAGCCACCAGAGACTGCATCAAGCAACTTCTTGATGGCGTTGCTCAGTTCATTATAAAAAAATTGGATTTGCATCCATTCAACAATCCTATGTTGTGGACATTTTTTCAGCATTTCCTTGTACCTCTCCCTAGTGTTGTACAAAGATTCTAGCTCAATTTGCCAAAAAAAAGGAGACATCACTCCTCAACTTTGTGATCTTAGCTGAAGGAAAGTATCTTGCAATAAAAGCTTCTGAAACCTGCTTCCATATTGTAAGAGACACCAATGGTAAGGAAGTTAGCCACTATTTGGCCCTTCCTTACATCCTCAGACACATTGCTCATCTTATAAGTATCGCAGATTTAGATGAAGTTCCTGAGGTGCTCGTATGGACCTTCATCCTGGACTCCGTCAAAGTGACACACCTGCTGCATAAATTGGATGAAATTTGGCTTTAATTCAAAATTACTTGTTGCAAGAGGATGACGAGTAATGCTTGACCCTACTGCCTCCAGATTTGGTGGAGCAAAATCAGATATACTTTGTTGTTGATTTCCAGCCATCTCTTCTTCTTGTTGACCCACCTCCACATTGATTTCTACTGACCCTGTCTCACACAAATTGATTTGCCTAATTCTTCTTCTAAAGTTCCTCTCGACTTTTGAATTAGGGTTCATGAATGGGGAAGAAGTGCTTCCACGGGCCATACAATTGTAGCTACGCACACAGAATTAGGCAGTATGAGCTCAAAAGAATATAAAGAGTGTAAACGAAAATAAACGAAACTAAAATGATTAATACAATAAAAAGAAAACAAATATAGACAAATATGCAAAATTTTGACAAACTAGAACACCGGAATTGAAATTTTAATAAAAGTTGCAGTCCCCGACAATGATGCCAAAAACTTGATGCAATCTCCGCAAGTATACGGGTCGTACACAAGTAGTAAAGTGATACCCCGCAAGGGGTAGGGTTGTCGAACCACAAGGATTGGACTTAAATTATTAATCTCTCCTCTGATCACTAGTTGAACAAAGATTGAGTTGAAGTGATGAACAGAAAGTAATAGGAAAAGGGAAGAACAGGGTGATAGGTCAGATAGACTAGGATTGAGAATTCAACGACAAGAGAGCAATGCCTCGGGACAATTCCTATGAGCTTTAGTATGTTAATTTACTACCAATGCCTACCAGGTACATTCCAGGATTCTTTTGTTTGCTCAAGAATGATGTTGTATCTATGGTTCACTTGTACACCAAGTTTTGCTAGGATAACTACAAGTTTCATACACAATGAGTTTTGCAATCACACAAGGTAACTAAAACTATGGCAATCCACACAGCAAGTTTTACCCAAGCAACCATGCAAAGCAAACACATCAAGTTATGCAAACACAAGATTAAACCAAAGAATCACAAAGAAAGCCATAGGGATTAGAAGCAAATAGTCAAAGCATACAAAGCATCATAGTTCAATATCTCGGGGTACCATGGACGGTTAGTCCCTCATGGAAATGTATAACAAGGAAGAAGAAGATACAACACTAAAGAAAGAAGTCATGACTCCCTTCTTCTCAAAATACTCTTCCAAGTTGAATTTCCTTGACGTTAATCCCACTTCTCTTGTGTTTTCAACTCATCCTTGGTCCCCTAGAAGGTGTGGTGAAGCTTGATCTTCACTCTCATCAACGTCCTCCGGGTGGAGAGTGAAATTTCTGAACAAAGATAAGAGTGAAACCCTAGAAGTTGGAGTTAAAAAGGCTGATTTCAAGCTTGACATAGTCTAAGCATGGTCATGCTTAAGCAGTGCTTTTCCTCGAGATTTTTGAGTGAAATAGCTGAGTGAGCGCCTGGGATAATCAGGGGGAGAAGCACAGGTGTTCTTCTCCCATGTTACTCTAGTGCACGACCGTGCTGAGGGCGACATGACCGTGCTTCCCCTAATGAAAATAAATTGTCTCCAGTCCGTAATAATCAATGGGAGGACCAGAGGTGTGCTTAACCCGTGCTTGTCCAGAAAGCACCCCCATGCTTGAATGATCACTTGGTCGTCTCTAGGATTAGATAGTCAAGGGACAGAGCACGCCCTTGCTCTGACCGTGCTTCACTTGAACACTTAGCAGAATCATCATTCTTCACTCAAATGGACCCTGATTTCACTCCACATTGCTTTGATCCCAGCAATTTTGCACATGGAATAAATATACCTAGAGTAACACCAGAGATAACAAAAGTGTGCTTGAGGGCAAGTAAAATAGTGATTTAAGGGTAAATAAACATGATATGAAATGTACTCATCAAAAACATAGTATTACAGTTTGATTAAAACTGAAAAATGTGTCATATTTCCAAAATAAAATATAGGATTAGAGTTTTGATTTAAAAATAGCAGGTATATACAAAAGAAAACATAGAATTAGCATTTTGATTGAAAATAGCAAACATTCTGAAAGAAAAGAAAGGATTAAGTTTTTAATTCAAAAATAGGAAAAATATAATATTAGTATTTTGATTGAAAAAGGAGGCATTCCAAAAAGAAGTTAGTGTTGGGGTTTTAATTAAAAACATGAGATATTTTAAAAAAAAAGAATACGATTATTGTTTCGATTAAAAAATAGTAGACAATCCCAAAAGAAACAATAAGATTACGTTTTGATTAGAAAATAGGATGCATTTCGAGAAGAAATAATAGGATTAGGTTGTTAATTAAAAACCAAAATTTAGGTGACATTCCAAAATGAAAACATAGAATTAGGGTTTTAGTTGAAAAATAGGAGACATATCAAAAAGAAAACATAAGCCTAGGGTTTTCTTTAAAATATGAGACATTATAAAAGTAAAATATAGGAGCACTGCTTTGATTCAAAAAATGCAGACATTCACAAAATAATGCATAAGATTAAGGTTTTTATTAAAAAAGAGCAGGCATTTCATAAAAAGCTTAGGATTAGGATTTTGATTAAAAAATATGAGACATTATGGAAGGAAAATATACGATTATTGTTTTGACTCACAAATAACAAACATTCCACAAATAAAACTTGAGATTAGGTTTTTTATTCAAAAATAGGATGCATTCCGAAAAGAAAGCATAGGATTATGATTTTTATTCAATAATAGGAGGCATTACGAAGATAAACCATAGGGCTAGGGTTTTGACTGAAAAATATGAGACATTAGTATAAGAAAACATAGGATAAGAGTTTTGACTGAAAAATAGGATTAGTAATGTTTTCCTTTGGTAATATTTCCTCTTTTTTTTTTTTAATTTGAGACATAAGATTAATATTATTGGTTTTGATTGAAAAATAAAAATAAGATACATTACTATAAGAAAACATTGGATTAGACTTTTGATTAAAAAATAGTAGACATTCCGAAAGCAAAACATAGGATAAGTGTTTTGATTGAAAAAATATGAGACATTTTGAAAATAAAACATAAGATTAGGGTTTTGAATGAAAAACAGGAGACATTACAATAAAAATAAAATAGTATTACGGATTGTAATGAAAAATAGGTGGCATTACTATTATAAAAATATAGGATTACGGCTTTGACTGAAAAATATAATATATTCTGACAAAAAACAAAGGATTAGTGTTTTGATTGAAAAATATTGGATATTTCGAAAAGAAAACTTAGCCAGAGATTCCCAAAACAAAAGATAGGAATAAGGGTTTGATTAAAAAAATGAGGTATTCCAAAAAGGAAACAAAGGATTTGGGTTTTGATTCAAAACTGAAATATAGGGCACATTATGAAAACAAAACATAGGATTAGTTGTTTGAATGAAAAATTGGAGACATTTTCAAAAGAAAACATAGGTTAGGGTTTTGATTGAAAACTAAGAGACCTTACTATAAGAAAACATAGGATTAGGGTTTTGATTAAAAACAAAAAAATAGTGGACATTTCCAAAAGAAAACATAGGATTAGAGTTTTGACATAAAAATTGCAGACATTGTGGAAAGGAAAAGAAAAGATTAACTTTTTTATTAAAAATAAGAAGTCATTTCGAAAAGAAAACATAGGATTAGTATCTTGATTTAACAATATGATACATTAAGATAAGAAATCATAGTATAACTAGACATTAAGAAACGACAACATAGGTTTCTGAATTTAATTGAAAAATAGGAGACATTACTATAAGGAAACATAGGATTACGGTTTCAATTAAAAAATGGCAGACATTCCCCATTGAAAACATAAGATTAATGTTTTGATTAAAAAATAGGAGGCATTACAAAAAAAAATCTTAGGATTAGGGTTTTGATTAGAAAATATGAGGCATTTCGAAATGAAAACATATGATTATTGTACTCTTTTCTTTTTTTCAATCAAAGTGATAATACTATGTTATCTTTTCGAAATGTCTCAGATTTTTCATTCAAAACCCAAATCATATGTTTTATTTTGGAAATCTCACCTATTTTTCAATCAAAAACCTAATAATTTCTTTTTTTTTTTAAGGAATTTATGCTATTTTGGAAATGAAAACCTAAGCCTATGTTTTCTGATAATAATATCTCATATTTTCTAATCAAAGCCTAATCCTATATTTTCTTTTCAGAATGTCTCCTATTTTTTAATCAAAACCCTAATAATAAGTTTTTTTTTTTTGGAATGGCTCCTATTTTGAAAGAGAACATAGGATAAGGATTCTGATTTTTTAAAAAAATATGATCCATTCTGAATAGAAATCATAGGATTAGGATTTTGAAAGAGAGATAAGACACATTAAAAAAATTAAACATAGGAATATGGTTTTGATTCAAATATAGTACGCATTCCAAAAAGAAAAATATGGGATTAGGTTGTTGATTCAAAAATAGGAGACATTAAAAAATAACAGACATTCCCGAAAGAACTCATAAGATTAGGATTTTGATTCAGAAATTGTAAGAATTATGAAAAGAAAATATACCATTAGGAATTCCAAAAAGAAAATATTGGATAAGGTTTTTGATTTAAATATAGTAGCTATTCTGAAACAAAAAACATACGATTAAGGTTTTGATTGAAAAATATGATAGATTACAATAAGAAAACATAGGGCTAGCATTTTGAGGAAAAATTAGGAGAAATTACTATAAGAAAACATAGGATTAGTGTTTCAATTAAAAAATAGTAGACATTCCAAAAAGAATACATAGTATTTGGGTTTCCATTGAAAAGTTTGAGACATTTCCAAAGGAAAACATACGATTATTGTTTTGATTTCAAAATTATAGACATGACCAAAAGAAAACATAAGATTAGGTTTTGATTCAAATATAGTTGGCATTCTGAAAAGAAAACATTAGATTCTTGTTATGATTGAAAGATATTATTAGTAATGTTTTCTTTTGGAAATGTGTCTTTTTTTTTTTCAAAATTATGAAATATTTCGATACTTTTCATAATGTCTCAAATTTTTCAATAAAACTTCCAAAAGAAAACATAGAATTAGGGTCTTGATTGAAAACCAAAAAATAGGGGCAATTCCAATAGAAAACATATGATTAGGGTTTTTCATTCCGAAAAAAAAATATAGGATTAGGGTTTTGATTGAAACATATAAGACATTGGAAAAGGAAAACATTGGATTATTGTTTAAATAAAAAATAGAAGACATTCTCCAAAGAAAGCATAAGAGTATCTTTTTTATTGAAAAATAGAAGAAATTACTTAAATAAAAAACTTAGGATTAGGGTTTTGAATGAAAAATAGGACACATTACTATTTTTTAATAGGACAAAGGATTAGTGTTTTGAATAAAAAAAAAACAAGAGCCATTTCAAACTATCATTCGGAATGTCTCCTACTTTGCAAACAAAACAAACATAGAATTAGCATTTAAAAATGGGATGCATTAAAAAAACTTAGGATTGGGGTTGTGATTGAAAAATATAAAACATAACAAAAATAAAATGTAGGATTAGTTTTTTTATTAAAAAATAGTAGGCATTATGAAGAAAACGTAGGATTACAGTTTTGATTGAAAAATAAGAGACATTAGTTGAAGAAAACAGAAGATTTGGGTTTGGATTAAAAATTGAAAAATAGTGAACATTTCCAAAAGAAAAAAAGGAGTAGAGTTTTCATTCAAAAATAGATGACATACAAAAAAAAACACACTATTAGGGTTTTGTTTCAAAAATACCTAACATTGGAAAAAGAAAAGAATGGATTGCATTTTTTTATTAAAAAATAAGAGCTATTTCAAAAAAGTAAACAAAGGATTAGGGAGTTACAGTTTTGATTCAAACTAATAAATAATAGACATAAAGAAAAGAAAACATAGGATTAGTGTTTCGATTCAAAAATAGGTTGAATTCTGAAAAGAAAAAAAATAAGATTATGGTTAGTCAATGTTTGTTATTTTTTTAATCAAAACCCTAATCAGAATGTGTCCTATTTTTCAATCCAAATGAAAATGATAGGATTAGGTTTTTGATATATAGTAGGTAAAACGAAAAGAAAACATAGGATTAACGTTTTGATTTAAAAACAGGACACAGTACTATAAGTAAATATAAGATTCTATCTTTGATTTAAAACACCAATCCTATGGTTTCTTATAGTAATGTCTCCTATCAAAACTAGGGTTTTGAATCAAACCCTATTCTTATCTTACCGAAAAGAAAAAATAGAATTAGGGGTTTTATTAAAAAAATTAGACATTCCAAAATAAAACATAGGATTAAAGTTTTGATTCAAAAATAAAAAATAGGTCGCATTCCGAAAAGAAAACATAAGATTAGGGGTTTGATTCAAAAAATAGCAGACACTATAAAAAGAAAAGAAAGGATTATGATTTTGATTGTAGAAAAAGGAGACATTCCAAAAAGAAATCATAGTTTAGGGATTTGATTCAAAATTGGTAAATGTTAAACATTAAGAAAAGAAAACATAGCATTTGGGTTTTTATTTAAAGATAGAAGGTATTACGAAATGAAAATATAGTATTAGGGTTTTGATTGATAGATAGGAGACATTCCGGAAAGAAAACATAGAATTAGTGTTTTGATTCAAATATAGTAGCCATTACGAAAAAAAATATAGGATTAGGATCTTGATTGAAACATAGGAGACATTATGATAAGTAAACATATGATTAGGGTTTAGAATGAAAAATAGAAGACACTACTATAAGAAAACAAAACATTAGGGTTTTGATTCAAAAATAGTAGACATTCCGAAAAGAAAACATAGGATTAGGGTTTGATTGTAAATTATGAGAAATTTCGATAAGAATTCATAGAATAAGCATACAATACTAAAAGAAACATAATATTAGGGTTTTTATTAAAAAATAGGAGGCATTCCAATAAAAATTTTGGATGATGGTTTCATTAAAAAATATAAGATATTACGAAAAGAAAACATACGATAATTACTTTGATTGAAAATAGAAGTCATTGCCAAAAGAAAGCATAAGGTTCGGATTTTGATTAAAAAAATGAGACATTGCCATAAGAAAGTATAGAATTAGGATTTTTTTTCAAAAATAGTAAACATTCCGGAAAGGAAAAATAGTATTAAGGTTTTAATTGCAAAATAGGAGACATTACTATAAGAAAACATAGGATTAGGGTTTTGATTCAGAAATAGTAGACGTTCTGAAAAGAAACATTGGATAAAGGTTTTAACTAAAAAAGTATTAGATATTCTAAAAAAAATGTATTATAATTTTGATTCAAAACTGAAAAATAGGGCACATTACAAAAAGTAAACATAGGATTAGGGTTTTGATTGAAAGATAGAAGATATTCCGAAACGATAATATAAGATTTGGGTTTTCATTGATAAATAAGAGGCATTATGAAAAGAAAACTTAGAAATAGATTTTTGATTGAAAAATATGAGACATTCCGAAAAAAAAAACATCAGATTAGGCTTATAATTAAAAATTATCAGGCATTCCCATAATAAAAGATAGGATTAGGGTTTTGATTAAAAAAAAAAAAAGATATTCTAAAAAGAAAGGAAAAAAAATTATGATTTTGATTTAAAATTGAAAATTAGGACACAATTCTGAAAAAAAATTACATTATTATTTTTTTGATTAAAAACTAAGAGGCATTATGAAAAGAAAACATAAGATAAGGATGATGATTTTTATTCAAAAGTAGCAGGTATTACAAAAATAAAACATAGGATTAGGTTTTGATTGAAAGGTAGGAGACGTTAGGAAAAAAAAACAAACGAATATTATTTTTATTAAAATATAGTAGATATTCAAAAATGAAAATATAGGATTAGGGTTTTGATTTAAAAATAGGAGAAATTCAAAAATATAAGATATTCTCAAAAGAAAATATAAACTTAGGGGTTTGATTCAAAAATAGGAGGCATTCCCAAAACAAAATATATGATTAGGATTTTAATTCAAGAATAGGTGGTATTACTAAAAGAAAACATCATATTAGGTTTTTGATTCAAATATAGTAGGCATTCCGAAAAAAAATGTAATATTACAGTTTTTATTGAAAAACTTCACACATTATGAAAAGAAAACATATGATTATTGTTTTGATTAAAAAATAGCAGATATTCCCAAAACAAAACATAACAAAATATTAGGGTTTTGATTTAAAAATAGTAGGCATTCTAAAAAAATCTTAGGATTAAGATTTTCATTAAAAAATATGAGACATTACTGAAAACATATACAAATATTGTTTTAATTAAAAAATAGTAGATATTACCAAAAAGACATAATATTGGGGTTTTTATTAAAAAATAGGAGACATTCCGAAACGGAAAGATAGGATTATGATTTTTATTCAAAAATAGGAGTCATTATGAAAAGAAAACATCGGATTAGGGTTTTGATTAATAATTAGCATAGATTCCTCAAACAAAAGATAAGAGACATTACTCTAAGAAAACATACGATTAGTGTTTTGATTAAAAACATATGTTAGCATTTATTTTTTTAATTATAATTGTTATTCTTTAAATTTTGAAAATCATAAAAACAATCCGTGTAGCAAAAAAATGGAGGAGGAGTACAACACAAGGACTTCAAAGAAGAACACCCATCCTAGTATTACTCTTGTCAAATCTCGCTTAACTTCGAAGTTCTGATTTGATCCAATGCTTTAGTGTTGGTTTTGTGAATATCTACTATTTTTTAATCAAAACCCTAATCCTACATTTTCTTTTTGAAATGTCTCCAATTTTTTTGGTTTTAAATCAAAACATTAATCCTATGTTTTCTTATAGTAATGTCTCATATTTTTCAATTAAAACCCTAATCCTATGTTTCCTTTTTGAAATATCTCATAGTTTTCAATCAAAACTCAAGTATTATGTTTTCCTTTCTGAAAGTTTACTTTTTTTGATTCAAAACCCTAATCCTATGTTCTTTTATAGTAATGTGTCATATTTTTCATTCTTATAGCAATGTATTCTATTTTTCAATCAAAACATTAATCCTAAATTGTTTTTTTAGAATGGCTACAATATTTGAATCAAAACCCTAATCCTATATTTTCATTTCGTAATATCTTTTATGTTTTAAGCAAAACCCGAATCCAATGCTTTCCTTTTTTAATATCTCCTGTTATTAGTTTTGATTTAAGACCAAAACCTATGTTATCTTTTTGGAATGTCTACTATTTCTCAATCAAAAACCTAATCACTTCTTTTCTTTTTGGACTGTTTGTAATTTTTAAATCAAAACCCTTATCCTATGTTTTCTCTTTAGAATATGTCATATTTTCAATTTTGAATCAAAAACATAATCATTTGTTTTCTTTTCTAAATCTCTAATTTTTTTCAATCAAAACCTAATACTATCTTTTGCTCTAGATATGTCTACTAATTTTTTATGAAACCCGTAATCCGATGTTTTCTTTTCGGAATGTCTTATATTTTTTAATCAAAACCCTAGCCCTGTGTTTCTTTTCAAAATGCCTCTTATTTTTCAATCAAAACCCTAATCCTATGTTCTCTTTTGCCAATGTTTGTTATTTTTAATCAAAACCTTAATTCTATGTTTTCTTATATTAATGTCTCCTATTTTTTAATCAAAACGGTAATCCTATATTTTCTTTTTTAAATGCCTACTATATTTGAATCAAAACCCTAATCCTATTTTTCTTTTTAGAATGTCTACAATTTTTAATCAAAACCCGAATCTTATGTTTTCTTATAGTATTGTCTACTATTTTTCAATCAAAACCCTAATCCAATGTTTTTTGTTATAGGAATGTCTCCTATTTTTCAATGAAAATTCTAATACTATGTTTTTCTTTTGGAATGACCACTACATTTCAAATAAACCCTAATCCTGTATTTTATTTTTTGAATTCCTTGTATTTTTCAAACAAACACAAATACTATGTTTTCTTTTAGAAATGTCCCCTATTTTTCATTTTTTTTAATGAAAACCCTAATCCTATCTTTTATTAAAGTAATTTCTCCATTTTTCATTCAAAATCCGAATCCTATGTTTTCTTTTTGAAATGTCTCATATTGTTCAATCAAAACCCAACACTATGTTTTTTTTATTGAAAGAAAGCATAGGATTTGGGTATTGGTTGAAACATAGGAGACATTTCGAAAAAGTAAAACAAGAATCAGGGTTTTGTTTCACATATAGTAGGTATTCTTAAAGGAAAACATTGGATTAGGGTAAAAAATAGGACACATTACTATAAGAAACATAAGATTAGGGGTTTTCAATAAAACCCCAAAAATAGGGGACATTTTCAAAACAAAACATAGGATTAGGTTTTTGTTAGAAAAAAGTAAGAGCCATTTCAAAAAGGAAACATAGGATTAGAGTTTTGATTCAATGTTGTAGACATTCCGAAAAGAAAATATAGGATTAGGGTATTAATTGAAAAATAGGAGACATTACTATAAGAAAACATAAGATTAGGGTTTTGATTAAAAAATAATAGACATTCCAAAAATGCAACATAGGATTAGGGTTTAAATTGAAAAATAGGGAACCTTACTAAAACAAAATATAGGATTAGGGTTTTGATTCAAAAATAGTAGACATTCCAAAAAGACAACATAGGATTGCGGTTTTGATCGAAAAATAGATCGAAAACAAAACATTGGATTATGGTTTTGATTAAAAATTAACAGACATTTCAAAAATAAAAGATATGATTAGGGTTTTGGTTCAAAAAATGAGACATTTCTATAAGAAAACAAAGAATTAGAGTTTTGATTCAAAACTAAAAAATTGGGCATTCCAAAAAGAAAACATAATACTGGTTTTTGTTTAAAATAACAGACATTGTGAAGAAAAGAAAGAATTAGGTTTTTCATCAAAAAGTGACATTTCCATAAGAAAACATAGGATTAGGGGTTTTCTTAAAATATAGCATGCATTACCAGAAGAAAACATTGGATTAGGTTTTTTTTTCAAAAATAACAGACATTCCGAAAAGAAAATAAAGGATTAGGTTTTTTTTATTAAAAAAATAGGAGCCATTACGAAAAGAAAAGATTAGGGTTTTGATTGAAAAATAGTAGACATTCCCAAAAGAAAACGTAGGATATGGGTTTTAATTAAAAATTAGGAGCCATTACAAAATGAGAACATAGGATTATTATTTTGATTGAAAAATATGAGATATTACTATATGAAAACATAGGATTTCGGTTTTGATTAAAAAATAAGAGGCATTCAAAACACAAAATTTAGGATTAGTGTTTTGATTAAAAAAATATAAGACATTACAAAAAGAAAACAATCGATTAACCTAGGATTCAGGTTTTATTTGAGAAATAGGTGACATTCCGAAAAGAAAAAAATAGGATTAGGGTATCAATTCAAAATTAAAAAATAGGAGACATTTTTAAAATAAAACATATCATTAGGGTTTTGATTAAAAAATAGTAGACATTGCAAAAAGAAAATTTTGGATTAGTGTCTTCATTGAAAATAGGAGGCATTCCAAGAAGAAAAATATATGATTAGGGTTTTGATAAAAAAATAGGAGACATTTCAAAAACAAAACATTGGATTATGTTTTTGATTACAAATTAACAGACATTTCAAAAATTAAAGATAGGATTAGTATTTTCATTCAAAAAATGAGACATTACGAAAAGAAAACAAAGGATTTGGATTTTGATTTCAAACTAAGAAATTTGACACATTCCAAAAAGAAAATATACGACTGGGTTTTGTTTCAAAATATCTGACATTCGAAAATGAAAAGAAAGAATTAGGCTTTTCATTGAAAAATATGGGATATTTCCTAAAGAAAACATAGGATGAGGGTTTTTATTAAATAATAACAGACATTCTGAAAAGAAAACATAGGATTATTATTTTTATTCATAAATAGCAGACATTCTGAAAAGACAAGGATGAATTAGGTTTTTGATTCTAAAATAGGAGCCATTAAGAAAAAAACATAGGATTAGAATTTTAATTCAAAAATAGGAGAACCCTAAATAGGTGACATGAAGAAAATAAAAGATTAGGGTTTTAATTAAAAAATAGCAAACATTAAAAAAAACAAAGGATATGGCTTTTGATTAAAAAATAGGGGCCATTCTGAAAGAAAAACATAAGATTATTGTTTTGATTAAAAAATATGACACATGACTATAAGAAAACATAGGATTTTGGTTTTGATTAAAAAATATGAGACATTACAAAAAGAAAACAATCAATTAACCTAGAATTCTGGGTTTATTTGAAAAATGGGAGATATTAAAAAAAATATAGGATTAGAATTTTGATTCAAAACCAAAAATAATAGGAGACATTTTGAACAGAAAATATAGGATTAGGGTTTTGATTTAAAAATATTAGAAATTGCAAAAAGAAAACATAGGATTAGTTTTTTTTTATTCAATAATATGAGCCATTAAGAAAAAAAAACATAGGATTCGTGTTTTGATTGAATGCCTCATATTTTTTAATGAAAACCCTAATCTTTCTAAAATAAAAAAACTTACGATTAGGGTTTTGATTGAAAAAATAGGAGACATTACTAAAAGGAAGCATAGGATTAAGGTTTTGATTCAAACCCAAAAATTAAGAGTCATTTCAAAAATAAAACATAGGATCAAGAATTTGATTCAAAAATAGTAGACATTCCGAAAAAAAAAAAAAAAACATAGGATGAGGACCTTGATTGATAAATAGTAGACATTTAGAAAAAAAAACATAGGATTGAGGTTTTGCTTGAAAAATAGAAGAAATTACTATATAAAAACATGAGATTAAGGTTTTGATGAAAAACCGAAAATAGGAGGCATTAAAAATACATAGGATTAGGGTTTGATTCAAAAATAGCAGTTATTCCTAAAAGAAAAAATAGGTTAGGGTTTTGATTCAAAAACCTAATTTAATATTTTCTTATTGGAATGTCTACTATTTTTGAATCAAAATTGAAATCTTGTTTTTTCTTTTCTTAATGTCTCCTACTTATTAGTTTTTAATCAAAATACTAATCCTATGTTGTCTTACAGTAATGTCTCCTATTTTTTAATCAAACCCTTAATAATATGTCTTAATTTCAAATGTCACATATTTTTTAATTAAAAAACTAATCTTATGTTTCCATTTAAGAATGTCTACTTTTTTTTAACTAAAACCCTAATCCTATGTTTTATTATAATAATGTCTCTTATTTTTCAATCAAAACCCTAATCTTATATTTTTCTTTTCAGAATGACACCTGTATTTGAATCAATACCCTAATCCTATGTTTTCTTCTCATAATGTCTCATATCTTTCAATCAAAACCTGAATCCTATGTTTTCTTTTCTTATTGTCTCCTATTTATTAGTTTTTAGTCAAAACACTAATACTATGTTTTCTTATAATAATGTCTATTTGAAACCCTAATCATGTTCTATCTTTTTGAAATGTATCATATTTTTCAATCAAAACCCTAATCTTATGTTTTCTTTTCGAAATGTCTCATATTTTTCAATTATAACCCTAAATCGATGTTTTTTTGTAATGTTTACTATTTATGATTGAAAGCCCTAATCCTATGTTTTCTTTTTGAAATGTTTAATGTTTTTTTTTTATTTTGATTCAATACCGTAATCTTATGTTTTTTTTTTGGTAATTTGTCATATTTTTTAATCAAAACCCAAATCGTAATTTTTTTTTATAATGCCTCTTATTTTTTAATCAAAACACTAAACTTATGTTTTCTCCAAAATAACAGACATTTCCAAAAGAAAACATAGGATTATGGTTTTGATTGAAAACCGATGAATAACCGACATGAAGAAAAACTCTAATCCTATGTTTTCTTTTTGGAATGATTACTATATTTGAATCAAAATCTTAATCTTATGTTTTTCTTTTGGAATGTCTCATATTTTGCAAACAAAACTCGAATCCTATGTTTTCTTTTTTAATGTCTCCTATATATCAATTTTGAATCAGAACAATGACCTATATTTTCTTTTCGAAATGTCTCTTTTTTTAGCTTTTGATTTGGATGTGCCTGCTATTTTTTTAATCAGAACCCTAATTGTATGCTTTCCTTTTGAAATCTCTCCTACTTCTGAATGAAAAATCTAATCCTATTTTTTAATTTCATAATATCTCTTATTTTTGAATTAAAACGCAAATCCTATATTTTCATTTCGCAATGTCTCCTATTTTTCATTCAAAACACTAATTCTTAGTTTTCTTTCTGGAATGTCTCCTATTTTCATGTTTTCAATCAAAACGTTAATCCTATGTTTTATTTTCAGAATATCTCCTATTTTTCAATCAAAACCTTAATTTTATGATTTCTTTTCAGAATGTCTCTTATTTTTAATCGAACACTAATCATATGTGTTCTTTTTTAGATTGTCTCTTATTTTTTAGTTTTGAATGAAAACACTAATCGTTTACAGTCTTTTATGATTTTCTCCTATTTTTAATGTAAATACTAATCCTATGTTTTCTTTTCGATATGCCTCCAATTTATCAACTAAAACCAAAATCCTATGCTTTCTTTTCGAAACGTAACCTAAGTTTTGGTTTACAATCAAAACCTAATACTGTTATTTCTTTTCGGAATGCCTTCTAGTTTTGTATGAAAAAATTAACCCTATGCATTTGTATGGAAGGCCTCCTATTTTTTTTTATCAAAATCCAAATCTTATGTTTTCTTTAAAGAATGTCTGCTATTTTTGAAACAATAATCCAATGTTTTTTTTCATAATGTCTCATATTTTTCAATCAAAACCCAAATCATATGTTTTCATTTGGAATGCCTACTATTTTTTAAAAAAAAACCCTAATCCTATGTTTCCTATAGTAATGTCTCATATTTTTTGCATTAAAACCCTAATCCTAAGTTTTATTTTCGGAATGCCAACTATATTTCAATAAAAACATTAATCCTATGTTTTCTTTTTGCAATGTCTACCTCTTTTTAATAAAAAACCTTAATCATATGTTTTCTTATACTAATGTCTCCAATTTTTCAATGAAAACAAGAATCATATGATTTCTTTTCGGAATTCCTACTATATTTAAATCAAAACCTTAATCCTATGATTTCTTCTCAAAATGACTCCTATTTTGTAAAAAAAGCATGAATACTATGTTTACTTTCTTAATGTCTCTTATTTATTAGTTTTGAAAACCTATTCTTTCTTTTCAGAATGTCTCCTATTTTTCAACCAAAACTCTAACATTTCTTTTCTTTTCGGAATATCTTTTGTTTTTGAGTCAGAACCCTAATTCTATGTTTTGTTTTCGGAATGTGTCATATTTTTCAATTTTGAAACAAGATCCTAATTCTTTGTTTTCTTTTCCGAACGTCTCATTTTTTTAATCAAAACCCTAATCCTATTTTTTGTTTTGTGAATCTCTGCTAATTTTTAATCAAAACTCTAATCTAATGCTTTTTTTCCATAATGCCTCCTATTATTGAATAAAAATCCTAATTCTATGTTTCTTCTTTTTGGAGTACCTTTTTTTTTATTAAAAGACTAACCTTATGTTTTTCTTTTGGTAACGTGTACTACTTTTGAATCAAGACTAATCTTATGTTTTCTTTTGGGAATGTCTATTATTTTTTAATCAAAACTTTTATCCTATATTTTACTTTGGAAATGTCCCTATTTTTTGGTTTTTAATTAAAACTGTAATCCTATATTTTCTTATAATAATGTCTCATATTGTTTGATCAAAATCCTAATATTATGTCTTTTTCTGAAATATCTTATAGTCTTCAATCAAAAGAATAATCCCTTGTTTTCTTTTTTGAATATCTACTATATTTGAATCAAAGCCCAAATCTTATGTTTGCTTATAATAACGTCTTTTATTTTTCATTCAAAACCCTAATCCTTTATTTTCTGATAGTAATGTCTACTATTTTTCAATCAAAAACCCTAACTCTACATTTTCTTTTCGGAATGCCTACTATATTTGAATCCAAACCCAAATCTGATGTTTTCTTTTCAGAATATCTCCTATATTTCAATCAGAAAATGAATAACATGTTTTTTTTTGTTAATGTTTCCTATATATCAATTTTGAATCAAAATCGTAACTTATGTATTCTTTTCGTTTTATCTCCTATTTTTCAATCAAAATCCTAATCCTTTCTTTTCTTTTTGTAATGCCTCTATTTTTGAATCAAAACAATAATCCTATGTTTTCTTTTTGGAATTTTTCCTATTTTTCAGTTATGTATCAAACCCCTAATCCTTTGTTTTCTTTTCAGAATATTTTGATTTTTTTGAATCAAAACCCTAACCCAATGTTTTGTTTTCTTAATATCTGCTAATTTTTAATGAAACCCCTAATCATACGTTTTCTATTCGTGATGCCTCTTATTTTTGAATAAAAAATTATAATCCTATTTTTTTCCTTTTCTGAATACCTCTTATTTTTTAATCAAAAGCCTAATCTTATGTTTTCTTTTTGGAATGTATGCTATTTTTTAATCAAACCCCTTAGCCTATGTTTTATTTTGGAAATGTACCCTATTTTTCAGTTTGTAATCAAAACCCTAATCCTATATTTTTCTTATCGTAATGTCTCATATTTTTCAAACAAAATCCAAATCTTATGTTTTCTTTTCGAAATAACTCATATTTTTCAATGAAAACCCTAATGCTATGTTTCTTTTCGAAATGTCTACTATTTTTCATCAAAACCTTTGTTCTATGATTTCTTACAGTAATGTCTCCTATTTTTCCTTCAAACCCCTTAAACCTATGTTTTCTGATAGTAATGTCTCTTATTTTTCAATCAAAACCCTAATAATATGTTTTCTTGTAGTAATGTCTCCTATCTTTCAATCAAAAGCCTAATCTTATGTTTTTTTTTAAATGCCTACTACATTTTAATCAAAACCCAAATCCTACCCTTTCTTTTGAGAATGTCTCCTATATTTCAATCAACACTCTAATCCTATTGTTTTTTTTCCCTTAATGTATCCTATTTATCAATTTTGAATCAAAACCCTAACTTATGTTTTTTTTTCCCTAGAATTTCACCTATTTTTTCAATAAAAGACCTAATCCCTTCTTTTCTTTTAAAAATGTTTGCTATATTTAAATCAAAACCCTAATTCTATGTATCTTTTCGAAATGTATCCTATTTTCTAGTTTGGTAGCAAAACCCTAATTCTTTGTTTCCTTTACAGAATGTCATAATTTTATGAATCAAACCCTAATCTTATGTTTTCTTTTGAAATGCCTCATTTTTTTAATCAAAATAATAATCCTATATTTTCTTTTTGAAATGTCTCAAATTTCTCAATCAAACCTCTAACCTATGTTTTTTGGAATATCTACTGGTTTTGAATCAAAGCCCTAAGCCATTTTTTTTTCATAATGGCTCCTATTTTTGAATAAAAACCCTAATCCTATATTTTCTTTTTCTAATGTCTCATTATTTTTAATCAAAACCATAATCCTATGTTGTTTTTTTTTTTTTTTTTTTGAATGTCTCATATTTTTCAATCAAAAGCCTATCCAAGGTTTACATTTTAGAGTGCCTAGTATTTTTGAATCAAAACAATAATCCTATGTTTTCTTATAGTAATGTCTCTTATTTTTTATTGAAAACACAAATCCTATGTTTTCATTTCAAAATGTTTGCTATTTTTCAACTAAAACCCTAATCTATGTTTTTCTTATTGGAATTTGTTTTTTTGAATCTCTGCTAATTTTTAATCAAAACCCTAGTAGTAGACATTACTATAAGAGAACATAGGATTAGGGGTTTAATTGAAAATAGTAGACATTTCGAAAAAAGAAATATAGGATTAGGGTTTTGATTGAAAATATGAGACATTACAAAAAGAAAACATAGGTTTTGATTGAAAAGTAGAACACATTACTACAAGAAAACATAGGATTAGAATTTTGATTAAAAAATAGTTGACATTCTAAAAAGATAACAATGGCTTATGGTTTTGATTGAAAAATATGAGACATTGCGAAAAGAAAATATATGAATATGGTTTTGATTAAAAACCAAAAATTAGTGGACATTTCGAAAATAAAACAAGCGATTTGGGTTTCTATTAAAAAATAGCAGATATTCTGTAAAGAAAAAAAAAAGGATTACAATTTTGATTAAAAAATATGAGACATTCGAAAAAAAACATATGATCAACGTTTCGATTAAAATATACTAGATATTCTGAAAAGAAAATAAAGTACTAGGGTTTTCGTTCGAAAATAGGAGTCATTCCGAAATGAAAACAATGGATTAGGGTTTTAATTCAAAACTAAAAAGTAGGACAAATTCTGAAAAGGAAACATAGGATTAAGTTTAATTTTTTAGTTAGCATTCTGAAAAGAAAACATATGATTAGGGTGTTAATTGAAAAATAGGAGACATTACTATAAGAAAACATAGAATTAGGGTTTTGATAAAAAAATACTAGACATTTCGAAAAGTAAACATAGAATTACGGTTTTGATTCAAAAATATGAGACATTAAAAAAAAAAGGATTAGAGTTTTGATTGAATGAAAGAAGACATTAAAAAAATAGTAGACATAAAAAAAAAAATCAGATTCAGTTTTTGATTGAAAGATAGGAGTTATTAAGAAAAGAAAACATAAGATTAGGATTTTGATTAAAAATAAAACATAAAATTCTGGTTAGATTAAAAACAAAAAATACGAGGCATTTTAAGAAGAAAATATAGGATTAAGGTTTTCTCGGAAATCTAATCTTATATTTTCTTTTGGCAATGTTTACATTTTTTGGGAAATCTAATCTTATATTTTTTAATCTTATATAGGATTAACGTATTCTTTCTTTTCATAATGTCTCATATTAGTTTTGAAACCTTGATCCTATGTTTTTTTTTTTTTTTTTTTTTTTTTCTGATTGTGTCCTATTTTTTAGTTTTGAATCAAAACCATAATCCTTTGTTTCTTTTCAGAATAACTCATTTTTCTGAATCAAAATCCTAATTCAATCTTTTGTTTAGGGAATCTCAGCTAATTTTCAATCAAAGCAATATCTATGTTTTCTTTTCGTAATGCCTCTTTTTTTTTAATAAATATCCTAATCATATGTTTTCTTTTCGCAATGCTCAAATTTTTAATCAATACCCTAATCTTATGTTTCTTTTTGAAATGTCTGCTATTTATAAATCAAAATCATAACCCTTTTTTTTTCTTTTCAGAATGTCTCAGTACAATAAGAAAACATAAGATTATGGTTTTGATTTAAAAATAAAAAACGTTCTAAAAAGAAAAGAAAGGATTAGACTTTTGATTAAAAAATAGGATTATTGTATTGAATGAAAAATAGGAGATATTAAAATAATAAAACAGATGATTAGTGTTTTAATTCAAAAAATAGTAGACATTCCGTCAAGAAGACATAGGATTAGGATTTTTGTTCAAAATTATAATACATTACAAGAAGAAAATATAGGATTAGGGGTTTGATTGAAAAATAGTAGACATTTTGAAAAACATAGGATTAGGGTTTTGATTAAAAAATATGAGACATTTCAAGAAAAAACATTGGATTATGGTTTTGATAGAAAGATAGTTGACATTCCAAAAGAATTGATAAGATTTGGGTTTTGATTCAAAAATAGGAGGCATTCAGATAAGAAAACTTAGGATTAGGGTTTTTATTGAAAATTATGAGAGATTTTGAATAGAAAATATGAGATTAGGGTTTTGATTAAAAACTAGGAGACATTACTATAAGAAAACATAGAATTAGGGTTTTGATTAAAAAGCTAAAAAGGATATTTCCAAAGCAAAACATTGGATTAGGTTTTTTATTCAAAAGTTGTAGACATTCTGTAAAGAAAAAGTAGGATAAGGGGTTTGTTTCAATAATAGCAGATATTCCAAAAAGAAAAGAAAGGATTAGTGTTGGGCATAACTATAAGAAAACATAGGATTAAAGTTTTGATTCAAAGATAGTAGTCATTCCTAAAAGAAAATATAGGATTAGGGTTTCGAGTGAAAATATGAGAGATTACTATAAAAAAAACATAGGGTTAATGTTTTGATTAAATATTAGCAGATATTCCGAAAAATAAAAAAAGGATTAGGTCTTTAATTGAAAATTAATAGACATGTGAAAGCACATTTCTCTCTATAAGACTATAAGAACAGTGCGTTCCGAAAAGAAAACATAAGATTAGGGTTTTGATTCAAAAATAGGAGTCATTCCAAAAATAAAACATTAGATTAGGTTTTTGATTGAAAAATAGAAGGCATTACAATAAGAAAACATAGGATAAGGGTTTTGATTAAAAACAAAAAAATAGGGGACATTTCCAATCAAAGCCTTAATCTATGTTTTCATTTTGCAATGTGTCCTATTTTTCAAACCAAACACTAATATTATGTTTTTTTTTTTTCGGAATGACTCTTATTTTTTTAATCAAAATGCTAATCATATGTTTTCTTATGGCAATGTATACTATTTTTGAATCAAAACCCTAATCCTATGTTTCCGTTTGGAAATTTCGCCTTATTTTTGACTTTTAATCAAAACATTAATCCGATGTTTCCTTATAGTAATGTCTCCTTTTATTTAATCAAAACCTTAATCCTATATTTTCTTTTTGAAAGGTTTCATATTTTTCAATCAAAACACTAATCCTGTGATTTCATTTCAGAATGTCAGCTATTTTTTAATGAAAACCTTAATCCTATGTTTTCTTCTAGTATTGTCTCCTATTTTTCTATCAAAACCCTGATCCAATGTTTTCTTTTTGGAATAATATATTTGAATCAAAACTCTAATACGATGTTTTTTTTTCAGAATGTCTCTTATTGTTCAATCAAAACCTGAATCCTCTATTTTCTTTTCTTAATATCAATTATTTATTATTTTTAATCAAAACCGGAGGACAGTTCTTCCTATTCAGATATTCATGACCAACTATATTTTCATTTTAGAATGTCTCTTATTTTTCAATAAAAACACTAATCCTATGTTTTCTTTTTCGAATGTGTCATATATTTAAGTTTTGAATTAAAACCCTAAGACTTTGTTTTCTTTTGGGAATGTCTCGTTTTTATGAATCAAAACCCTAGTCCTATCTTTTGTTTTGTCGATCTTTTCTAATTTTTTAATCAAAATCATAATCCTATATTTTATTTTTGCCATGCTCGTATTTTTGATAAAATCCTAATCCAATATTTTCTATTCCGGATGCCTTTTATTGTTTAATTAAAACGCTAATCTTATGTTTTATTTTGGAAATGTCTACTATTTTTCAATCAAATAGTAATCATATGTGTTTTTTTTTTGTTATGTATCATTTTTAATCAAAACCTTATTTCTAAGTTTTTTTAATGCCTCCTATTTTTTTAATCAAAACGATAATCCTATGCTTTGTTTTTAGAATGTCTACTATGATTTAATCAAAAAGCCTAATCTTATGTTTTCTTATTTTAATGTCTCATATTCAATCAAGACCCTAATCCTATGTTTTCTTTTCAGAATGTTTGCTACTTCACAATCAAAACCCTAATCGAATTTTTTTTTATCGAAATATCTACTATTTTTTTTATCAAAACACTAAATCCTATGTTTTCATATGGTAATGTCTCTTATTTTCCATTCAAATCCTTAATCCTATTTATTCTTATAGTAATGTCACCTATTTTTCAATTAAAACCATAATCATATGTTTTGTTTTTGTAATGCCTACTAAGTAGTGCTATTTTTTAATCAAAACAATAATCATATGTTTTTTTTTCCTAATGTCTTATTTTTTTAAGCAAAACCCAATCCTATTTTTTTTGGAATTCCTCCAGTTTTTAAATCAAAACTCTAATCTTATTTTTTTCTTTTGGTAATGTTTGTTATTTTTGAATCAAAACAATAATCGTATGTTTTTGTTTCCTAATGTCTCATATTTTTCAATCAAAACACTAATCCTATGTTTTTCTTTTCGGAGTGGCTCCTATTTTTAAATCAAAATCCAATCCTATGTTTTCTTTTAGAAATGTCAACTATTTTTTTGCTTTTAATCAAAACCCTAATCTTATGTTTTATTATGGTAATATCTCCTATTTTTTAATCAAAACCCTAATCCTATATTTTCATATAATAATTTGTCATATTTTTCAATCAAAACGGTAATCATATGGTTTCTTTTCTTAATATTTACTATTTTTGAATAAAATTCTAATCCTTTGTTTTCTTATTCTAATGTCTCCTATTTTTCATTGAGAAACCTAATCCTATGTTTCCTTATTGTAGTGTCTCCTATTTTTAAATCAAAATCCTAATCATATATTTTTTCAGAATGCCTAATATATTTGAATCAAAACCCTCATCCTAGGTTATTTTTCCGGAATGCCTCCTATCTTTCAATAAAAACACCAATCCTAAGTTTTCTTTTCATAATGTCTGCTATTTATCAATTTTGAATCAAAACCAAGTCCTATATTTTTGCTTTTTGGAATATCTCTTATTTTTCAATAAAAAACCTAATCCTTTCATTTCGTTTCATAATATCTACTATTTTTTAATCAAAAACCTAAATCTATGTTTTCTTTTTAAAATGTCTCCTATTTTTTAGTTTTGAATCAAAACCATAATCTTTGTTTTCTTATCAAAATGTCTCCTTTTTTTAAAGAAAATAATAAACTATCTTTTGCTTTGGGAATCTCTACTAATTTTTAATTAAAATGCTAAATCTATGTTTTCTTTACGTAATGGCTTCTATTTTTTATTATAAATCCTAACCATATGTTTTCTTTTCGCAATGCCTCGTATTTTTTAATCATAATCCTAACCTTATGTATTCTTTTGGCAAAGTTTGTTATTTTTGAATCATGACAATAATTGTATGTTTTTCTTTCTTAATATCTCATATTTTGAATCAAAACAGTAATCCTTAGTTTTTTTTAAATGCCTCGTATTATTTTATCAAAACCCTACTCCCATATATTTTTTTTTGTAATGGCTACTATTTTGTATCGAAACCACAATCCTAAGTTTACATTTCGGAATGTCTATTATCTTTCAATCAAAACTCGAATCCTATCTTTGAAAGCCCGAATCCTGTATTTTCCGAAATGAAAACGTAGGATTAGAGTTTTGATTCAAAAACCTAATACTATGTTTTTCTTTTCAGAATGTCTCATATTTTTAAAACAAAAGCGTAATCCTATGTTTTCTTTTTAAAATGCCTCATATTAAAAAATAGGAGTCATTTTGAAAAGAAACCATAGGATTAGGATTAGGGTTATGATTGAAAATGTCCCTTAGTTTTTGGTTTTTAATTAAAACCCTAGTCCTATGTTTTCATATAGTAATGCCTCCAATTTTTAAATCAAAACTTTAATCCAATGTTTTTTTTGTAGCGTCTCCTATCTTTCAATCAAAACCCGAATCCTATGTCTACTATTTATCAATTTTATATAAAAAACTAATCCTATGTTTTCTTTCTGGAATGCCTGCTATTTTTGAATCAAAAGAATAATCGTATGTTTTTTTTTTCGGAATGTGTCGAATTTTCTAGTTTTTAAACAAAACTCTACTCCTTTGTTTGCTTTTCAAAATGCTTACTATATTATAAAATGAAACCCTAATAATATGTTTTCTTTTTGGAATGTTTCCTATTTTTTAGTTTTGAATCAAAACACTAATCTTTTGTTTTGTTCTTGGAATGTTTCCTATTTTTGAACCACAACAATAATCCTATCTTTTGTTTTGGGATTATCTGCTAATTTTTAATCAAACCCCTAATACTTTGTTTTCTTTTGGAATGGCTCCTATCTTTCAATCAAAACCCGAATTCTATGGTTTCTTTTCTTAATGTCTCAAATTTATAAGTTTTGAATCGAAACCCTAATTCTATGTTCTCTTTTCAGAATATTTGCTATTTTTTATTTTGACAATGTACGTTATTTATTAGTTTTGAAACAAAACCCTGACCTATGTTTTATTTCCGGAATGTCACCTATTTTTTAATCTAAAAAATAATCCTTTCTTTCATGAATAAGATTAGGGTTATGACTCAAATCCCTAATCCTAAGTTTTCTTTTAGGAATGTCACCTACATTTTAGTTTGGAATAAAAATCCTGACCTATGTTTTCTTTTCAGAATGTCTCTTATTTTTCAAAAACCTAACCCTTTCTTTTCTTTTAGCAATGTCTCCTATTTATCATAACATTACTGATAAATAATTGACATTAAGAAAAGAAAACATAGGATTCTGGCTTGTAATCAAAATCCTAATCCTAAATTTTTTTTTTCAAAATACCAACCATGATTTACTCAAAACCCTAATCCTATTATATTTTTTCTATTTTGAATAAAAACACTAAACAAAACCCTAATCCTAAGGTTTGTTTTGCAATGCCACCTATTTTTTAATCAAAACCCTAATCTTATGTTTTCTTTTGGGAATGTCTTCTATTTTTTTAATCATAACAGTAATTATATGTTTTATTTTGTAATGTGTTATATTTTACAATCAAAACCGTAATCTTATATTTTCTTTTAGGAATGACTCCTATTTTTGAATCAAAACTCTAATCCTATGTTTTCTTTTAGGAATGTCAGCTATTTTTGAATCAAAATTCTAATCCTATGGTTTCTTTTTGTAATGTCTGCTATTTTTGAATCAAAACTCCAATCCAATGTTTTGTTTTTCCGAAATGCCTACTATATTTGAATCAAAACAGTAATCTTATGTATTTTTGTCGGAATGTCTCCTATGTTTCTAGCAATATCCTAATCCTATGTTTTCTTTTCTTAATGCCTCCTATGTATTAGTTTTGAATCAAAATACTAATCTTCTGTTTTCTTGTCGGAAGGTCTCATTTGTTTGAATCAAACCCCTAATCCTATCTTTTGTTTTGTTAAGTTTTCCCTATGTTTTTTTCTTCCAAATGTCTCATATTTTCTAATCAAAACCATAATCCTATATTTTCTTTTCATATCAGGGGACATTTTGAAACACTAATCCTAACTTTATTTTTTAATGTCTCCTACTTTTTCAGAATGTCTATTATTTTTTAATAAAAACCCTAATCCCTTCTTTTCTTTTCAGAATGACTGATATTTTTTTACGAAAACCCTAAACTTATGTTTTCTTTTGTGAATGCCTACTATTTTTGAATCAAAACCTAATCCTATCTTTTCTTATGATAATGTTTCATATTTTTCAATCAATACCATAATAATATGTTTTCCTTTAGGAATGTCTTCTATCTTTCAATCGAAACCTGAATCCCATGTTTTCTTTTCTTAATGTCTCCCATTTATCATTTTGAATCAAAATCCTAATCCGATCATTCAAAAATAGGGTTTTTTTTTTTCGAATGTCTCATATTTTTTAATCAAAACCCTAATCCTGTGTTTTTCTCAATACCTCCTATTTTTTTAATCAAAACCCAAATCCTATGTTTCGTTTTCAAAACGCTTCATATTAAAACATATTAGGCATTCCAAAAAGAAAATATAGAATTAGGATTAGGGTTTTCATTGGTTTTCAAAATGCCTCATATTAAAAAATATTAGGTATTCCAAAAAGAAAACATAGAATTAGAATTAGGGTTTTCATTGGAAATGTCCCCTAGTAATCAATTTTTAATAAAAGAACTAATCCTATTTTTTGTTATAGTAATGTGTCCTATTTTAAATGAAAACTCTAATCCAATGTTTTATTTTTCTAATGTCTCCTATCTTTCGATCAAATCCCGAGTCCTACGTCTACTATTTATCAGTTTTCAATCAAAACCATAATCCTATGTTTTCCTTCGGTATTGGCTGCTATTTTTGAATCAAAACAATAATTGTATGTTTTCCTTTCTGAATGTGTCCTATTTTTCCATTTTGAATCAAAACTTGGCTTCTTTGTTTGTTTGTCGGAATTCATACTATATTATAAAATGAAACCCTAATAATATGTTTTCTCATTGGAATGTTTCCTATTTTTTAGTTTTGAATCAAAACCCTAATCTTATGATTTATTTTTGAATTGTTTCCTATTTTTGAACCAAAATATTAATCCTATCTTTTGTTTTGGATATGTATGCTAATTTTTAATCGAAACCCTAATCCTACGTTTCTTTCGAAATATCTCCTATCTGTCAGTCAAAACCCGAATCCTGTGTTTTTTTTTATTAATGTCTCTAATTTATCAGTTAAAAAAAACCCAAATCTTATGTTTTCTTTTTGGAATGCCTGCTATTTTTTGTTTTGGAAATATCCCCTTATTTATCAGTTTTGAATCAAAACCCTCACCAATGTTTTCTTTTTGGAATGTCTCATATTTTCAAATTAAAAAAATAATCCTTTTTTTTAATCAAAATATTAATCCTATGTTTTCTTTTAGGAATGTTACCTATATTTCGGTTTGGAATAAAAACCCCAATCTGTGTTTTCTTTTTGGAATATCTCTTACTTTTCATACACCTAATCCTGTCTTTTCTTTTAGCAATGACTCCTATTTATCATAACATTACTGATAAGTAGGAGACATGAAGAAAAAGAAAAAATAGGATTCGGGTTTTTAATGAAAAACCTATTCCTATTTTTTCTTTTTAGAATACCTACCATATTTGAATCAAAACCCTAATCCTACTATATTATTTAGTTTCGAATCAAAACCCTAATCCTATGTTTTCTTTTCGGAATGTCTCGTATTTTTGTATCAAAATCTTAATCTTAATTTTTCTTTTTGAATGCCTCCTAAGTTTTAATCAAAACCCTAATCTTATGTTTTCTTCTAGTAATGGTTGCTATTTTTTAATCAAAACCCTAATCCAATGTTTTCTTTTTGGAATGCCTACTATATCTGAATCAAAACTATAATCTTATGTTTTCTTGTCACAATGTCTCCCATCTTTCTAGCAAAACGTGCATCCTATTTGTTCTTTTCTTAACGTCTCCTATTTATTAATTTTGAATCAAAATCCTAATCTTATGTTTTGTTTACAGAATGTCACTTTTTTTTTAATCAAACCCCTAATCCTATCTTTTGTTTTGGCAATTTCTGTCTATTTTTTCTTTTTAGAATGTCTCATATTTTTCAATTAAAACCCTAATTTTATATTTTTTTTTCAGATTCAAGGACATTCTATTTCTTTTTAATAATAACTTCTCTTTTTGGAATGCCACCTATCTTTTCCGAATTTCTCCTATTTTTGAATCAAAACCCTAATTCCCTTTTTTTTCTTTTCAAAATGTCTGATATTTTTTATCAAAACTCTAAACTTTTGTTTTCTTTTGGCAATATCTACTGTTTTTGAATCAAAACTTAAAACCTATATTTTCTTTTAGTAATGCCTTCTATTTTTCAATCAATACCCTAATCCTATGTTTGCTTTTCAAAATGCTTACTATATTTTAATCAAAGTAGTATTCCTATTTTTCATTTAGGAATGTCTATTATCTTTCAATCAAAAGTCAATCTTATATTTTTTTCCCTTAATATCTTCCATTTATCATTTTTTATTCAAAACCCTAAACTTATCTTTCGAAAAAAAGTGTTTACTTTTTTGAATGTCTCATATTTTTTTAAACAAAACACTAATCCTATGTTTTTTTGGAATATCTCCTATTTTTTAATCAAAATACTAATCCTATATTTTTTTGGAATGCCTCCTATTTTTTAATCAAAACACTAATGTTATGTTTTCTTATAATAATGTCTCCGATGTTTTCTTTTTGTAATGCTCATATTTTTCAATCCAAACAGTAATTCTATGTTTTTTTTTCAGAATATCTCCCATTTAGAAGTTTTCAATAAAAAAAATAATCATATGTTTTCTTTTCGGAATGTTTGTTGTTCTTTTAATCAATACCCTATTCCTATGATTTCTTATAATAATATCTTATATTTTTAAATCAAAACCCTAATCTTATATTTTCTTTTACTAATGTTAGCAATTTTTGAATCAAAACAGTAATCCTATGTTATTTTTGTAATGTCTCATATTTTTCAATCAAAACCCTAATGCCATATTTTATTTTAGTAATGGCTCCTATTGTTCAATCAAAACGCTAATTCTATCTTTTATTTTGGGAATCTATGCTAATTTCTAATCAAAACCATAGCCCTAAGTGTTTTTTGGAATGCCTCTTATTTTTTAAGCAAAACTCTAGTCTTATGTTCTCTTTTTGGAATATCTGCTATTTTCTAATTAAAATAATAATCTTTTTTTTTCGTAATTTCTCATATTATTGAATCAATACTCAAATCCTATGTTTTCTTTTCGGATTGACTCAAATTTTTAAATCAAAACCCTAATCGTATGTTTTCTTTTTGGCATATCTGCTATTTTTGAATCAAAACTCTAATCCAATGTTTTTTTTTAATGTCTCCTTTTTTTTTGTTTTTAATCAAAACCACAATCCTATTTGTACTTATTATAATATCTCCTACTTTTCGATAAAAAGCGTAATAATATATTTTCTTTTCAAAATATCTGATATTTTTCAATCAAAACACTAATCCTATGTTTTCTTTGAAAAAAAACCCTAATTCTATGTTTTATTAGTGTAATGCCTCCTATTTTTCATTCGAAAGCCTAATCCGATGTTTTCTTATAGTAATGCCTCCTATTTTTCACTTAAAACTGCAATCGTATGTTTACTTATAATAATGTCTCTTATTTTTCAATCAAAACTATAATCCTATGTTTAATTTTCAGAATGCCTACTGTATTTGAATAAAAAGCCTAATTGATGTACTCTCCGCACGTATAGAGTCGCACACAAGTAGTAAACTGATATCTCACAAGAGGTAGGGTTGTCGAACCACAAGCATTGGACTTGAAGTACTAATCTCTCCTCTGATCTCTAGTTAAGCAAATATTGAGTTGAAGTGCTAAATGGAAAATAATTGGAAAAAGGGAAGAACATAGTGATAGGTCAGAAGGACTAGGATAGAGAATTCAATGACAAGAGAGTAATGCCCAGGGTAATTCCTATGAGCTATGGTATGTTGATTTGCTTATGTGACTACCATGTACATTCTAGAATTTTTTTTGTGTGCTGAAGAGCAATGTACAGCTATGGTTCACTCATACACCAAGTTTTGTAAGGATAAATGTGGGTTTCATACAAATCAAGTTTTGCAATCATACAATGCAACTACAACTATGGCAATCCACACACCAAGTTTTACCCAAACAAGTGTGCAAAGCAAACACATCAAGTTATGGAAACACGAGATTAAACAAAAGAATCACAAAAAACTCCGTAGATATTAGAAACAAATAGTCAAAGTATACGGAGCATCATAGTTCAATATCCCAGGGTACCATGGATGGTTAAAACCTCATGGAAATGTATAATAAGAAAGAAAAAGATACAACACTAAAGAAAGAAGACGTGACTCCCTTTTTCTCAAAATACTCTTCCAAGTTGAAGTTCCTTGATGCTAATCCCACTTTTCTTGTGTCTCTAACTCTTCCTTGGTACCCTAGAAGGTGAGGTGACCCTTGATCTTCGCTCTCATCAACGTTTTCCCGGTGGAGAGTGAAATTCGCGAACAAAAATAAGAGTGAAAACCTAGAAGCTGGAATTAAAAATGCTAATTTCGGGATCGACATAGTCTAAGCACGGTCGTTCTTAGGCCATACATCTCTTCGAGATTTTTGAGTAGCATGGTTAAGTAAATGCTTGGGATAATCAGGGGGAGAAGAACTGGTGTGCTTCTCTCATGTTGCTTTTGTGCACGACCGTGCTGAGGGTGGCATGACCGTGCTTCCCTTGATGAGAAGAAGTTCTCTTCGAGTTGAAATAATCAGTGGGAGGAGCACAGGTGTGCTTAACCTATGCTTGGCCTGAGAGCACCACTATGCTTGAATGATTACTAGGTCATCTCCAAGCTGAGATAATCAGAGGGACAGAGCACTCCAGTGCTCTTCCCGTGCTTCACTTGAATACTTAGCAGAATCATCATTCTTCACTCAAATGGTCCCCAATTTCTCTTCGCATTGCTTCGAGTCCAACAATTCTGCACACAGAATAAATATACCAAGAGTAGCACCCAAGATAAACAAAAGTGTGGTTAAGAGACAAATAAAAGAGTGAACTGAGGGTAAATAAACATGATATGAAATGCACTCATGAAATATCCCTACATTTGAATTGTTACTTGTCCTCAAGCAGACTCGCATACTAAATGAAAAGAAAGACGAGTGCCTTGCTTCCAATCTTATGAGAATGGTAAATTCTAAAACACATAGGGAACAACGGAAGTTAGTTAAACCATGAATGCTCAATAAAAAGCTACAATTTCAATTCAAGGACCATGTGTATGTGTAAAACCTTAAATTGAGTGCCCCATAGTCTTAAGGAGTCCACCGAACACCACTTGACCTTGATTACATTAAGAACTACGAGTGGTAGCTTCATACACCCATAAGATAGCCTTTTCTCCCAGTAGGTCATCAAATGTACTCTGGTAATGGCCAAAATTTGACTACACAAGAGCAGCTTTCACTCTTTTAGGGAGATAGCTCTTTCTATCATCTTTTTACAAAGTATTTACAAAGAACCTTTAGGGCATCCGCTAAGGAATCTGACTTTTGAATTTTATTTATTTTTTAAATAAAAGAATTTGGCCCTGAGTGAATGGTTATCATCCTGAAACTACTGCTTCCACAATCAGGGTACAGTGATGAAATTTTTTTTTGGTCCTCAAAGTAAAATGAGATCACAATTTTGGCTCCAATAATTACTAACACACACGCATCCACCTAGGTTTAAGAAACACCGACATATAAATCATAGATCATCATTAGCATAGCACTCATCCACAAAAACAACCATGCAATGCAATCCTCCCCCACACTTGAATGATGCATTGTCCTCAATGTAAAAATGTATGACATGCACTTCAATCCGTAGAGAACAAAACAATTAATGAGGGGGGTAATAGGACTTTCCTAAACACGGAGAGTGATGTAGCCAGTCTCAACGTGCTTGTCATTCAACTCCAAGCAACCACACAATCCATGATAAGAGCTGAAAACACAAGTGAAACTCTGCGAAATCATAAATGAAAAAGTGAAATATAACACTGAAAATAACATGGAAAAATGTCAATGTAGCACTGGACTCTCCTTGCTAACTGAGCTACAACATACACCAGGAGAAAAGAAAATAAAACAAAGAAAACAAAAATGTTGCAGTTTTCAGGATAAAAAAGGGGTGCTCTCAATTTGAGAATCATCGTCGAAGGAGGTAGTATCAGCCTCGTCCTCCTCCAAATCAGAGGTACCAACCCAATGTGATGAGTGGGGCACACAAGGAAGGAAGGCTCAGGCAACAATAGCATGCCCAAGTGTGCTACGATGTGGGTCACGCTACTCTGAACCCACTAGAATGCTGCTAATAAACATGTGACTTGCTTCGGTTGGTGGAAAGAAGCACGAGGCAGTGAAGGTGATCACAATCGAGAAGAGTTGCCCAATGGTGGACATGTAGGGGTTGTCTCATCAGAAGTGGGTAGATCCGTGGTCTTTCTAAGGTAGAACTCAGGCCCCCTAGTCGTCTAAACTCTCTATAGCATCCCTGTTGACCTAACTGACTCTAGGGTCATGGGGGCCACACAACTAACCACCCGCATTAGCGAGTGATATACGGGCCGACAAAGAGAGTTCCAATGCAGGGGTCGGTCCCTTGGCCTGAAATAGAAATAGCAACCTCGTACCCCAAATAAATGTGGAACCCATCCACCATACTCCACAGAAAGTCAAAGTCGCGGTGGCTAACTACTCCAGTACTGTCGCCATGGCCAATAAAAGTGTGGCTGAGTAGAAAGTGCATATTTAAGGCTGGAGAACGGAGGATAGTGGCCTTAGTCCGACGAGGGTCATATGCCGATGCTATGCTCAACCGTCTCCAAGCATCATCTAATGACTCCTTGGCAAGTCGGGATGTTAATAGTGCATCGTAGGGGCAGGGTCCAGTTGAAATCAACATCATAAAGGCCCAAGTAAATGGAGAAGTTTATAAGGGTCATTCAGTGCATCACACCTAACACCTGGAACTGGATATAGTCGGCTCTATGGAAGATGATGGTACCATGTGATAACTCGAATGTGGCTAACACCTCAAGTGGTAACTGCTTGTAGGTGTTATCGGTAATTTGAAATAGTTGTCACAGTGCCCGTACACTCAATAACTGTTAGATCTTTATCTTGAGATCCACCTTACAAGGACATCCCAAACAATCTCTCTCGATTCACCAAAAATGGTGGCGAGAGAGACGTGTATAGTGCTCCTGATGCGCCTGCATATGGAGGCTAGGTCGGTAATCCGCGCTAGCAATAGATGTGTCAACCCTATGCCTCTTAGAAGGCCTGGAAACAATATGCTTCCTTGGCATGATCTGTAAAGGTTAAAACAATGAAAATAAGTACAACGCCAAAGAAACAAGGTGAGCACGGTCGTGCTAATAGCACTTTGACTGTCCTCAGCATGAAAGTTTAATGAAAAACCAAAGTGCACGACCATGATCCTTAGAGCACAGCCGTGCTTCTGTGCAGTCATCATCCCGATGAGAGTTTGCCTTTCCGTGATATAGAAATCTTGACGGCCGCCATGTCTAGAAAATTTTATTCTTCCATCATCTCCTTCACAACATCATCATCAGGAGGGTCAACATCCAACAACTCAGAGAGCTTATCTTTCATGTATGTTTTCTGCATGAATTCAGAGACAACATCATTAACAACGTCAACAAAATAGCTTGTGTCATTGAAATCCATTGTGTGTCTCATACAATCTTGGAGCTTAAAGACGGTTTCTTCTTCACCCACTCGACGCACCATTCGACCATCCTTGATATCGATAAGAGTTTTTGAAGTTGCTAGGAATGGCCTTTCCAAAGATTAATCGCACTTCCACCTTGTCATCAACATCGAGAATGATGAAATCAACCAGAAAGATAAACTTGCCCACCTTAACCAGGTCATCTTCAAGTATACCCATTCGTTACTTGATGGACCTATCTGCCAAATGTAGAGTCATGGTGCTAGGTTTCGGTTCTCTAAGTCCAAGTTTTGGAAAAATCTTCTAGGGCATGAGGTTGATGCTCGCCCCAAGATCAGCAAGAGCCTTTTCATCTACAAACCCCATATTGTGCAAGGGACAACGAATCCCTCTGGATCTTTTTCCTTCTTAGGAAGCTTGTCACAAATCAACACCAAACATTCTTCAATGAGTGTCACTAAAGACACTTTTTCCAATTTCCTCTTGTTTGTGGGAAGTTCCTTCAAGAACTTAGCATACCTCAGCATCTGAGCAAGAGCTTGAACAAATAGGACATTAATATGTAGAGTCTTGAACACATCAAGGAATTTTCTGTATTGATCTTTCTGCTGATCCTTCTTTATTTTCACAGGGTAAAGGAGCTTTGGTTAGCACTCTAGTAGTACACTATTCTCCTTACTCTGTTCCACTACTTTTTCTTTCAACTCAATCAGGGCCTCAAGATCAATGTTAACAATGGGGCCAACTTTCTCCAATTCGAGCTCGTTCTCTGCAGGGCTTGGAAGCTATTTTCCACTCCTCAAAGTGACACCCTTCAGTGATTCCTTCGGGTTTACAACTGTGTTGCTCTGAAGTGACCCTGGGAGTCTTTCCTCTATTAGTTTGGATATTTGGGCCATTTTGTGCTCAAGATTCCTCACCATAGCATTAGTGTTCCTCATCATCTCCTCATGACCCAACAAGAGAGTTTTAGTACTCTTGATGACTCGGCCCATCAAACTAGTGAGTTCATTGGAAGGTTCCGAGGATGAAGAGGATGGTGATTGTTGTACACTCTGAGGTGGAGGATTATGCTATGTTGTTGTACCACTTGCACTTATCCTGATTGGCTCCATGAAAAATTTGGATGGTTCCTCCATCCAACATTATATATGTTGCTGTACGAGTCATTCTAATAGCGACAATTCTGCCCGACAAAATCTACTTGTTCCATCTGCCCTGTAGCCGTATTAGAAGGAAAAGGATAGCCTAGCTCACTCGGTGGTCCATAATTATCACAAGGAGGACTAGGAACTAAAACCGTGGAGATAGATTGCATGGCATTTAACTACTTGGTGATTTCTTTAACTTGTGCTGGTTGCCTTCAATTGGTACTTACTTGGTAAATGCCGGTTGCCTTCACCGATCTAATCCTTTCAGAGCTCCATTGATAACCATTATTTCATATTTCTTCAATTAGAGTATATGCCACACTTGGTAGTTTATTGCAGAGAAATCCACCAAAGGTTGCGTGATGCGCTTATCGCAATTGTACTGGTCGCAACCAAGTAGTAATGTGATACACAATGAAGTGTAGGTTTGTCGAACCACAGGGAACTGTACTCAAAGTACTAATTGATCTTCTGATTTCTAGTAAAACACAAGGAGAGTGATTGAATCAAGAAACAATAAAGATAAGAAAAAATGGTGGAAATAGTAGGAGATTAGGATCGAGTGTTTCAGTAATAGAGAGTAATGCCCTGGGGTGATCCCTAAGACAATTGCAAGCTATCTTGCCCTAAGTGCCTACCAGGTACATTCCAATGATCCAAGTGTGCGCTCACAAGCAATGTTGCATCTATGGGTTCTCAAATACATCGAGTTTTACTAAGATAACTGTGCGTCTCTTGCTAAACAAGCTACACACCGAGTTTTACCCTAACAATTGTGCAAATCAAACACATTGAGTTATGCAAACACAAGATTAAACATAAGAATCAAATAGAACTCCCTAGAAAAAATAGAAAAAAGAGTTTAAGCAATACAAATCATCTAAGTTCTCAAACCCTAGGGCACTATAGCCAGTTAGCCCTTCATGGGCGGGTACAACAAGGAAGAAATGATAAAAGAATAATAAGAGGAAGGCATGACTCCCTTCTTTGCTCAAGATGTCCCTCCTTGCTAAGCTCCATGAGCTAAACCCACCTCTCTTGGTGCCTCCAACTCATTCTTGTTCTCCTTAGGTGGTGTGGTGAAGCTTGATCTTCGATGTCATCAATGTTCCCCATGTGGAAAGTAGAGTCCCCAAACAAAGATGAGATGAAACACTAAAATCTGGAGTTAAAAAGTCAAATTTGCGGCCCTACACGGTCTAGATACATTCGTGTACAACTCGTCTACTTTTATGGGAATTCTTTGAGTGAAACAACTGAGATTTGCAGTGGCAATTGCATGGCCGTGTGACATCCGTGTCAGCTGTAGTACGACAGTGTAACAAGCACCATGCCCGTGTCACTTATGAAGAGAGTTTCCTAAGATTTGCAGCACCACCGACACGGGCATGCAGTGACCATGTTTTATCTGAGACACTCCCGTGTTAGGATTCTGCTAGCTTGCTCTCCAGGGTGAGAAAATTAGTGGATTGGACGTCCATGTTCTGCTGATGTTCAGCTTGTTCTATTCCCTTGGTCAATAAACACATACGATTCACACTCAGATTCACTCTAATTGATTCCGGACCGAGATTCCTGCACAATGAACATTATACCTTGAATAGCAACGATTATACACAAAAATATGCTCAAAGATGGCTAAAAAAATAGAGTAAAGGGCATGAAAACATGATATGTAATGTACTAATCATTGTATCAAGCAACTGCTTGGTGGCGTTATTCAATCCATTATAAAAAATTTGGATTTGCATTCATTCAACAATCCCATGCTGTGGACATTTCTTCAGCATTTCCTTGTACCTCTCCAAGTGTCGAACAAGGATTCTGACTAGATTTGCAAAAAAAAAAAAAAATATCACTCAACTCAGTAATCTTAGCTGAAGGAAAGTATCTTGCAACAAAAGTTTCATAAACCAGTTCCCATGTGGTAAGAGACCCAGATTGAAAGGAACTTAGCTGCTGTTTAGCCCTTCCTAGCAATGTGAATGAAGGAGTCTCGGGCGAACCGCATCCTCAGACACATTGCTCACCTTATAAGTATCGCAAACTTCCATGAAGTTCCTGAGGTGCTCATATGGGTCTTCGTCCTAGAATCTATCAATTGACACACACGTTGCACCAATTGGATGAAATTTGGCTTTAATTCAAAATTATTTTCTCCAAGAAGAGGATGAACTATGTTTGACACTACTCCCTCCAAATGTGGCCAGGAAAAATCGGATATACTTTGTTGTTGATTTCCAGCCATCTCTTTTTCTTGTTGACCCACTTCCACACTGACTCAAATTGATTTTTCTGATTCTTCTTCTGAAGTTCTTTTCAACTTCTAGATCAAGGAACACCAATGGAGAAGAAGTGCTTCCACAAGTCATACAAATGTGCCTATGCACACAGAATAGGATAGTGTAAGTTTAAAAGAATATAAAGAATGAAAATGAATATAAAGCTAAAATGATGAACGCAAAAAGAAGGAAACAAATATTCACAAGTATAGACAATATCAATAAGCCACAATACCATAATTGAAATTTTCATAAAAGTTGCCAGTCTCCAGCAACGGCGCCAAAAACTTGATGCACTCAAGTAGTAAAGTGATACCCTACAAGGGGTAGGGTTGTTGAACCACAAGAACTGGACTTAAAGTACTAATCTCTCCTATGATCTTTAGTCAAGCAAAGATTTAGTTAAAATGCAGAACGGAAAATAATAGGAAAAAGGGAAGAACAAAGTGATAGGTCAGGTGAACTAGGATCAAGAATTCAACGACAAGAGAGTAATGCTTCGTGACAATTCCTATGACCTATAGTATGTTGATTTGTTACGAATGCCTACTAGGTACACATAATAGAAAATAGGGGTTGAAATAAAATATTGAAAGTAAACAAACCAAAATGCCAGTGAAGCATGGGACTCCCCTTGCCACTGGACTAAATAGTACAAAGTACAACAAAAGATAAAAAAAACAGAAAATGCTAAAAATAAAAATAAAATAAGTAGACACTGTCATCAACAATCAAGGTGTGGCGCTGCCATCATGTGAGTCACCGTCAGACTGAGACTCATCATCTGAATGAGAATAAAAAAATGCAAGTGCAATAGGGACCACTGTGGGTGGAGCAGAAGGACCAATGGTATCTGAGGAAAGAGGATGTGACGGGCGCTCAGGGGGCATTGGCTCGAGTGATAGGCAAACACCCAAGTGTTTGGCAATGCGGGTCACACTCCTCTGTAGCAAGTGGAATGCGGTTGACGAACAGGTGATCGAACCAGGCTACCGAGAAGAAGTGTGATGCGGTGACGATGAGCGCGGGCGAGCAAAGGTGCGTGGCTGAGAAGATGATGGTGCGGCAGCCTTAGGGGTCAGTGGATAGGAACTACGACGAACCCAAAACTCTATCCCCCGGGACATTTGAATCCGACGTAGCATCCCCATGGATTGCAATGTCTCAATAGTAATGGGGGCTACACCACCGACCACATGCATCCTTCTGGTGCCCTGAAGAATAACCATATGTCGCACCAGACAGGTGATGTACGAGCTGACAAATAGTACACCAATGTGGGGTTTCGTCCCCTAGCGAGAGATGGATACTGCGATCTCGTAGCCTAGGTGCAGATAGAACCCATCCACCATACTCAATAAGAAGTCAAACTAGCGCAAACTAATAATTCCCGTACTTTCACTGCACCCTTGTTACCATGTGGCTGAGTAAAAAGTGCACATATCATAGCGCAGGTGAGCGAAGTGCAGTAGCTTTAGTTTGGCGGGGGTCATAGTGTGGCACAGTGCTCAAGCACCTCCAAGCATCCTCAATAGACTCCCTAGTCAGTCTATGTCAGTAGGTCATTGTAGGTCGGGGTTTGAGTGAAGTCGGTATCGTACACTCCCAAGTGAATGGAGAACTCGGTGAGGCTCATTTGATGCAAGGTACCGAAGACCTAAAACTGTATCAAGTCGGCCTGATGAAAGGCGATAGTGCCATGGAATAGCTTGAATGTGGCCAAAACCTCGAGCCCCAACTGATCGTATGTGGTATATGATCATAAACAACCACCTCCATGCTCCAGCACTGAATAACTGCTGAATTTACACTTCCAGCACTACCTCTCGGAGCACATCCCAGTTAATTTCCCTCGACTCACTAAATCAACGACGAGATAGACAATAATAACGGTCCTGGTGCGCCAGGGTGTGGAAGCGGAGACTATGATCAGCGTTGCCGAAAGATGAATCACACCCGTGTGTCCCTTGGACAGCCTGGCAACAACAGATTTTTGAGGCATTATCTACAATGGATAACACGAGAAGAATCATTATAGGCAACTTAGAAAATAGGGAAGGGACACTTCCATGCTAAGGAAGGCCTGACCATGTCACCCAAAATGTGAATAAAACATGAACACTAGGGGAACACGGGCGTGTCCAATGTGACATGCCTATATCACAAATGGTCGTCTTCCCTAGTGAGGTTGCTGTGACCTCATAACTTCACAACAACACCGTTTCATAGAAAATGTGAAGATCTATGCACAAAGGTGTGTAGTAAGCTTGATAAGCAAGCATGATAGATAATACAAGCCTTAGATCTATGAAATGGGTAAAGATTCAAAGCCATACCTCATTCAGAGAAGGAGAAAGAAAAGGGAAACACACTAAGTGGGAGATCAGTAAAGGAATCACCTTGTTTCGTGATGATTTAAAGGCGAGGAGGAGGAAAAGTGAATGGTTGGGAGGTGAAGAGATTCTCAGGGATGAAGAGTCGTGGAGGCTAGGGTTTCTTCTCCACGATCAAAGTAATAGTTGCATCCCAAAGGGCCCAGTCTCACACACCCCTAACACGCCATGCCCCTGTGTGTGCAGTAGATATGAGGTGAACACACCCGTGTCAAACATGTGTCCCAACCCATGAAGATTACAGAAAAAGTTTACCAAATTCGTAAGGGTTGTGACACGGTCTTGTAATGTGTGCCCTAGCCATGTTCGTGACCTCACATGCCCGTGTCCACCCAGTGCTCATCCTGAGAAACTAGAAAATTCAAAACTTGTAATGATGAGTGGCACGAACACACCCGTGTTAAGCCTGAAAATTTCCAAGATAGACAATTCCTACTCTGAAAACTTGTAAAAATGTAACAAAGATTAATCCGCATAAAACATGTCTAGCAACAGGACCATGGCAAAGATTACACTATGAAAATTGACCACAAGAATCTGAAAACAAAAACTAACAAACAAAAGAAACTATTGACAAAGGAAAATAAAATGAACACACAAGAACAAGAAAACTTGGGTTGCCTCCCAAGAAGCGCTTGTTTACGTCTCTAGCTTGACATACCTATTTGGTGCTTAAGGAGGTTCATGTAATCGGGACCTCATTCAGTCACCTGGACAACAACAACAAGTATAAGGAAGTAATGAATCAATTAAACTACTCTCACCAAAGGTCCATGAATGCGTTGGTCTTGGTATATTAGTTTCCTTTGGTGATGTTGTTGCCCTTTTCTTCTTTGTGAGCACCTTGCGCTATTGCTTCGCTGCATAGGAAAGCTTATTCATTGGAGATGGTGGAGGTGATACACTCTTTACCACTGCCAACTCCAAACAAAGTAGCTCTTCCTCAACATCCTCATCGTTCGGGGGATCAGTCCCCAAAAGCTCCGATAGCTCATCCTTCATGTAAGTTTCCTGCACAAAATTAGTCACGATATCATCAATAACATCCAAGAAATAATAAGTGTCATCAAAATCCATCGTGTGACTCATGGAATCCTTGAGCTTGAAAATGACTTCTTCTTCACTCACACGGAGCGTTATCCGACCATCCTTGACATCAATCATCGCTTTTGAAGTCACAAGGAATGGCCGGACCAGAATCAGAGGCACCTCCACCTTGTCACCAATGAGAAAGTCCACAGGAAAAAAAACTTGTTCACTTTGACCAATATATCCTCAATGATCCCCCAAGGTTGCCGAATGGACCTGTTGGCAAGCTGTAGAGTCATGGTGATCGCTTTGGGCTCTCCAAGCCCCAATTTCTAAAAAATCTTATAGGGCATAAGATTGATACTTGCCCCATTATCTGCAACAGCCTTCTTATCAACTAATCCCCCAATTGTGCATGGAACAATGAACCCGCAGGGGTCCTTCTCCTTCTTGGGGAGCTTGTTACTAATTAAGGCCGAACATTCTTCACTAAGTGTTACGGAAGACACTTCTTCCAATTTTTTGTTGTTTGTGAGTAGTTCTTTAAAAAACTTAGCATACTTCGGCATCTGAGATCTTTAACGAATGGGACATTGATGTACAATGTCTTGAACATGTTGAGGAACTTTTTGTACTGCTCATCTTGCTCATCTTTCTTGATTTTCACTGGGTATAGGAGCGTCGATTGGTACTCTAACATTGGGCTCTTCTCCTTACCCGGTTCCTTAGTAGTTTCCTCTCCATTCGAGCTCTCAACATCCAAAACAATGATGGGGCTAGTATGTTCCTCTTTATGTTCCTTCTCTATAGGGCTTGGGAAGTGGTTTCCACTGCTCAATTGCACACCCTTTAGAGATTCTTTGGGGTTCACCATTGTGTTGCTCATAAAGGAACCCAAAAGTCTTTTCTCCAATAACTTAGACATCTGGGTCATTTGATGCTCAAAATTCCTCACTGTTGCATTAGTGTTCTTAATCATCTCCTCATGGCTAGCAAAACGGGATTCGGTGCTCTTGATAATCTTGGCCATCATGCTAGTGAGGTCGGGCAGTGGTTCCGAGGATGATGAGGAGGGCGGTGGATGTACTTGGTGGTGGAAAAGCGTGTTGGGGTTGTTGTGCCCCCTGTCTATGTCTTAACTGATTCCAAGAGAAGTTAGGATGGTTCCTTCATCCCGGGTTATAAGTGTTGCTATATGGGTTGTTTTGGAATCAATGTTTTCGCCCCACATAGTCAACTTGCTCTACTTGCCCCGTACTCAGATTGGTTGATGAAGGACAAATCATCTCACCAGAAGGAACCCAATTGTTGCAAGACGGTCTAGAACTAGAGAAAGGAGATTTCATTGCATCTGGCCGCTTAGCGATTGCCTCAACCTATGCCACAAGGGTGGTGATGGCATCCACTTGATAAATACCAGTAGACTTCACCGATTTGCTTCGTTTTACACTCTATTGGTAGCTATTGCTTACCATTTCTCAATAAGAATAAAGGCGGCACTCGGTTGCTTGTTGCAAAGTGATCCTCCCGCGGCGGCATCAAGTATTTGCTTGGTGGCGTTACTCAACCCATTGTAAAAAATATGAATTTGCATCCATTCCACAATCCCCATGAGGTGGGCAATTCCTCAACGACTCTTTGTATCTCTCCCAAGTGTCATACAAGGATTCTGACTCACATTGCTAATAAAAGGAGATGTCACTCCTCAACTTTGTAATCTTTGCCAAGGGGAAGTATCATGCAAGAAAAATATTGGTAACTTGCTTCCAATTTGTGAGAGACCCCGAAGGTAAAGAGTTGATCCACTGCTTGGCTCTCCCTCTCAAAGTAAATGGGAACAACCTTAAATGGATGGCCTCCTTAGTGACGTTGTTCATCTTGCAAGTGTCACAAATTTCCAAATACTTCCTAAGGTGCTCATACGTGTCCTCATCTTGAAAACCATCAAACTAACATTCCTGGTACACCCATTGAATCATGTTCGGTTTCAATTTAAAATTATTGGCTACAATAGGCGTTCTAATAATACTTGACCCTGTTCCATCAAAATTCAGTCGGGCAAAATCTGAGATGCTTTGTTGTTAAATATTGGCCATCTCTTCTTCTTGAATCACCTCAACACTGACCTCAACTGAACCTATCTCACTCAGATTAATCTGTCTAACTCTTCTTCTGAAATTCTATTCTACTTCAGGATCAGGGTTTAGTAATGGGGATGATGTGCTTCCACAGGTCATGCAAGTATGTCTGCGCATAATGTAATCAAATATAAGCTAGCAGGAATATGAAGAACAAGAACAAAATTGAAACAAAGAATAGTTAAACAAATAATTGAGAACAACAAATACTCACAAAAATGCAAAGTATTCACAAACTAGATCACCAAAGTCATAATGTCGCTAAGAGTGACTAGTTCCCCTGGCAACGGTGCCAAAAACTTAATGCACTTACCGCAAGTGTACGGGTAGCAAGGCAAGTAGTAAAGTGATACCTAATGAAGGGTAGGGTAGTCGAACAATATGGAATTGTACTTAAAGTACTAATTGATCTTCTGATGTCTAGTAAAACACAAGGAGAGTGATTGAATCAAGAGATAATAAAGATAAGAAAAAATGATGGAAATCATAGGAGATTAGGATCGAGTGTTTCAGTAGTAGAGAGTAATGCCCCAAGGTGATCCCTAAGACTATTGCAAGCTATCTTTCCCTAAGTGCCTACTAGGTACATTCCATTTATCCAAGTGTATGCTCATAAGAAATGTTGCATCCATGGGTTCTAAAATACACCAAATTTTGCTAATATAACTTTGCGTCTGACACGACCCCTTGGGTGTATCCCACAAGTGCACGGGTTTGTCAAAGTAATAATATTACCCTGGTGAGTGGTAGTCGAATCCATAGGGAAAAGGGATCAAAGACACAAGTAATTGCTATTTAACTAATGCGAATACGGAAAGTGAGGATAGAATCAATGTGTGGTGTAGAAGAAATTATAAAAAGCAAGAAATAAAATAGAAAGATGAAAGGTAAGAGAGTGCAAGTAGACGTAAATAGGGAAGGACAAGCAATGAGTGAAGTAGGGTACCCGAACAAGCTACCCCTAGGACTTAGTGCAAGACAATGCTATTATACTTTCCTATTGATGTTAATTGAGTCGAGGATATCCTTAAACACACGGTCCCAAACCTAAGGTCAACCGTGACTAACCCTAACACTATGCCCCGACATTAGGTTTTCACTACGACCCTTGACTCTCGTTGACCTGTCAACTTAGCCCTAGGGGAGTTAAGCCCCAGCACTAGGATTCACTTCAACCCTTCACTCTGTTGCTCGTGAAACTAAGCCCTAGGGGAGTTAAGCCCCAGCACTAGGATTCACTTCAACCCTTCACTCTGTTGCTCATGAAACTAAGCCCTAGGGGAGTTCCTCTCCTATCACTTCCACTCTATCTTGACCGCTAAGAAATCATGGAACACAGAGGTAGGGAGAATCACAACGGAGGGGAAAGGGGACGTTCCGCTACCTCACGACTCACCCTCTCAACCCTCTTCAATCTTAAGTAGTCTAACCCTATAGGAATTGTCACACCTCTAAAGGATAACCTAGATTGTTCTCAACCCTAGTGTCACGGCTAAGGGAAAACAATTACAAGAAGCAATTAAGATTGAAACTCGAATTTATTCATCAATAATGGAAAAGCATAATAACAATGTCATAAAAACAAAATAATCCTAGGGCTTACAAGTCCGAATATCCACAAGGGGTTTAGCTCCTCATGGAGCTATACAAATCCATCAAAATATAAAAGTGAAAACAAATTGAAAGCATCGATGAAAATCCCCTTGCGTATGGTGTGGTCGTGGTCTTGTGCGGCCGCTCGACGTCGATGATGATGCCAATGATGCATTTCGATCCTCCACAAAAGTCCTCTCCAAACCCTAGCCACAACCCTCCAGAAGTTGGGAAAAATATTGGCAAAAAGATGTGTAAAAAAGTCTCCAAAATGGGCTTTTATAACGTAAAGTCGCGGCTTTAAATCGGCTGAATCGGGATTTCACACGGCTGTGTGGAATTTCCACACACCCGTGTGAAGTTGCTGGAATGCTAATTTTTGGCCGAAAGTGAACAGTAACTTGCTACATTATTTTCCTGCAGTAACTTGCTGCAGTGCTGCTACATTAGCTCGCTATTACTTCAAATCTCCTTATTGGCGAAGTTCTCCTAAGCTACACGAGTTAGACTTATTGTGAATGTGACTGTCCTTGTGCCCCTCCAAAGGAGATTGGCACACACTCACAAGTCTAGGCTCGTGCCTTGTTCCTTGCTTTGTCCGAAAACTCCCCAACAATGGCAAACACGATATAACTTTGTCCTTCTTCTTCAAATTAGCTCCACAAACCTACAATGCACAAAAGCACGCAAATGCACACAATATAGTAATAAAATCTGATAAAAGAGATGCTCATTGTAAGATAATAACGTTTCGCGGTACTATAACATAAGCACTTATCAGCGTCTCCTTCTAAACGAACTACGCACTGAGTTTTACCCTAACAGCTGTAAAAATCAAACACATCAAGTTATGCAAACACAAGATTAAACACAAGAATCAATAGAACTACGTAGAACAAATAGAAACATGTGCTTAAGCAATACAAGTCATCTAAGTTCTCAAACCCCAGGGCACTATGGCCAGTTAGCCCCTCATGGGCGGGTACAACAAGGAAGAAATGATAAAAGAACAACAAGAGGAAGATATGACTCTCTTCTTTGCTTTAGATGTCCCTCCTTGCCGAGATCTATGTGCTAACCCCACCTCTCTTGGTGCCTCCAACTCATCCTTGGTCTCCTTAGGTGGTGTGGTGAAGCTTGATCTTCAATCTCATCAATGTTCTCCTAGTGGAGAGTAGAGCCCCCAAACAAAGATGAGATGAAACCCTAAACTCTAGAGTTAAAAAGGCAGATTCGGGGCCAGACATGGTTTAGACACGGTCATGTTCAGCTCGTGTACTTTTATGGGAATTCTCTTAGTGAAACTCCTGAGATTTGCAGTGGTAACTGCATGGCCCTACGACATCTGTGTCAGCTGGCGCACACGCTGTAACAAGCACCGTACCTGTGCCACTTCTAAAGGAGAGTTTCCCGAGATTTATAGTACCACAGACACAGGCGTGCAGTGACCATGTTCTGCCTGGGATACTCCCGTGTCAGGATTCTGCTAGCTTGCTCTGTAGGCTGGGAAGATCAGTAGATTGGGCACTGCCATGTTCTGCCAGTGTTTAGCTTGTTTTTTTTTCCCATGGTCAATAAACACATACAATTCACACTCAGATTCACTCTAATTGATTCGACCCTGAGATTCCTGCACAATGAACATTATAACTGGAATAGCAAAGATTATACACAAAAATAAGCTCAAGGACAACTAAATGAATAGAGTGAAGGACATCAAAACATGATATAAAATGCACTAATAATTGCGTCAAGCAACTTCTTGGTGGCATTATTCAGTCCATTATAAAAAATTTTAATTTGCATCCATTTAACAATCCCATGTTGTGGACATTTCTTCAGCATTTCCTTGTAACTCTCCAAGTGTCGTACAAGGATTCTGACTAGATTTTCCAAAAAAAAAGGAGATATCACTCAACTTTGTGATCTTAGCCGGAGGAAACTATCTTGCAACAAAAGTTTCATAAACCAGCTTCCATGTGGTAACAGATCTAGATGGCAAGGAACTTAGCCATTATTTAGCCTTTCCTAGCAATGTGAATAAAGGAGTCTCAGGCGAACCGCATCCTCAGACACATTGCTCGCCTTATAAGTATTGCAAACTTCCATGAAGTTCCTGAGGTGCTCATATGGGTCTTCATCCTAGAATCTATCAAATTGACTTCAATTCAAAATTACTTTCTACAACAGGTGGATGAACTATGCTTGACACTACTCTCTCTAAATTTGGCCGGGCAAAATCGGATATACTTTGTTGTTGATTTCCAGCCATCTCTTCTTCTTGTTGGCCCACTTCCACATTGATTTCAACTGACCCCATCTAACTCAAATTGATTTGTCTGATTCTTCTTCTAAAGTTCTTTTCAACTTCTAGATCAAGGATCACCAATGGAGAAGAAGTGCTTCCACAGATCATACAAATGTGCCTACATACACAGAATAGAACAGTGTAAGTTCAAAAGAATATAAAGAATGAATGAAAATGAATATAAAGCAAAAACGATGAACGCAAAAAGAAGAAAACAAATATTCACAAGTATAGACAATATCAACAAACCAAAACACCATAAATCAAATTTTCCTAAAAGTTGGCATTCTCTAGCAACGGCGCAAAAAACTTGATGCACTCAAGTAGTAAAGTACTAATCTCTCCTTTGATCTCTAGTCAAGCAAAGATTTAGTTAAAGTGCAGAATGGAAAATAATAGGAAAAAGGAAAGAACAAGGTGATAGGTCAAGCGGACTAGGATCGAGAAATCAACAACAAGAGAGTAATGCCTCATGACAGTTCCTATGAGCTATAGTATGCTGATTTGCTTCCAATACCAACTACGTACATTACGGGATTCTTTTGTGTGCTCAAGAGCAGTGTTACAGCTATGGTTCACTCATACACAAAGTTTTGCTAGGATAACTATAGGTTTCATACACATCAAGTTTTGCAATCACACAAGGCAACTACAACTATATCAATCCACACACCATGTTTTACCTAAGCAACTTTGCAAAGCAAACACATCATGTTATCCAAACACAAAATTAAACAAAATAATAATAATAAAAAACTAAGTAGTCATTAGAAACAAATGTTCAAAGCATATGAAGCATCATAGTTCAATGTCCCAAGGCACCGTGGATGGTTAGCCCCTCATGGAAGTGTATAACAAGGAAGAAAAGGATACAACACTAAAGAAAGAAGACATGATTCCCTTCATCTCAAAATACTATTCCTAGTTGAAGTTCCTTGAAGCTAATCCCACTTCTCTTGTATCTTCAACTCATCCTTGGTATCCTAGAAGATGTGGTAAAGCTTGATCTTCACTCTCATCAACACCTACAGGGTGGAGAGTGAAATCCCTGAACAGAGATAAGAGTGAAACCCTAGAAGCTGGAGCGAAAAAGGTTTATTTCGTTCTCGACACGGCCTAAGCATGGCCATGCTTAGGCCGTGCTTCTCTTTGACATTTCTGAGTGACATGGTTGAGTGAATACCTGGGATAATTAGGGGGAGAAGCACGGTTGTGCTTCTCTAGTGTTGCTCTTGTGCACAACCATGCTAAGGGCTTCATGACCATGCATCCAATTATAAGAAAAAGTTATCTTCGAGCTGAAATAATCAGTGGGAAGAGCATGAGTGTGCTTAACCCGTGCTTGGAATGAGAGCACCCCCATGCTTGAATGATCACTAAGTCATCTCCAAGCTGAAATAATTAAGGGGACAAAGCACGTCTGTACTCTGCCCATGCTTCAGTTGAACACTTAGTAGAATGATTATTCTTCACTCAAACGGTCCTCGATTTCACTCCACATTGCTTCGAGCCCAGCAATTCTGCACACAGAATAAATATACTTGTAGTAGCACCGTAGATAAACAAAAGTGTGCTTAAGAGACAAGTAAAAGAGTGAATTGAGGGTAAATAAACATGATATGAAATGCACTCATCACTAATCAATGTTTTCTTTCCGGAATATCTCCTATCTTTCAATCAAAACCTGAATAGTATGTTTTATTTTGTTAATTTCTCATATTTATCAGTTTTGAATTAGAACACTAACCTATGTATTATATTCAGGATGCCCACCATTTTTCAAATCAAAACCTAATCCTTTTTTTCTTTTCGGAATTTATGATATTTTTTAATCAAAACATTAAGCCTATGTCTTTTTTCGCAATATGTCCTATTTTAATTTTTCAATGAAAACCATAATCTTTTGTTTTCTTTCCAAAATGTCTATTTTTTTAAAATCAAAACCCTAATCCTATCTTTTGTTTTTGGAATCTCTTCTAATTTTTAATCAAAACCCAAATCCTATGCTTACTTTTCGTGATGTCTCCTATTTTTGAAATTAAATCCTAATCCTATGTTTTGCTTTTAGAATGCCTCCTATGTTTGGATCAAAACCATAATAATCTATTTTCTTTTTGGAATGCATGCTATTTTTGAATCAAAACACTAATCCCATGTATTTAATCTAGTAATTTCTCCTATCTTACAATCAAACCCCAAATCATATATTTTCCTTTTGGAATGCGTAAAATATTTGAATCAAGACCCTAACCATATGTTTTCTTCTCATAGTGTCCCCTATTTAGCAAACCAAACCCGAATCCCATGTTTTTAACTCAATGTCTCCTATTTATCAGTTTTGAATCAAAATGGCAACCTATGTTTTTTATTCTTAATGTCTCCTATTTTTTAATAAAAACTTAATCTTTTCTTTTATTTTTGGATTATCTGCTATTTTTTAATCAAAACCCTAAGCCTTTGTTTTGTTTTTGGAATGTGACCTATTTTTTAGTTTTGAATCAAAACACTAATCCTATGTTTTTTTTTTCAGAATGCCTCATATCTTTTAATCAAAATCCTAACCCTAAGATATTTTTTTTGCAATGCCTCCTATTTTTTAATCAAGACCCTAATCTTATGTTTTTTTTTTTGGAAATGTATCCTATTTTTAAATCAAAACAATAATCCTATCTTTAATTTCATAATATCTCATATTATTCTATTTTTGGAAATGTATCCTATTTTTAAATGAAAACCCTAATCATATGTTCTTTTTTTCCTCCTGGAATAGCTAATATTTTTTAATCAAAACCCTAATCTTATGTTTCTTTTCTTGGAATGTCTGTTACTTTTGAATCAAAACAATAATCATATGTTTTCTTGTTTTAATAGCGGCTATTTTTCAACGAAAACCCTAATCCTATGTTTTTTTTTCGTAATTCCTCCTATTTTTAAAGTCAAGACCCTCATCTTATATTTTCTTTAAGGAATGTCTCCTATTTTGTAATCAAAACAATAATCATATGTTTTCTTTTTGTAATGCTTCATATTTTTTAATCAAAACCCAAATCCTGTCTTTTTTTTTTAATGCCTCATATTTTTCAATCAAAACACTAATCTTTTTTTTTCTTCTGGGAATGTTTGCTATTTTGAATCAAAACAATAATCTTATTTTTTTTTCTTTTCGTAGTTTCTCATATTTTTTAATCAAAACCCTAATTCTATGTTTTCTTTTTGGAATGGTTCCTCTTTTTAAATCAAAACGCTAATCATATATTTTTCTTTGTGTCATGTCTGTTATTTTTGAATCAATACTCTAATCCTATGTTTTTTTTTTCCACATGTCCCCTATTTTTGGTTTTTAATCAATACCCTAATCCTATGTTTTCTTATGGTAATATCCCCTATTTTTTAATGAAAACCCTAATCCTATGTTTTTTTTTTTTTTGAAATTTCTCATATTTTTCTATAAAAACCATAATCATATGTTTTCTTATAGTAATGTCTCATATTTTTCATTCAAAAGCATAATTGATGAGGGCATTTCATATCTGTTTATTTATCCTCAATTCACTCTTTTTGCTTCTGTTTTAAGCATACTTTTTTAATACTTCAGGTGCTACTCTGGGTATATTTGTTCCTTGTGTAGAATTATTGGGCTCGAAATAATTTGGATTGAAATTGGGCATTAAATGGGAAAAGAATAAAGATTTTACAAAGTGTTCAAGTGATGTATAGGTAGAGCACTGTCGTGCTCTGTCCTCCTGATTATTTTAGTTTGGAGATGACCTAGTGACAATTCAAGCAAATGGGTGCTCTCAGGCCAAGCACGGGCTCAGCTCACCCATGCTACTCCCCATGATTATTTCAGCCTGAAGATAATTTCTTCTCAGCAAAGGAAGACAGGTCAAGATGCCCTAGCATGGTAATGCACAACTAAAGCACGTGAGAAGCACGATTGTGCTTCTTCCCCTGATTATCCCAGGCATACACTTAGTAATTTCACTCAAAAATCTCAAAAAGAAGCATGTCCTAAGAACGACAATTCTTAGACCGTTCGAGCCAAAAATTAGCCCTTTTAAGCTTAGAAATCAGCCTTTTCACTTTCATCTTTGTTCAGTGATTTCATTCTCCATAGGGAGGATATTGATGAGATCGAAGATCAAGCTTCACCACATCTTCTAGGGGACCATGGACGATTTGGAGACACAAGAGAAGTGGGATTAGCATCAAGGAAATTAAACTTGGAAGATCATTTTGAGAAGAAGGGAGTCATGTCTTCTTTCTTTAGTGTTTTAGCTTCTTCTTCCTTGTTGTATACATCCATGAGGGCTAACTGTCCATGGCACCGCTGGATATTGAACTATGATGCTTTGAACACTTGTCTTTTAATGTCTACGGAGTTCTTTGAGTTTCTTTTGATAAATCTTCTATTGCATAACTTGATGTGTTTGATTTGCATAGCTGTTTTGTTAAAACTTGGTGTGTGAATTGCTATAGTTGTAGTTGCCTTTTCTGATTGCAAAACTCTATGTGTATGAAGCCCACAATTACCTTAGCAAAACATGGTGTATTTGAAGACCATAGATGCAACATTGCTCTTGAGCACACAATAGAACCCTAGAGTGTACCTGGTAGGCATTAGAAGCAACTCAGCATACTTTAGCTCATAGGGATTATCCCGGGGTATTGCTCTCTTGTTGTTGAATTCTCGATCCTGGTCCACCTGATCTATCACCATGTTCCTTCCTATCCTTGTTCTTTTCCCTTTGTTATTTCAACTCAATCTTTATTTAACTAGAGATCAGAAGAAAGGTTATTACTTTAACTCCAGTGCCAGTGATTTTGCAACCCTACCTCTTGCTGGGTACCACTATATTACTTGTGTGCTACCTGCGCACTTGCGGTGAACACATCGAGTTCTTGCCACTATTGCTTAGGACTGGCAACTTTTAAGAAAATTTAGATTCTAGTATTCTAGTTTGTTAATATTGTGCATACTTGTGAATATTTGTTTTCTTTTTATTATGTTCATCATTTTAGCTTTATTTTCATTTTCATTCTTTATATTCTTTTGAGCTTACACTGTTTTATTCTGTGTGTAGGCACATTTGTATGGCCCATGGAAGCACCTTTTCTCCATTGGTGAACCTTGATCTAAAAGTTGAAAGAACTTTCAGAAGAAGAATCAGATAGATCAATTTGAGTGAGACAGGGGCAGTGGAAATCAGTGTAAAAGTAGGTAAAGAAGAAGAGATGACTGGACATCAACAACAAAGTATATCTGATTTTGACCTGCCAAATCTTGAGTGAGTGGGGTCAAGCATCGTGTATCCTCCTATTGCAGCAAACAACTTTCAATTGAAGCCAAATTTTATTCAGTTGGTGGAATAGATGTGTCAGTTTGATAAATTCCAGGATGAAGACCCATATGAGCACCTTAGGAGTTTCTTGGAAATTTGTGATACTTATAAGCAAGCAATGTGTCTGACGATGTTGTTTTCTTGAGACTCTTTCAATTCTTATTGCGAAGGAGGGCCAAGCTATGGCTAAGTTCCTTACCACAAGGGTCTCTTACAACATGGAAGCAGGTGTTAGAAGCTTTTATCACAAGATACTTCCCTGGGGCCAAGATCACCAAGTTGAGGAGTGATATGTCCTCTTTTCGGCAATTGGAGTCAGAATCCTTATTAGAAGCACTGTAGCATTCACTTTAGCACCTGGGGATTTTTCATGGCTGGAATCCAATTTGAGGCATACGACATTAAGGAGGCAGTATGGGAGGTCGTCTGCCCCAAGAAAGACAGATTATTTTGCCTAAGCCATTCTAACCGCCATACCATCCTTATTGACCCCGTTTTGGGGGTGGTATGGCTCGAGATTTGGGGGTTTTGAGCTCTTTTTCACACCCATACGGTCCCCATACGGAGCCATATGTCTTGGGGGTATAAAAGAGCATCTCTAGGGCTTTTTCAATGAGACTTCTTCTTGCCTTTTGAAGCCGCTGCCACCACACCTTCTTGAAGCTTTCCGTCCAACTTTTGGTGGCGATTTTTGTGGGAAAAAAGCAAACATCATCACCAAGAGGGAAAGGAGCAAAGGTGAAGGAGTTGGAGTGAAGATCTAAGCCATCATAGGCAAACTTGTGAAGCTTCATCCATTCAAGGAGATCAGGATCTAGAGGGAGTTTTCATTACTTCTTTTATGTTTCTGTCTTCCTTGTATGATGTATAAGTACCCCTTGTCATGAGGGATTAAATTATCATTGTGTTTGGATTTGGATGAACCCTACATCTTGTGTATGAACTTTGGATGTTGTTATTAATCTAGTTTGATGGTTGTTTGAGATTAAATCTTTCATGCTTTCATGTCTAGAATTACAATTGTGGAGAAATCCGTAATTCTTTTATGAGTTGTGCACGTAGATTTGACCTACTCACGTGTGCTAGATCTAGGAGAGATTGAAAGGGGATTCTTGTGCAGACACGCCGAGAGATGGGGTGCCGATAGCCCTCCATCATTAGGTTTAAGCCGAAGGATAGTAGGTTTACTCCTATTAGAGATTTCACGGAGCTCATTGTGATCGTAGGTGGGTTAGTACGGAGAGATTCCGATTAACACTTATATGGGATTAGGGGTTAGTTGCCTAGAGATTGGGGCTAATCTACTCACGAGGTCTCTAGGTTTCAATTATAATCAATGCATCTTGATATCATCCTAGTTTGGGCCTTAATGACAACCCTAGGTGGATTCCTTGTCCAAACACACCTTTCTCATGCTTGATACTCCCTTGTTTGTTTACATCCGTGTGCTAGTTACCAGGCCATAGGATTAGCTCAAATTAGTTTGTTTGCTTTATTTCTTCTTCACTTATATTGAATTCTGGGCTTGAAAATAGATGAAGAGTGAGTAATAGTACTTCCTTGGCCCCAGTGGAATACGACCCCTGTGTCACTCACAGGGTATTACTTGGCGATCCCGTACACATGCTGGTAAGAAATTATGGATGCAAATCCTAATCTTTTACAATTGATTGTACAATGCGACCAAGCAGTTGTTTGATGCAGGCCTTTGGTGCCTCTCTATGCAATAATCTGTTAGTATAAGCCCTAGCCCCGATACATTGTATGAACTGTTATTATTTAGGTAATAATTATGTGGCACTATTTTATCTATTATTATTTCTATGCATAGTTAATGATAGGGGCCTGAAAGTATACGGGTTGTCGCAGTAATAAAGTACCGCGGTGAGAGGGCAGTCGAATCCACAGGGAGTGGAGATTGTAGACACAAGAACTTGCTATTTAGCTAGTGTGAAGTGCAGAAAGTGAGAACAAGATCAATGTGTGTGTGCACAAGTAATTAAAAGAAATAAGAAAATGAAAGAGAAGTATGGAAGACAGGAGAGTGCAAGTAAAAGTGAAGGGAGGAACAATCAAGTGTAAAATAGGGTACCCGGACAAGCTCCCCCTAGGACTAATTTTCTAGTGAAAGATAATGTATTATACTCTCTTATTGATGTTTAATGAGTCGTGGACATCCTAAGGACACGGTCCCAAACCTAAGGTCAACAACAACTAATCCCAACATTATACCCCAGCATTAGGTTTCACTGCTGTAGTAGAAGCACTGTAGCATTCACTTTAGCACCTGGGGATTTTTCATGGCTGGAATCCAATTTGAGGCATACGACATTAAGGAGGCAGTGTGGAAGGTCGTCTGCACCAAGAAAGACAGATTATTTTGCCTAATCCATTCTAACGCCCATACCATCCTCATTGACCCCGTTTTGGGGGTGGTATGGCTCGAGATTTGGGGGTTTTGAGCTCTTTTTCACACCCATACGGTCCCCATACGGAGCCATATGTCTTGGGGGTATAAAAGAGCATCTCTAGGGCTTTTAAATGGGACTTCTTCTTGGCCTTTGAAGCCGCTGCCACCACACCTTCTTGAAGCTTTCCGTCCAACTTTTGGTGGCGATTTTTGTGGGAAACAAGCAAACATCATCACCAAGAGGGAGAGGAGCAAAGGTGAAGGAGTTGGAGTGAAGATCTAAGCCATCATAGGCAAACTTGTGAAGCTTCATCCATTCAAGGAGATCAGGATCTAGAGGGAGTTTTCATTACTTCGTTTATGTTTCTGTCTTCCTTGTATGATGTATAAGTACCCCTTGTCATGAGGGATTAAATTATCATTGTGTTTGGATTTGGATGAACCCTACATCTTGTGTATGAACTTTGGATGTTGTTATTAATCTAGTTTGATGGTTGTTTGAGATTAAATCTTTCATGCTTTCATGTCTAGAATTACAATTGTGGAGAAATCCGTAATTCTTTTATGAGTTGTGCACGTAGATGTGACCTACTCACGTGTGCTAGATCTAGGAGAGATTCCTCCATAAAGAGGGTCCTGAGATAGAGATCCAACAGTTACTCAATACTGGGGCATAGCGACAGTTGTTCCAAAATACTGACAACACCTACGAGCACTTAGCGCTCGAGGTGTTAGCTACATTTGAGCTGTCTCAGGGTACCATCAACTTCCACTGAGCTGACTATATCCAGTTCCAAGTGTTCGGTACGATGCACTGAATGAGCCTCATAGACATCTCCATCCATCTCGGGCTCTACGATGCTGATTTCACCCAGACCCTCGACCTACGATGCTCTACTGACATCCCGACCGACCGGGGAGTCGTTGGAAGATGCATGGATACGGCTAAGCACAACGTCGACATATGATCCTCGTCGGACCAAGGCCACTACTTTCTGTTCTCCTGCACTCAATATATGCATTTCCTGCTTAGCCACATACTAATAAGATGTGGCAATAGTACTGATGTCGTTAGTCACCGCGAGTTGGACTTTTTGCTGAGCATGGTGGATGGGTTCCACCTACATTTTGGGGTATGAGGTCGTCTTTCTTATTTCACACTAGGGGACCAATCCCCGCATCGGAACTCTCTTCGTCGGTCATATATCACCCACCTAGTTCGATATATGGATTTTCTACATAGGACATATAGGATGAGGGTGGTCGGTGTTGTGACCCCCATGACCATGGAGACACTTAGGTCAATGGGGATGCTACAGGGGCTCCAGACGGCTAGGGTAACATAATTCCATGTTAGACAAACCCCTGATCTACACACTTTTGATATGGCTGCTCCCCATCTCCCCATCAGCCACATCCTCTCGACAGTGATCACGTTCACCGCCTCGTGCACCTCTTCGCCAACCAAATCAGGTCACATGTTCATCAACAGCATTTCGGTAGCTCCAGATGACTGTGACCGGTATTGCGGAACACCTAGGCCTACAACTATCGCCCGAGCCTTTCTCTCTCGTGTATCCCACTCGTCAAATCGGCATTGATACCTCTGACTTGGGATAGTCTGAGGCTGCTACTACTCCTTCTGATAATGATTCTCAAGCCAAGAGTGCCTTTTTTTATCCTTTCGACTATACCTTCCTGCTTTCTTATTTCACCATCTTGTTATTATTTTTATTTTTATTTTTTCTTTTTTCTTTTTCACTATGTAGTTCAGTTAGCAAGGGGACTCCCCTGCTATACTGACATTTTGTTTTGTTTATTTCTAGTATTATATTTCTATTTTTATTTTACAATTTTTGCGAGTTTCACTTGTGTTCTTCATTCATATTAGGGATTTTGTGGTTGCTTGGAGTTGAATGGCATGCATGTTGAGAGTGGCAATATCACTCTCAGTGTTCAGGAAAGTCCCATGATCTCCCTTTTTTAATTGTTTTGTTCTCCATTATTTGTGGTGCATGCCATACAGCTTTACATTGAGGATAATGTAACATTCAAGTGTGGGGGACTGTTGCATTACATGCTAGCTTGTTTTTGTGGATGAGTGCTATGGTAATGATGATCTATGATTCTTTTGTGGGTAATTCTTAAACCTAGTAGGACACGTTTGTGTTAGTGATTATTAGAGCCAAATTGTTAGCTCACTTTTACTTTAAGGACCAAAAATTCCATCACTATGCCCTAATTGTGGAGCCACTAGTTTTAGCACCATTTCCTTTATTAAAAATTGGAGGGGAGGGGGGGGTCAGATTCTTTCATTAGGATGCCTACCAGACAAATTTTGAATTTCTGTGTTTGTAAAAAGGTTGTAGAAAGAGCTATCACCTTAGAAGAGTGAAAGTCGCTTTTGAGTAGTCAAATTTTCGACATTAACAAGTGTACATTTGATGACCTACGGGGAGAAAGGCTACCTCTAGGGTGTATGAAGCAACTAACCGTAGTTCTTAGTATAATCAAGATCAAGCTTTGTTAGGTTGACTCCTTGAGACTGTGGGGCACTCAATCGAGGGCTTTGCACACACACAAGTTCTTTGAAGTGAAAGTAAAGCTTTTTATTGAGCATTCTTATTGTAACTAACTCCTGTTGTTCCCACTATTTTTGAGAATTTACCATTCTCCTGAGATCGGAAGTAATGCACTTATCTTTCCACTCTTTGAGTATGTGATATTGTTTGAGGACAAGCAACTATTCAAGTATGCGGGTATTTGATGAGTGCATTACATATCATGTTTATTTACCCTTAATTCAGCCTTTTTTCTTATATTTTAAGCAAACTTTTACTTATTTGTGGTGCTACTTTGGGTATATTTATTCCTTGTGTAGAATTATTGGGCTCGAAGCAATTTGGAGTGAATTAGAGATTAAATGAGCAAATGATGAAGATTTTGCTAAATGTTCAAGTGTAGAATGGGAAAAGCACCGTCGTACTCTGCCCCCCTGATTATTACAGCTTGGAGATGACCTAGTGACAATTCAAGCATGGGGGTGCTCTCAGGACAAGCACGGGCTCAGCACACTCAAACTCTTGCTCCTGATTATTTCATCCAGAAGACAATGTCTTCTAAGCATAGGGAAGCATGGTCAAGATGCCCCTAGCATGGTCCTGCACAAGCAAAGCACGGGAGAAGAACGACTATGCTTCTCTTCTTGAATATCCCAGGCATACACTTAGTCATTTCACTTAGAAATCTCGAAGAGAAACACGACCTAAGCATGACCGTGCTTAGACAGTGGCGAGCCCAAAATCAACTTTTTTAATTCCAGATGTCTAGGGTTTCACTTTCATCTTTGTTCATGGATTTCATTCTCCACAGGAGGACATTGATGAGGGTGAAGATCAAGCTTCACCACACCTTCTAGGGGACCAAGGACGAGTTAGAGGCACAAGAGAAGTGGGATTAACAACAAGGAACTTCAACTTGGAAGATCATTTTGAGAAGAAGGGAGTCGTGTCTTCTTTCTTTAGTGTTTTAGCTTCTTCTTCCTTGTTGTATGCATCCATGAGGTGCTAATCATCCATGGTGCCCTACGATATTGAACTAAGATTCTTTGTATTCTTTGAGCACTTGCTATTTAATTTCTACGGAGATCTTTGGTTTTGTTTTGTTAAATCTTGTGTTGCATGACTCGATGTGTTTAATTTGCACAGCTACTTTTGGTAAAACTTGGTGTGTGAATTGCTATAGCTGTACATGCCTTGTGTGATTGCAAAACTCGATGTGTATGAAACCCATAGTTACCTTAGCAAAACTTGGTGTATTTGAGGGCCATAGCTACAACATTACTCTTAAGTACATAAAAGATCGGTAGAATGTACCTGGAAGGCATTAGAAGCAAGTCAACATACTTTAGCTCATATGGATTATCCCGAGGCATTGCTCTCTTGTTGTTGAATTCTCGATTCTAGTCCACCTGATCTATCACCTTGTTCCTTCCTATCGTTGTTCTTTTCCCTTCGTTATTTCAACTCAATCTTTATTTAACTAGAGATCAAAAGAAAGGTTAGTACTTTAAGCCCAGTCCCTATGGTTCGACAACCCTATCTCTTGCGGGCTACCACTATATTGCTTGTGTGTGACTCATATACTTGCGGAGAACACATCAATAATCTTATATTTTCTTATATTAATGTCTCATATTTTTCAATCAAAAACCTTAATCCTATGTTTTCCTTTCAGAATAACTACTATATTTGAATCAAAATCCTAATCCACTGTCTTCTTTCCGGAATGTCTCCTATCTTTCTATCAAAACACAAATCCTATATTTTGTTTTCGTAATGTCTCTTATTTGGCATGTCCCCTATTTTTGAAACAAAAAACTAACCATTTCTTTTCTTTTAAGAATGTCTGATATTTTTTAATCTAAACCCTAAGCCTAGTTTTTTTTTCTCAGAATGTATTCTATTTTTTAGTTGCAAATCAAAACCCTAATCCTTGTTTTCTATTCAAAATGTCTCTTTTTTTTTTTAATGAAAAACCTATCCCTATCATTTGTTTTGGGAATCTCTTCCAATTTTTAATCAAAACCCTAATCCTGTGCTTTTTTTTTTTTCGTAATGCCTCTGATGTTTTAATAAAAATCCTAATCCTTCATTTTTTTACAGAATGCTTTCTATTTTTTAATCAAAAACCTAAACTTATGTTTCTTTGCAGAATGGCTACTATTTTTGAATCAATACTTTCGCAAGCAAAACCAAAATCCTATATTCTTTCTTAATGCTATTATTTATCAGTTTTGAATCAAAACACTAACCTATGGTTTTTTTTTTTTTTTGGGAATGACATCTATATTTCAAGCAAAAAGTTAATCTTTTCTTTTGTTTTTGTAATGTCTAATATTTTTTAATCAAAACTCTAATCCTATTTTTTCTTTTCGGTATGTGTCCTATTTTTCAGTCTTGAATGAAAACCTTAATCTTTTATTTTCTTTTCGGAATGCCTAGTATATTTGAATCAAAATATTATTCCTATGTTTTCTTTTCAAAATGTCTCCAATTTCTTTATAAAAAAAAAACTAATCCTTTCTTTTCTTTTCGAAATGTTTGTTTATACCTATGTGTAATATTTTTTTATTTTTGAATCAAAATCATAATCCTTTGTTTTTCTTTCAGAATTTATCATTATTTTTAATCAAAACCCTAATCTTGTCTTTTTTTTTTCGGAATGTCTGCTATTTTTTTAATAGAAACTCTAATCATATCATTTTTTTTTTCAAAATATTTTTTATTTTTGAAAAAAAAATACTTATCCTATGTTTTCGTTTCAGACTGACTCCTATTTTTGAATTAAAAGCTTAATCCTATATGTTTTTTTCACAATGTCTCCTATTTTTTAATCAAAACACTAATTCTATGTTTTCTTTCTGAAATGTCTTCTCTTGATCGGTTTTGAATCTATACCATAATCCGACGGTTTTACTTTTAAAATATCTCATATTTTTCAATCAAAAGTTATATTATGTTTGCCTTTAAGAATGTCTCCTATTTTTTAATCGAACCTTATTCCTATGTTTTCTTTTCATAATGTCTCCTATCTTTTAGTTTTACCCTAATCCTTTGCTGTCTTTTCGTAATGTCTCCTATATTTTAATCTAACCCTAATCCTTTGTTTTCTTTTCGGAATGTCACCAAAATTTTAGTTTTCAATAAACAACCTAATCCTATTATTTCATCTTGGAGTGACTTCTAGTTTTCAATCAAAACCTACATCCTATGCGTTTTTTTGGGAATGACTCATATTTTTTTAATCAAAACCCTAATGTTCTATTTTCTTTTTCGAATATCCTTTATTTATTTTTTATTCAAAACAATAATCCTTTGTTTTTTTTTCCGTAATATCTCATATTTTCAATCAAAACCTTAATCATATATTTTGTTTTTTATAATGTTTACTATTTTTGAATTAAAATCATAATCCTATGTGTTCCTATACTAATGTGTACTATTTTTCAATCAAAACTGTAATACTATGTTTTCTTTCTGAATGCCTACTATATTTCAATCAAAACTCTGATCTTATGTTTTTTTTTGTAATGTCTACTATTTTTGAGTTAAAACATTAATCCTACATTTCTTTTCTTTTGATCTCCTACTTATTATTTTTGAATCAAAATCCTATCATAATACTTTCTTTTCCTTTTAAAATGTCTCCTATTTTTCAATCAAAATCATATTATTATAATACTCTAATGTTTTAGTTGAAACACCAATAATTAGTTTTCTTTTCAGAATGTTTGTTATTTTATAATCAAAACCATAATAATATGTTTTCTTATAGTAATGTCTCATATTCAATCAAAACCCTAATCCTATGTTTTCATTTCAGAATGGCTCCTATTTTTAAATCAAAGCTCTAATCCAATATTTTCTTTACTGAATGTCTACTATTTTTGAATTAAAACCTTAATCGTATGTTTTCTTATAGTAATGTTGGCTATTTTTTATTCAAATCCCTAATCCTATATTTTCATTTCGGATTATCTCGCATTTTCCAAGCAAACCCCAAATCTTATGTTTTCTTTTCCTTAATGTCTTCTATTTATCAGTATTGAATCAAAATCCTAAACTATGTTTTTTTGTAATGTCTCCTATTTTTCAATTAAAATACTTAATCCTTCGTTATCTTTTCTTAATATCTGTTATTTTTGAATCAGAACCCAAATCATATGTTTTCTTTTCAGAATGTGTCTTTTTTTTTTTGGTTTTCCAATGAAAACCATAGTCTTTTGTTTTCTTTTTTAAATGTCTCATTTTTATCAACCAAAAGCTTAATCTTATGTTTTGTTTTAAGAATGCGTGCAAATTTTTAATCAAAACCGAAATAAGATGTTTTATTTTCGGAAAGTCGCATACTTTTCCATCAATACCCTAACCAATGTTTTCCTTTTGGAATGCCTAGTGTTTTTTAAAAAAAACCCTAATCTTATATTTTCTTACAGTAATGTCTCCTATCTCCCAATCAGAAACCAAATCCTCTGTTTTTTTTTTTAATGTCTACTAATTTTTTATCAAACCGCAAACTTTATGATTCTTTTCTTAACATCTAATATTTTTGAACCAAAACACTAATGTTATTCTTTTCTTTCGTAACGCCTCCTATTTTGAATAAAAACCCAAATCCTATGTTTTCTTTCAAAATGCCTACTATTTTTGAATTAAAACCCTAATCCTATGTTTTCTAAAAGTAATGTCTCCGATTTTTCAATCAAACCCTTAATCCTATGTTTCATTTTTGCAATACCTGATGTATTTGAATCAAGACCCTAATCATATATTTTCTTTTCGGATTGTCTCCTATCTTTCAATCAAAACCCGGATCATATGTTTTCCTTTCTTAATGTCTCCTACTTATTAGTTTTGAATCAAAACACTAATTCTACACTTTATTGGTAAATGTCTCATTTTTTTGGACCAAAACCCTAATCCTATCTTCCGATTTGAGAATTTCTGCCCATATTTTCTTTCGGAATGTCTCATATTCTTCAATCAAAATACTAATCATATATTTTTTTTTTAGATTATGGGACATTCCGAAACTCTAATCTTATGTTCTCTTTTCGGAATGCCTTCATTCTTCTAGGAATGCCTCCTATTGTAGAAGCAAAACCCTAATACTTTCTTTTCTTTTCGGATTGCCTCCTATCTATAATCAAAGCTTGGATCCTATGTTTTCTTTTCTTAATATCTCATATTTATCAATTTTGAATCAAAACCCTAATTCTACATTTTCTTTTCGGAATGTCTCATTTTTTTGGATCAAAATCCTAATTCTATCTTTTGATTTCGGAATTTCTTTGTGCATTTTTTTTTTGAAATGTCTCATATTCGCCAATCAAAACCCTAATCATATGTTTTCTTTTCGGATTATGGGACATTCCGAAACCCTAATACTATTTTTTCTTTTCGGAATGCCTCCAATCTTCTAGTAATGTCTCCTATTTTGTAAACAAGACTATAGTACTTTCTTTTCTTTTTACAATGTCTACTATTTTTTATCAAAAACATAATCTTATATTTTCTTTTTGGAATCTTTACTATTATTGAATCAAAACACTAATCTTATGTTTTCTTAAAGTAATGTCTCCTATTTTTCAAACAAAATAATAATACTAAGATTTTTTTTGGAATGTTTACTATATTTGAATTAAAACCCTAATTCTATTTTTCTTTTTCTTAATATCTCTTATTCATCAATTTTCAATCAAAACTCTAATCCTATGTTTCTTTTTTCGGAATGCCTATTATATTTGAATCAAATCCCCAATCCTATGTTTTCTTTTCGAAATGGCTCCTATTTTTTTAATAAAAGACCTACTATTATCTTTTGTTTTAGAAATTTGCTCTATTTATCACTTTTGAATCAAAACCCTAAGCTATGTTTATTTTCAGAATGTTACCATTTTTTAATAAAAAGTTTGATCATATGTTTTCGCATAGTATTGTCTCATATCTTTCAATCAAAACTCAAATCCTACATTTCTTTTCTTAATGTCTGCTAATTTTGAATCAAAACCCTAATCATATGTTTTTTTTTTCTCAATATCTACTATTTTTTAATCAAAACACAAATGTTACGTTTTCTTTTCATAATGGCTCCTATTTTTGAATCAAAAACATAGTTTTATGTTTTCTTTTCAGAATGGCTCTTATTTTCTTAATTAAAACATTAATCCTATGTTTTATTTTCACAATGTCTTCTATTTTTTAATCAAAACCATAATCATATATTTTTCTTATAGTAATGTCTCCTATTTTTCAATCAAAATACTAATTCTATGTTTTTTTTTCAAAATGCATCTTTTTTTGAATAAAAAAAAAACTAATCCTATGTTTCTTTTCGGAATGTCAATTATCTTTCAATCAAAGCCTGTATTCTATGTTTTCTTTTATTATTGTCTCCTATTTATCAATTTTGGATCAAAACCATAATCTTATGATTTCTTTTCGGAATTAAATCAAAACCCTAATAATATCTTTTGGTTTAGGAATTTCTACCTATATTTTCTTTTAGGAATGTCTATTTTTTTCATTCTAAACCTTAATAATATGTTTTCTTTTGCGATTATGGGACATTTAGAAAACATAATCCTAAGTTTTCTGTTTGGAATGCCTCCTATCATTTCACAATATCGGCTATTTTTTATCAAAACCATAAATTTATGTTTTCCTTTGGGAATGTCTACTATTTTTGAATAAAAAACTTAATCCTATGTTTGCTCATAGTAATGTCTCTTATTTTTCAATCAAAACTTTAATCCTATGTTTACATTTTGGAATGCATACTATATTTGAATCAAAAGACTAATATCATGTTTTCTTTTTGGAATGTCTCCTATCTTTCAATCAAAACCAAAATCCTTCATTTATTTTTCTTAATGTCTCCTATTTATCAATTTTCAATCAAAACCCTACTCCTATCTTTCCAAAATAGTGTTTTCTTTTAGGAATGTCTTGTATTTCTTAATCAAAATACTAATCCTAAGTGTTTGATTTGGAATGCCTACTATATTTGAAGCAAAACTTTAAAACTATGTTTTCATATCAAAATGGATCCATTTTTTAATCAAAACCCTAATCTTGTCTTTTGTATTAGAAATGTCCAATATTTATTAGTTTTGAATAAAAAACCCTAACCTATGTTTTCTTTTCATAATGTCTACTTTTTTTTTAATCAAAACCCTAATCATATGTTTTGATATAGTAATGTCATATGTTTTCATATAGTAATGTCCCCTATCTTTCAATCAAAACCATAATTCTATGTTTTTTTTCTTAATGTTTCAAAACTGAATCCTATGTTTTTTTCAATGTCTACTATTTTTTAATCAAACCCTAATATTATGTTTTCCCTTCTTAGTGCCTCCTAATTTTTAATCAAAATGCTAATTTGATGTTTTGTTTTCTAAATGCTTCCAATATTTGAATCAAAACACTAATCCTATGTTTTGTTTTCTCAATTTCTAACATTTTTGCATTAAAACCCTAATCCCATGTTTTCTAATATTAAAGTCCTATTTTTCAATAAAAATCCCTAATCTTATGTTTTTTTTTTTTCAGAATATTTCCTATCTTTCAATTAAAATATGGATCCTTTGTTTTATTTTCTTAATGTCTCTTGTTTATTAGTTTTTTTATCAAAACCCTAATCCATTGTTTTTGTTTTAGAATGTCTCGTTTTTTCAATAAAAAACCTAATCATATCTTTTGTCCGGTGAATCTCTACATATGTTTTCTTTTTGAAATGTCTCATATTTTTAAATAAAAACCCTAATCTTATGTTTTTTTTATTAGTGGACATTCCAAACCTTAATCCTAAGTTTTCTTTTTGGTATGCCTCCTATCTTTTCGTAATGTCGCCAATTTTTGTGTCAAAACCCTAATCATTTCTTTTCATTGGGAATGTCTCCTATTTTTCATCAATACTCTAATCTTATATTTTCTTTTGGTAATGTTAGCCATTTTTTAATGAAAACCATAATTGTATGTTTTCTTATAGTAATGTCTCCAATTTTTGAATCAAAACTATAATTCTATATTTTCTTTTCGGATTGCCTACTATGTTTGAATCAAAACACCAATCTTATGTTTTCTTTTAGAATGTATCCTATCTTTTAATAAAAAAATGAATCCTTTGCTTTCTTGACTTAATGTCTCCTATTTGTTATTTTTCAATCAAAACCCAAATCCTTTATTTTGAAAATAGATTTTTCTTTTCGGAATGTCTCATATTTTTTAATTAAAACCCTAGTCCTAATTCTTATTGGAATGCCTACTATATTTGAATCAAAGCCCTAATCTTATGTTTTTTCTTTCTGAAATGTTTCCTATTTTTCTGAATCAAGATCCTAATCCAATATTATATTTTGGAAATATCTCCTATTTATCTGATTTTAATCAAAACCCTAACCTATGTTTTTGTTTTTTTTTACAATGTCTACTATTTTTGAATTAAAACCCTTATCTTATGTTTTCTTGTGGTAATATCTCCAATCTTTTAATCAAGAACTGAATCCTATGTTTTCTTTTCTTAATGTCTATTATTTTTTAATCAAAACATTAATTTTCGGTTTTTTTTTTTTGTGTAATGCCTCATATATTTGAATCTAAACACTAATCCTATGTTTTCATTCAGAATGCAGCCTATTTTTTAGTCAAAAAAGTAATCCCATGTTTTCTTTTCGCAATCTCTACAATTTTTCAATCAAGACACTAATTATATGTTTTCTTATAATAATAAATCTTACTTTTCAATCAAATCCCTAATAATATGTTTTCCTTTCAGAATGCATACTATATTTGAATCAAAAACCTAATCCTATGTTTTTTTTTGGTAATGTGCCCTATCTTTCATTCAAATCATATGTTTTCTTTTTCCAATGTCTCTTATTTTTCAGTTTTGAATCAAAACCCCAATCCTTTGATTTCTTTTTATAATATGTTCTATTTTAGCTTTGAATCAAAACCAAAATCCTTTGTTTCATTTTCAGAATGTCTCAATTTTTTGAATCAAAACCGTAATCCTATCTTTTTTTTTAAATGCTAGCTAATTTTTAATCAAAACCCTAATATGATGTTTTCTTTTCGGAATATCTCATATTTTTCAATCAAAACGCTAATCGTATGTTTTCTTTTCATAATGCCTCCTATTTTTAACCAAAACACAATTGTTATGTTTTCTTTTCGGAATATATACTATTTTTTAATCAAAATCATAATTCTTTGTTATCTTTCAAAAATATCACGAATTATTCAGTTTTTATTGAAAAACCTTATCCTACCCTTTTTTATAGTAATGTCTACAATTTGTCAATCAAAACGCAAATTTTATGTTTTTTTTTTTTTAAATGTCTCATATTTTTCAACTAAAACCTTAATCCTATATTTTCTTTTGGGAATACTGCTATTTTTTAATCAAAATTCTAGTTATATTTTTTTTAGAAATGTCTACTATTTTTTAATGAAAAACTTAATCCTTTCTTTCATTTTCTGAATGCCTGTTATTTTTTTACACAAAACCTTAATCGAATGTTTTCTTATAGTATTGTCTTATATTTTTCAATCAAAATCCTAATCTTATATGCTATTTTGAGAATGTCTGCTATTTTTTAATCAAAACAATAATCTTATGTTTTCCCTTTGTAATGCCTCATATTTTTCAATTAAAACACTAATCTTATATTTTTTTTTTTTAGAATGCCTCCTATTTTTCAATCAAAATATTAATCTTATGTTTTCTTTTGTGAATGTGTGCTATTTTTGAAAGAAAACCGTAATCCTATGTTTTCTTCCCGGAAATGTCCCTTATTTTTCTGTTTTTAATTAAAGCCCCAATTCTATGTTTTTCTTATAGTAGTGTCTCCTAATAAATAGTAGGCATTAAAAAATAAAACACATTCTAAAAAGAAAACATAGGCTAGGGTTTTCATTCAAAACTGATAAATTAGAGACATTAGGAAAAGAAAATATAGGATTCAGGTTTTGTTTGCAAAATTGGATGCATTTTGAAAAGGAAAAATAGGATTAGAGTTTTGCTTCAAATATAGTAGGTATTTAAAAAAATAAAATGTCAGATTAGAATTTTGATTTTAAAAATAGGAGACATTACTATAAAAAACATTGGGTTAGGGTTTTGTTTCAAACATATTATACATTGCGGAAAGACAACATAGTTTGTTGAAATATAGTAAACATTCCGAAAATAAAACATAGGAGACATTCCCAAAAGATAACATAGGAATAGGGTTTCGAATGAAAAATGGGAGGTATTACGAAAAGAAGACATAGGATTAGGGTTTTGATTCAAATATTGTAGGCATTACAAAAATAAAACATAGGATTATGGTTTTAATTTAAAAATATGAGACATTACTATAAGAAAACATAGGATTATGGGGTTAAATGAAAAGTAAGAGACATTAATATAAGAAAACATACAATTAGGGTTTTGAATGAAAAATAGAAAACATTACTATAAGAAAATGTAGGATTAGGATTTTAATTGAAAAATATGAGACATTTTGAAACAAAAACATAGTATTAGGGTTCTGAATGAAAAATAAGAGACATTACTATAAGAAAACATAGATTTAGGGTTTTGAACGAAAAATAGGAGACATTATTATAACAAAAAAAGAAAAGGATTAGGCTTTTCATTCAAAAATAGTAGACATTACCAAAAGAAATGATAAGATTAGGATTTTGATTCAAAAATAGTAGGCATCAAAAAAGAAAACATAGAATTAATATTTTGGTTGAAAAATATGAGGCATCAATAAATCCTATGTTTTCTTATAGTAATGTCTCCTATTTTTTAGGATATTACTATAAGAAAACATTTGATTAAGGTTTTAATTAAAAAATTGTAGACATTCTGAAAGAAAATAAACGATTACAGCTTTGATTTAAAGATAAGAGACATTCCCAACAAAAAACAAAGGATTAGAGTTTTGATTCAAAACTAAAAAATATGATACATTCGGAAAAGAAAACAATGGATTAGGGTTTTCATTAAAAGATTGGAGACATTCAGAAAAGAAACACATAGGATTATGGTTTCATTCATATATAATGAGGCATTACTATAAGAAAACATATGATTAGGGTTTTGATTAAAAAATAGTATACATTCCGAAAAGAGAACATATTACTAATTTTTTGGTTAAAAAATTTGAGACATTCGAAAAGAAAATATATGATTAGAATTTTGATTAAAACATAGGGGGCATTACTATGGGAAAAAAATATGATTACTGTTTAGATTGAAAAACAGAAAATAGGGGACATTTTCAAAACAAAACATAAAATTTGTGTTTTGATTGAAAAATAAATGACATTCTAAAAAAAACATAGGATTAGGGTGTTGATTTAAATATAGGAGACATTATTATAAGCAAAGGCAAGATTAGGGTTTTGATTAAAAAATAGTAGATATTCCGAAAAGAAAAGAAAAGGTTAGGTTTTTTATTCAAAAATAGTAAGCATTACTATAAGAAAACATAAGATTAGGGTTTTGATTCAAATTTGATAAGTAGAAGACATTACGAAAAGAAAACAAAGGATTATTGTTTTGAAAGAATACATTAGGGCTTTGATTTATAAAATGAGGCATTCCGGAAGGAAAACAAAGGATTAAGGTTTTAATTCAAAAGGAAGATCATAGATTTGTTTGAAAACATGGGTGTATTGTTTTGATTCAAAAATAGTACATATTCTGAAAATAAAATATACGATTAGGGTTTGATTGAAAAATGTGAGACACCTCGAAAAGAAAAATAGGATTATCATTTTGGTTGAAAAATAGGAAACATTACAATAAGAAAACATAGGATTACTGATTTGATTAAAAAAATAAGACATTCTGAAAAGAAAACAAAGGATTAGAGTTTTGATTTGAAACTGAAAAATAGGACACATTCTGAAAAGAAAACATAGGCTTAAGGTTGTGATTAAAAAATAGTAGACATTCCCAAAAAGGAAGAATTGATTAGGTTTTTGATTTAACAATGGGAGACATTCGAGAAAAAAAAACATAATTTAGGGTTTTGATTCAAAACCGACAAATAGGTGACATTAAGAAAAGAAAAAATAGAGGATGTTGGTTTTGTTTGCAAAAAAAAAAAAAAAAGGGGACATTAAAAGAAAATGATTAGGGTTTAATTAAAAAATGGCTAACATTCCGAATAAACGGATTACGGTTTTGATTTAAAACTAAAAAATAGGACACATTCTGAAAAGAAAATATAGGCTTAAGGTTGTGATTAAAAAATAGTAGACATTCCCAAAAGAGAAGAATGGATTAGGTTTTTGATTTAACAATGGGAGACATTAGAAAAGAAAACCTAAGTTAGGGTTTTGATTCAAAACTGATAAATAGATGACATTAAGAAAAGAAAATAGAGGATGCTAGTTTTGTTTGCAAAAAAAAAAAAAAAAAAGGACATTCATAAAAAAAACATATGATTAGGGTTTAATCCAAAAATAGCTAACATTCCAAAAAAAAAAAAAAAAAAAAAAAGGATTACGATTTTGATTCAAAACTGAAAATATAGGACACATTATCAAAAGAAAACATAGGCTTAAGGTTGTGATTAAAAAATAGTAGACATTCCCAAAAGGGAAAAATGGATTAGGCTTTTGATTTAATAATGTGAGACATTAGTAAAGAAATCATAAGTTAGGATGATCCAATATTTTATTTTCGAAATAACTTCTATATTTTAATCAAAACCCTAATCCTATGTTTTCTTTTCTCAATCTATAGTATTTATCAGTTTTGAATAAAAACCTTAACCTATGTCTTTTCCGGAATGTCTTATTTTTCAATTTATTTTTAGAATGTCTAAAAGTTTTCATTCAAAACCGAATCCTAAGTTCTTTTTTGGAATGCCTCCTATTTTTAATCAAACCCTAATCGTATGTTTTCTTTTAGGAATATCTGCTATTTTTTAATCATAACAATAAACGTATGTTTTTTTCTTAATGTGTCTTATTTTTCATTCAAAAAATTAATCTTATGTTTTCTTTTTGAAGCGGCTCCTATTTTTGAGTCAAATCCTTAATCGTATGTTTTTTTTAGAATGTCTACTATTTTTCAGTTTTTAATCAAAACATTAATCCAATGGTTTCTTTTCGGAATACCTCCCATTTTTTAATCAAAACCCTAATCAAATTTTTTCTTTTCTGAAAGTCTACTTGTTTATATAAACTTTGAATTAAAAAAAGAGAAAAAAAATGAATCAAATAAAAAATATAGGAGGACCAAAACGAAAAAAAAACCCACAAATTTGGGCGTGGAAAACAAAAAAATAATGATAAATATAAATTAAATTTTTTTAAAAAAAATTGAGTAAAAAAAAGAAGAGAGAGAATATATATATTTAAGGATATATATATATATATATTGATTCAAAATGTGCATTTGAAATTCGAAATCAATAAAAAAAGGAAATTAAAGGAATTTTGAATTTAAATTTTGAAGTAAAAAATCTCTCGTATCACGGGGAGTTGACGATATTGTGGAACGAAAGAAAAACAAGACAAAAAAACAGAGAAGAAAAAAAAAAGAGAGATTTTTTTTAGAAAGGGGACAAAGAGAGAACAGAGAAAGAAGGGGAGGAAGAAGTGATCCTTGCTTTTTTGGAGAAGAAGAAGAGGGCTCGGGGAAGAAGTGAGGGGGGAGGAGCAAAGACAGAGTTTTTTTTTTAGAAAAAAAAAACGAGGGAAGAGAATTCGAGAGAGAGAGAGAGAGAGGGGTGATTGATAAAGCACGCGGTGGTGGAGACAAAAAGCAGTTGATCATTCTCGGAAAAAAAAATTAAGAAAAAGAAGAGGTACAATTTTCTCTATGGGATATAGCAAAATGATGTTTATTGCATAGTTTTATAAAACGTAAAGTATGTATGGATGATTATCATGGGTTATGAGTGCAACCTTGAGTGGGTCCCGTTTCTTTCATTTTTTTATTTTATTTTTATTGATCCATGCTATGCCATGCATTGGTTCATGAAAACATTGTTAGTATGAATGCATGAAAGATCCTTGCCCATGTCTCATATAGCCATCATCCGAATGTGAAATGAACCATGAATCTTACAATACCATTATTCGATCTCTCATTATCATGCACACCATATTTTTGCTTTCCAAATCGTATGCAATACCTTCTATTGTGCCTTGTGTAGTGTATGCACATTTTATTTCCTTTTCCTATGTGCATACAAACGCCTTTATCCTCTCTCCTTTTAATTGATTTACATTCGCAAACCTAAATCTAACTTTACACAATTCATCCATGTTGAGATCTTTTTGGATAAACCCTTTTATTTAGTGCCATTCACCAGCCATTGTTTTGTTCAATGCCTAAGTAAAAAAAATATCTATATATCGATGCCATTGTAGGGACATGATTCAAATAAATTTGTGTTATTGGCAAGGGTATGAGCACCACTAGTTTCTTTCATGAATGATTATTAAGCAAAATAATTGGGGCATAATAATAACGTAGTCTATTTTCTTTTCCCAATTAGTGGTCATTTACAAGCCCTATAGGTTTATCCTAGGCTCTTTGAGCCTCAAAAAAAAAAAAAAAAAAAAAAAAAAAAAAAAAAAAACAGAAGAAGGAAAGAATATATATATAAAGTTCGAGGGTTGAAGTAAATAAAAAAGATGGTAGGAAACCTTGGTTCATTTGCAAAAAGTTATCAAAGATTGTTTTGTTTGCAAAAAAGAAAAAAAAAAGAATAAAAAGGGGGGAAATATGAAAAAGTGAAGTTTTGAACGATCTAATTGAATAAATCTTGAACTTTCGTAAAAAAAATAAAAAAAAATCAAGGGTTGATGTAAAAAAATGACATGGGTTGCTATAATATGAAATCGGGAGAAAATAATGACTTGATGTATGGGGATATTTTTGTAAAAACAAAAGAGAAAAAAAGGTTGAGAAAAAAAAATGATGAAGCATGAGTGAAAAAGAGAAGAAAAAAAAGGAGAGGAAAAATAAAAAAATGAGTGAAAAAAAAGAGGGAAAAAAAGAGACGAAAAAATGAAGGATGAGTGGGAGAAAAAAGAGAAGAGAGGAAAAAGAGAGGAAAAAAATGAAGGGATGAGGAAAAATGAGGGGAAAAAATGAGGGATAAGTAAAGAAAGGAGAAAAGAGGAAAAGGAGAGAAAAAATGAAGGGATGTGAAAAAAAATGAAGAGGGGAAAAATGAGGAAAAAAAATAGAGATGAGTGAAATAAGAGAAAGAAAAAAAAATGACAAAAAAAATGAAGGATAAAAAAATGAAAAAATTATGATGGATGAATTAGAGTGAGGGTATTTCCGTAATTTTTTTTGCATGACCTCTCTTTGAGAAAAATGAGAATTTCTATAACACCAACCTTGAGGTCTTTGACAGTCTTGGGGGTGAAAGAAATCTTCTAAGAATTTTCTAACACCAAAAAAACTCTTCTTCAAGTGAAAGGAAGAGTAAAAAAATGAAAATTTCACAAACAAAAAAAAAAATCTTTTCTTGAAGTGTAAGAAAGAATAAAAAAAATGAAATTTCACAATAAAAAAATATCTCTTGTCAACACTCATAAAAAAAATGTTGATAGAGATTTTCTGGAAGCTCATTGTGAGTTCTCTTTCTCCAAAAATGAAATGGAGAACTCAATTGATGTCTTAGCTCACGGAAATCAAGCTCATAATTATAGCTTGAGATCCATTTAAAAAAAAACAAATCAAAATTGTCAAGTTAACGACTTAATCATGTTGAAGTCCATGGCTTGAAAATTTAAAGGTCAAGACTTACAAGCATTGAAGAGTTAAGACCTAAATGACAAATGCAACTCTGAAGTTTTATGACACAAAGAAGTCAAAGACTTGAAGAGTTTCACAAGTCGGAGAGCTGGAGATCTTACAAGCACAAAAGGGCCAAAGTCTTCAGCAATAGAAGAAATGAAAATGACCAAGTAGGCAACTCATCAATGTAGAGTAACCGCAGCTTAAAAGCTATGCAATGTGTCAAGATGCAAGCACAGCTAAAAAATTGAAGAAGGCCATAGTCACCGATACTAAAGGGTCTTTCGATAAGTGTTAGCAAAGAAGTCAAGAGCATCAGCCAAGTCAAAAAGAAAAAAAAAGAATTTGTAGAACACGACAAAAAAATAGCTCTCTTAATATTTTTACATTTTCGCTCATGATTATGTACTCATATGCTCTTTGAAATCAATAAAAAATTAATTTTGTGTTTCTTCATTTGTTTCTCATTCACACTTGTTTCTTAATCGGAGGTTCCCATGATATTATCTGGGGTAACTAATATTAGGGGCTTTCCACTAATAGAAGTTATGAACCTACAATCATCTTAAATATGAAAATAATTAAAATTTGATTTGTGATCCATGCTTTTTACCGGGTCAATCCCAATTAAAGGCCGGGTGGAAAGAAAGGAGCCCACAAAGTCTGGCATGCCCGGTGGGACAAACTTCTCCTTCCATCTTTGAAACAAAGTGTGAATGAGAAATAAAAAAGAAAAAAAAAAGAAGCAATAAATCAAATAGCGTTCTTAATGTGATGTTTTCCTTTTCAGGTTTTCGTAATGGCACCAGTAAACAACACCAACAATGTTGCTGCACCATGAACCATTTTCTTTGGGTAAGGCACTCAAGTAAAGCTACCTTATGCTTTTGTATACACTGGCGTTGCTGGAGCTAAGATTAAATTTGGGACAATCTCGGAGTTTGTCAACTTTGTGCCAAGTCCACCATCATAACCATCAATGGGACGTCGCTAAAATGTGATGCTGCCCCCCGAGGTCGATGAAGGCGCTGTTACTGCTAAAGCATCTGTTTTCGATAGACTCACCTTTCTAAAAAGGATCGTGACCATTAATGGAAGAGTGTATTGAAGACGAACCTTCATTCACAATCACTGCTAGAGGGAAGGAGAGTGGTATCTTCAAGAATCCTAACGCTACATCAACAAAATCCTTTATGATGGGGCGCCCAAGACTGACTAAGAGGAAGATACCCTCACCTTAAGAGAAAGCGAGTTTTGTCTCATTCCAAGACTCAAGGAATGGTTCTTCAAGTTCATTTAGCAACTCTTTCAAACCATTGCGAATGGTGAAGAAGAACTCCACAACTGGTGAGCTACGATCCCAACAAGATAAAATGAAGAAAGGTGGCAGGCCACCAAGGTTTCATCAGTCGAAGGGTACGTTTACCAAGAAGATTTATAATAACTACACCTCCTACAGGAAGCTACAGACTGAAAGGATAACACCGACAGAGTTTTATTTAAGAATGAAGAACTTGCTCTCAGAGTCACAAGGTTCCGTGTTTGATAGGTTTGCACTGCCGAAGAAGCAAGCTTATAAGAAGAACACTCCTTCTAATCCTCGTTCGAGGTTCCAGTGGATAAGGAAACAAGATGAAGAGATGGAAGACCTTGAAATACACACTGTACGGGTGATTACCGAAGGATCAGAACACCCGCCTGAGCCTGAGCGTCCCTTCACTAGGCTGAGAAAAAAGATAACAGTTGGTACGAGTGGTATGCAAGAAGAAGATTTTAATCAAGCATTACAAGAAAGGGACAAGAAAGGGCAAAATCCTTCTCCCAAGCAGGGTTTCAGACTCCTCCTAGGAGGAATAATGATTCAAGTGAAGAAGAAGATGACAACCTCATTTTTATATCAAACAAAGACCCAATGTTTGCAAAATTAAAGAAGCAGTTGGATCAACGAGAGAAGGATCACATATCTATGATGTATACTGTTGCATCTCTAACTGGTGTGATTTCCCGTTTAAGTGATCAAGTCCAAAATCTACTCCACGACAATTCAAGGGCTCATAGGCAAGCACCATCTGTACAAGTTACTCAAGAGGAAGAAGATGATGAAGAGGAAGTTCTTGGGTTACATGAGCAAGCTGGAACATTGGCGTTACCCAAGCCAATGATATCGTGAGAAGAAGTACAAAAAATAGTTGTTGTACAATTAAAGCAAGCTAAGGGTGCTATAGTAAAAAGTGATGGTGATAAACCATACTTAAGCTTTCATGATCAAGTGGCTTATCCTAAGGGATACAATGTTCCCAAGTTCAAGCAGTTTAATGGCTTAGGGAACCCTGATCAACATTTGGCTCATTTCATAACAGCATGCGGGGACACAAGCAACAACCCGTCTCTTCTGTTAAAACAATTTGCAACTAGTTTAACTGGTGTGGCTTTTGAATGGTATGCAAACTTGCAACCTGAATCAATTCAGACATGGCAGCAAATGAAAGACTCCTTTAGGGTCCAGTTCGGTGGAGTCATTGATAAAATCACTATAGCTGATCTAGCTAACACAAGGCCGAACAAAGATGAGAAAGTCATAGATTATGTGATGAGATGGCATAACTTGAGCATCAAGTGTGAGCAGTCACTCGATCAGGTGCAAGTAGTGGGGCTATTGGTGGGGAATATTGACAATTGGATGACTCCATTTCTAAGTTCATCTGACATTCATACCTTCCAAGATTTGATCTCTCAAGTCAAAAAATTAGAAATAACTAGTCCAAGGGTGGTATCTACAGTGCAACCCACCAAAGTTGATAAAGAAAAGGCAAGGAAGCCAGAAGGTGTTAAGCATGTGGCCTTTGCAACTGATCAAGCAAAGGAGGCCGCTGTACCAACAAATTATAACAAGCCAAAACCTTCATCACTGGGGAGTGGAAGTGAACCACTTAAGCCTATAAGTTCTCTTCAAGAGAGGATAAGCAAAAAATATTCTTTCAGAAGGGGCAAAGTAATGAAGATATTCAAAGATGCACTTAAGGTAGGTTTGCAGTTACCAGAGAGCAAGCGACTAGAAGAAGCAGACAAGAAAGATCACCCAAATTTTTGTACATATCACAGAATATTGGGTCATTCAATTGAGAACTGCTATGCGTTCAAGGATTGGATTGAGCGACAATATCATGAAGGGAAGATCACTTTATCTAAAAATTTGTTGCTCGATCAACCAGCAGAGCACACCAACAATGTATCAGTTGCCCTGCAAGAAAAAGCTTTATGGGGGACAAGATGCAAGGGATACTTCAGAAGGCGTGCAAGCTGATGGAGGTTCTTAAATTCCCAAGGAGCCCGCTCCTCTTGGAGTTCCAGAAGGCTTATGGGAAATTTTCATCTCAAAAAAGCCCAGAAAGATGTTGAAGAAATTAGGAGAGCTCCCCGGTATCAAGTGGCGGAGAGCTCAAGAACCAGATGAGAAGCCTAAGCAAAAAGCCAAGAAGAATAAAAAGATCAAGAACAAGAAAAAAAAGCAGAAGCAGATAAAGCCCGCTGAATTTCATCATAAGAAGTCAATTATTGAGGAATATATTGACTCCTTAGAAGATTATCAAAAAAAGTAGAGAGCTCTAATTACATTAGGTGATTACTTCCCTGATGAGGTTAAGGAGCTGCTCTCAGATTTAGACGAGTCTCAAGATGAGAAGCCCATGGTTGAGACTTGTCAGGTTATTACCATATATGAAGAAGAAACATGGGATGATCTTGATGATGAAGATGAGCTTGAGCTCTACTACCCAGATGATGGCGATTCTTTATCTGAGCAGCTATATGATCGACATGGAAAACCATATGTGAGGAAAAAGCAGAAAAAGAAACAAACTTTTAAAGAAAGGGTTAGAATGGCGAATGCGAGGTTGCAGGAAGCTTCAACACAATCCTATCAAGCAAGCCAGCATTATCCAAAGGAGAAGCCAAGAAGAGCAGCTAAATATAAAATACTTAGAAAGGTGATGCCATATGAAGAGATTCCATCTTTCATCCAAGAAGTGACATATGACCTAACTCATCGGAAGCCACATATTCCAAACGGTGATGCTCCTTGGAATGAGTCTGGAATTATAGAACTTGTGAATGATTCTTTCCACCAAGAGGAAATACATACTGAATATAGTGAAGATCGAAGAATTGACATGGAGGAAATAAGAGCACCTCAACTTTTAAGCAATGTAAGAAATGAGAGTTTTTCCATAAGAAGAGACAAAATTCAAGAATTGTTTCGGAAGATGATGGAGGAAGGTGTATTGATTCTAAAGAAGAGAAGGGATGCTATGACAAACATGAATGATCATCCTAATTAATGTCCTTTTCATCATTTGATAGGGCATGAATTGGAAGATTGTGATGGTTTCAAAAGTTGGCTACATAAAGTACTCAAGTCAGGTGCCATAGATTTACCTGATGATTATTTTGAGATGTCAGGTACATGCTATACCTTGACAATCAAAGAAAGGCACGATAATGGGTGCATCCACCAAGATGAAGAAGAGGAACCTTGAATAATTAATAATGTTTAGAGGCTTCTTGAACAAGCACTATACCTTGACAATCAAAGAAAGGCACGATAATGGGTGCATCCACCAAGATGAAGAAGAGGAACCTTGAATAATTAATAATGTTTAGAGGCTTCTTGAACAAGCACGTGGCGCTAAGGATAAAGGGAAAGAAAAGGCGATTGACATAAATGAAGACATCGTGCAGCCACGGAAGACCTCTACTTCGAAGACACAAGATTACAACATTGTTGTCCATTTGAAGAAAATTCCAACTCAATTAAGTGTCTTTGATGCGTTGATGATGTCGCAGGAGCTCAGAGACACATTGATCAATGTTTTGCAAAATACAGAAGAATACCAAGCTTATTTTGCTGAAGCTCATATGATAGAAGCTCTCCATGCTTTTGGATCTCCGGGGATTAAGTTCTCAGAGAAGGACTTGTTGTTAGGGACGAGGAAGCATAATAGACCCTTATATATTACTGGGTCTTGTGACGGGACAAGAGTCAACCGAATCCTTATTGACCCGGGCTCATCCGTAAATCTGATGACATTAAAGACTTTGCATACCTTAGCTTTGGAGACATATCATTTGTCAACTGAAAAGATTATTGTCCAAGGTTTCAACCAGCATAGTCAAAAGGCCCTTGGCTCAATTACTCACCCTTTCAAGATTAGGAAGCTGACATCAGAGGTGAAGTTTCATGTTATCAACACTGATGCTTCCTATAAAGCATTGTTGGGGAGACCATGGTTACATGAAAATTATGTGGTCCCTTCCACTTTGCATCAATGTTTGAAGTATATGAAGGACGATGATGTACACCGCATAGATGGAGAGATTCAACCATTTGGTGTGCATGAAATCAACTATGATGATGCACAATATTTTGTTTATACACCGAAAAGGGGCAAGCTTTTTGCAACAACGGATGATGCTCTCATGAAGGTCACTAAGACTACCAAGCTCACTCAGAAGAAGATTTCTTTCATGCCTCTGAAACCACACTTTGGAAGTGAGACAAAATCTTCAGAAGAAAAAACAGATGATGAAGATATGTATGCCACTTATATGTGTTCTCACCTTCACAAGAGAAACCGACACTTTGGAAGTGATGATTTTGACGGAGAAGGAACTTTATTTCCACCCATTAAAAAAGAAGATGATGATGAAAGTCCAGTGGAAAATTCTCTTCATGTTACGAGAATACCATAAGGCCTTTACAAAACTCTTGATGAGTTAGATGTTAACTCAGTAGAACAACTCGTCACCTTTTATGTGCCTTCTCGTCATCCGGAAGAGAGAGGGATTCTCTTTTATAAGTCTGATCCCAACAAGTTCAATGATGAAGATATGTTGATGATAAAGACAATGGAAGATGAAGAATCTTAGCCTTTAAGGATTCTAGGTTACTACCCTCCTAGGCTAAGAAGACTCATAAAACAAGCTGGGATCAGTGTGAACTATCCGAGGGATAGACATGCTCTCTTTGAGAGACTTTGGCATCCTTTCAAGATTGCTATGCAAGGACAAGGCTTGAGCAAGAAGGGACTTGGTTTTCAAGATGAGCAAGTATTTGAATGCCACATGGTGTCAACTGTTGAAAGGTTGGATATAAAGGATGAAGATCCACTTCAAGAAGCATCAGATGATCACCTGGAAAAAGATATAAAATTGAAGGATGCACCCCCTGAGCTCGAAGATGGAGGGCAAGCGACAATTGATGAGTTAGTAGAAATCAACTTGGGAAGTGAGGACGATCCTAACCCACTTTCTTAAGTGCACAATTAGCTCAAGAAGAGAAAGAAGCCATTCAAAACATTCTCGTAGAGTATGTTGACTGTTTTGCATGGAGCTATAAGGAGATGCCAGGGCTTGACACAGAAGTAGCAGTGCACAAGCTCGCCATCAACCTGAATTTTCCACGAGTAAAACAAGCACCAAGAAAAATGAAGTTTGATCTGAAGGAGAGCATTATTGAAAAAACCAAAAAACTAATTGAAGATGGTTTCATAAGGGAAGAAAAATATCCTAATTGGATCGCCGGCATAGTGCCTGTTAAGAAAATGAATGGGCAAATCAGAATATGTGTGGACTTTAGAGACTTAAACAAAGCATGTACCAAAGATGATTTTCCACTACCTGTTATGGAAATCATGATTGATAACATGTCCTCTTATGAGATGTTTTCTTTCATGGATGGTTTCTCTGGGTACAACCAAATCAAGATGGATCCAGAGGATGGAAAGCATACTGCGTTTCGAACACCAATAGGCACCTATTGCTACAAGGTTATGCCTTTTGGACTAAAGAATGCGGGGGCAACATATCAAAGAGTAATGACAAAATTTTTTTGATGATTTAATTCACCAAGTCATGGAGTGCTATTTAGATGATTTGATGGTGAAAACATAATCAAGAGATCAACACCTCAATGACTTGAGAACAATGCTTGATCACATCAGAAAATATAACTTGAAGATGAACCCTATGAAATGTGCATTTGGGGTATTATCTGAAAAATTCCTTGGATTCATCGTGAGGCACCGAGGAATAAAGATTGACCCCTCCAAAATTAAAGCCATCATGGAAATGCCACCTCCAAAGATATTGAAGCAGCTGAGGTCTTTCCAAAGACATCTCGCCTATATCCGAAGGTTCGTTGCCAATCTTCCTGGCAGGTGCAAGCCATTCTCAAAGCTGGTAAAGAAGAATGCTCCCTTCAAGTCAGATGATGAATGCCAAAACACTTTTGAAGAAATCAAGAGCTACTTACTAAATCTGCCAGTGTTAGTGGCGCCAATTGCAGGAAAGCCATTGATCTTATACACAACAGCCTTGGATGGATCCCTTGTAGCTCTGCTAGCTCAAGAGAATGAAGAAGGAAAGTAGAACACCCTATACTACCTTAGTAGGATGTTGGTGGGCGCTGAAGACCAATATACTCCTATCGAGAAGCATTGTCTTTCCTTAGTATTTGCGGTAAAAAAACTTCGGCATTATGTGCTCTCACATAAGGTCACTCTCATCTCAAGGATAGATCCTCTCAAGTACTTGATGTCAAGGCCATTGCTCACTGGAAGATTAACAAAATGGGCATTAATACTCATGGAGTTTGACATAATTTATACTCCACAAAAAGCAATCAAAGGACAAGCATTGGTGGATTTTCTCGCAGCACATCCTTTACCTTATGAATCTCCCTTAAGATGCGATCTCCCTGATGAAGAGACTTTGGCAATTGGAGAGGGAGAACAATGTTGGAAGATGTACTTTGATGGAGCTTCTTCGATCCAACCAGCTGTTAGGCCTAAAATTCCTCAAATTAGAGCTGGCATTGGACTCATTTTCGTTTCTCCTGAGGATGGGATCCTGAGATACTCTCTTTCCTTGCTAAAGCCATGTACTAACAATGAGGCGGAATATGAAGCTCTTATTGCTGGATTGGAGCTATCAATCAAGATGGGGATTCAAAGTTTGCATATATATGGTGACTCACAACTCATTATAAATCAAGTTGAAGGAAGTTTCAAGACTTATAAGCAAGAACTTCTTCAGTATCATTAGAGAGTTATTGAATTATTGAAGCAAATTCCTGATGTTAAACTGGAGAGAGTTTCTAGGTCCGCTAATGGAAAAGCAGATAGCCTAGCTAAACTAGCAAAAGAACTAGTTGATCCAGATCAAGAGGAAATTCAAGTCACCATTCGAAATATGAGGGTCTTGAGTTCATGTCTTGATGAAGAGTTAGAAAACAAAGAACTCAGGAAAGAAGAAATTCTAACAGTGGCTGAAGATGATTGGAGGAAGCCTTTCATTAAATATTTGAAGTATGGTGAACTTCCAAACGAAAAGTCTCTAACGACGCAGTTGATGAAAAGGGCAATGAGGTTTACCCTTGTTAACGACGTTCTCTATTGAAGATCATATGATCAACTCCTACTAAGATGTCTCTCAAAGAAGGAGTCTGAAGAAGTCATGCATGAAGTCCATTCGGGTATATGCGGAGCTCGCTAGTCAGGACCCAAGATGTGGTTGAAGATTAAACATATTGGTTATTACTTGCCAAGCATGATGAACAATTGCTTGCAATATGCAAGACGGTGTAAATTTTGCCAAGCTCATGGGGATTTCATTCATCAACACCCCAACCCTTTACACCCTACAATCTCTTCATGGCCTTTTGAGATGTGGGGGACTGATGTGATAAGTCCTATTGAGCCTTCATCATCAAGAGGGTATCGTTTTATATTAGCTGCCACTGACTACTTTTTACGATGGGCAAAAGCCATCCCTTTAAAGGAAGTAAAGACAGAAAACATCATCAAGTTCTTCAAGGACCATGTGCTATATAAATTCGGAACACCTCGAAGGATCATCTCTGACAACGGGCGAGCATTCAAAATCTTCAAGGTTGGAAGGTTTGCTCAACATCACAAAATAGATTGGAGGTATTCCTCTATCTATAATGCTAGAGCAAATGGTCTCGCAGAAGCATTCAACAAAACATTATCCAAGTTGTTAAAGAAAGCAGTTTCGAAAAGTCAAAGGGATTGGCACGAAAGGCTTCCTGAAGTCTTATGGGCATACCGGACAACATATCGAACACCAACTCAATCAACACCATATTTGTTGGTTTTTGGTACAGAAGCTGTTCTTCCACTTGAAGTCCAGATTCCATCTCTATGAATTGCCTTACAAAATGAAATCACAAATGAAGATAGAGTTTGATTAAGTTTGGATGAACTTGATGCTTTAGATGAAAGGAGACTAGAGGCTCAACAAAATCTTGAAGTCTATAAAGCAAGGATGGCACTAGCTTACAATAAGATGGCTCGCATTCGAACTTTTGAGAAAGGAGAGATGGTGTGGGTGTTAAGAAGACCAATCATCACAAACAAACATGCTGGGGAAAGTTCAAGTCAAATTGGGAAGGCCCATATATTATAGAGGTCGTCTACGAAGGAGGAGCTTATCAACTAGTCGACGCCGATGGAAGAAGGCATATACCGCCCATTAATGCACGCTTCTTGAAGAAATATTATCCGTGATATGGAAATGTAAAAAAAAAAAAAAACTTGTGATTGTCTATGACGGAATGTCCAGTGCTCTTGTTTGAGCAAGTTGGTCAAGCATGATATATGCTTCTCGAGACAACTTACGAGCTCCATTATCTTGTTTCTCTTCTCCATTTGAATAAAGGCATATTGTAAAATAAAAATAATTCTGTGTTTGCCTATGACAAGATGTCCAGTGCTCTTGTTTGAGCAAGTTGATCAAGCATGATATATGCTTCTCGAGGCAAAACACAATTGTTGTCATGTTGTTTTCTTTTTTCAAGATTGAATAAAAATGTGATTCCATGAATTTTGTAATGGTCCTTGTGGATTTAGCTCTAAGAGACTACGTGCAAATCTTGTAAGAAACTATGAGATCAAGTAGAAAAAAAAAAAGAAGGAAAAAAAATTATGAAAAATGAAAATAAAGAAAAAAACAAAATCAAATCAAAAACAAAACAAAACAAAACAAAAAAAATAAAAAAATAAAAACAAGAAACAAAAAATTAAAAATTAAAAAAAAAAGAAAAAGAAAAGAATAAAATCAAGGAAGTGACGAATTTTGAAGGCAAAATCTGCAGTTTTGTTCATAATAGCACTGTTTTGATCAAGTATCTCATCGGGTATTCAGATCAGCTCTGATCATAATAAAATTTTAACTACAATACAACCACATGACAATAGTTAATTTGAACGGTTGAAATTAAATTTGGAGGTTTGATAATTTTCAAAGAAATTTAAACTTAAAGCTAAGTTTCATGAAATTTGTCCTTCAATAATCGGAGTTGATCAAAGCTTAATCGGACTATGATAACTTCTCTGATTGACCTGTAAATTTTATTGAATCTTTGAGACATCATAATGTTTCATATGAATGGTTATGATTATATTCTGAGTTCAAAACAAATTAAAAAAACATTTCGTGACTCAGCAGTGAAATCCATTGATAATCATCATGGAAATTGTTTGTCATCAACTTGATGATCATATATTTAACAAATTATGGGATCTTTTTGAAAATATTTTTACATGCTCATGATGTTTTCATCTTCAATATGGACAGTGGAGATTGAGTTTGAAATTCATTTACCTCTTACAAAAATTCATAAGTTTAAATCAGATTTTGTTAAGCATTGTGGTCTCCATTGTTGATTTTTAAGTTGATGATCAGATGATTAAAACAAAAATCACTTCGAATTCTTAAACACATTGCAAATCTTCGTGTCGCTCGTTCGTACCTTCCTCCCACAACTATTGTGTGTAAGGAAGTTACGAGGGGGGCATTTGTTTATATAAACTTTGAATTTAAAAAAGAGAAAAAAAAGAATCAAATAAAAAATATAGGAGGGCCAAAATGAAAAAAAAAACCCACAAATTAAAAAAATCGAGTAAAAAAAATAAGAGAGAGAATATATATATTTAAGGATATATATATATATTGATACAAAATGTGTGTTTGAAATTCGAAATCAATAAAAAAAAGAAATTAGTGGATAAGAATTAAAAGAATTTTGAATTTAAATTTTGAAGAAAAAAACTCCTGTGTATCACTGGGAATTGACGATATTGTGGAACGAAAGAAAAAGAAGAAAAAAAACAGAGAAGAAAAAAAAAGAGAGATTTTTTTAGAAAGGGGACGAAGAGAGAACAAAGAGAGAATGGGAGGAAGAAGTGATCCTATGGGATATAGCAAAGATAGAGTTTTTTTTTAGAGAAAAAAAAGAGGGAAAAGAATTCGAGAGAGAGAGAGGGGTGATTGATAAAGCACGCGGTGGAGGAGACAAAAAGCAGTTGATCAGTTTCGGGAAAAAAATTAAGAAAAAGAAGAGGTACAATTTTCTCTATGGGATATAGCAAAATGATGTTTATTGCATAGTTTTATAAAACGTAAAGTATGTATGGATGATTATTATGGGTTATGAGTGCAACCTTGAGTGGGTCCCGTTTCTTTCATTTTTTTATTTTATTTTTATTGATCCATGCTATGCCATGCATTGGTTCATGAAAACATTGTTAGTATGAATGCATGAAAGATCCTTGCCCATGTCTCATATAGCCATCATCCGAATGTGAAATGAACCATGAATCTTACAATACCATTATTCGATCTCTCATTATCATGCACACCATATTTTTGCTCTCCAAATCGTATGCAATACCTTCTATTGTGCCTTGTGTAGTGTTTGTACATTTTATTTCCTTTTCCTATGTGCATACAAACGCCTTTATCCTCTCTTTTTTTACTTGATTTACATTCGCAAACCTAAATCTAACTTTACACAATTCATCCATGTTGAGATATTTTTTGATAAACCCTTTATTTAGTGCCGTTCACCAGCCATTGTTCTGTTCAATGCCTAAGTAAAAAAAATATCTATATATCGATGCCATTGTAGGGACATGATTCAAATAAATTTGTGTTATTGGCAAGGGTATTAACACCAATAGTTTCTTTCATGAATGATTATTAAGCAAAATGATTGCGGCATAATAATAACATAGTCTATTTTCTTATCCCAATTAGTGGTCATTTACAAACCCTATAGGTTTATCCAAGGATCTTTGAGCCTAAAAAAAAAAAAAAAAAAAAAAAAAAAAAGAAGGAAAGAATATATACAAAGTTCGAGGGTTGAAGTAATAAAAAAGATGGTAGGAAACCTCGGTTCATTTGCAAAAAGTTATCAAATATGGTTTTGTTTGCAAAAAAAAGAAAAAAAGAAAAAGGAAAAAAGGGAAAAAAAAAGGGGGGGAAATATGAAAAAGTGAAGTTTTGAAGGATCTGATTGAATAAATCTTGAACTTTCATAAAAAAAATAAAAATAAAAAATCAAGGGTTGATGTGAAAAAATGACATGAGTTGCTGTAATATGAAATCGGGAGAAAATAATGACTTGATGTATGGGGGTATTTTTGTAACAAAAAAACAGTGAAAAAAAAGAGAGAAAAAATGATGAAAGATGAGTGAAAAAGAGAAGAAGAAAAAAGGAGAGGAAAAATAAAAAAAATGTGTGAAAAAAAAAGAGGGAAAAAATGAAGGATGAGTGGGAAAAAAAAAAGAGAAGAGAGGAAAAAGCGAGGAAAAAAATGAAGGGATGAGGAAAAAGTGAGAGGGGGAAAAATGAGGCAAAAAAAATGAGAGATGAGTGAAAAAAGAGAAGAAAGGAAAAAGAGGGAAAAAAAATGAAGGGATGTGAAAAAAATGAAGAGCGGAAAATTGAGGAAAAAAAATGAGAGATGAGTGAAATAAGAGAAAGAAAAAAAATGACAAAAAAATGAAGGATAAAAAATTAAAAAAATTATGATGGATGAATTGGAGTGAGGGTATTTTCATAATTTTCTTTTGCATGACCTCTCCTTTAGAAAAATGAGAATTTTCTATAAGACCAACCTTGAGGTCTTTGACACTCCTTGGGGTGAAAGAAATTTTTTAAGAATTTTCTAACACCAACCTTGAGGTCTTGACACTCTTGTCGGTGAAAGAAATTTTCTAAGAATTTCTCAAACAAACCTTGAGATCTTGACACTATTGGTGTGAGGAGAAATCCTTAAAAAAAAAACTATAAAAAAAATCTCTCTTCTTGAAGTAAAAAAATCTATTCTTGAAGTGAAAGGAAGAGTAAGATGAAAATTTAACACAAAAAAAAAAATCCATTGTTAAAGTGAAAGAGAAGTAAAAAAATTTTTGAAGTGGAAGGAGAAGTAAAAAATTCCACAAACAAAACAAATCTCTCCTATTGAAGTGAAAAAAGTACTTCTTGAGGTGAAAAGAAAAGTTAAAAAAAAATGAAAAAATTTCACAAAAAAAAAAAAAAAAAAAACCTCTCTTCTTGAAGTAAAAAAAACCTTGAAGTGAAAGGAAGAGTAAGATGAAAATCTATTTTTGAAGTGAAAGGAAGATTGAAAATAAAAAAAAATAAAAAAACTCTTCTTCAAGTGAGAGGAAGAGTTAAAAAATGAAAATTCCACAAACAAAAAAAATCTTTTCTTAAAGTGTAAGAAAGAATAAAAAAAATGAAATTTCACAACAGAAAATATCTCTTGTCAACACTCATAAAAAAATGTTGATAGAGATTTTGTGGAAGCTCATTGTGAGGTCTCTTTCGCCAAAAATGAAATGGAGAAGTAAATTGATGTCTTAGCTCACGGAAATCGTAGTCCTATACTTTCTTGCCTTTTAATTGTCAGCTATTTTTTAATCAAAACCTTAATCAGAATGCGCCCTATTTTTGACTCAAATACCTAATCCAATGCTTTCTTTTCAGAATTTCTCTTATTTTTCAATAAAAACCCTAACCTTTGTTTTCTTTTGGAAATGTCTACTATTTTTCAATCAAAATAGTAATCCTATGTTTTCTTCTGAGAATGCCATTGAAAAATATAAGACATTATGAAAAGTTTTGAAAAATAAGAGAACCCTAATCCATCTTTCGAAAGCCTAATGTTGTGTTTTCTTTTGCTAATGTCAACTATTTTTTAATCAAAACACAAATCCTATGTTTTCTTTTGTTAATGCTTCCTATTTTTCAATCAAAGCACAAATTCTATGTTTTCTTTGTGGAATGTCTCCTATTTCCTAATAAAAAAATCTAATCCTATTTTTATTTTGGCAATGTCTGCTGGTTTTAAATCAAAACCCTAATCCAATGTTTTCTTTTTCAAATGTCTCATATTTTTCAATGCAAACCCTAATCCTATATTTTTTTTTGGAATGCCTCCTATTTTCCTTTTCAGAGAGTCTCCTATTTATCAATTTTGAGTCAAAAACCTAACCTATGTTTTCTTATAATAATGTCTCTTATTTTTTATTCTGAAATAATTGAAATGTTTTATTGATGTCCTATTTGTCAATAATGTTATGTTTTTTTTTTTCTGAATGTCTACAATTTTTGAATAAAAAACCCAATGTTAGTCAGAGCCATTCCTATTTTTGAATAAAAAACCTAGTCCTATATTTACTTTCGGAAATGCCCCCTATTTTTCTGTTTTTAATCACAACCCTAATTATATGTTTTCTTATAATAATGTCTTCTATTTTTCAATCAAAACCCTAATTTTTTTTTAGAGTACCTTTTATTTGAGATCAAAACCTTAATCTTATGTTTTATTTTGGGAATGTCTACTATTTTTGAATCAAAACCCTAATCTTTTGTTTTGAAATGTCTACCAGTTTTGAATGAAACCCTTAATCAGAATGTGTCCTATTTTTTATTCAAAACCCTAATCCTATACATTCTTTTCCAAAATTCTCTTATTTTGCCAAAACCCTAACTTATGTTTTCTTTTAGGAATGTCTACTATTTTTCAATCAAAACCCTAACCCTATTTTTTCCATTGAAAATGTTATTGAAAAATATGAGACATTATTTAAAGTTTTGAAATGTCTCATATTTTTGAATAAAAGAGACGTTTCCAGAAGAAAACAGTACTAACCCTATCTTTCAATGAAAACCCGAATCCTATGTTTTATTTTTAAAACGTCTCATTTTTTTAATCAAAACCCTAATCTTGTGTTATCTTTTGGTAATGTCAACTATTTTTGAATTAAAATGCTATGTTTTCTTTTGGTAATGGCTTCTACTTTTCAATCAAAACACTAATTTTATGGTTTTGTTTTGAAATTTCTCCTATTTTTTAATCGAAACTCTAATCCTATGTTTTCTTTTGTGAATGTCAACTAGTTTTGAATCAAAACCCTAATGCTATGGTTTCTTTTCGATGTATCCCTTATTTTTCGGTTTTTAAACAAACACCCTAAACCTATGTTTTCTCATTGTAATGTCTCCTGGTTTTCAATCAAAACCATAATCATAAGTTTGTTTTTTTTAAATGTATGCTACTTTTAAATCAAACCCAAATCCTATGTTTTCCTTTCGGAATGCCTATGATATTTGAATCAAAACACTAATCCTATGTTTTCTTTTCGGAATGCCCCTATTTTGCAAACAATACCCGAACCCTATGGTTTCTTTTCTTTATGTCTCCTATTTATCAATTTTTAATCAAAACCCTAAACCTGATTTTTTTTATAGTAATGGCTTTTCTTTTTCAATGAAAACCATAATCCTATGTTTTGTTTTTGGAATACTTACTATATTTGAATCAACAATATTATATTTGAATAAAAAATGTCCCAATTTTTTGGTTTTGATTGAAAACTAAAAAATAGGTTACATTTCTAAATCAAAAGATATGATTAGTGTTTTAATTAAAAAATTGAAATGTCTCCTATTAGCATTGTGTTTTCGATTAAAAAATAGTAGACATTTCAAAAGGAAAACATAATATTATTGATTCAAAACTGATAAATAGAAGACCTTTCGAAAAGAAAAAATATGAGGCATTCCGAAAAGAAAACATAGTAGTAGGGTTTGCATTGAAAAATATGAGACATTCCGAAAAGAAAATATCGGATCAAGGTTTTGATTAAATATTAGCAGAGATTCGCCAAAAAAAAAGATAGGATTAAGATTTTGATTAAAAAAGAGACATTATGAAAGAAAAACAAAGGATTAGGATTTTGATTCAAAAATATTGGTGTTTTATTTAGGGTTTTGATTTGAAAATGTCCGAATCCTATGTTTTCCTTTTGGAATGCCTGTTATTTTCTAATTGAAACATGAATCCAATGATTTTATTTTGGAAATGTCATCTATTTTTTATTCAAAACAACAATTGTAGGAGGCATTACAAAAAATATGAGATATTAGTGTTTTGATGGGAAAATACGAGACATTACGAAAAAAACATAGGATTGTTATTTTGATTAAAAAATATGAGACATTACTATAACAAAATATATGATTAGGGTTTTGATTAAAAACAAAAAAATAGAAAACATTTCCAAAAGAAAAGATAGGATTAAGATTTTGATTGAAAAATATTAGACATTGCCAAAAGAATACATGAGATTAAGAAATTGAAAAATAGGAGCCATTCCGAAAAGAAAACATATGCTAAGGGTTTTAATTGAAAAATATGTGACATTGCCAAAAGAAAACATAGGATTATTGTATGAATTCAAAAATAGCAGACATTCCAAAAATAAAACGTAAGATTAGGGCTTTGATTGAAAAATATGAGACATTACTATAAGAAAACATAGGATTAGGTTTTTCATTAAAAAATAGTAGATATTCTGAAGAAAAAAATAGGATAAGGGTTTTGACTGAAAAATGATAAATTGAAGACATTACTTTAAGAAAACATAGGATTGATGTTTTGATTATAAAAATAGGAGACATTACTATAAGAAAACATAGCATTGCTATTTTGATTAAATAATAGGATTCATTCCAAGACAAACTTGGATTCGAATTTTGATTAGAAGGTATGAGACATTTCAACAATAAAACCTTATTTTTGAAAGATAGGATTAGTGTTTTGGTTGAAAATTATTAAATAGGAGACGATAAGAAAAAGGATAACAAAGGATTCGAGTTTCGATTGCAAGATAGGAGGCGTTCTGAAAATAAAACATAAGATTAAAATTTTGATTCAAATATAGTGGGCATCTGAAAAGAAGATATAGGATTATTGTTTTGATTGAAAAATAAGACACATTACTACAAGAAAAAATTGGATTACGTTTTTTATTCAAAAATAGTAGACATCCCGAAAAAATAGAAGGCATTAAAAAAATATAGGATTATTGTTTTGATTGCAAAATTTGAATAGGATTTGGGTTTTGATTCAAAGATAGGAGACATTCGGATAAGAAAGCATAGGATTAGTGTTTGGATTCAAATATAGTATTCACTCCGACAAGAAAATATAGGATTAGTGTTTTGATTAAAAAATTATAGACATTGCGAAAAGTAAACATAGAATTAGTGTTTTGATACAAAAATAGGAGACGTTATGAAAAAATATAAGATTAGTGTTTTGATACAAAAATAGGAGGCATTTTATGAAAAAAAACATAAGATTCTGGTTTTGATACAAAAATAGTAAACATTCAAAAATAAAAACATAGGATTACGTTTTCGTTAAAAGATATGAGACATTACTATAAGAAAACATAGGATTAGGGTTTTGATTGAAAAATATTTGACATTCCAAAAAGAAAACATAGGTTAGGGTTTTGATTCAAAACTGATAAATTAGGGGTATTTCCAAAACAAAAAATAGGATTACCATTTGGATTTATAAAAATAGGAGCCATTTAAAAAAAAAACATAAGATTGGGATTTTGATTCAAATATCGCAGTCATTCCGAAACAAAACATAGGATTAGGGCTTTGATTAAAAAATAGTAGACATTACAAAAAGAAAACATACGAATATTTTTTTGATTAAAAAATAACACATAAGGTTAGGGTTTTGATTGCAAAATAGCAGACATTACGAAAAGAATAAAAAAAATAGGATTATGGTTTTCATTTAAAAAATTGGAGCCATTCTAAAAAGAAACATAGGATTTATTGAAAAATATAACACATTACGAAAAGAAAACCATAGGATTATTGTTTTGATTAAAAAATAAGAGAAATTCCTAAAAGAAGCATAAGATTAGAGTTCTGATTAAAAATTGCAGGCATTCCGAGAAAAACTTAATATTAGAGTTTTGATTGAAATCCTCAATGCTATGTTTTCTTTTTTAATGTCGTTAAATGAAAAACCTAATAATATGTTTTGAATGAAAAATAGGAGACACTACTATAAGGAAACAAGGGATTAGGGTTTTAATTCAAAAATAATACACATTTCTGTAAGAAAACATATGATTAGTGTTTTGATTCAAATATAGTAGTCATTGCGAAAAGAAAAAATATTGGATTAGGTTTCGAATGAAAAATAGGAGACATTATTGTAAAAAAAAAATATAGGATTATGGTTTTCATTAAAAAATAGTAGAAATTCCAAAAAATAAACATAGGATTAACGTTTTGATTTAAAAATATAAGGCATTCCGAAAAGAAAATATAGGATTAGATTTTGATTGAAAGTATGAGATATTCCAAAAATAAAACATAGGAAAAGTGTTTTGATTAAAAATTAGCAGACATTCCCAAAACAAAATATAGGAGTTGGGTATTGATTAAATAATGATGCATTCTGAAAAAAAAAAAAAGATTAGGGTTTTGATTCAAAACATAAAAATAGGACAGATTCCTAAAAGAAAACTTAGGATTAGGGCATTGATTCAAGAATAGCAGACATTATGGGAAAAAAAAAAAGGATTTGTTTTTTTATTTGAAAACAGGACACTTTCCGAAGAGAAAACAAAAGTTAGGGTTTTGATTCAAAATTGAAAAATATGAGACATTAAGAGAAAAAAAAAACATAGGATTCAGGTTTTGATTGAAAGATAGGACACATTATGAACAGAAAAAATAGGATTAGCATTTTGACTAAAAGATAGTAGCCATTGAGAGAAGAGAACATAGGTTTAGGGTTTCGGTTAAAACATAGAAGATATTACTATAACAAATCATAGAATTAGGGTTTTGAATGAAAAATGAGGGACATAACTATAAGAACACATAGGATTAGGGTTTTGGTTGAAATTTATGTGACATTTCAAAAAGAAAACATAGAATTAAGGTCTTGATTAAAAACTGAAAATTAAGGGACATTCCCAAAACAAAGGATAGGATTAACGGTTTGATTAAAAAATAACAGATATTCTCAAAAGAAAACATACACTTAGGTTTTTGATTAAAAAAAGGGAGACATTCCAAAAAAACTTAGGGGTAGGGTTTTAATTAAAAAAATATGAGACATTAAAAGAAGAAAACATATGATTGTTATTTTCATTAAAAAATAGGAGCTTTTTTGAAAAGAAAAACATAGGATTAGAGTTTTGATTAAAAAAATAGTAGACATTCCCAAAAGAAAACATAGACATTCTGAAAAGAAAACATAGGATTAGAGTTTTGATTGAAAAATAAGAGACATTACTATAAGAAAAAGCAGGATTAGGGTTTTTATTCAAAAATAGTAGGCATTAAGAAAAAAACATAGGATTCGGTGTTAGATTAAAAGATAGGAGACATTCCAAAAAAAAAATTTTGGATTAGGATTTTTATCCAAAAATAGGAGGCACTACATAAAGAAAACAAAAGATTAGGGTTTTGATTAAAAATATTATGCATTCCAATCAAAATCCTAATCGCATGTTTTCAATCGAAACATTACTATAGGAAACCAAAGGTTAGGGTTTTGATTAAAACCAAAAAAATAGGTAATATTTCCAAAAGAAAACATAGGAAAAGGGTTTTGATTCAAAAACAGCAAGTATTTGAAAAAAAAAATTAGGATTAGAGTTTTGATTGAAAAAATAGCAGACATTAACAAAAGAAAACATAAGACTAGGGTTTTGAATCAAAACCCTAATCGTATGTTTTCTTTTCGTAATATCTACTATTTTTGAATCAAACTGCTAATCCGATCTTTTCTTATGGAAATGTCGCATATTTTTCTTTTTTTAATCAAGATTCGTATCATATGATACCTTATAGCAATATCTCCTATTTTTCATCAAAAGCCTAATGCTATGTTTTCTTTTCGAAATGTCTCATACTTTTCAATCAAAACCCTAATCCTATATTTTATTTCCGAATGTTCACTATTTTTGAATCAAAACCCTAATCCTATGTTTTATTACAGTAATGTCTCCTATTTTTCAATCAAAACCCTAATCCAAATCTTCGAAATGTCTCATATTTGTTTTTAAAAAAGGAGACATTTCCTAAAGAAAACATTACTAATCCTATCTCTCAATCAATACCTGGATCCTATGTTTACTATTTTTTTAATGCCTCATATTTCTCAATCAAAACCCTAATCTTATGTCCTCCTTTGGTAATGTCTGCTATTTTTGAATAAAACCCCAAATCCTGTGTTTTATTTTCAAAATGCCTCCTAATGTTTAATTAAAACCCTAATCTTATGTTCTTTTTTTTTTAATGTCAAATATTTTTGAATCAAAACACTAGTCCTATGTTTTCTTTTCTAAATGTCCCATATTTTGATTGAAACATAGCAGGCATTGAGAATGGAAAACATAGGATTTGGGTTTCGATTGAAAAATTGGAAATATTACTATAAGAAAACATGTGATTAAAGTTTGGAATGAAAAATAGGAGACATAACTATAAGAAAACATAGTATTAGGGTTCTTATTAAAAAATAGTAGACATTCCGTAAAGAAAACATAGGATTATGGTTTTGATTGAAAATATGAGGCATTTCAAAAACAAAACATAGGATAAGGGTTTTGATTGAAAAATAGCATATATTACTATAAGAAAATATTGGATTAAGGTTTTGTTGATAACCAAAATATTAGGGCACGTTTCAAAAAGAAAACATAGGATTAGTGGTTTGATTCAAAAGTAGCAGACATTCCCAAAAGAAAACATAGGATTAGGGCATTGATTCAAAAACATAGTAGACATTTTGAAAAGAAAACATAAGATTATGGTTTTGATTAAAAAAATAGGAGCCATTAGTATAAGAAAACACATGATTAGGCTTTTGATTCAAAAATAGTATACATTAAGAAAAGAAAGCACAAGAGTTGAGTTTTGAATGAAAGATAGGGGGCATTCCAAAAAGAAAACATTGGATTAAGTTTTTTATTCGAAAATAGGATTGATTACAAAAAAAATTAATGTTTTGATTAAAAAATGAGACATTCCAATAAAAAATGCTAATACTATGTTTTCAATCAAAGCATTACTATAGTAAAATGTAGGATTAGAGTTTTCATTCAAAAATAGTAGACATTCCCAAAAGAAAACAAGGGGTTTGTTGTTAAATTCAAAAATAGGAGCCATTCCAAAAAGAAAACGTAGGATTAGGGTTTTGATTGACAAATATGAGTCATTCGAACAAAAAACTTAGGATTAGGGTTTTGATTAAAAAAAATATGAAACATTACATAAACAAAACATACAGTTATTGTTTTGATTAACAAATAGTAGACATTCCTAAATGAAAACATAAGATTTTGTTTTTGAATCAAAACTCTATAATGCTATGTTTTCTTTTGAAAATCTTGCTATTTTTCTACTTTTAATCAAAACAATAATTTTATTTTTATTTTCAATCCAAGCTCTAATCTAATTTTTTTTTTAATATGGAACATGGGAGAAGATAGAGGACACAAGAAAAGAAAATAAAATATAGGATTGGGGTTTTGATTGAAAAGATAGGATTATGAAAAGAAAATATAGTATTTTGGTTTTCATTCTAGAAAAAAATCCTAGAATTAGCGTTTTGATTAAAAAATACGATACATTACGAAAAAAAAACATAGGATTGTTGTTTTGATTAAAAAATAGGAGACATTCATAAAAGAAAACATAAAATTAGGATTTTGATTAAAAAATATGAGACATTAAAACAAAAACTTAGGATTAGGGTTTTGATTAGAATATTTGAGAAATCATGAAAAGAATACATAGGATTGGGATTTTGATTAAAAAATAGCAAACATTCTCAAAAGAAAACATAAGGTTAGGGTTTTGATCCAAAAATAGGGGCTTTCCGTAAAAAAAACATAGGATTATAGTTTTGATTGAAAAATAGGAGACATTATAATAAAAAAAAAATAGGATTATAGTTTTGATTAAAAAGTAGGAGAAATTACTATAAGAAAACAAAATATTAGTGTTTTGATTAATATTTCAATAAAAAAAACTATATTTGAATAAAAAATGTCCGCTATTTTCTGTATTAATTAAAAACTGAAAAGTCGTGGACATTTCCAAAATAAATGATAGGATTAGGGTTTTAATTTAAAAATAGGAATGGCTCCTATTACGATTACGGTTTCATTAAAAAATAGTTGACAGTCCGAAAAGAAAACATAAAATTCCTTATAAATAGGAGACGTTAAGAACACATACCGATTATTTCTGAAAGAAAAATATGAGACATTACTATATGAAAACATCGGTTATGGTTTTGATTCAACATTGATAAATAGGAAACATTCCAAAAAAAAATAGGTGCTATTCTTAAAAGAAAACAAAGGATTTGGGTTTTGATTGAAAAATATAAGACATTCTAAAATGAAAACATTGGATCAAGGTTTTGACTAAAAATTAGCAGAGATTCTCAAAACAAAAGATAAGATTAGGGTTATGATTAAAAATTAGAAGAGAAAACAAAAGATTTGGGTTTTGATTTAAAAATACTAGCGTTTTGATTGGGGCTTTGATTTGAAAATGTCCTAATCCTATGTTTTCTTTTATAATACCGTCTAGTTTTGAATCAAAACCGTAATCCTATATTTTCGTACAGAAATGTTTACTATTTTTTAATCTAAATAATAATCGTGTGTTTGCTTATGTGAATGTCTCATATTTTTTAATTAAAGTCTTAATCCTATGTTTTGTTAAATTTCTACAATTTATCAGGTTTAAATCAAAACATTAACATATGTCTTCTTTTCATAATATCTCCTATTTTCAATCAAAAACCTAATCATTTCCTTTCTTTTTCAGAATGTCTGCTATTTTTTAATGAAGAATCTAATCCTATGTTTTCTTATAGTAATGTCTCATAATTTTTAATCAAAACAACAACCCTATGTTTTCTTTTCGCAATGTCTACTATTTTTGAATCAAAACACTAATCCTATGTTTGCATATAGTAACGTCTCCTATTTTTCAATCAAAACTATAATGCTATGTTTTCTTTTCCAAATGTCTCATATTTTTTAATCAAAACTTTAATCCTATGTTTTTTTTTTTTTCTGAATGTCTACTATTTTGGAATTAAAACCATAATTCCTTGTTTTCTTATAGTAATGTCTCTTATTTTTCAATCAAACCCCTAATCCTATGTGTTCTTTTCAAAATGCGTACTATATTTCAATTGAAGCCCTAATCCTATGCTTTCTTTTCAGAATATCTATTATTTTTTAATCAAAATCCTAATCATATGTTTTCATATAGTAATGTATCATATTTTCAATCAAATCCCTAATCCTAATCTTATGTTTTCTTTTGGAAATGTCTCATAATATCCTATTTTCAAAAAGAAAACATTGTGTTCAGATTTTGATTGAAGGGTAGGATTAGTAATGTTTTCTTCTGGAAATGTCTCCTTTTTTTCAAAACATATTATTTAGTTTTTGATTGAATGATTGGAGACATTTCAAAAATAAAACATAGGATTATTGTTTTGATTGAAAAATAATAAACATTGCCAAAAGAAAACATAGCTTATAATTTTGATTGAAAAATAAGAGACATTTAGTCAAAAAATATAGCATTAGGGTTTGATCGAAAAGTATGACACATTCCAATTAGGGTTTTGATCCAAAAATAGCAGACATTCCCTAACAATAATCTTATATTTTTTCTTTTTAAAATGCATCATATTTTTTAATCGAAACTCTAATCCTTTGTTTTCTTTTAGCAATGCCTACTATCTTTCTTTCTAAAGCCTAATATTATGCTTTTTTTTCTTCATGCCTGTTATTTATCAATTTTGAATCAAAACTGTATCCCCCTAATCCTTTGTTTTTTTCAGAATGGCTCATTTTTTTAATCAAAAGCCCAATCTTTTCTTTTCTTTTTAGTATGTCCGCTATTTTTGAAACAAACCCCTAATCCTATGTTTTCTTTAGAATGTCTCTTATTTTTGAATCAAAACTCTAATCCTATGTTTACTTTTACAAATATTTCCCTATTTTTTGGTTTTTAATCGAAACCCTAATCCATTGTTTTCTTATAATAGTGTCTCCTATTTTTCAATCAAAACTGTAATCCTGATATTATGTTTTATTTTCTAAATATTTATATTTCTCAATTAACACCAAAATCCTAATTTTTTTTAATGCCCCTTATTTTTTAATCAAACCCATAATCCTATATTTTCTAATCATATGTTATTTTTAATGTTTGATATTTTTTATTGAAACTAATCAAACATTCTGAAAACATATTTTTTTCTTCTTTTTTTTGGGGAAATGTCTACTATTTTTTACTCAAAATCTAATCTTTTGTTTTCTTATACTATTGTCTCCTATTTTTCAATCAAAATGCTAGTTTTCTATTTTAAATCAAAACCCTAATCCTTTGTTTTTCTTTTCAGAATGTCTCATTTTTTTTAATCAAAACAATAATCGTACCTTTTTTTTTGGAAATCACTCATAATTTTTAATCAAAACCCTAATCCTATGTTTTTTTTCTTAATGCCTCCTATTTTTGAATAAAAATCTTAATGATATGTTTTCTTTTCAGAATGCCTCATAATTTTTAATCAAATGCATAATTGTATGTTTTCTTTTAGGAATGTCTACTATTATTGAATTGAAAACCTAATCCTGTGTTTTCTTTTTGAAATGACCACTATTTTTCTGTTTTTTAATCAAAATCTTAATGTTATGTTTTCTTATAGTAATGTCTCATATTTTTCAATCAAAATGCTAATCAAATATTTTTTTTTGAAATATCTCATATTTTATTTTCAAAATACCTACTATTTATTAATCAAAACCCTAATGATGAGTGCATTTCATATATATATTTTCTTACCCTCTTCATGTATTTATCTTGTCCTTAAGGTTTAGTTGTTGTGAATCACTGCTACGATGTGTATTATTACGTATTTGTGCAGGAAAGCAGATTTCTATACAAAATAACAGGATTCAACACAATTATAGTTTGAAAAGAGGTCAAAACACAGTATTACAGGTCCAACACGGTCTGAGCATGGGCGTGTTCCTCCCCCTAATTTTTGCAGGCAAATTCTACATTAGGTGAAGCACTGATACTGTAGTTTTTATTGTAGCAAATCAATGCAGCAAAAGTCTGGAGAAAAGCACGGTTTGTGTGCTCTTAACGCGAGTGTATTCCTCTTAGCACGGGCATGTTCTTTGAAAAACACGGGTGTACTGGTGCTAAATTTTGTATTTCAGTTGCCCAGACTTTCCTAAGATAATTAGGAGGAGCAGCACGGCCTAAGAATGACCGTGCTCACCCCGAAAAGAACTTTTGAAGCCCAGATCTAGGTCATTTGAAGGGGGTTCTTCTTCATTGGCTTCCTCTTCTTCTTGGGGCGGCTGTCAAGCTCTTCCCCTTCATTTTTCTAGGGCCGGAATGGAGCTACGTTGCAAGATTGAGAGTGGACCGGAGCTATGCCGTTGGAACTTCATTAGAGCATCATTAGAGTGGTTGAGAAACAAAGAGGAGAGTCTTTCATGGATTTATTATCTTTTGTTTTATGTAGTCTTTCATGTATTTGTAAAACTGTTATACCCTGCCCTATTTTTAACCCTAATCTTTTTTTTTAAATATTTTTGGCATTCTTGGGAATTAGAAGGGCATTGTTGTCTTTTGCCTAATGCTTATTCACTCTAGTCCTTGTTTCAAATGCTTGAGGGTAATTTGATCTTTTTCCATGTCCTTTCTGTTTGCTATACCCCAACCATGCCTTTGTCATTTCAAAGCCATACCATGTCAACTCAAGGCCATGCCTTGTCATTTCCAAACCATTCATTGTCATTTACAACCATGCTTTATCATTTCAAAGCTATGTCTTTTAAAGCCATGGTTTCCTTTCATTTCCTCTTGTTTTTCTCTTGGAGAAGGAAACCTTGAATGAAAAATCTTTCCCTTGATAGATTAAAGATTCATCTTTCCATCATTCTTCTCTCTTGAAGCTAGAAAGAATGCTGGAGTATGATCCCCTTGTTTCTTTTTCAAACATTGTTGGAATCTTGAATGAACTTTGTGCTTGGATTTTCGGAGTTACTGTAGCTCTGGTGAGTCCTCCTTGCTTTCTTGGTTTCGTTGGCTTACAGGGAAGCCTAGAACCTTTGGAATTCTTTGAAAATCCTTGGTCTTAGTTGTGAGCTAACCCTTGACATCTTTGAGGTTGTTTTGCATGCTTAATCTTAGGGTTTTCCTTGGCTTACTCTTTTCTTCTTTGTGTGTGTGTGTGTGGTCATGGTTGGTTAGGTGGTGAGGGTTCGGCTCGAGGCAAGGTGCCGGTGGAGTAGTGTTCTCTCGGGCTATACTCGCCTATGTTTTGTGAGTGGGATTAATAAGCATACTTCTATTGGAAGAATACCTAAACCTATATGTATACATATTTATATATATGCATATTTGTGCATTATGATGCTTGAGAAAGGCTATGGACTTATCATCTTGTTCTCTTTGGAAAATTTATTATGTTTTGATTAGTGATGATTGAATTCAAGCCTGATGGGATTAATATTTTGTTGAATGATGGAAAATAGTCAAGTATCACCACAATTGCATTGAGTTTAATTGACATACATGGAATTGATTATCTATGTTGTGATTTGGGGCATATTGATTATGTCATTAAGTCAATAAAGAAAGAATAACGGATTTAAATGATGCATATTATTTTTCGGGTAATCTTTATGTGAGTGATGTCAAAATTTGCCTTGGGTCATGTGCGAACTAGGGATAATCTAATTACTCAAGGATCTTTTATGTTTTGGGGTATGACACTATGATAGGGGTATATGTGATTTGAATATAGTTTGATTCTATAAGTATATTGATGGAATGTATGTTAACGACTATGATTATGGTTGAACTAAAATTCATAAGTTTGATATGATTATTTTGATACAAGTGAAAGATTCCTTTGAAGAATAATGATGGATGACATGTATTGTATATGATAAAAGATGTAATGAATTTTGAATGGGAACTTGGAGGTTTTTGTGAATGCCCATAAGTTGTTTGATATAGTGCCAATAAGAAATAGAAGTCAAATCTCGATAGCTTTTATAATGGAATTGTTACTATTGAAGTTAATGCTAGTGTTTTGAGAGTAATGTCATTTTGTTGAGGAATTTGCATTTGATCTAATATATAGGAATAATACGAAGAGTTATAGGCTTGTGTATGTGGCTAGTCGATAATGTGTAAATCTTGAAACATATTGAAGATATTTAATGAAAGACTTGGTAGATGTCTTGGCTCACATTGGCGTATGTGATAGCTCGAATACTTTCTCCACGATCAGTGTGACTTTAGTTTGTAAATTTGTTTATTTGAAAATCATTTGAATATGGGTGAATTAAACTTGTATTTAGCAATTGAGGCTTGATAATGACTCTTATGTTGTTGAGGGTTTCTAGGAAATCCTCTTATCAGTTGTGAAAAGTTGCAAAGATGATAAAGAGTAGAGAGGAATGTAAAAAATGTTATTCGAGTTGTTATTGATTCAAAATTTATAAGTGAGATTTATGGATTCTATGGGTTATAGATTATAATATCATGCATACCTTTATCCTATTTGGTTTAATTTCATCTTAATGACACCTTGCATTGTCAATAGCTTTTAAAATATCTTTTGGGTAGTTCGGAGCCATAATTGAATTATGATTTGGCTTATTTTATGATTATTGGTAAAGATTTTATATACTACTCATGGGTTGAAAAACCTTATGTTTCGATATATATGTTTTCCAGTTTTGGTGTTTTCATAGGATCTGATGTTCTTGTTATAATGTCCTTAAAGGCTTATGCATCCAATTGAATTTTCGTTGGGATGATGCTATATTTGAATTATATTTCAAAATGTTGTATTTATGTTTCGAAAGCTTTATTATTGAATCATAGTTTGCAAATTATATGTTTTCAGACTCTTGTTTTGATATTAAATGAGTTTATGTAACTTAGTTATGCAAAACATTTTGTTTTATTGTTGATGCTATGATTAAAACGAGTGCTCAAGGATTATTGTTTCATTTTATACGATGTTTATTTGTTGAAAGATATTCATATGAGATGTTTTTAACAACTTACTCACTCGTGAAGGGGAAAGTTGATTATGTGAAAATAGGTTCATTAATGATGTTTTAACAACTTACTCACTCGTGAAGGGGAAAGTTGGAGTGAAAGTTGCATATGTGAGAACTTGTGACCTCTTGATGAGGCTTATGCCAACATATTGTTGTATAAATTGAGCCTACGGGCTGGATTGTTATTCAAATGTTTTGATGGTGGCATGGGAGCCGAGCTCCAGAATTTACTGTAGTAAGAAGTGGATGGTTTCCACGGGCCGACCTATATAGAGGTGGCGTGAAAAACCGTCAACCGGTTATGCCATTTCAAGTGGGAGCGTAGAATCTTGACTTGGATATAGTTAGGTTGTCCAGAGTCACCACACGGGCTTCCTAGCGGCCAATGCCAAGATACGCGCATCTTGGTAGCTCCAGACCTAACCGAGGCCTCGGTTAGCGAATGAGAGTTTTGGAGGCCATACACTGTGCCGATGTTTATCAATTTATCTATTTCGTAAACTCTGGTTTATTTGAGTTGTTGAAAAGAAAGCATGAGTTTGGTTTGGATTTTAAAACAGGTTTCAAATCATCGATTGTTTTAAAGCGGTTATTATTGGTATATTATTTGTGCAATCCAATTTCAAGTTTCACAATTAGTATCTATGCTATCTTTATTATTGTTAACTTATGAGGAATACCATCATGTTAGAACTGATAACCTTGTATTTTATAGTTGCTAATTTGGGGTTTTTCTGAACTATTTGCTGTATGGTAAAGTTTGTTTAATGTTCAACTTATTTTATAGTTTGAACCTGTGTTGGGTATTTCGAAGTTTCATTGTTTTAAACCCCAGTGGGCTATTAAGATTTCTTTGTACTGTTTCTACTTTTGTTGTACTATGTTATAGATTCTTATTATGTATAAGCTTGTTCTAACCAATTATATTACTAGCAAAGTATCTTTCACTGATTATGTTTTTGGTATTTGTTATCTTTTGGTATATTTCTAGTGGAGTTGTGCTACTCCTTTCATTGAGTAGCTGTGGTTACTCATCCCCTCTTTCTTCTTCTCAGTTTTGTTACAGGTAGTAGGTGAGGCTGTGCGGCTATTTGCTGAGCATTAATTGCCTTCTTACCTTCTTTGTATCTCATTCTATTCGTGTATCATGCACACATTGCTTGAGTCTTGGATCCACTAGTATGTCGAGAACTCTGTTGCATGGTGTGGTATTAAACAACTCTTAAACTGTGGTGTATCATCTTTTTCTATTATTGTTATTATTGCCTCCCTGTGTGCTTGTGAACTTCCCATTTCTATCCTTATTGTTGGTGTCATTGTTGTTGTTATTACCTCTGTTAGGCGTCATTATTCTTGAAACTCTGCATTTGTGTTGAGAATTTATTGATTCTAGAATTATTGTTCAGCCTTGCGCTGTCTCGAGGGTTGAGTGGAGTGGTATCTCTCCTCGGGATTGCCGCAGCGGTTGTCGCGTCCTGTGGACCTGCGGGTCGGGTTGTGACAAAAACTATGATGGGCTAGCCACTCTTTGGTGCCGCGGCTCTATTAACTTAGATATTTATCTATTCTGTTGATCTATTTCGTTTTAATGTCTATGGAGTTATATTGGTTTCTTGTGTTTAATCATGTGTTTGCGAACTTGATGTGTTTGATTTGCACAGTTGCTTAGGTAAAACTTGTTGTGTGAATTGCCATAGTTGTAGTTTCCTTATGTGATTGCAAAACTCGATGTGCATGAAACCATTATTAAAAATTGTTGTATTTGTGAACCATAAATGCAACATTGCTCTTGAGTATAAACGAGAAACTTAAAATGTACCTAGCAAGTATTAGAAGCAAGTCCATTGCATGTTTCTCCAGGGGATTAGTCCAAGGCACTACTCAATCTCTGTGTATCTCACCTAGTTCCTTTTCAGCCCTTATCTAACATCCTTTCCCTTTCAGGATCTAGTTTTAATCCTCGTAACATCTATTGTTGATCAGTTAGACATTAGAAGATCTCATGCTTTCTTTTCGGAATGTCTCATTATTTTTAATCAAAATACTTATAATATGTTTTATTTTCGAAATATCTCATATTTTTCTATCAAAATCATAACTTTTTTTTTTCCATAATATCTACTATTTTTTAATCAAAACCCTAATCCTATGTTTTTCTTATAGTAATGCCACATATTTGTCATTCAAACCCTAATCGTATGTTTTCTTTTTGACATATCTAAAACATTAATTCTATGTTTTCATTTTGGAATGTCACCTAAATTTTGGTCTTTAATCAAAAACATAATTATATTATTTCTTCTCAGAATGTCTTCTAGTTTTGAATCAAAACCCTAATAATATGTTTTTCTTTCCGGAATATCTCTTGCTTTTCATGTTGGATCAAAATAAAAATCATATATTTTCTTCTCGGAATGTTTAATTTTTTTAGTTTTGAATCAAATCTCTAATTCTATTTTTTCTTTTAGGAATGTCTGCTATTTTTTAAATCAAAACAATAATCCAAAGTTTTCTTTACCGAATGTCTCCTATCTTTCAATCAAAATCCTAATCCTATGTTTTTTTCTTTGAAAATGTCTCGTATTTTTCAATCAAAACTCTAATCCTATGTTTTTCTTTCTTGATGTCTACTATTTTTTTTAATCAAACCGCTTATCCTATGTTCTCTTATAGTAATGTCTCCTATTTTTAATTCAAACCCCTAATCCTATGTTTTTTTTTTTTCAGAATGACAAAGGATTATTGATTTGATTGAAAAAAGGAGATATTACTATAATAAAAGATAAGATTATGGTGTTCATTAAAAAATAAAAAATAGATGACATTTCTAAAAGAAAACATAGGATTAGGGTTTTGATTCAAATTTGAAAAATAGGACACATTCTGAAAAGAAAACATAGGATTATGATTTTGGTTAAAAAAAAGTAGACATTTAAGGGGAAAAAATGAAAGGATTAGGTTTTTGATTGAAAAATAGTAGACATAGGATTAAGGTCTTGATTGAAAAATAAGCGACATTACTATGGGAAAACACATTTTGAAAAGAACACATAGCATTAGGGTTTTGATTAAAAAATACCCGACATTTTGAAAAGAAAAGAAAGGATTAGGTTTTTGATTGAAAAGTAGGAGGCATTCCAAAAAGAAACTTTGGTTAGGGTTTTGATTCAAAACTAAAATGGGAAACATTAAGAAAACAAAACATAGGATTCGGCTTTTGATTGAAATATAGGAGACATCCCGATAAAAAAAAAAACATAAGATTAGGCTTCTGATTCAAAAATAGTAGTCATTCATAAAAGAAAATAAAGGATTAAGGTTTTCATTTAAATATAGAAGATGTTCAGAAAGGAAAACAAAGGATTAGTGGTTTGAATGAAAAATAGGACATATTCCATAAAGAAAACATAGGATTAGGTTTTGATTCAAAAATAGCAAGCATTCTGAAAAGAAAAAAGGATTAGGTTTTTGTTTGAAAAATAGTAGACATTCTAAAAAAGAAAAGATTAAGATTTTGATTGAAAAATAGTAGACATTCACAAAAGAAAACACAAGATTAGGATTTTGATTTGAAAATAGGAGGCATTGCGAAAAATAGTAGACATTCCCAAAAACTAATTGTAGCAATTGAAAATCATTCATAGGCCATGATCTTCCGGTGGATGTGAAAATATTTGGCTCCTCATAATGTTTATTTTGCCCTAAGAAATCTATAAATTGTAGACAAGGGAACATATTTATCTATAAAATTTACTATGTAGTGAAAAATAACATAAAAAATAACCAAATTTATTGGAGTGGCTATTTTTGAATCAAAACAATAATCTTATCTTTTATTTTGCAAATGTCTACTTATTTTTATTCAAAACTCTAATCCTATGTTTTCTTTTCTTAATGTTTTCTATTTATCAGTTTTGAACCAAAACCCTAATCCTATTTTTTCATTTCAGAATGTCTGCTATTTTTTGTTCTGGAAATGTCCCTGGTTTATCAGTTTTGAATCAAAATCTGACCTATGTTTTTTTTTTTCAGAATGTTTTCTATTCTCAATCAAAAACCTAATCTTTTCTATTTTGAATAGGATTAGGGTTTTGAATCAAAACCCTAATCCTATGTTTTATTTTGGTAATGTTTCCTAAATTTCGGTTTGGAGTCAAAACCCTAACCTAAGTTTTCTTTTCAGAATGTCTCCGATTTTTCAAAAACCTAATCCTTTCTTTTCTTTTCATTTATCATAACATTACTGATAAAGAAAAATAGGACACATTAAGAAAAGAAAACATTGGATTCGTGTTATCAATCAAAACCCTAATCCAACATTTTCTTTTCGGAATAGATACTATATTTGAATCAAAACACTGATTGTACTATATTCTTTAGTTTTCAATCACAACTCTAATCCTATATTTTCTTTTAGCAATATCTCATATTTTTTAATCAAAACCCTAGTCCTAATTTTTTTATTTTTTTTTTGTGGAATGCTCATATTTTTCAATCAAACAATAATGTGATTTTTTTTGGTAATGTCTCCTATTTTTCAATCAAAACAATAATCCAGTGTTTTATTTTTGTAATGTCTCAAATTATCCAATCAAAATACTAATCTTATGTTTTTTTTCGAAATAACTCCTATTTTGAATCAAAACCCTAATCCTATGTTTTATTTTGTGATTGTTTGCTATTTTCAAGCAAAACACTATTCCTATGTCTTATTTTTGGAATGTCTGCTATTTTTAAAGCAAAACAATAATCATATATTTTTTCTTCGTAATGTCCATTACTTTTCAATCAAACCTCTAATCCTATGTTTTCATCTCGTAATGCCTACTATATTTTGATCAAACCTCTAATCCTATGTTTTCTTTTTGAAATTGCTCCTATTTTTTTTAATGAAAACCCTAATCATATCTTTTGTTTGGAAATGTCCGTAATTTATCATTTTTGTATCAAAACTCAAACCTATGCTTTCCTTGTAGTAATGTCTACTATTTTTGAATCAAAACCATAATCCTATGTTTTCTTGTAGTAATGTCTCCTATCATCCAATCAAAACCCGAATCCTACGTTTTCTTCTGTTAATGTCTACTATTTTTGAATCAAAACTTGAATCCTTTGTTTTCCTTTCTTAACGTCTACTAGTTTTGAATCAAAGCCCTAATCTTATGTTTTTTTTGTAATGCCTCTTATTATTCAATCAAAACCCTAATCGTATATTTTCTTTTCAGAATGCCTTGTTGTTTTGGAATCAAAACACTAATCATATATTTTGATTGAAAAATTGAAGATATTACTATAAGAAAACATAGGAATAGGGTTTTGATTAAAAAATAATAGAGATTCGGAAAAGAAAACATATGTTAGAGTTTTTATTCAAAACTAATAAATAGAGGACAAAACAAAAGATATGATTAAGGTTTTTGATTTAAATATAGTAGGCATTCCAAAAAAAAACCACAAAGGATTAGAGTTTTCATTAAAAAGTATTAGACATTCCACAAAAAAAAAAATCATATTTTTAAATGATAGGATTTGGGTTTTGATTGAAAAATGATAAATAGGTGACATTATGGAAAGAAAACTATGGATTCAGTTTTTGATTGAAATATAGGAGATATTCTGAAAAGAAAACATAGGATTAGGGTTTTGTTTCAAATATAGTAGGCATTCAAAAAAGAAAATATAGAATTATGGTTCTGATTGAAAAAGGAGACATTACTATAAGAAACATATGGTTGGTGTTTTTATTCAAAAATAGTAGACATTCCCAAAACAAAATAGAAGATTAGGTTTTGATAAAAAATAGCACACATTTTAAAAATAAAATAAAGGATTAAGGTTTTGATTTAAAAAGTAGTAGACATTCCGAAAAGTAGGAGTCATTCCGAAAAGAAAACATAGGATTAGGATTTTTGAATGTCCCCTAATCCGAAAAGAAAACATAGGATTAGGGTTTTGATTGAAAAATATGATATATTTATAAAATAAAATATAGGCAGAGATTTCCAAAATAAAATATAGGATTAGGGTTTTGATTATAAAAAATGAGACATTTTGAAAAGCAAACAGACAATTACGGGTTTGATTCAAAACTAAAAAATAGGATACATTTCGAAAAAAAATGTAGGTTTAGTATCTTCATTCAAAAATAGTACACATTTGGAAAAGAAAAGAAAGGATTAGGTTTTCAATCAAAAAATATGAGACATTGCGAAAAGAAAACATACGTTAGGCTTTTAATTCAAAATTGTTACATAGGAGACATTAAGAAAAAGTAGACATTAGATTCGGATTTTGATTAAAAATAGGAGACATTAGATAGGATTAGGATTTTTATTTGAAAAATAGGAGGCATTATGAAAAACAGAAGATTAGGGTTTTCATTAAAAACCAAAAAACAGGGGATATTTCTAAAAGAAAACATAGGATTACGGTTTTGATTCAAAAACTTAATCTTATGGCTTTTTTAAGGAATGTCAGATATTTTTTATTCATATTTTATAATCATAGCCCTAGTACAATGTTTTGTTTTTGGATTGTCTCATATTTTCAATCAAAACTCTAATCCTATTTTTTTTTTCGTAGTGCCTCCTAATTTTTTTAATCAAAACCCTAATTCTATGTTTTTTTTTTTTTCGAAATGTCTATTATTTTTTAATCAAAAACCATTCCTATGTTTTCTTTTGCAAATGCCCCCCATTTTTTGGTTTTTCGTCAAAACCCTAATCCTATGTTTTCTTTTTGAAATGTATCATAATTTTTAGTCAAAACATTAATCATATGTTTTCTTTTTGAAATGTCTACTATTTTTTAATCAAAATAATAATCCTATGTTTTCTCATAGTAATGTCTCTTGTTTTCATTCAAAACAACAATCCTATGTTTTCTTATACGAATGTCTCCAATTTTTCAATAAAACCCCTAATCTTTTGTTTTGTAATAGTAATACCTTCTATTTTTCAATCAAAACCCTAATCCTATGTTTTCTTTTTGGAATGCTTATAATATTTAAATCAAAACCCTAATCCTATATTTTCTTTTCACATTACAAAATAATCCTATGTTTTTTATTCAAAAACATAGGATTGAAAACCCAAATCCAATGTTTTGTTTGTGAAATGGGAGACATTTTGAATGATAGTTTGAAATAGGTCTTATGTTTTTTAATCAAAGCCCTAATCCTTTATCCTATTAAAAAAAAGTAATGTCTCCTATTTTTCATTCAAAACCATAATCCTAACTTTTTTATTATAGTAATGTCTCCTATTTTCAATCAGAACACTAATCTTATATTTTCTTTTAAAAATGTCTGTTATTTTTGAAACAAAACATTTATCCTATGTTTTCTTTTCGTAATGTCTCATATTTTCAATCAAAACTGTAATCTTATGTTTTCTTTTTGGAATAGCTCCTATTTTTGAATCAAAACCCTAATCCTATGTTTTCCTTTTTGAATATTTGTTATTTTGAATAAAAAACCTAATCCTATATTTTCTGTTGAAAATGTCCCTTATTTTTTCGTTATTAATCAAAACACTAATCCAATGTATTCTTATCGTAATGTATCCTATTTTTCAATCAAAACCCTAATCCTATGTTTTTTTTTTTCGGAATGCCCCTATTTTTGGAGCAAAACCCTAATCATATGTTTTCTTTTTGGAATGTCTATTATTTTTTAATCAAACCCCTAATCCTATGTTTTCTTTTAGGAATGTCTCATATTTTCCTATCAAAAACCTAATCCTAAGATTTTCTTTTTGGAATGTCTCTTATTTTTAATAAAAATCCTAATAATATGTTTTCTTTTGGGAATGTCTCCTACTTTTAAATCAAAACAATAATCTTATGTTTTTTTTCGTAATGCATTATATTTTTCAGTCAAACACACTAATTCAATGTTTTTAGTTTTGAATCAAAACTTGAATCATATGTTTTCTTTTTCTAATACTATCTTTTCAATCAAAACCCTAATCCAATATTTTCTTTCCTTTTCCTATGTCCAACATCTGAAAGAAAAAAATTAGATTATAGTTTTGATTAAAAATAAAACGTAAGACTAGGGTTTCACTAAAAATAGAAAAATAGTGGAGATTTCCAAAAGAAAACATAGGATTAGAGTTTTGATTTCAAAATAAAATCTTTTTTTTCGGTAATGTCTGCTATTTTTGAATCAAAACAATAATCGTATGTTTAATTTTGTAATGTCTCATATTTTTTTTTAATCAAAAGCTTAACCCTAAGTTATTTTTTGGAATGTCTCATATTTTTTAATCAAATCACTAGTCCTGTGTTTTTTTTTTTCCCGAAATGGCTCCTATTTTTAAATCAACCCACTAATCCTATGTTTTCTTTTGGGAATGCCTGCTATTTTTCAATAAAAATCTTAATCACATGTTTTCTTTTTGAAATGTCCCTTATTATTTTGTTTTTTAATCAAAACCCTAATCCTTTAAGTTCCCGTATTAATGTTTTTATTGAAAACATAGTATTAGGGTTTTTTTGCATTAATTTCTTAAATGATCACTTAACTTTAGTTTATTTTCAAAATGATCATTGAAGTTTAATTTGAATCAAAACAGTCATTGAGTTTCAATTTGTTTTCACCGGTGGGCCATCTGGCTGTCTCCCGTCGCCTTTTTCTGACGTGGCAGCTGGTGGGTCTTCCACATGGATTGCTGACTAAGCTTCTCTGGCTGCCATGTCAGAAAAGGGCGGCGCGAGATAACCAGATGACCCACCGGTGAAAACAAATTGAAACTCAATGACTGTTTTGATTCAAATTAAACTTCAATGATCATTTTGAAAATAAACTAAAGTTAAGTGATCATTCAAGAAATTAATCCGGGTTTTTTTATTGCAATGTGTCATATTTTTAATCAAAATATTAATCTTATGTTTTCTTTTTGCAATGCCTCCTATTTTTGAAAAAAAATCCTAATCTTATATTTTTTTTTCTGAATATCTACTATCTTTTAATCAAAATCTAAATCCTATATTTGTTTTTGTTAATGTCTACTATTTTTTAATCAAAACCTTAATCTTGTGTTTTCTTATAGTAATGTCTCCTATATTTTAATCAAAACTCTATTACTATGGTTTTTTTTTTCGGATTGTCTACTATTTTTGAATCAAAACCCTAATAATCTATTTTATTTTGGCAATGTCTACTATTTTTTAATCAAAGCACTAATTCTATGTTTTTTTTTGTGAATACCTCCTATTTTGAATCAAGAACCTAATCCTATCTTCTCTTTTAGGAATGACTCCTATTTTTTAATCAAAATAATAATCGTATGTATTCTTTTCGTAATGTCTCATTTTTTTTAATCACAACCTTAATCCTAAGTGTTTTGTTTTTCGAATGTCTCATCTTTTTTAATCAAAACATAAATTTTATGTTTTCTTTTTGAAGTGTTAGCTATTTTTTAATCAAACCCCTAATCATATGTTTTCTTTTTGAAATTTACCCTATTTTTTTGTTTTTCATCAAAAACCTAATCTTATGTTTTCTTATAATAATGTCTCCTATTTTTCAATCATACCCTAATCCTATTTTTTTTTTTTTAAATCTCTCATAATTTTTAATAAAAATTTTAATCCTATATTTTCTTTTCGGAATGCCTACTATTTTTTAATCAGAATAATTATGTCTCCTATTTTTTATTCAAAACCCTAATCCTATGTGTTCTTGTAGTAATGTCTCCTATTTTTCAACTGAAACCCTAATACTATGTTTTGCTTTCAAAAAGCCTACTATCTTTCAATCAAAACACTAATTCTTTGTTTATTTTTTGGAATGTGACTTATCATTCAATCAAAACATGAATCCTATGTTTTCTTTTTCTTAGTGCCACCTAATTGTCAGTTTTGAATCAAAATCCTAACCTATGGTTTCTATTTTGAATGTGTCCTATTTTTTAATCAAAAATCTTAACCCTTTGTTTTTTCTTTCCATAATGCCTGCTATTATTGAATCAATACCTTAATCCTATGTTTTCTTTTTAGAATGTGTCCTATTTTCAGTTCTGATTCAAAATCCTAATCTTTTGTTTACTTTTCAAAAATTCTCATTTTCTTGAATTAAAACCCGAATCCTGTATTTTGTTTTTGGGAATGTCTACTAATTTTTTATCAAAACATTAATTCTTTCCGGAATATCTCATATTTTTCAATCAAAACACCAATCCGATATTTTCTTTCCGGAATGCCTCCTATTTTTCAATCAAAACATTATTCTTATGTTTTCTTTTTTAAATGTCTACTAGTTTTTAATCACAACACTAATTTTATGTTTTCTTATAATAATGTCTCCTATTTTGCAATCAAAACCATAATCCGATATTTTGTTTTCAGAATGCCTACTATATTTGAATCAAAATACTAACACTATGTTTTTTTTCGGAATGTCTACTATTTTTTAATCAGAAACCTAATCATATGATTTTTTATACTGATGTCTCCAAATTTTAATTCAAAATATAAGAGTAGGGTTTTGATTGAAAGAAAATAAGAAAAGAAAACATAGGATTCACGTTTTCAATGAAAACCCAAATCTAATGTTTTTCTTTTGTAATGCCTATTATATTTGAATCAAAACCTAATTCTACTATATTTTTAAGTTTTGAATCTAACCACCTAATCTTATGTTTTCTTTTCAAAATGTCTCATATTTTTTAATAAAATCCCTAATCCTATTTTTTTTTTTTTTAATGCCTCCTAGTTCTTAATCAAAACCCTAATTTTATATTTTCTTTTTTCAATATCCCCTATTTTAAATCAAAACAATAATCATATGTTTTGTTTTCATAATGTGTTATATTTTTCAATAAAAACCTTAATCTTATATTTTTTTTTTCTTTTTGTAATGGCTTCAATTTTTTGAATCAAACACCAATCCTATGTTTTCTTTTCGAAATGTCTGTTATTTTTTAATAAAAAATCCTAATCCTATGTTTACTTTTGAAAATGTCTGCAAATATTGAATCAAACAATAATCGTAATTTTTTAATATCTCCTATTTTTAAATCAAAACACAATCTTATGTTTTCTTTTCGAAATACTAACTATATTTGAATCAAAATCCTAATCCTATATTTTATTTTCGGAATGGCTCCTATTTTTTGAATCAAAACTCTAATCCTATCTATTGTTTTGGAAATATCCCATATTTATCAGTTTTGAATCAAAACCCTAGCCAATGTTTTCTTTCGGGATTGTCTAATAATTTTGAATCAAAACCATAATCCTATGTTTTCTTTTTAGAGTGCCTAGTTTATTTGAATCAAAATCCTAATCCTATGTTTTCTTTTTTGAATGACTTATATCTTTCAATCAAAATCCTAATCCTATGTTTTCTTTTTTGAATGACTTATATCTTTCAATCAAAACCCTAATCCTATCTTTCAAAAATAGGGTTTTCTTTTTGGAATGTCTCATATTTTTAATCAAAACCCTAATTCTATTTTTTTCTATAATGAATCCTATTTTCTAATCAAAACCCCAATCCTAAGTTTTCTTATAGTAATATTTCTATGTTTTATTTTAATGAAAACACTAATTCTATCTTTTCTTTACGGAATGTCTGCTATTTATCAATTTTTAATCAAGACTATAATCCTATGTTTTCTTATAGTAATGTCTCATATTTTTCAATCAAAACCCTAATCTTATGTTTTCTTTTTTTTGGAATATTTGCCATTTTTGAATTGAAACAATAATCCTATGTTTTTATTTTGTAATGATTCAAATTTTTCAATCAAACCCTAATCCTCAACTTCTTTTTCATAATGGCTCCTATTTTACATTCAAAACCCTAATTTTATGTTTCCTTTTTTGAATGACTGTTATTTTTTAATCAAAAGTTTAATCCTATGTTTTTTAAAAAATGTCTCTTATTTTAAATTTTTAATAAAAACCGTAATCCTATATTTTTTTATAGTAATGTCACATATTTTTTAGGTCCTATATTTTCTTTTTCGAATGTCTCATATGATTAGTGTTTTGTAATCATATGAGACCTTCTGAAAAGAAACTATATCTTTTTACTGAAAGATAGGAGGCATTAAAAAAAACATAGAATTACTGTTTTGATTGAAAAATAGAAGACATTATTATAATAAAAGATAGGCAATGTCTAGTATACTTTTGGAAATGTCTCGTTTTTCTCATATTTTTGAAAAAAAAATATGAGAAAAGAAAACATATGATTAGGGTTTTGATTCAAAATTGAAAAATAGGAGGCATTGCGAAAAGAAAGCAAAACATTAGGGTCTTGATTGAAAAATATGATACATTACGAAAATAAAATATTGGATTAGGGTTTTGATTCAAAATTAGGAAATTAGGATTAAAATTCAAAAATAGGAATGGCTCCTATTAGGATTAGGTTTTTGATTCAATAATAGTAGACATTCAAAAAAGAAAACATAATATTACTGATAAATAGGAGACATTTAGAAAACATTCCAATTAAAACCCTAAAAAAATAGGTAGAAGATGTCCACTATTTTTTTCTTTTTAATAAAAACCATAATCCTGTGTTTATCTTTTCGGAATGGCTACATATTTGAATAAAAATCATAATCCTATATTTTCGTATAATAATGTCTCATATTTTTTCAATCAAAACCATAATCCAATGTTTACTTTTTGCAATGGTTGCTATTTTTGAATCAAAACCCTAATCCTATATTTTCTTATAGTAATGTCTCGTATTCTTTTATTGAATGTCTACTACTTTTGAATGAAAACCCTTCTCGTATTTCTAATTATAGTAATGTCTTTTCAGTTTTGAACAAAAAGACTAATTTTGAAAAATAGGATTAGGATTTTAATTAAAAAATAAGACACAAAAGATTAGTGTTTTAATTAAAAAATTAGAGTCATTCTGAATGTAATCCTATGTTTTTTTTTCTGAAATGCCTCATATTTTTTAATCAAAACCCTAATCTTGTGTTTTACTTTTGGAATGCCTCCTATTTTTAAATTTTGAATCAAAACCCTAATCCTTGGATTAGCGTTTATATTAAAAATTAGGAGGCATTAAAAAAAACTTAGGATTACAGTTTTTATTAAGAAATATGAGATATTACGAAAGAAAACATATCATTATTGTTTTGATTTAAAGTTAGCAAACATTCCAAAAAGAAAAGATAAGATTAGGGTTTTGACTCAAAAATAGGAGGCCTTCCGAAATGATAACATAGGATTAGGGTTTTTATTCAAAAAAAGAGGCATTACGAAAAATGAACGTGGGATTAGGATTTTGATTGAAGAATATGAGACATTTCGAAAAGAAAACAGAGGATTAGGATTTTGATTGAAAAATATGAGACATTATTATAAGAAAACATAGGATTATAGTTTTGATTAAAAACTAAAAAACATGGGACCTTTCAAAGGAAAAGATAAGATTAGGGTTATGATTAAAAAATATCTAACATTTCCAATAGAAAACATAAAATTAGGGTTTTGATTAAACAATAGGTGGTATTCTTGAAAGATAACACAAGATTTGGATTTTTATTCAAAAAGTAGAAGACATTCCCAAAAGAAAACATAAGACTAGGATTTTGATTGACAAATATGAGACATTTTGAAAGGAAAACATAGGATTTCGGTTTTGATGGAGGATTAGTAATGTTTTCTTTATGAAATGTCTCCTTTTTTTGAAAAAAAAAAACATAAGATTAAGATTAGGGTTTTGATTGAAAAAGGGGACACATTGCTATAAGAAAAGATAGGATTAGGGGTTTGATTCAAAAGTAGTGAACATTCCAACAAGAAAACGTAAGATTAGGTTATTGATTGAAAAATATGAGTCATTTCGAAAAGAAAAATAGGATTAGGGTCTTGATTAAAAAATAGGAGATATTCTTATAAGAAAACATAAGATTAAGGGTTTTATTCAAAAATAGTAGACATTCAGAAATGGAAAGAAATAATTAGGATATGATTCAAAAATAGCAAACATTGTGAAAAAAACATACGATTAGGGTTTTAATTCAAAAATATTTGACAATACAATAAGACAACATAGGATTAGAGTTTTGATTCAAAAATAGCATACAATCTAAAAAAGAAAAGAATGGATTAGGTTTTTAATTTAATAATAGGAGACGTTTTGAAAAGAAAACATGGGTTAGGGTTTTGATTCAAAACTGATAAGTATGAGACTTTACAAAAGATAACATAGTATTCCGGTTTTGATTCAAAGATAGTAGACATTATAAAAGGAAACATAGGATTAGGGTTTTGATTGAAAAATATGAGACATTAATAAAAGAAAACATATGATTATTGTTATGAATAAAAAATAACAGAATTTTCTAAAAGAAAACATAAATAGGATTACTGTTTTGATTCAAAAATAGCATATGATTAGGGTTTTGATTAAAAATATGAGACATAGGATTAGTGTTTCAATTCAAAATTGAATAATAGGAGGCATTCTGGAATAAAAACATAGGATTAGGGTTTTGATTGAAAAATATAAGACATTTTGAAAGGAAAATATAGGATTAGGGTTGGAATATCTCCTATTTTTTAATCAAAACACTAATCTTTTGTGTCCTATTTTTGAATCAAAACCAAAAAAGACATTACTATAAGAAAACAAAGGATTAGGTTTTTTATTAAAAAATAGTAGGCATTAAGTGAAAGAAAACATAAGATTAGGTTTTTCATTAAAAAATTGGAGACATTATTATAAGAAAAAAAGAGAATTATGGTTTTGATTAAAAAAATAGCATACATTCCAAAAAAGAAACATAGGATTTCTATTTTGATTCATATTTTTAAATAAAAAAACTAATCGGATGCTTTCTTTTATTTTGCGAATCTCTGCTAATTTTTAATAAAAAAAATCAAAATCTTATGTTTTTCTTTTACTAATGTCTTCTATTTTTCATTCCGAAATACTTGGAATGTTTTCTAAATGTCTCCTATTTATCATTAAGGTTTTGTTTTTTTTTTTTTGGAATAACTACATTTTTTTAATCAAAACCCTATACCAAATTGGAGCCATTCCTGTTTTTTAATTAAAACCCAAACCCTATCTTTTGTTTTGGAAATGTCTCCTAATTTTTGCGTATTAATAAAAACCAAAAAATAGGAGACACTTTTTGTTTAAGTATAGTATTTTTTATTCAAATATTGTAGGCATTCCAAAAAGAAAACATATTATTAGTGTTTTTGTTAAAAAATAGGAGATATTACTATAACAAAACATAGGATTAGTGTTTTCATTAAAAATTGATAAATATTAGATATGAAGAAAAGAAAACATAGGATTCGGGTTTTGTTTGTAAAATCGGAGATATTCCAAAAATAAAACATAAGATTAATATTTTAATTCAAATATAGTAGGCATTCCGAAAACAAAACATAGAATTAGAGTTTTGATTCAATAATTACAGACATTTCCAAAAGAAAGCATAGAATTAAGGTTTTGTTTGTAAAATAGGAGACATTTATATAAGAAAACATTGGATTATGGTTTTGATTAAAAAACAAAAAATAGCGGCCATTTCCAAAAAAAAACATAGGATTAGGATTTTGATTTAAAAATAACAGGCATTCCCAAAAGAAAACATAGGATTAGGGTTTTAATTCAAAATAGCAGAGATTCGCAAAAGAAAACATAAGACTAGTGTTTCTATCAATAAATAGGAGGCATTCATAAAGGAGAAAATAAAATTATGGTTTTGATTAAAAAAATAGGAGACATTACTATAAAAAAAAAATTCGGATTATTGTCTCGAATGGAAAATGGGAGACATTAATTTTTTAACTAGGATAAAGGAATATGATTTTGATTCAAAAAGAAAAAACATAGGAGTTATTTCAAACTATCATTCGGAATGTCTACTATTTTGCAAACAAAACATAGGATTAGGGTTTTGAATCCTTTGTTTTTGAGTCAAAAAACATATGATTGTTTTGGAATGTGAAAAACAAAATATAGGATTAGGGCTTCGATTTAAACATTGTAGGCATTCCCAAAGTTAAAACATAGGATTAGGGTTTTGATTGAAAAATGTGAGACATTCCCAAAAAAAAGAGACCCCACCAAAAATATGTTTTCGGAATGTCTAATTTTTTTGAATGACTACTAATTTTCAATCAAAATCCTAATAATATGTTTTCTTTTTGTAATGCATCCTATTTTTGAATCAAAACTCTAATCTTATGTTTTTTATTGTAATATCTCCTATTTTTTTTAATCAAAACCCTAATCCTTTGTTTTCTTTTTGATATATCTCATATTTTTCAATGAAAACCCTAATCCTATACTTCTTTTGGAAATGCCCACTATTCTTCAATCAAAAACCTAATTCTTTATTTCTTTCTGGATTGCGTGCTATTTATGAAACAAAACCCTTATCTTATGTTTTCTTACACTAATGTCTCATATTTTTCAATCAAAACTGTAATCCTAAGTTTTCTTTTTCAGAATGTCTACTATTTTTTAATGAAAACCCTAATCCTATGTTCTTTTGGAATACCTCCTATTTTTATTGAAAAAATGGATCTTTTTCTGATTGAGAGATAGGAGACATTCTAAAAAGAAAGAAAGGATTAGGGTTTTAATTTAAAACTAGGAGACATTACTATAAAAAAAAATAGGTTTATGTTTTGATTGAAAAACAGTAGACATTCCAAAAAAAAACATATGATTAGGGTTTTGATTCAAATATAGTACGTATTCAGAAAAGAAAACATGTGATTAGGATTTTGATTAAAAAATAAGAAACATTAAAAAATAGCAGACATTCATGAACGAAACCATAAGATTCGATTTTTTATTCAAAAACAAGAGGAACTCCGAAAAAGAAAATTTAGGATTAGTATTTAATAAAAAATATGAGGCATTACGAAAAGCAGGATTAGGTTTTTTATTGAAATATAGTTGGCATTCCAAAAAGAAAGCATAAGATTAGGGTTTTGACTGACAAATAGGAGATATTACTATAAGAAAACAAAGGATTAGGGTTCTGAATTAAAAATAGAAGACATTTCTATAAGAAAACATAGGATTACATTTTTGATTAAAAAATAGTAGACATTTTGGAAATAAAAATATAGTATTAAGGTTTGATTGAAAATATGTGACATTTCAAATAACAAACATAGGATTATTGTTTTGATTCAAAGATAGCAAAAATTACGAACAGAAAACATGAGATTATAGTTTTAATTAAAAATTTGGGGGAATAAAAAATGACTTAGGATTAGGGTTTCAATTAAAAATATGAGACATTATGAAACTAAAACATATGATTATTGTTTTGATTCAAAAACAACATACATTATCAAAAGAAAAAATATAATTAGGGTTTCGATTAAAAAATAATAGGCATTCACAAAAAAAAAAACATAAGATTAGGTTTTTGATTCAAACCTGATAAATAGGTGACATTATGAAAAGAAAACATAAGATTTGGGTTTTGTTTTAAAATAGGAGACATTCCGAAAAGAAAACATAGGATTGGGGTTTTGATTCAAAATAGAAAAATATGAGATATTTCGAAAAGAAAACATAGGATTAGGGTTTTAATTAAAAAATAGTAGACATTCCCAAAAGAAAACATAGCATTAGGGATTTGATTCAAAATTAGGATTCATTAAGAAAAGAAAACATTGGATTCAGGTTTCGATTGAGAGATAGGAGACATTTAGGCATTCCAAAAAAAATATAGGAGTAAGATTTTGGTTTAAAATATGAAACATTGCTTAAAGAAAACATAGTATTAGGGGTTTGATTCAAAGATAGGAGGCATTATGAAAAGAAAACATAAGATTACAGCTTTGATTCAAAAATAGGAGACATTATGAATTGAAAACATTAGATTAGGCTTTTGATTCAAAATAAGGAGACCCTTCGAAAAGAAAACATCGAATTAGGGTTTTGATTGAAAAATAAAAAAAATAGGAGAAATTCTAAAAGTAAGACATAGGATTGTGGTTTTGATACAAAAACGAAGAATAGGAAACATTGCCAAAAGAAAATATAAACTAACAGTTTTGATTAAAAAGAAAAGTTTCCATTCTGAAAAAAACATAGTATTAGGGTTTTGGTTAACAACTGAGAGAAAGTAAATATTATGAAAAGAAAACATTGAATTAGCGTTTTAATTTAAAACAAAAAAATAGAAGACATTAAGAAAAAAAAATATAAGATAAGTGTTTTGATTCAAAACTAAAAGACATTAATAGAAAAAATAATAGGATTACTTGTTTTACTGAAAACTGAAATTTATTTGACATTCCAAAAATAAAACATTGGATTAGTGTTTTAGTTGAAAATATGAGACATATTGAAAAAAAAAAACGTAGGATTAGTGTTTAGATTAAAAAACAGGAAATATTAAAAAAAGACAACAAAGGATTATGGTTTTCATTCAAAACTAAAAAATACGAGATATTCCAAAAAGAAAACATAAGATTAGGGTTTGATTTTAAAATATGACATTTTAAAAAGAAAACATTAGATTAGGGTTTTGACTCAAATATAGGAGACATTATGAAAATGAAACATATGATTGGAGTTTTGATTGAAAACCGATAAATATGAGACATTCGGAAAAGAAAACATAGAATTAGTGCTTTGAACGAAAAAATAAGAGACATAGCGATAAAAATACATAGGATTAGTGTTTTATTTAAATAATATGAGACATTCCGAAAAAAAAAAAAACATAGGATTAGGGTTGTCATTAAAAAATATGAGCCATTATTGTAGCAAAACATAGTATTAGGGTTTTGAATAAGAACTGAAAAAAGGGTTATTTCCAAAAGTAAACAAATGATTAGAGTTTTGATTAAAAAATAGCAGACATTCGCAAAAGAAAACATAGTATTAGTGTTTTGATTAAAAAAAAAGCAGACATTTCAAAAACAAAAGAAAGGATTATGTTTTTTATTAAAATATATGAGTTATTCTGAAAAGAAAACATACGATTAGGGTTTTGATAGAAAATAGTAGACATTGGTATAAGGAAACATTGAATTAGGTTTTTTAATAAAAAATAGCAGACATTTAAAAAATAAAAGATAAAATTAGGGTTTTTATTGAAAAATATGAGACATTTCGAAAAGAAAGCATAGGATTAAGGTTTTTATTGAAAGATAGCCAACATTCCGAAAAAAAAAAAAGATTAGGATTTTTATTAAAAAAAATAAGAGCCATTACGCAAAGAAAACATAGGTAAAGATTCCCAAAACCAAAGATAGTATTCGATTTTTGGTTCAAAAAAATAAGATATAAGAAAAAAACCAAAGAATTAGTGTTTTAATTCAAAAGTGAAAAATAGGACACAGTTCGTAATGAAAGGATACTCTTTAGGTCTTCAATGAAAAATAGGAGACATCCTGCAAAGAAAACATAGGTTAGGGTTTTAATTGGAAAATATGAGACATTACTATAAGAAAATATAGGATTTCAATTTTGAGTAAAAACCAAAAAGTAAAGGGCATTTCTAAAAGAAAATATATGACTAGATTTTTTATTCAAAAATAGTAGACATTTCCAAAGAAAAACATATGATTAGGGTTTTTATTAAAAAAAAAAAAAGCATACATTGCGAAAGAAAAGAAATGATTAGGTTTTTAATTCAAAAATAGGAGTCATTCAGGGAAAAAAACATAGAATTGGCGTTTTGATTGAAAAATACGAGACATTAGTATAAGAGAGCATTGGATTAGTTGAGATTAGGAAAAAAAAAACATAGGATAATGATTTTGATTGAAAAATATGAGACATTACTATATGAAAACATAAGATTAGGGTTTCGATTCAAAATAGCGGGCATTCCTAAAAGCAAACATAAGATTAGAGTTTTGATTAAAAATTAGCAGGCATTACAATAAAAACATAGGATTGTAGTTTTCATTAAAAAATATGAGATATTATGAAAAGAAAAATAGACGATTATTGTTTTGAATAAAAAATAGTAGACATACCCATATAAAACATAAGATTAGGGTTTTGATTCAAAAATAATAGGCATTCTGAGAAGAAATTATAGGATTATGTTTTTAATTAAAAACAGAAATTTAGGTAACATTCCAAAAAGGAAAATTAAAATTAAGATTTCAGTTGAAAAATATGAGACATATCAAAAAGAAAATGTAGGATTAGGGTATTGATTAAAAATGTGACACATTACAAAACTAAAGCACATGATTATTGTTTTGATTAAAAAGCAGCAACGATTCCCAAAAGAAAATATAAAATTAAGGTTTTGATTAGAAAATATGAGGCATTAAAACAAAACTTAGGATTAGTGGTTGGATGAAAAATATATGAGACATTACAAAAAGTAAACATATGGTTATTGTTTTGATTAAAAAATAGCAGACATTCACAAAAGAAAACATAAGTTTAGGGTTTTTATTCAAAAATTGAAGGCATTCGGAAAAGAAAACATAGGATTAGTGTTTTGATTGAAAAGTATGAGACATTTAGAAAATAAACCACAGGATTAGGGTATTGATTAAAAACCAAAAAATAGGGGACATTTCCAAAAGTAAACATAGGATTAAGGGGTTAATTAAAAATAGTAGTCATTTCCAAAAGAAAAAATAAGATTAGGGGTTGGATTAAAAAATAAGATGCATTGCAAAAAGAAAACATAGGATTAGAGTTTTTATTCAAAAATAGTAGAGATTCTCAAAATAAAACATAAAATTAGTGTTTTGATTTAAAAATATGAGACATTTTGAAAAGATAATACAAGATTCGGGTTTTCATTGAGAGATCGAATTGGTAATGTTTTTTTTTTTTTTTTTTTTTTTTTTTTTTTGGCAATGTCTCTTTTTTTCAAAAACATGAGACATTTCGAAAGAAAAACATAAGATTAGGATAGGGTTTTGATTGAAAAACAGGATACCTAACTATAAGAAAATATAGGATTAGGGTTTTCATTAAAAAATAATACACATTCCGAAAAGAAGACATAGGATTAGGATTTGATTGAAAAATATAAGATATTTTGAATAGAAAACATAGGATTTTGGTTTTGAATGAAAAATAAGAGAAATTACTATAAGAAAATATAGGATTAGGGTTTGATTAAAAAATAGTAGACATTAAGAAAAAAAAATCATAGGATTAGGATTTTGTATGAAAAATAGGAAGTATTCCAAAAAGAAAACATAGGATTCAGGTTGTGATTCCAAAATAACAGACATTTCGAAAAGAAAAGAAAGAATTAGGTTTTTTATTAAAAAATTGGAGACATTATGAAAAAAACATAGGGTGGGGTTTTTATTCAAATATAGTCAGCGAAAAGAAAATATAAGAATTGGGATTTTATTGAAAAATTGGAGACATTACTATAACAAGTCATTGGAATATGGTTGTTATTAAAAAATAGTAGACATTTCGAAAAGCAAACATATGCTTAGGGTTTTGATTGAAATATAGTAAGCATTCCAAAAAGAAACATAAGATTAGTGTTTTGATTAAAAAAAATATAAAATATTCCAAAAATAAAACATAGTATTAGGTTTTTGAATAAAAAAAATAGACATTTCCAAAAAGAAAACATAAAATTACAGTTTTCATTAAAAAATAAAAGGCATTTAAAAAAACATAGGATTAGAGTTTTAATTAAAAAATATAAGACAATAAAAAAAACATAGGATAAAGGTTTTGATTCAAATATATTAGCCATTCCAAAGGAAAACATAGGATTAGGGTTTTGACTTAAAAAATAGGAGACATTAGTATAAGAAAGTATAGGATTAGTATTTTGATTAAAAAATAGTAGACATTCTGAAAAGAAAAGAAAATATTAGCGTTTTGATTCAAAAATAGGAGGCATTCTGGAAAAGAAAATAAAAGATAGTGTTTTGATTCAAAATTGAAAAACAAGAGACATTACTATAAGAAAACACATGATTAGGGTTTTGATTTAAAAGTATGAGACATTTAGAAAATAAAATATAGGATTAGAGTTTTGATTAAAAACCAAAAAATAGAGGAAATTTTCAAAAGAAAACATAGGATTATAAGGTTGATTAAAAACAAGCAGACATTTCCAAAAAAAAAAATAATAATAATATAAGAGTTTTGATTAAAAAATAGGAGGCATTGCGAAAAGAAAACATAGGATTAGTATTTTTATTCAAAAATAGTAGACATTCCCAAAATAAAACATAATATTATTGTTTTTATTTAAAAATATGAGATATTTTGAAAAGAGAATACTAAATTAAGGTTTTGATTGTGAGATAGAATTGGTAATTTTTTTTTTTTTTGTGGAAAATGTCTCTTTTTTTTCAAAAATATGAGACATTTCGAAAGGAAAACATAAGATTAGGATTAGGATTTTGATTGAAAAATAGGATACATTACTATAAGAAAAAAATAAGATTTGGGTTTTCATTAAAAAATAGTACACATTGCGAAAAAAAAACATAGGATTAGTGTTTGATTGAAAAATATGAGACATTTTGAAAAGAAAACATAGGATTTTTGTTTTGAATAAAAAAATAGAAGAAATTATTATAAGCAAACATAGGATTAGGATTTTGATTAAGGGCTTGTTTGGATCAACTTATAAAAAAATTGTTTTTAGGGAAAAATACTTTTAGGGTAAGTTAAGTGCTTATGCATATTTCTTTTGTTTGGATGTATTAGATTCATAAGTACTTTTATAGCTATGAAAATGTTTGGGATGTTTATTTGAAAAGTGAGAAATTACAAAAATGGCCATTTACTAAATTATGACAATAACTTCATAATTTATTTGGGATGTTTATTTGAAAAGTGTTGTTATTATTATTACTATTGTTCTTGAAGGATTATTATTATTATTATTATTATTATTATTATTATTATTATTATTATTATTATTATTATTATTATTATTATTATTTTGTTTTTATTATTATTATTTGAAAAGTTCTATGATTCACTTCACAAAAAGAAACAATTAGATTACTAAACAAATAGTTCCAATAAAATAAAAAAAAAAAGATCCAGACTTTCCAATAAATAACACATAAATACTAGAAAGGAATGCCATGATAACAAGCAATCTAACCACAAACATGTTAAAAAGTTCTAGAAAGATCCAAACTTTATCTTAAAAAACACTAAATTAAACACAAAAACAAAACCTTGGAAACTATCAATCAACAACTCAATCTCATAAATCAGTTCCAGAAAGAAAGCAATTGATGCAGGAAGAAAGAAAGCAATTAATGAAGAAAGAAAGAAAGAATTTAGGGGAAAAAGAAACCTTGGATTCACGGCTGCTTCTCCCTCTCTTCCTCGATGACTCGGCAGATGGGGAGGAGTCTGGTTGTTTGAGATGGGTTGAGAGAATCTAGGGAAACAAAAGTGTGTAATTATTTTGATTCACTAAGGGCGTTTTGGTAATTACACTTAAACAATCTGTTTGTCAAAAACATCTTATTTTCATAAGCTAGTCTTTTGCAGATTATAAAATAAGCTATTTTTGGGTTATTTTACAACTTCAGCTTATCCGAAAAAGCTGATCCAAACACCAATAAAGCCATCATAAGCACTTAACTTATGAAATAAGTGCTTTTGGATCAGTTATAAGCTGATCCAAACAAGCCCTAAAAAATAGTAGACATTAAGAAAAGTAAACATAGGTTTGGCATTTTGAATGAAAATAGAAGTCATTTTTATAAGAAAACGTAAAATTAGTGTTTTGAATGAAAAATATAGGACATTACTATAAGAAAACATAGTATTAGTGTTTCGATTGAAAAATCGTTGACATTCTAAAAATAAAAAAAGGATAAGGGTGTTGATTCAAATGTTGTAGGCATTCCACGAAGAAAACATAGCATTTGGGTTTTGATTTAAAAATGGGAGACATTACTATAAGAAAATATAGGATTACTGTTTTGATTTAAAAATAATAGACATTTCGAAAAAAACACATATGATTAGAGTTTTGATTAAAAAATAGTAGGTATATTTCGAAAAGGATTTGGGTTTTGATTAAAAAATATGAGACATTCTGAAAAGAAAAAACATTAGACTAGGATTTTGATTATAAACTATATGACATTCACAAAACAAAAGATAGGTTTAGGGCTTTGGTTCACAAAAATCAGGCATTCCCAAAAAAAAACAAAGGATTTAGGTTTTGATTCAAAACTGAAATATAGGACATATTCTTAAAAAAAAAACATAGGATTCGGGTTTTGATTACAAAATAGCAGACATTTTGAAAAGAAAAGAAATGATTAGGTTTTTTATTGAAAAATTGGAGACATTATGAGAAAAAACATATGAAAGGATTTGATTGAAAAATTTGAGACGTTACTATAACAAAACATTGGATTATGGTTGTGATTAAAAAATAGAAGACATTCTGAAAAACAAACATATGATTAAGGTTTTGATTGAAATATAGTAGGCATTTCAAAAACAAAACATAAGATTAATGTTTTGATTAAAAAATATAAGATATTCCAAAAATAAAAACATACAATTAGGTTTTTGAATAAAAAATAATAGACATTCCCAAAAAGAAAACATAAGATTACGGTTTTGATTAAAAAATAGAAGGCATTCAAAAAAAAAATTTAGGATTATGGTATTAACTAAAAAATATGAGACATTAAAAAAAGAAAACATAGGATAAAGGTTTTGATTCAAATATAGTTAGCATTCCAAAAGAAAACATAGGATTATGCTTTTAACTGAAAAAAAAGAGATGGTACTATAAAAAAATATAGAATTAGAATTTTGATTCAAATATAGTAGACATTCTAAAAAGAAAAAAAAAGTGTTAGGGTTTTGATTCTAAAATAGGAGGCATTCCGAAGAGCAAGCAAAAGTAAGGGTTTTGATTCAAAACTGAAAAATAAGAGGTATTACTATAAGAAAACATAAAATTATGGTTTTGATTAAAAAAAAATCAGACAATTCAAAAAGGAAACAAAGGATTAGGGTTTGGATACAAAACTAAAAAATAGAACAAATTCTGAAAAAGAAAACATAGGATTAAGGTTTTGATTAAAAAATAGCAGACATTACGAAATGGAAAGAAAGGATTTAGGTTTTTTTATTAAAAAATAGGATGCATTCTGAAAAGAAAGCATAGTCTAGGGTTTTGATTCAAAGTTGATAATTAAAAGACATTAAGAAAGAAGAACATAGGATTCAAATTTTGTTTGCAAAATAGGAGACATACATGGAATTAGGATTTTGATTCAAAAATAGCAGACATTCTAAAAAGAAAGCAAATGATTATGGTTTTAATTCAAAACTAAGAAATATTAATCATTGCGTAAAGACAATATAGGATTTGGGTTTTGATTCAAAATAGGAGATATTACAATAACAAAATATAGGATTAGAGTTTTAATTCAAAACTAAAAAATAGGGTTTAGATCCAAATATAGTAGTCATTGCGTAAAGAAAACATAGGATTATTTTTTTTAATTAAAAAATATGAGACATTCCGAAAGGAAAACATAGAATTAGTGTTTTGATTCAAATATAGTAGGTATTCTGAAAAGAAAATATAGTATTAATGTTTTGATTGAAAAATAGAAGACATTAGTATAAGAAAACATACAATTAGGGTTTTGATTCAAAACACTAATCCTATGTAACCATATCGTAATGTCTCCTATAAAAAATGGGGCTAAATCAAAACCATAATCTTATCTTTCTTAAAAGAAAACAAAGGATTAATGTTTTCATTAAAAATAATGAGACATTCCGAAAATAAAACAAAGGATTAGCGTTTTGATTCAACATTGAAAAATAGGACACATTCCGAATAAAAAACATAGGATTAGTGTTTTGATTCAAAAATAGCAGACATTCTGAAAATAACAGAAAGGCTTTGGTTTTTGATAAAAAAAAATATATGAGACATTGAAAAAAGAAAACACAGGTTAGGGTTTTTATTCTAAACTGATAAATAGCAAACATTAAGAGAAGAAATAATAGGATTCGGGTTTGATTGAAAGATAGGAGACTTTACGAAAAGTAACATAGGATTAGGGTTTTGATCAAAAGATATGAGACATTACGGAATGAAAATATAGGATTAGTGCTTTGATTTAAATATAGCAGGCATTCCGAATAGAAATCATAGGATTACGGTTTTGATTGAATAATAGGAGACATTTCTATAAGAAAACATAGGATTATTGTTTTGAATGAAAAAAGACATTACAAAAAGAAAACATAGGATTAGGCATTTGATTCAAAAATAGTAGATATTCCGAAAAGAAAATATAAGATTAGGGTTTTGATTGAAAAATATGAGACATTTCGAAAAAAAAAAAAAAGATTATTGTTTTGCTTTGAGAATAGCATACATTACCAAAAGAAAATATAAGATTAGGGCTTTGATTAAAAATAAGAGGAATTAAAAAAAAAACTTTAGGATTAATGTTTTTATTAAAATTTTATGAGACATTAAGAAAAGAAAGCATACATTATTGTTTTGATTAAAACACAATAGACATTGCCAAATGAAAACATAAGGTTAAAGGTTTGATTTATATGTAGGAGGTATTCCAAAAAGAAAACATAGGATTAGGTTTTGATTTAAAAATAGCATGCATTCTCAAAATAAAATATAGGATTAGAGTTTTGATTCAAAAATATGATCCATTGCGAAAAGAAAACATAAGATTAAGGTTTCGATTTGAAAAATATGAGACATTACAAAAAGAAAACATTGGATAAATGTAATGATTCCAAAAAAGCAAACATTCCAAAAATAAAAGAAAGGATTTGGTTTTTGAATCAAAACTGATAAATATCACACATTAATAAAAGAAAACATATTATTTGGGTTTTGATTGAATGATAGGAGATATTTTGAACAGAAAATATGGGATTAGGATTTTTATTCAAAAACAGGAGGCATTACGAAAAGTAAACATCCGATTAGGATTTTGATTAAAAATTAGACACAATTCCCAAACAAAAGATAGGATTAGGGTTTTCATTATAAAATAATGAGACTTTCCAAAATTGAAATAAAGGATTAGTGTTTTGATTCAAAACTAAAAAATTGGACATATTTTCAAAAAAAAAAAACATAGGATTAAGTATTTTATTAAAAAATTGCGGACATTCTGAAAAAAAAAAAAAGAAGAAAGAATTAGGTTCTTGATTGCAAAAAGGAGGCATTTTGAATAGAAAACATTGGTTAGAATTTTGATTCAAAACTGATAAACAGGGGACATGACGAAAAGAAAACATAATATTCGTGTTTTATTTGAAAGATATAAGGCATTCCAAAATGGAAATATAGGACTACGGTTTTGATTCAAAATTTTAAAATAAGAAACATTACTATAAGAAACTATAAGATTAGTGTTTTGATTCAAAAATTGCAGACATTTTGAAAAAAAAAACCTTAAATTAGGCTTTTGATTGAAAAATAGGAGACATTCTAAAAATAAAACATAAGATTAGGTTTTTCATTGAAAACAAATAAATAGCAGACATTCCAAATAGAAAACATAGAATTAGTATGTCAAACGGAAAAAAAAAATAGGAGACATTGCGAAAAGAAAACATATGATTAGTGTTTTAATTCAAAAAATATGAGATATTCCCAAAAAAATATTTATGATTTGGGTTTTGATTCAAATATAGTAGGCATTAATAAAAGAAAACATAGGATCGTGGTTTTATTGAAAAATAAAAAAACATTACCATAAGAAAACACAGAATTAGGGTTTTGAATGAAAAATGGGAGACATTATTATAATAAAAAATTGTATTACTTTTTTATTTGAAAATAGTAGGCATTCCTAATAGAAAATATAGAATTAGGATTTCAAATGAAAAATATTATTCATTACTATAATAAAACATTGGATTTTCGTTTGATTCAAAACCGAAAAATAGGGGGCATTTCCAAAAGAAAACATACAGTTAGGTTTTTATTCAAAAATATGAGAAATTTTGAGAAGAAAACAAATAATTAGTGTTATGATTGAAAAATAGAAGGCATTCCAAATAGAAACATAGGATTAGGGTTTTCATTCAAATATATTAGGCATTCCGAAAAGAAAAACATAGGATTTGCATTTTCACTGATAAATAGGAGACATTACTATAAGAAAATATAGGATTAGGGTTTTGAATGAAAAATATGAGACATTATTATAAAAAAACAGAGGATTAGAGTTTTGATTCAAAAATAACAGATATTGCGAAGAGAACGCATAGGATTAGTGTTTTGATTGGAAAATAGGAGGCATTCCGAAAAGAAAACATAACATTAGGGTTTTGAATGAAAAATATGAGACATTCTAAAAAGAAAACATCATACTAGGGTTTTGATTAAAAATTAGCCAACATTCCAAAGAGAAACCAAAGGATTAGGGTTTTGATTCAAATATAATAGGCATGAAAAAAAACATAGCATTAGGGTTTTGATTGAAAAATATGAGACATTCCAATAAGAAAACATCAGACTATGGTTTTCAATAAAAGTAGCAGACATTAAAAAAACAAAAGATAGTATTAGGGTTTTGGTTAAAAAAATTAGACATTCCAAAAAGAAAACATAATATTAGGGTTTTGATTCAAACATGGAAAAAAGGACACAATCGAAAAAGACAACATAGGATTAGGATTTTGATTAAGAAAGAACAGACATTTTGAAAAGAATAGAAAAGATAAAGTTTTTGATTGAAAAATATTAGCCATTCCAAAAAAAAACATAGGTCAGTTTTTTAATTCAAAAATGAGAGATAGGAGACATTAAGAAAACAAAATATGATTCAAATTTTGTTTTCAAAATAGAAGACATTCTGAAAAGAAAACATAGAACAAGGATTTTGATTCAAATATATTAGGCATTCTGAAAAGAAAATATAGGATTAGGATTTTGATTGAAAAATAGGAGAAATTGCTATAACAAAACATAGGATTAGGGTTTTGATTTAAAAATATGAGGCATTCTGAGAAGAAAACATACGATAAGGATTTTGATGGAAATATATTAGACATTTTGAAAAGAAAACATAGGATTAGGGTTTTGATTAAAAAATATAAGGCATTTAAATACATAGGATTAGGGTTTTGAATAAAAAAAATAACCGACATTACTTAAAGAAAAACATAAGATAAGGGTTTTGATTAAAAAATAGGAGGCATTCCAAAATAAACATAGGATTTGTGTTTGATTAAAAAAATATGAAACTTTAAGAAAAGGAAATAATGGATTCTTGTTTCATTTGCAAAATAGAAGACATTCTGAAAAGAAAGCATTACATTGGGGTTTTATTCAAATATAGTATGTATTCCGGAAAGAAAACATAGAATTATTATTTTGATTGAAAAGTATGAGACAATACTATAAGAAAATATAGGATTAGAATCTTGATTGAAAAATATAAGACATTACTATAACAAAACATAGGTTTAGGGTTTTGATTAAAAACGTAAAAAGAGGAGACATTTCCAAAAGATACCATAGTATTTGTGTTTTGATCAAAAAAAATTGTAGCCATTCCAAAAAAAAAACATAGGGTTATTGTTTTGATTGAAAAATATGGGATATTCCCAAAGAAAACACAGGATAGGTTTTGATTCAAAAGTGAAAATAAGGGATATTACGAAAACAAAACTTAGGATTAGGGTTTTTATTGAGAAATAGAAGACACTACTATAATAAAACATAGGATTAGTGTTTTGATTAAAAATAATAGCCACCGCGAAAAGAAAACACATGTTTAGGGTTTTGATCGAAAAATATAAGACATTATGAAAATAAAATAGAGGAATTTTATTTTGATTAAAAATAGCAGAAACTCCCAAAACAAAATATAAGCTTTGAATTTTGATTAAAAAATAGGAGTCATTCCCAAAAAAAAAACTTAGGATTGAAGTTTTAATCAAAAGATATGAGACATTAATAAATGAAAAACATATAATTAGTGTTTTAAATGAAAAATATGAGACATTTCAAAAGGAAAACATAGGATTAGGATTTTGATTAAAAAATAAGACACAATACTTTAAGATAACATAGGATTAGGGTTTAGATCAAAACATGGATAATAGTAGACATTCCGAAACATAAAACATAGGATTAGATTTTTTATTAAAAAATAGCAGACATTCCCAAAACAAAATATAGGATTAAGGTTTTGATTTAAAAATAGAGCCACTCCGTAAAGAAAAAATAGCATTATGGTTTTGATTTTTAATCAAAATATTAAATCTTTTAGGAATGTCTCATATTTTTTAATTAAAACCCTAATCCTATGTTTTCTTTTCTAAATTTCTATTATTTTTTATTCAAAACACTTATCATATGTTTTTTAAAATAATGTCTCCTATTTTTCAATAAAAAACCGAATCCTATATTTTCTTTTTTGAATGGCAACTATATTTTAATCAAAACACTAATCCTATGTTTTGTTTTTAGAATATCTACTATTTTTGAGTCAAAACCCTAATCCTATGTTTTTTTATACTAATGTCTACTATTTTTCATTCAAAACATAGGATTAGGGTTTTGATTGAAAGTCTCTAAGAAAAGAAAAAATAGGATTCAGGTTTTCCATCAAAACCCTAATCCAATGTTGTCTTTTCAGAATGCCTACTATATTTGAATCAAAACCCAAATTCTACTTTATTTTTTAGTTTTGAATCGAAAGACTAATCATATGTTTTCTTTTCGCAATGTCTCATATTGTTTAATCAAAACCCTAGTCCTAGTTTTTTTTTTTTTTTGGAATGCCTCTTAGTTTTTAATCAAAACCCTAATCTTATGTTTTCTTTTGGCAATGTCTCTTATTTATCAAAACAATAATCCTATATTTTCTTTTCGTAATGTGTTATATTTTTCAATCAAAACCCTAATCCTATGTTCTCTTTTTGTAATGGCTCCTAATTTTAAATCAAACCCCAATTCTATGTTTTCTTTTGGAAACTTTTGTTATTTTTTAATCAAAATCCTAATTCTATATTTGCTTTTGGGAATGTCTACTATTTTTGAATCAAACAATAATCATATGTATTCTTTTTGTAATTTCTCCTATTTTTCAATCAAAACCCTTAGCTTATATTTTATATCAAAATACCTACTATATTTGAATCAAAACGTACTATTTTTTAAAAAACAAAACCTAATATTTTGTTTCTTAAATAGAATTAGGGTTTTGAATCAAAACCCTAATCCTATGTTTTCTTTTTGGAATGTCACCTAAATATCAGTTTGCATGAAAAACCCTAACCAATCTTTTCTTTTTAGAATGTCTCATATTTTTTTAATCAAAATCGTAATACTAAGTTTTTTTTTAATGCATATTATTTTTTTTATCAAAACCTTAATCTTATCTTTTTTGGTGAATGTCTCCCGTTTTTAATAAAAAAAATTAACCCTATGTTTTCTTTTTGGAATGGCTCCTGTTTTTTAATCAAACCATAATCCTTTGTTTTCTTTGGAAATATCTGTTATTTTTTAATCAACACCCTAATCCTACCATATTTTCCGGTTTGAATCAAAGCCCTAATTATATGTTTTCTTTTTAGAATGACTCATATTTTTCCATAAAAACTGTAATATAATTTTGTTAATGCCTATTATTTTTATCAAAACCCTAACTTTATGTTTTTTGTTGGAATGTTTCCCATTTTTTAATCAAAATATTAATCATATGTTTCTTTTCGCAATGTCTCATATTTTTCAATGAAAACCCCAATCCTAGGTTTTTTTTTTGGAATAATTCCTATTTTTGAATCAAACCATAATCCTATGTTTTCTTTTGGAAATGTCTGCTATTTATAAATCAAAACCCTAATCCTATGTTTTATTTTTGGAATACCTGTAATTTTTTAACTAAAACAATTATCGTATTAATTCTTTTTCTTAATGTCTCCTATTTTTCAATCAAAACTCTAATCCTATGTTTTTCTTTTCAGAATGCCTACTATATTTGATTCAAAATGGCAATCCTATGTTTTTCTTTTCGAAATGGCTCTTATTTTTTTTTATTCAAATCCATAATCATATCTTTTGTTTTAGAAATGTCCCCTATTTATGTGTTTTGAATCAAACCCCTAATAATATGTTTTCTTATACTATCAAAACCCAAATACTATGTTTTCCTTTCTTAATGTCTACTAATTTTGAATCAATCACTGAATCCTATGTTTTTTCTTAATGTCTGCTATGTTTGAATGAAAACCTTAATGTTATTTTTTCTTTTCATAATGCCTCCAATTTTTTAAATAAATAACTAATTCTTTTTTTTTCTTTTAGGAATGCCACCTATTTTTAATCAAAACACTAATATGTTTTCTTCTCACAATGCCGACTATTTTTTAATAAAAACCCTAATCCTATGTTTTCTTATAATAATGTCTCACATTTTTCAATCAAAACACTACTCTTATGTTTTTTTAATGGAATACCTACTATATTTGAATCAAAACCCTAATCCTATGTTTTCATTTAGAAATGTCTACTATCTTTCAATTATAACCCGGGCCTATGCTTTCTTTTCTTAATGTCTCCTATTTATTAGTTTTGAATCAAAACCCTAATCCTATATTTTCTTTTGGGAATGTCTCATTTGTTTGTATCAAAACCATAATCCTATCTTTGGCTTTGGGAATCTATGGCTATATTTTTTTTCGAAATATCTCACATTTTTGAATCAAAGCCTTAATTTTATGTTCTCAATTCGGATTAGGGGACATTCCGAAATCCTAATCCTAAATTTTTCTTTCAGAATTTCTCCTATATTTTCGGAATGTCTCATATTTTATTGATGAGTGTATTCTATATTATGTTTTCATGCCCTTTACTCTATTCTTTTAGTTGTCCATTAGCATATTTTTGGGTATAATTGGTGTTATTCAAGGTATAACATTCATTATGTAAGAATCGTGGGCTTTAATCAATTTGGAGTGAAACTGAGTGTGTTCGTGCGTGTTTATCAACCAAGGTAAAAGAACAAGCTGAACACGGTCAGTACATGGCCGTGCCCGCTCCACCGCAAATCCCAGCCTATAAAGCAAGCTAGCAGAATTCTGACACGGGAGTGTCCCAGGCAGAAGACGGTCTCCACACGCCCATGCCCATGCCACTGCAAATCTCAGGAAAATCTACTTCATGAGTGATACGAGTACGGTGTTGGTTACACTGCAAATCTCAGGAGTTTCACTCAAAATATTCCCAGAAAAGTACACGGGCTGAACACAACCGTGTCCAGACCGTGTCGGGCCCCGAATTTGCTTTTTTAACTCCTTATTTTAGGGTTTCATCATCTTTGTTCGGGGACTTTTTTCTCCACTGGGAGAACGTTGATGAGATCGAAGATCAAGCTTCATCACACCACCTAAGGAGACTAAGGATGAGTCAGAGGCATCAAGAGAGGTGGGGTTAGCACACGGAGCTCCGTAAGAAAGGACATCTCAAGCAAGAAGGGAGTCATGTCTTATTCTCCTTGTTCATTTATTACTTCTTCCTTGTTGTACCCGCCCATAGTGCCCTGGGGTTTGAGAACTTTGATGACTTATAATGCTTAAATACTTGTTGCTAATTATTCCACCAAGTTCTAATTGATTCTTGTGTTTAAACTTGTGTTTGCTCACTAGCAATGTTCTATGGATGTGCACAGTCATTAAGGTAAAACTCGGTGTGCAGCTTGTTAGCGAGAGATGCATAGTTATCTTAACAAAACTCAGTGTATTTGAAAATTCATAGATGCAACATTGCTAGTAAGAACACACTTCGATCATTGGAATGTACCTGGTAGGCATTAGGGACAAGATAGCGTTCAATAGTCCTAGGGATCACCCCGAGGCATTACTTTCACACTGCTGAAACAGTCGATCCTAATCTCCTACCATTTCCACCATTTTATCTCACCTTTATTATCTCTTGATTCAATTACTTTACTTAATTTTACTAAACATTATAAGATCAATTAGTACTTTGAGTATAGTTCCCTGCGGTTCGACAACCCTACCCTTCACTGGGTATCACTTTACTACTTGCTTGCAACCCGTACACTTGCGGTTAGCGCATCAATTTTTTAGCACCGTTGTCATGGAACTGGTCACTCTTTGGAACATTAGGACTTTGGTGTTCTAGTTTGTGAACATTGTGCATTTTTGTGAATATTTGTTGCTCTCCACTATTTGTTTAATTATTCTTTATTTTAAATTGGTTTTTCTTCTTGATATTCCTGTGAGCTTATTTTTATTACATTGTGTGCAGGCACACTTTTATGACTCGTGGGAACACATCATTCCCATTACTGAACCCTAATCCCAAAGTAGAACGGAATTTCAGAAAAAGAGTTTGCCAGATTAATTTGAGTGAGTCAGGGTCAGTTGAGGTGAGTGTTGAGGTGAATCAAGAAGAAGAAATGGTTGGTAATCAACAACAAAGCATCTCAAATTTTGCCCGGCTGAATTTTGATGGAACAGGGTCAAGTATTGTTAGACAGCCTATTGCAGCCAATAATTTTAAACTGAAACCGAACTTCATTCAGTGGGTGTAACAGGAATGTCAGTTTGATGGTTTTCAAGATGAGGACCCGTATGAGCACCTCCAAAAATTCTTATAAATTTGTGACACTTGCAAGATGAACAACGTCACTAAGGAGGCCATCCGTTTAAGGTTATTCCCGTTCACCTTAAAAGAAAAAGATAAGTAATGGATCAATTCTTTACCTTCGGGGTCCCTCACAAATTAGAAGCAAGTCACCGGTATTTTCCTTGCACGGTACTTCCCTCCGGCGAAGATCACAAAGTTGAGCAGTGACATCTCCTCTTATCGGCAATGTGAGTCGGAATCCTTGTATGACACTTGGGAGAGATACAAGGAGTTGTTGAGGAAGTGTCCATCTCATGGGATTATGGAATGGATGCAAATTCAGATTTTTACAATGGCTTGAGCAACACTACCAAACAAGCAACCGAGTGCTGCATTCACTCTTATTAAGGAAATGCCAAACAATGGCTACTAATGGAGTGCTGAATGTAGCAAGCCAGTGAAGTCCACCGATATTTATCAAGTGGATGCCGTTACCACCCTCGCGACACAGGTTAAGGCGATTGCCAAGTGACTCGAGGCCATGCAAACTCCTTCCTCTAATTCTGGACCCTTTTGCAGCAATTGGGGTCCTTCTAGTCAGATGATTTGTCCTTCATCAACCGATTCGGGTGTGGGGCAAGTAGAGCGAGTTGACTATGTGGGGCAGAACCACCGATTCCAAAACAACCCATATAGCAACACTTATAACCCGGGATGGAGAAACCATCCTAACTTCTCATGGAATCAATCTGGACAAGGTCAAGGGGCACAACAACCACAACATGCTCTTCCACCACCGCAAGTACATCAACCGTCCTCCTCATCATCTTCGGAACCATCCCCCGACCTCACTAGCATGATGGTCAAGTTTATCAAGAGCACCAAACCCTGTTTTGCTAGTCATGAGGAGATGATTAGGAACACTAACGCGATGGTAAGGAATTTGGAGCATCAAATGGTCCAAATGTCCAAGTTGTTGGAAGAAAGATTACCGAGGTCCCTCCTGAGTAACACGGTGGTGAATCCCAAGGAATCTCTAAAGGGTATGCAATTGAGGAGTGGAAAGCACCTCCCGGATACTATAGAGAAGGAGCCGAAAGAGGAATATACTAGCCCCACCGTTGTTCTGGATGTTGAGACCCCAAATGAAGAAGAAATTACTAAGGAATCAGTTAAGGAGAAGAGCCCAACGTTAGAGTACCAACTAAAGCTCCCATACCCGGTGAAAAGCAAGATGAGTAGTATAAAAAGTTCCTTGACATGTTCAAGACTTTGCACATCAATGTCCCATTCATTTAAGCTCTTGCTCAGTGCCAAGCTACACTAAGTTTCTAAAAGAATTGCTCACGAACAAATAGAAATTAGAGGAAGTTTCTTTAGTGATACTTAGTGAAGAATGTTCGGCCTTAATAAGTAACAAGCTTCTAAAGAAGGATAAAGACCCCGGTGGGTTCATTGTTCCATGCACAATCGGGGGACTAGTTGATGAGAAGGATCTTGCGGATCTTGGGGCAAGTATCAATCTCATGCCCTACAAGATTTTTCAGAAATTGGGGCTTGGTGAGCCCAAGGCGACCACCATGACTTTACAACTTGCCGACAGGTCCATTCAGCAACCAAGGATAATCATTGAGGATGTGTTCGTCAAAGTAGACAAGTTTATTTTTCCGGTGGACTTTGTCATACTTGATATTGTTGATAAAGTTTATGTGTGGTGAAACGCGCTTGAATCGCTCACCCGCAAGTGCACGGGGTCGCCAAGTAATACCCCTCGCGCGAACACGAGGGGGTCGTATCCCCAAGGGCCCGAGAAGCTATTCTTACTTCCTTATCACAATGTTGTTTGACCTAATCGATCACTTGGAATAAGAACTACCAATAATCTACTAAAACAAAGAGCATGCAAATAGCAAATATAAATACGGAGGGGAAAAATCAAGGTGAGGGAATGGCCACGGATGAGGATTCCCTCGGGGGCTACTAAAGTGCCAAGGATGCCCTAACTAGCATGCACGTGGGTGGTTTGGACCGGGAAACACTAGATTAGACCAACCCGATGGTCACGGCGTTGGTCCCTAATCCAATACAAGTATTGGAATACGGAATTGCTTCCGCCCAAATCCTTGTACGATTGCAAAGGGTTTAGTGGATTTCCCCAAGCTAGGGTTGAAACACAATCAAGGACAACCCTAACAATTGGAGGGGTACAAATACCCGATGGTCACGGCGTATTCGTACATATATTCCCTTCCAAGCTTGATGAGCCTAATACTAGGGCAATGGTCATGCAACCTAGCATTGTCTAGGAATTGACATATAGAGTTCTCATACATATCAAGGCATTCAAGAACCACCAAACAAGGATCACAAGGCAAACCAAATACATAAACTAGAAAGTAGCATCCAAAATACACAAGTTCACCCCCAAGGTTCACCTACATCCAGTGACCTTGGGGTTAGTTGTTCATGATCACAAAGTAAGCAAGCAAATACATAAAAACAACCAAAAGCATAATGAAAACACCCCCTGAAAAGATCAAGGCCGAATGACGCTTCCAAGGACGCCACCCAAGGAGTGGCTTCCTTTGTCAAACTTCCTCTCAAATGCAAATCGAAGGCGTGGATTCGTCGTCTCGTGCTCTCCACGTCGTCCTCTCCTCAAGAAATGCCTCCAAAAGCCGGCCTCAAGCTCCCAAAGAAGATGGTGAAGTGTAGTTTTTCTCAAGACCTAGCCTCCTCCCCTCCAAATGAACTCAAAACCCTTAAAAACCTTTTCCAGTGGGTTATGCGGCCCCCTATGCGGCCCCGCATGCGGGGAGAGAAAATTCCCGAGAAAATCCCGAAATCGCGTAAGTTGCTACAGTGCCGCTACAGTAAACCTGCTACAGCCGTATGCGGCCTCTGCAGTGCCCGCATGACAGACCGCATGAACCTCCAGACTTAGTCATTTCGCCCAAGGGTTCGTGCCCGCATGAGACCGGGTTTTGGAGGCAATTCTTGAGGAGAGGACGACGGGGAGAGCACGACACGACGAATCCACGCCTTCGATTTGCATTTGAGAGGAAGATTGACAAAGGAAGCCACTCCTTGGGTGGCGTCCTTGGAAGCGTCATTCGGCCTTGATCTTTTTAGGGGGTGTTTTCACTATGTATGTGGTTGTTTCTATGTATTTTCTTGCTTTCTTTGTGATCATGAGCGACTAAACCCCAAGGTCACCGGATGTAGGCGAACCTTGGGGGTGAACTTGTGTTATTTTGGATGTTTCTTTCTAGTTTATGCATGTGTGTTGGTTTGAGATCCTTGTTTGGTGTTTCTTGAATGCCTTGATATGTATGAGAACTCTATGTATCAATTCCTAGATAATGCTAGGTTGTATGACCATTGCCCTAGTGTTAGGCTCACCAAGCTTGGAGGGAATACACGTACGAATACGCCGTGACCATCGGGTATTTGTACCCCTCCAATTGTTAGGGTTGTCCTTAGTTGTGTCTCAACCCTAGCTCGGGGAAATCCACTAAACCCATTGCGATCGTACTAGGATTTGGGCGGAAGCAATTCCATATTCCAATACTCGTACCGGATTAGGGACCAACACCGTGACCATCGGGTTGGTCTAACATAGGGTTTCTCGGTCTAAACCATCCATGTGCATGCTAGTTAGGGCATCCTAGCACTTTAGTAACCCCCGAGGGAATCCTCATCCGTGACCATTCCCTCGCCCTGATTTCCCTCCGTATTTGTATTTGCTATTTGCATGCTTTTTATATTCGTAGATTATTTGTAGTTATCTGTATCAAGTAATTGCTAGGTTGGACAACATAGTGATAAGGAAGTAAGAATAGATTCTCGGGCCCTTGGAAATACGACCCCCTCGTGCTCGCGCGAAGGGTATTACTTGGCGACCCCGTGCACTTGCGGGTGAGTGAATCAAACGCATACCAAGTTTTTTTGGGGCCGTTGCCAGGGACCCATGAGGAATATTCTGAAAACTTAAAGCGTGTTGATTTGACCATTTTTACATTTGTTCGTTTTTATCATTCTTGTTTATTTTGTTTCTCTCTTTAAACCATGGCTTCGACTAACACTTGGGTATACAATCATTATCCACAGGAACCATTTTTCCCTTATTCGAATGCACCATATCAGTTGGATGAGATGTGCCCTAACAGTGAACAGTAGATAAGAACACCGGAAGATGCCAGGGCCGCTACAATTGTTGAAGAACAAGGGGCTCAGGCTGTGTTCGGTCAATTTTTGGAATCTATTATGGAACAACCGGTAATAGAAACCTGCTCACCAAACCACCGACCCGAAGTTTTTAATCGTGAGCTAAGAAGAGATGTTGATTATCTTGTTGATTCCTTGGTGCCTATTGAGTGTGTGGCAAATCAAACTCGAACCGGCAATTCAGAGGGAATTCCCTATGAGCCAGAGGATAATGCAGGTGTGATTGAAAATGCGCTTCAGTGTGTAGATGAAGTGTTGGGCATTGATAGCCCAGGTATGGGGGACTACAGTAACGCCGAACAGTTTGATCTTGGGAATCATGGGAAGCTGAAGTCATCTATCGAGGAACCCCCAAAATTAGAGTTGAAGCCTCTCCCCGAACATCTGGAATATGCTTTCTTAGAAAAGGGGTCCAAGTTTCCAGTCATTATTGCCTCAGATCTTACTGTTATGCAGAAGGAGCAGATTCTGGATGTGCTTAAAGGACACAAAACAGCGATTGCGTGGAAAATCTCGGATATTAAGGGAATTAGTCCATCTTTCTGCACCCATAAGATCCTCATGGAGGACAACCATCGACCTCAGGCAATTCCCCAACGAAGGCTCAACCCTAACATGAAAGAGGTTGTGAGGAACGAAGTCATTAAACTTTTGGATGCAGGCATTATTTATCCCATTTCTGACAGTGCATGGGTAAGCCTAGTGCAAGTGGTACCAAAGAAGGGAGGGATGACTGTTATTGCTAATGAAAAGAATGAACTTGTTCCTACCAGGACTGTCACAGGTTGGAGGGTATGCATTGACTACAAGAAACTCAATGATGCCACGAGGAAAGATCACTTTCCCTTACCCTTCATTGATCAGATGCTCGAGCGACTAGCGGGACATTCTTACTACTGTTTCTTGGATGGTCTCTCCGGGTATTTTCAGATTCCCATAGCCCCAGAAGATCAGGAGAAAACAACTTTCACTTGTCCCTATGGCACATTCGCATACCGTCGTATGCCTTTCGGGTTATGCAATGCACCGGCGACGTTTCAGAGGTGCATGATGGCAATTTTCGAAGATATGGTTGAGTATATCATGGAAGTGTTTATGGATGATTTCTCAGTCTTTGGTGATTCATTCGAACTATGCCTTAGAAATCTGGAACGGGTTTTGGACCGATGCGAAGAAACCAATTTGGCACTCAGTTGGGAAAAATGTCACTTCATGGTCAAGGAAGGCATAGTGCTCGGGCATAAAATCTCACAAAAAGGGATTGAGGTGGATAAGGCAAAAGTTGCAACCATCGAAAAACTTCCTCCTCCTACTTTAGTTAAAGCAATCAGAAGTTTTTTGGGGCACGCTGGGTTCTATCGAAGGTTTGTGAAAGACTTTTCATCAATTGCTCGACCGCTTACAAAACTGCTTGAGAAGGATGCCCCTTTTGAGTTCAATGATGATTGTATGAATGCCTTCCTCACCCTGAAGAAGAAGCTTGTGGAAGCACCGATCATGGTCTCCCCGGACTGGAATCTGCCGTTTGAATTAATGTGTGATGCAAGTGACTTTGCAGTGGGGGTCGTACTTGGGCAGCGACGAGATAACCATTTCCATCCTATCTATTATGCAAGCAAAACTTTGAACGATGCTCAGGAAAATTACACCACCACTGAGAAGGAAATGCTCGCGGTCATTTTCGCATTTGACAAATTCCGGTCATATTTGGTGCTATCCAAGGTGATTGTGTATACTGATCATTCGGCATTGAAGTACCTGTTGAGTAAAGCCGACGCCAAGCCTTGTCTAATCCGATGGGTTCTACTGTTACAAGAATTTGATTTGGAGATAAGAGATAAAAAAGGGGCAGAGAACTTAGCAGCTGATCACCTCTCGCGCCTTGAGAACCCATATGAGGGTATCTTGCAAAAAGGAGAAATAAATGACACCTTCCCAGGGGAGCACCTCTGCAGCATAAGAGTGATTGAGCAGGATGAGGCTCCGTGGTTTGCTGACTTTGCGAACTATTTGGCTGCAAGAACTTTCCCAAAGTGGTTCACGTCTCAACAACGAAAAAAATTCTTCGCTGATCTGAAACACTATACATGGGAGGATCCATTCCTATTCATGACTTGCTCCGATCAAATTGTGAGAAGGTGTGTCTCAAAGGACGAGGGGCATGATATCTTGTTACATTGTCATTCAGGTCCTGCTGGGGGCCACTACAGTGGGACCAGAACAGCTAAGAAAGCACTTGATGCGGGGTTCTACTGGCCCACCATGTTCCATGATGTGCAGTCATTGGTGCAGCATTGTGACCGGTGTCAGAGAGTGGGTAATTTGTCAAAGAGGGATGAAATGCCTCAAACTTGGAACCAAGCCTGCGAAGTATTTGACGTGTGGGGAATAGATTTCATGGGTCCGTTCCCTAGTTCCCAAGACAACAAGTATATCTTGGTCGCAGTGGACTATGTCTCCAAGTGGGTGGAGGCCCAGGCCTGCTCGTCTTGTGATGCAAGGGTGGTTGTGAAATTTTTAAAAAAATTGTTCTCTCGATTTGGAACTCCTAGGGCAATCATAAGTGACAGGGGAACACATTTTTGTAACTCTCAGTTCGAAAAAGCTCTTAAACGATATGGGGTATCTCACAGAACATCGACCGCCTATCACCCTCAAACAAGTGGTCAAGTTGAAGTGTCGAACAGGGAGTTGAAGCGGATCCTGGAAAAGACTGTCAACCACCACCGGAAATATTGGGCAGACCAGCTCGAGGATGCACTTTGGGCATACAGAACTGCATTCAAGACCCCTACTGGATCAACGCCCTACTGACTGGTCTACGGAAAGGCATGCCATTTGCCGGTGGAACTTGAGCACAGAGCAAATTGGGCAATAAAGCAACTCAATTTCGACCCCCATCTTTGTGGTCACAAGAGAAAATTTCAACTGAATGAGTTAGAAGAATGGAGAGCATTGGCATACGAAACTTCAGTCCGGTACAAAGAGAAGATGAAGGAATACCACGACCGACACATAAAGCAACCTAAGTGTTTCCAAAGTGGAGATCATGTACTTCTTTTCAATGCCAGGTTGAGACTTTTCCCAGGGAAATTAAAATCGCGATGGCACGGTCCATATACGGTCACCCAAGTATTTCCTCATGGCCCGGTTGAGATATCTCATCCACAACATTGGACGTTCAAAGTCAATGGACACCGGTTGAAACATTACTTTCCGGGTAACAATTCTTCATCGAAAAATGGAGGTATATCTCACCCCTTTGTCCCACCATGAGTTGATGTAAGCCATGTCGAGCTAAAGACATTAAAAAAGCGCTTCTTGGGAGGCAACCCAAGTCTTTCAATTCATTGCAATCATTCTTTCTTTTTATTCTTTGTTGTTGTGTTTGGGTGTTTTTCGTATTTTTTTTTGTGGTGCTTGTGAGTTTAAGTGTTGTTGATTTTTGTGCTTGTGGTAGTTGTGTAGTCGATTTCCATAATTTATTTCACCTTGTTGCACCGTAGATTTCATGATCTTTATATTTTTTTCTTGAATGTTGGTACTTCAATGTCCATGTTTTCAATGATTTTGAGTGTTTTCGGCTTTGTTTTCATGTGATTTTTGAGTGCTAGGAGGAGTACGGTGTTTTGGTGAGAGTGTTTTTGAGCCATTCTTGCATATGGAGCCAACCAGAGGGCCATGTGGCCTGCTATGCGCCCGCATAGCAGGCCGGATAACCATCCAGTGGCCTATGCGGCCTGCTATGCGGCCGCATAGCAGGCCGCATAGCCATCCAGAGGGCTATGCGGCCCCTTATGCGGCCGCATGGGGGGCCGCATAAGCCACCAGCCCACTTCTCTTCTCTTCTTCACTTCATTTCCTCACTATTCACTCATTTCTCACTCTTCTTCTTCTCTTTTCCCCTCCATCTCTCCACCATTTTCCTTCATTCTTTTTGCATCAAAACACTCTCCTCATCCTAGCAAACGAATTCTTGGAAGATTTTCGAAGCTTTATCAAGTTTTAAGCCAATTTTCACTTCATCTTCTCCTTAGTGCCCTAGATCAAGGTAAGCTCATTTCTTCTTCATTCTAGGGTTTTTACTTGTTTAAATGGTGGGAAAACTTTGTGTTGATCATGGTGAATGCTTCTTGTAATTGTTTTTCTTGAATTCAAAGCTTTGTATATTTAGATTATCACTTTTACAAGAAGAAACTCTACCAAATTTTTCCCGAAATTACTGTAGCACTAGCCAAAAATCAGCCTTGTTTCTTCATTAAGCATTTTTCTCACAAATTCTTGGTTTGATGGAAGTTCTCTTGTCTTGTAGGGATGCCGACCAAACACGTGGCCTCCAAGCGAGTGAGGAGAAGCTCTCCACCACCCGTTTGCGAGCCTACGTTCAAGAACGAAGCCCACAAGACAAGATTCGCGTTCTTGTCCAAAAGGAGGTTCGGCAACGTGAAGATTATCGCTTGGAACGCTTTGAAGACTTTGGGCATCAACGATACCATCTAGGACCTCATCTCCCATGGTGGATGGGATGGCATTCTTGAGATCGATGAGCCCACTTATAGGGAATTGACTTTGGAAGTGTTGAGCACGTTTGAGGTCTCCGGGTATTCTCCTTTCACGCGCCAAGTTAGCATCATCACTTTCAAAGCTTTTGGTAAGCGGCACAGGATCACTGACAACCAGTTAGGCATGTACCTTGGGTTTTACACACCCGAGTCCCTCATCAGTTCGGAGCTCAGGGACTTGCCTCGTGATCTTCCACGCTCGGTCTCCCATGATTCTTTTTGGAAAGCCATTGCTTGCACAACATCGAAGAAGGCTTCTACGATGGCGGACCCCATTCACAGATACATTCAGGCGTTGTTATCCAGAAGTGTGAACGGTCGCACTGATTCTACCGGGGTAGTGACACGTACCGACTTGCTGATGATGTACAATATCCTTGAGCGGTACCCTATCCACATGGGACATCTGTTTGCCGGACTTATCGCACATAAGGGGACCTCTACTCGCCTTGGAGCTATATTTGCCGGACCATATATCACGCGCATTATCAGGGGCCTAGGATTGATTGAGCTTACCCAGGGAATGAGTATTGTGGGCTCCGTCACACCACTCAGCCTGACGACTCTGCTTTCTATTGGGATAATTGAGAGGTCGGGAGACACCTATCGCCTCCCACGAAGGGGAGGCAGGAGCACCCACGACCCCGACACCTCTCGAGATTCTAAGGCGGGATCTGATTCTGATTCAGAGTCTTCCCCTATACCTGACACGGGACCCAACGGGAGTTGATCATCACTAGAGGCCAGTTTCACGGAGTTCCGCATCGAGGTCCGTGAGCAGTTGCAGACCCTTGGGGCATCACAGGAGGCGCTGGCGACATTAGTGAGAGACTTGGCCACATCACAGGGCCGTATTGAGAGTAGCATGGCCGAGATCCTGTCTTATTTGTGCAGCTCATCGTCATCTGTCGGCACCTCTTCCACAGCCACCACATGCTTCGCACCATCGAGCCTTCCAGATCTCTAGACTTGCAGCACCACTTTTTAGTTTCCTGTCGTTTGTGTTTGTTTTTATTTGCAGACTTTTTGGTTTGTATTGTTGTACTTTTCAGTTAGCAAGGGTCCTGACCCTCCTAAACTGTACTTTCCCGTTTTTGATTCGTGCTTACTTGTCCGGCTCTCTATTTATTTCTTAGGGTGTGATATGTTTTCTTTTTACTTTCAGGACTAATCATTGTAGAGGATTCACGCCCCTTGCACCTCACAACTTTCCCCGGTCGATGCACACTTGGAGTTCATCTCATCGACCAATTAGGGAAGTTTCTTTACCTCATTCCCGTATTTCTGCTTTTATATTTTTGTCTCGCACCTTACTCTATTGATCCACGTACATTGAGGGCAATGTACAACTTTAAGTGTGGGGATGGGGTACTTTACTTGTTTTGCATGCATGAGTACCGATGATAGCTATGATTTTAGTGTTTAGCACTTCCTAGCTTGAAAGAATGATAGAAGTGAGCTGTATTCTTGTACTGTGCCTGAATGATGCCCTGTCTTATCCTTAGTGCTTTTCCATGCTCTATCATGATTACTTCCATCTTGTACTCTCCAACCAACCCATTATGATGATTTTGGCATTAGACTGTTAAATTCTTTCTTCAATATCCTTTTAAGAGCTTTTGAGTTCCTTCTTTCTTTTCTGTAGCCTTAAGTGAACTTTTGTGACAGGTTGCCAAGGGACATGAGATACAGTGTGTACAGTCGAAAAAAAAATAAAAAATAATAATAATAAAAAAAAGTGGAGTCTATGACAGTATTCCTCTGCTAGTACAGCATGAATGCGTCTATGTAGACTGTAATTGAGTAGGTTGGGTGGCTCTTGTGCCTAATCAGCATGTGCATCCTTCTGAAAGATTTATTGTGCAGTCTATGTTAGTCGGACTCAGAAAAAAAAATTGTATATTTGTGAAAAAGGAAATAAGTATCTCTACTGCGTCCCCTGAAATTTGTTGCACAGTCACTTAAGTGCTAGAGTTTTGTTGAGGAACCCAAAGGGCTTTTAACTGAGTATTGAAGAGGTCTTTAACTGTCTAGTGCCACTCTCACCATATGTGGGGTGAATGGACCCCTGGGGTAATCCAGGGTGTGGAGGTTAAGGTTGGGAGCCAGCACACACTCACGGAAGCACTTTAGATAAAACAGGGCCACCATTACTCGATCAATCACTGTGCAGCTCACTTTCTAGATTCCTTTACACCTGTGCTAGTGGGATACTTTACAGTTGAGCTTGAGGTCGTATGTTTAGTCATTTATCATCGTGCCCCTGTTCTTCATGTGTGTTTGCTTGGAGACAAGCAAATGCTTAGGTGTGGGGATGTTTGATAAACGCCTAAACATACGTATTTCTTATGTATTCGGGCGTATGTATTGCGCATTTTTATATGAGTTGACACCCGTTTTTGGTCTGAATTGGTTTCTTTCGTGTTACAGGTACCAATGTGACCCCTTCAAGCTCGTTGATAGAATTTGAGAAGGAATCGGCAACGAAAACACTGTTTCTGAGGGGGGTACTATAGCAAATCACTGTAGCAACCACTGTAGCATGAAAACTTTGGCGAAACGGCTATGTCTGGAGGTTCATGTGGGCTACCATGAGGGCACTTCAGAGGCCGCATACGATACTGTAGTAGTTTTACTGTAGCGACACTGTAGCAACTTACGCAACTTCGGGATTTTCTCGGGAATTTTCTCTCCCCGCATGCGGGGCCGCATGGGGGGCCGCATAACTTGCAGCAAAGCGGTGGCGCAAGGCGCTCACGAAGAAAAAAGAGGCAGCAACACCGCCAAAGGGACCCAATATACCTAGACTGACCCATTCTTGGACCTTTGATGAGAATAGTTTAATTAACTCTTTACTTCCTTATACTTGTTATTGTTACCCAAGTGACTAAGAGAGATCTCAATTGCATGAACCTCCTTAAGCAGAAAATAGGTACATCAAGCTAGAGACATAAAACAAGTGCTTCTTGGAAGGCAACTCAAGTTTTCTTGTTCGTGTGTGTTCATGTTATTTTTCTTTGATTGTAATGTTCTTTTGTTCTTTTGTTTCTAAGTGTTTGTTTTCGGATTCCTGTGGTTAATTTTCATTGTGTAATCTTTATCACGGCCTTGTTGTTGAACATGTTGAAGATGGGTTAATTCTTGTTCTGTTTTTACATGTTTTCGGAAAAGGAATTGTTCATCTCGAAAAGTTCCAGGCTTGACACAGGCATGGCATAACCATGTTCATGGCGCTGATCTTTACAAGTTTTGGAGTTTATTGGTTTTCAAGATGACCACGGGAAGGACATGGGCGTGTGAGGACACGAACATAACCAGAGAGCACATTACACAGTCATGTCACAACCCTTACGAATTTGGTAAATTTTCTTATAATCATCAGGGGTTGTAACACGGGTCTGACACGGGCATGTTCACCTCGAATCTGCTATGCGTCTTAGGACATGATGTGTCAGGGGCATGTGAAAATGGACTCCTTGGGGCGCGGCCGTTACTTTGACCGGGGAGAAGAAACCCTATCGCTGTGCCTCCTCACCTCCAAACCATTCCCTTTCTCCTCCTCACCTTTAAATCCTCATGAACCAAGGTAATTTCTTCGCCGATCTTCCATTCTAGGTGTTTCTGTTTCCTTTCTCCTTCTCCAAATGAGGTATGATTTCTAATCATTGCCCATTTCGTAGATCTAAGGCTTGTTTTTTCTATCATGCTTGCTTTTCAAGTTTAATACACACCTTTGTTTATGGATCTTACGTTTTTCTGTGACATGGAGTTGTCTTGAAGTTTTGAGGTCGTGGTAACTTCAGTGGGGGTGATGACTATTTGTGACACGCGCATGTAATATTGGACACAGTCATCCTAACCATTTATTCACTATTATTCGCATTTTGGGTAACACGGTCAGGCCGTTCCTGACACGGCCGTGTCCCTCCCCTATTTCTAGGCTACCTGCACTGGTTCTTCTCGTGTTATACATTGCATATCATGCCTCAAAAGTTTGTTGCTTCTAAGCCGTCCAAGCGACCCAGGGGTGGCTCTCCCTCTGGCGACACTGATCGTGGACCCCGTTTCTACACTCCGGCTCACCAGGACAGTTATGAGCGACTCTGTCGCCATCGTTTCGGCAAGTAGAGGAAGATAGACTGGCATGTGCTCTGAGAGGTGGGATTGGAAGAGGAAATCCAGCAGTTATTGCTTGCTGGGGCATGAAGGCAGTTGTTCATGATCACCGCCACCATATATGATCAGTTGGCAGTTGAGGTTTTGGCCACTTTTGAGCTATTCCATGACACTATCGCCTTTCATCAGGCCCACTGCATACAGTTTGAGGTCTTCGCCGCCTTGCACCAAATGAGCCTCACCGAGTTTTCTATTCATTTGGGACTATATGATGCCGATTTCACTCAGACCTAGGCCTACTGATAAGTGCTCATGTTATAGTAATGCGAAGTGTTATTATCTTGCAATGAGCATTGATTTAATCAGATTTTATCACTAAAAAGTGTGCATTTGTTTACTTTTTGTGCATTGTAGGGTTGTGAAGATAAATTAGAGAAAAAAAACAAAGTTAGATTATGTTCGCCGTTGTTGGGGAGATTTTCGGACTAAGCAAGGAACAAGGCATGAGCATAGACTTGTGAGTGTGTGCCAACCTCCTTTGGAGAGGCACAAAGGTAGTCACATTCACAATAAGTCTAGCTCATGCTAACAAGGAGAACTTCACCAATTTGGAGGTTTGAAGCAATCGGCACGATCTACCGTTGATTGTGTGCCCAATTCAACGGCCTCGATGAAGAACGACTAATTCGGGAGTGTTTTGGCGAGTACTGTAGCAAAAACATTGTAGCAAACTACTGTTCACTTTCAGCCGAAATTCAGAAAATCAGAGAGTTCACATGAGCGTGTGGAAATTCCACACGGCCGTGTGAAATCCCGATAAGTTCAATTTTAAAGCCACGATTCAACATTATAAAAGCCCATTTTTGAGACTATTTTGGGGATCTTTTTGGCTCTTCTTTGCCCTAACTTCTAGAAAGGAGTGGCTAGGGTTTGGAGAGGACTCCGTGGAGGTTTGGAGCACGTCATCAGCGTCGACATCAACGTCCGACCGCCGCACACGACCACGGCCACGTCGCACACAAAGGGGTTTTCATCTATGCATTCAATTTGTGTTCTTATTATTATTTTGATGGATTTGTATAGCTCCATGAGGAGCTAAACCCCTTGTGGGTATTCGACTTGTAAACCCTAGGATTATTATGTTTCTTTGACATTGCTATTATGCTTTTCCATTATTGATGAATAAAATTGAGTTTCAATCTTAAATTCTTCTTGTTATTGTTTTCCCTTAGCCGTGACACTAGGGTTGAGAATAATCTAGGTTATCCTTTGGAGGTGTGACAACTCCTATAGGATTAGACTATTTAAGATTGAAGTGGGTTGAGAGGGTGAGTCGTGAGGTAGTGGAACGTCCCATTTTCCTTCCGATGTGATTCTTCCTACGTCCATGTTCCATGATTTATTCGCGGTCGAGATAGAGTTAGGTGCTAGGAGATAAACTCCCCTAGGGCTTAGTTGCGCGAGCAACAAAGTGAAGGGTTGAAGTGAATCCTAGTGTCGGGACTAAATCTAGACTAGGGTTCTCTCACCTGGACCAAAGGGTTAGAACTATGCATAGGAACAAGGTTAATCACTAGCAATCTCTAGAACTTACAGCAATTCCATGTCGTGCAAAGCTCAGGTAGATAGACTCCCCTAGGGCTTAGTTGACAGGTCAACGAGAGTCAAGGGTCATAGTGAAACCTAATACCGAGGCATAGTGTTGGGGTTAGTCACGGTTGAAGTTAGGTTTAGGACCGTGTATTTAAGGATCTCCTTGACTCAATTAGCATCAATAGGAGAGTATAATAACATAGTCTTGCACTAGAAGCATAAGTCCTAGGGGTAGCTTGTCCGGGTACCCATCTTTATTCATTGCTTGTCCTACTCCTTTAATCTTACTTGCACTCTCTCACCTTCCACAATTCTATTTTAATTCTTGCTTTAATTAGTTTCTTTCACACTCACTCATTAATTTCTTTCCACACATCGTATTAGCTACATAGTGACTACTTGTATCTTAAATCCCTATTCCCTGTGGATACGACTACCCAATCACCATGGTATTTTATTACTTCGACAACCCGTGCACTTTCGGGCCCCTGTCAAAGTTTTTGGCACCATTGCCGGGGAGTAGGTGTATTTTAGATATTTGTTTTTCGCTATTTTAGCTATTTCACTTCGTTTTTTATTTCACACTTCTCTTATCTATCATCGTTCTTATTTGTTTTCTTTTTCTTGTTTTCGGCTTCAGGTTATGACCCGTGGGAACCCTTCAATTCTTGTTGAAGGAGACCCGGACATTGGGAGAAGAACTCATCGTAAGGGAAAAGAACCTGTACAAGAATCTTCAATTCAAGCCGAAGTTGATACCGAAGGGTCAGAAGCAATGGCGGAACAGAATGAAAAACAGAGGACATTGTCCTATTTTGCTAGACCCGCGGTGATGGGGACCCAATCAAGCATTGTGAGGCCCCCAATTACCGCAATGAATTTTGAGTTGAAGCTGTCGTTCATTCAAATGTTACAACAGTCCGCACAATTTAATAGGTTGGCCAATGAAGATCCCAACAACCACATTGAGAACTTTCTTGAAGTATGCGACATGTTGAAGATCAATGGAGTAATGGACGACACGATTCGTTTGAGAGCCTTCTCATTTTCATTGAAGGGAAAAGCAAGACATTGGCTTCACTCATTATCGAGAGCATCTATCATTACGTGGGAGGAGATGGCCAAGGCATTCTTGGCTAGATATTTTCCTCCGAGAAAATCAGCGAGGCTCCGGAATGAGATTTCATCCTTCATGCAAATGGAATTGGAGTCTCTATTCGAGACATGGGATAGGTTCAAAGAGCTCCTTCATAGATGCCCGCAACATGGATTCCCCGAGTGGATGATCATTCACACCTTTTACAATGGGCTGAATCCAAGTACCAAGCAACTCTTAGATGCAGCGGCAGGAGGAACTCTAGGAAGTAAGACTCCCGGTGAAACCCGGCACCTTATCGAAGAGATGGCTATGAATAGCTATCAATGGAACACAAGGGACCGAAAGAAGGTGGCCGGAACTCATGAGGTTGACGCGGTTACATTGTTGGCAGCACAAGTAGAGTCATTGAGTAAGAAGCTAGATGCTCTAGCTTCACCAAGAGTTGCGGCCATCACTACTTGTAACGGTTATGGGGGAGGTCACACTTCGAGTGATTGTCCTATTGCTATCGGAGGCACTAGTGCGGCGGAGCAGGTCGACTTTGTTGGCAATGCTTATAGAGGACAAGGCCAAGGCAACCCGTATAGTGCAACTTACAATCCAAGGTGGAGGAACCACCCGAACTTCTCATGGAGCAATCAAGGGCAGTCACAACAAAAGAATAACGCACCGCCGGGATTTCAAAGTCAACAAGCACCGAACCTAGAGAGTCGAGTGGCCGGGCTCGAGGGGAAGATGACTGATCTAGAGAAAGCCCTAACAAGGTTCATTTCTTCGTCGGATGCTAGATTTCAGTCGGTGGAAGCTACACTTCGCAATCACACCGCCTCCCTACATAATTTGGAAAATCAAGTGGGGCAAATTGCGAAGACATTGGCGGAAAAACCTCAAGATAGTTTGTCTAGTAATACGGAGACCAATCCAAGGGAGCAAGTGAAGGCGATTAACTTGAGAAGTGGAAAAGAGGTCAAGAGAAATCTCCCTCTAGAGAAGACAAATGAAGCACCCGAAGTGGAAGAGGTAGGGGGAGAAACACCAAAGAAGAAAAATGGGGCACCACACCTTACAAGCCGAGGATCCCCTAGCCTTTGAGGTTGAAGAATGACCAAGACAATGAACAATACAAGAAATTTCTGGGTATTTTCAAACAGTTGCACATCAACATACCGTTCGCGGAGGCATTGGCCTAAATGCCTAAGTATGCGAAGTTCTTGAAAGACCTCTTGACCAACAAGAGGAAGTTAGAGGAGAGTGAAGCTGTAGTTCTTGATGCTAATTGCTCGGCCGTTTTGCAAAAGAACATGCCGAGTAAGAGAAAAGATCCCGGGAGTTTCATCATACCTGGCAACATCGGCAACTTGGGTAAAGAGATGGCATTGGCTGATTCGGGGGCAAGCATCAATGTAATGCCCTACACTTTCTTCCAAAAGCTAGGCTTGGGCGAGCCTAGACCGACTCGGATGACACTTCAACTTGCAGATCGATCGGTGAGGGATTCGAGGGGAATTGTGGAAGATGTGTTGATGAAAGTAGACAAATACATCTTTCCTGTGGACTTTGTAGTACTTGATGTCGATGAGGATGTCAAAGTGTCACTGATTGGGAGGCCGTTCTTGCGTACTTCCAAGGCTTTGATAGACATGGATGGTGGCGAGCTCACTTTGACGGTTGGAGACGACAAGCTTACATACCGCCTAGCCGAAGCCATGAGACATTCTCTTGATTTTGATGACACCTTATACTTCCTTGATGCTACTGATGAATGTGTTGATGAATACGTGTAGGAATTGATGAACCCGGATCCATATGAAGGGTGGCCGGACCAAGATATGGAGATCGAAGAAAAAGTGCTATCACTTGGTCTAGTCGAGAAGGAAGTCATGCCAGACCTGGGACTCATGAAAAAGATGAGAAGAAAAATGAAGAGAGCAAAGAGGCGCCACATGAAAAGACCCAAGAACAATGGGGATGAACAAAAATGGAGTAAGGGTGATTCACCCTTATGTGGTAACAAAATAGCTAACTCTCCCTCTATTCTACAAAAATGATGTATTGCATGCTTTCAAGTTATAGGAAAGAGGGCAACCTTCATTCATGAACCCCCGTAATGTAAGACAGGTACGTCAAGCTAAGTGACGTTAAACAAGCGCTTCTTGGGAGGCAACCCAAGGTTTTATAGATTTTCTAGGAATTAGTTTAGTGTTAGCATGAATAAGAGTCTTAGTTTTGGTGTCCTGAATTTTTAATGCATGTTCTGCGATTTTTCATGTGGATTGTTGATATTTTCGTGTGCCTAAACATTGTTTGACGAAGTTTGAGTTTGTTGAGCATGTTTTCTATGGTATCTGGTCGTGTTTTGATGGTTTTCACAGGCTCTAAGTATCATATTTGTGTTTCTGAAACTTTTCAGAGAGTCTGTGAATTTTTCTAAGTAAACCAGAGAAAACACACAACTGTGTGGAATTTCCACACGAGCGTGTGTTACATTATAGGGCTCAACCAGAGAGGGCACAGGGGCGTGACCTTGCCCCTGTGAAAAAACTCAGAAGGGGCACACGGCCGTGTGAAATCCTGCATAACTTAAGCTCTCGGTCCAGAGAGTCCACAAGGGCGTGTGACTACTCCTGTGAGTGCCCATGTGTTACGGCACACGGCCGTGTGACATTTCCACACGCCCGTTTGAAAGCCTGCAGAGAGACCCCTTCCTTCCCGAGAAACCACAGGGGCGTGTGGTTGCCCCTATGGAAGGGCTTATGAAAGGCACACGGCCGTGTGGAACACTTAGAGATTCTCGGGTTGATCCAGAAAAGCCACAGGGGCGTGTGCGTGCCCTTGTGGCTGGCCTTGTGTTCTTGGCCAGGTTGGGCACACGGCCGTGTCGAATTTTCACAAAGCCGTACGGGATTTTCAGAGACCTTCTGTGTTTTCCGTGAATCCACAGGGGCGTGTGGGTGCCCCTGTGGAACTCCCCTGTGAAGGCACACGGCCATGTGGGGTTCTCACACGGCCGTGTGGGGTAGTTCAGAGAGTGACCAGAGTGCACACAGGGGCGTGTTCGGGCCCCTGTGAACCCTAATTTTAGAGACACACGGCCGTGTGGAAATCCACACGGCCGTGTGGATTCCCAGAACTTCAAAAGCCGCGCATTTTATTTTGGATTTCACTCGTGCCTCAATTGTTTTCCACTCTAAAACACCCTCCGAACCTCTCTATTGATTTTCTGACCAACTCTGGTGGTTTTTGAGGTTTTACTTGAAGTTTTCTCCGGCCGATTTAAAGTTTTTCATACTCACACCATCGGTAAGAACTTCAAACCCTTTTTCTTAATCAAATCTTGATTCAATTCGTTCTTTTCAATTATTTCACTTGTTTTGAATGATTAGAATGTATGCAAACATGTTTAGCAAGAAATTAGAACGAATTTGGATGTATATTTAGATTTTTTAGATCCACGGCAGTGGGGCTCTGTCCGCTAGAAGCTCCACACGAGCGTGTGGAATTTCCACACAGTTGTGTGGATTTCTGCAGATTGTGCTTTTGAACTGTTTTTGACCATTCTTCTGTTCAATCGTACAGATATGACTTCCAGGTCCAAGAAATTGGCATTGAAGCGCCCAAGAGAGCCTTCCCCACCCCCCGAGGAGGTAGATCTCCCGTTACTTGAGCATCGGGAATGGTACAAGTGATTCTCGACACTCCGCTTTGGACAGATACGTCACCTAGATTTGAGCATAGTCAGGGAGATACAAGGGGGGCAAAGCATCGCAAATGAGATCAAGGAGATGCTTGCTGTCGGTAGCTGGGACCGTCTATTATCCATTCGAGAGCCAGCTATCAGATCACTCACACTTGAGGTTCTTTCATCCTTCGAGTTCGACCGAGGATACGACAGCTTTACAAATACTGATCCCATTAAGTTCTGTGTACTCGGTCGACACTTCACTTTGAGTGTGACCCAGTTTTCGATCGTGATGGGCCTCTATGACGAGGCATTCACTGAGACGGAGGAGTACGCGCTGCTACCTACAGACTATCCGGGTACCCTGACCCCCCAGCGCGTGTACAGTAAATTGTGTGGTCAAGGACAGTACGAGCCAGGGGTGTCCAAGGCCACATGCTTGACCAGGGCTTCGTACAGGTGCATCCATGCCATTCTGAGCCGATCAGTAAGTGGTAGGAGAGAAAGTACCAGGGCCCTGAGCCGCCAGGAGCTCTTGTACTTGCATTCGATGCTAGAGAGTGAGCCACTTCACCTGGGGCACATCTTAGCAGAGTATATCAGCCATCAGGGCCAATACCCCAGGTTCGGAGTTATCTTCGCGGGCCCATACATCACCCAATTGATTATCGGCTTAGGGCTTAGAGAAAGGGTTCGCGGGGCCGAGAAGACAACAGTACCAGGCCCCCTGAGTATAGAGACGTTGAGGATGATGGGGATGGTCCGCAGAGCAGGACCAGGAGTCTACACATGGATCATTCCCCAGTCAGATCAAACCGAGGGGTCACAGGCAGTATTAGAGCCACCCCCGGTCCCGACAGAGGCTGAGGCACCACCCACAGCACCGGAGCCACCTTCAGTGCAGATCTTTTCTCCATCTCGAGGCCAGGACAGGTTTGAGCACCTCGAGAGTGCTGTGGGTATCCTCCAGACAGAGATAGCTGAGGTCAGGGCTGCATACGCCGCACAACACACGGAGACGATGGCACGGCTTGACACTATACAGCGTCTACTTGAGCAGGCCGTGTCATCACCATTCGTGGTCCACCCCAGAGCTTCTACCTCTACTCCACCACCTTCTCCAGCTCCATCAGCAGTAGATCCACCTTCAGAGCCACCAGCAACAGCAGCACCAGAGGCTCCACAGCAGGACACCGACGCTGAGACATCGTAGTTTTATTTTTATTTTGATTTCAGTTGTACCTTTTCTTTTATATTTTGGACTTGTAGTACTCAGAAAGGATCTTCCTTCTAAGTTTATCTTTATTTTGCTTTATTTTGTCTCGAGTTGTATTTCATTTTCATATTTCTTATACTCGAGCTTTATTCTGGTTTTTCTTGAGCTATACTGAACTCTTGTGTGTGTGCGCGCGCAGATGGTCTTGGATGTAAGGAATCTAAGGAATAGTCATGGGCACGGTCATGGGACCGTGCGTGCTTCACAACCCATTGAGACTCAACTCTCAATGATCCTAACTCCACCAAATGCAATACTTGGAGTTCAGGGGAGTAATGTTTCAATTGCCCACTTCCACACTAATTGTTTTTCATTGTTTTATTTTTATCGTGCTTGCATGCGTACATTGGGGACAATGTACATCTTAAGTGTGGGGAGGAGTTCACTTTGCACACACCTTTAATTGTGCGTTCAATTGTTTATGCTCATGTAGCCTATGGCAGTTCACCTTAGTTGCAACGGTTGTATTCTTAGAGTTTAGGAGAATTTTTAACATTGTATCAAATCATGCTCTAGTTTTACTTGAATTTTAGGGGATTTTTGCTCGATTACCTCTTATTGCACTACTCACTCTTGAAATCTTTTGGAAACTCGAACTCGAAGTTTTAAGGACTAGTTTAGTATTACTTTAGTAAGTTTTGAAGTTCTAAAAAAAAAACAAAAACTTGTGAGCTTGTGAATATTAGTTTAGCTTTGCATTTGGGGTGGAAAGAGCTACCTCCTATGAAGTATGAAGCTACTCTCATAAGTCGGATACAAGTTATGCCCTAATGAGAGAAAGAGCTATCTCATGGGAAGCGTGAAAGCTACTACCCCGGTAGAAAGAACTACCTCCTCGAAAGTGTGAAAGCCACCTTTGGCGGCCGCCTAGGAATACCTTAGAGGTTGAGTGAAGCTACTACTTCCTTACTTTGTGTATATAAATAAGTCCTTGTAACAAGAGTTTGAGGAGTACCCGTTGGTTCTATTGAGTGAATTCGCACACACTTACACGTTTTCGAGTTGCTATCCTTTTTAATTCAAGTTTTTAGCTAGAGCAATGATAACCGTATGCAATGTTTTGATTTCCCCTTACTTGTAGAATGCTTCTTTTACACACTTTTGGTGAACCTAAGGCCGAGAACTTTCAATTGTTCTTCCCAAGTACTTTCACGTTCTATTTTACTTGAGGACAAGCAAAAGCTTAAGCGTGGGGGGAGTTGATAAGTGCTCGTGTTATAGTAATGCGAGGTGTTATTATCTTGTAATAAGCATTGATTTAATCAGATTTTATCACTAAAAAGTGTGCATTTTCTTACTTTTGTGCATTGTAGGGTTGTGAAGATAAATTGGAGAAAAGGAATGAAGTTAGATCATGTTCGCCATTGTTGGGGAGATTTTCAGACTAACAAGGAACAAGGCATGAGCATAGACTTATGAGTTTGTGCCAACCTCCTTTGGAGTGGCACAAAGGCAGTCACATTCACAATAAGTCTAGCTCGTGCTAACAAGGAGAACTTCACCAATTTGGAGATTTGAAGCAATCGGCACGATCTACCATTGATTGTGTGTCCAATTCAATGGCCTCGATGAAGAACGACGAATTCGGGAGTGTTTCGGCGAGTTACTATTGCAGCACTGTAGTAAAACAATGTAGCAAGCTACTATTCACTTTCAGCCGAAATTCAGAAAACCAGAGAGTTCACACGGGCGTGTGGAAATTCCACACAGCCGTGTGAAATCCCGATAAGTTCAATTTTAAAGCCGCGACTCAACATTATAAAAGCCCGTTTTGGAGACTGTTTTGTGGATCTTTTTGGCTCTTATTTGACCTAACTTCTAGGGTTTTTGGCTCTTATTCGAACACAAAGGGGGTTTTCATCTATGCATTCAATTTGTGTTCTTATTATTATTTTGATGGATTTGTATAGCTCCATGAGGAGCTAAACCCCTTGTGGGTATTCAGACTTGTAAACCCTAGGATTATTATGTTTCTTTGACATTGCTATTATGCTTTTCCATTGTTGATGAATAAAATTGAGTTTCAATCTTAAATTCTTCTTGTTATTGTTTTCCCTTAGCCGTGACACAAGGGTTGAGAATAATCTAGGTTATCCTTTGGAGGTGTGACAACTCCTATAGGATTAAACTACTTAAGATTGAAGAGGGTTGAGAGGGTGAGTCGTGAGGTAGTGGAACGTCACCTTTCCCCTCCGATGTGATTCTCCCTACCTCCATGTTCCATGATTTATTCGCGGTCGAGATAGAGTTAGGTGCTAGGAAATAAACTCCCCAAGGGCTTAGTTGCGCGAGCAACAAAGTGAAGGGTTGAAGTGAATCCTAGTGTCGGGACTTAATTTAGACTAGGGTTCTCTCACCTGGACCAAAGGGTTATAACTACACATAGGAGCAGGGTTAATCACTAGGAATCCCTTGAACTTAAAGCAATTCCACGCCGTACAAAGCTCAGGTAGATAGACTCCCCTAGGGCTTAGTTGACAGGTCAACGAGAGTCAAGGGTCGTAGTGAAACCTAATGCCGAGGCATAGTGTTGGGGTTAGTCACGGTTGACCTTAGGTTTGGGACCATGTGTTTAAGGATCTCCTCGACTCAATTAGCATCAATAGGAGAGTATAATAACATAGTCTTGCACTAGAAGCATAAGTCCTAAGGGTAGCTTGTCCGGGTACCCATCTTTATTCATTGCTTGCCCTACTCCTTTAATCTTACTTGCACTCTCTCACCTTCCACAATTCTATTTTAATTCTTGCTTTAATTAGTTTCTTTCACACTCACTCATTAATTTCTTTCCACACATCGTATTAGCTACATAGTGAATACTTGTATCTTAAATCCCTATTCCCTGTGGATACGACTACCCAATCACCAGGGTATTTTATTACTTCGACAACCCATGCACTTTCGGGCCCCTGTCAACTACGATGCCCTGCTGACATCTCGACCGCCCGAGGACTCCTAGGCTGGCACTGACTCACAAGATGACAGTGCCACCCCTTGATCATTGATTGCAATGTCCATTCCTTTTATTTTTATTTCCAGTATGTTTCTCATTTTCTGTGATTGTACTTCATACTATCTATTCCAGTAGAAAGGGGAGACCCCTGCTTTGGTTTGCTTACTTTCAGCATTTTATTTCATCCCTATTTTGTGTATGTGTTTTTCACTTGTGTGCCTCCCTACATCTCAGTTGTTTGTTGGTCACTAGGAGTTGATTTGGCAACATGTTAAGAGCGGCAACATTACTCTCCGTGTTTGTAGACTTGGGTTGAATAGCACGCATGTGAGAGTGGCACCTTCACTCTCCATGTTCAGGGAAGACTTTTGCACCATCACTTTATATTTGTGTTCCCAATTATCATGTTGCATGCCATTCATTCCTACATTGGGGACAATGTAGTTTTCAAGTGTGGGGGAGGGTTGCATGCTTGTTATAGATGAGTGCTTTACTAGTTATGATCCATGATTGTTTGCTTGGTTTGGCTTTAACTTAGGAGGACATGGGTGTGTGAGGAACCATTTGAGCCTAATTGTAGACTCTCTTCTACTTTCTAGACCGAACATTAGTTCACTTTACCCGGAGTGTGGTGCCACTCGTATTAAAAAAAAAACCTTGAAAGTCGGATTCCGGTCTCAGGATGCCCTAACCATCTAAATTTTGATTATGGTGTGTAAAAAGATGGTAGAAAGAGCTATCGCCTTAGTTGAGTGAAAGCCACCCTTGAGTAGTCAAATTTTGGGCATTACAAGTGTACATTTGATGACCTACCAAGGTAAAAGGCAATCGCTAGGGTGTATGAAGCTACTACCCATAGTTTTGAGTGTAAATAGAGTGATTTAGTTAGTCGAATCGTTAAGATTGTAGGGCACATGCTCTTGGGTTCTTGCACACACACAAGGTCTTTGAAGTAAAGGGGAGCCTTATATGAATCGATAGTGCTTTTCTAACCCTCATTGCTCCTTCTTTGCTTTAAGCTTCACCAATCATTAGAGATCAAAAGTGTTGCACTCATCTGTATTTTCATTGTGCTTATTTGAATTGCTTGAGGACAAGAAATAGTTCAAGTGTGGTGGCATTTGATGAGTGCATTTAATATCATGTTTTTATGCCCTTTATTCTTTTAGTTGTTCTTTAGCATATTTTTGGGTATAGTTGGTGCTATTCAAGGTATAATGTTCATTGGGTAGGAATTATGGGTTTTAATGAGTGTGTTCATGCGTGTTTATCGACCAAGGGAAAAGAACAAGCTGAACACAAGCCAAACATAGCCTTACCCGATCTACTGCAAATCCCATCATGGAGAGCAAGCTAGCAGAATCCTGACACAGGAGTGTCCTACGCAGAATACGGTCTCCACACGCTCATGCTCATGTCACTACAAATCTCATAAGAAACTCCTTCAGGAGTGACACGGGTACGGTGCTGGTTACACAGGCATACTCCAATTGACACTGAAGTTGCATGGCCATACGGCTGCCACTGTAAATCTCAGGAGTTTCACTCAAAATATTCCTTGAAAAGTACACAGGTTGAACAAGACCGTGTCGAGTGCCGAATCTACCTTTTTAACTCCTAATTTTAGGGTTTCATCTCATCTTTGTTGGGAGATTCTTCTCTCTACCAAGAGAACGTTGATGAGATCGAAGATCAAGCTTCACCATACCGCCTAAGGAGACCAAGGAAGAGTCGGAGGGATCAAGAGAGGTGGGGTTAGCACACGGAGCTCGGCAAGGAAGGACATCTTAAGCAAGAAGGGAGTCATGTCTTCTTCTCCTTGTTCATTTATTACTTCTTTCTTGTTGTACCCGCCAATGAGGAGATAATTGGCCTTAGTACCATGGGGTTTGAGAACTTTGACAACTTGTAATGCTTAAACACTTGTTGATAATTGTTCTACGGAGTTCTAATTGATTCTTGTGTTTAATCTTGTGTTTGCATAACTCGATGTGTTGGATGTGCACAGTTGTTAAGGTAAAACTCTGTGCGTAGCTTGTTAGCGAGAGATGCACAGTTATCTTGGCAAAACTAGGTGTATTTGAGAACTCATAGATGAAACACTGCTAGTGAGCACACACTTGGATCATTGGAATGTACCTAGTAGGCATTAGGAACAAGATAGCTTGCAATAGTCCTAGGGATCACTCGAGGCATTACTCTCACACTACTGAAACACTCAATCCTAATCTTCTTCCATTTCCACCATTTTATCTCACCTTTATTATCTCTTGATTCAATTACTGTACTTGAGTTTACTTGACATCAGAAGATCAATTAGTACTTTGAGTATAGTTCCCTGTGGTTCAACAACTCTATCCTTCACCAAGTATCACTTTACTACTTGCTTGTGACCTGTACACTTGCAGTTAGCACATCATTTATAATTAAAACAAAAATCCTTTCTTTTTTTTCAGAATGTCTACTATTTTTTATCAAAGCAATAATCTTATGTTTTCTTTTGTGTATGTCTACTGTTTTTTTAATCAAAACCCTAATCCAATGTTTCCTAACAGTAATGTCTCCTATTTTAAATCAAAACCATAATCCTATGTTTTCTTTTCGAAATGCCTAATATATTTGAATCAAAACCCTAATCCTATGTTTTCTTTTCCGGATGTCTCCTATATTTCAATCAAAATCTGAAACCTTTGTTTTCTTTTCTCAATGTCTCATATTTATCAGTTTTCAATCAAAACCCTAATCCTATCTTTCAAAAACCAATTTTTTTCTTAGCGTCTCCAATTTTTCAATCAAAAGACCAATCCTATGTTTCCTTTTTGGAATGCCTACTATACTTGAATGAAGACCATAATCCTATGTTTTCTTTTTGAAATGGCTACTATTTTTTGAATCAAAACACTAATTCTATCTTTGTTTTTAAAATGTCCCATGTTCATCAGTTTTGAATCAAAACCCTAACATATGTTTCTTTTTTGGATGTCTACTATTTGGAATCAAAATCATAATCCTATGTTTTTCTTGTAGTAATGTCTCCTATCTTTCAATCAAAACCCAAATCCTATGTTTTCTTTTCTTAATGTCTACTAACTTTGAATCAAACCCTGAATCCAATATTTTCCTTTCTTAATGTCTATTATTTTTTAATCAAAACCCTAACGTTGTGTTTTCTTTTCGTAGTGTCTCATTTTTTTAAATTAGAACCCTAATCCTATGTTTTCTTTTAGGAATAATTCTTATTTTTGAATCAAAACAATAATCTGATGTTTTCTATTGGCAATGTCAACTATTTTTGAATCAAACCTCTAATCATACATTTTTCTTATACTAATGTCTCCTTTTTTTTCAAACAAAACTGTAATCCTATGTTTTATTTTTGGAATGCCTACTATATTTGAATCAAAACCCTAATCCTATATTTTTCTTTTCGGAATGTCCCCTATCCTACAATCAAAACATAAATCATATGTTTTTTTTTATTGTTTTAATATCTCTTGTTTATTAGTTTTGAATCAAAAGCCAAATAATATGTTTTTTGTCAAAATGTCTCATTTTTTTAAATCAAAACCCTAATCCTATCTTTTTTTTTTTTTCAAAATCTCTACCTATGTTTTTTTTGGAATGTTTCATAGTTTTGAAGCAACACCTTAATCTTATGCTTTTTTTTTTTTTACAGTAGGGGCCATTCTGAAATCCTAATCACAAGTTTTTTTTTTCAAAATGCCTCCTATCTTTTCAAACTATCTCATATTTTTAAATTATAACACTAATCCTTTGTTTTATTTTTGTATGTCGGTTATTTTTTGTAAAAAAACATAATCTTATATTTGCTTTTGCCAATGTCTACTATCTTTTAATCAAAACTATAATCCTATATTTTTTAGAGTAATGTATCCTATTTTTTAATCAAAACCATAATCCTATGTTTTCTTTTCTGAATGCTTTCTATATTTGAATTAAAACCCTAATGCAATGTTTTATCTTCGCAATCTCTCCTATATTTCAATCAAAAAATATTTGCAAAACAAAATATTTATTATATTTATAAATTAATACATAAAATATTAAAAATTATATTTTTAGGAAAATATTTGTTGAAATTTGATTCTCCCTAAATAATTCAGCCAAGTCGTTGGTTCATCGTTTCAACTAGGGGTGAGAAAAACCAGGTAACCGATCCGGTTTTTAAAACCGGATCTGGTACTCGGTTTTTCAAATCGGCAAAAACTTGACCTGTAACCTACCCGGTTTAAATCGTGTACCTTTAGACTATACCCGTATCCTAAGTAGATGGGCTATTTAGAGAATTATACCTTTAGAATATATTTGCGATTTATAAGATAAATTATTTTATATTTATATTTGTCGCATTAAATGAGTAGATTATTTATAATGTTTGATTTATTAAATTAATTATCAACTTTAATATAAATCTCAAATTAAATTTTATAATATTATTATAATTTAGTCATGTTCCACTTAACATATAAATGTAAAATAAAATAAAATAGATATAGTGAGAGAAATTTTCAAGCATTGTTTATAGAGGTTTTCAAACCCGGACTATAATCATCGGTCTAACCTTAATGGCTAGGAATCGATTTTAAAATAGATCTTGTTTAACTGAAAAACCTAATTTGGAAGAACCCTAGATTGAATTGGTGAACTAACAAGTTGAAACTAGGGGCGGGCAAAAAATTAGGACCCATTGATCCGATCCGGTATCTGATTTTTTGGGTACCCGATCTAAATTTTTTAGATGAAAACTGGGTCGGATACGGGTCAAGAGAAATTAAAAATCGGATATCCGAATTCGGTCCGTTTTTTAATTTTTATTATATTTTTTATATATAATAATTTAAATTTTATATGGTCTAAGAAGTAAAATTGACAAAAAAATCCAAATCCCCCATCTAATCCTTTTAAGAGTTATATATATATATAAATTTAACACGGGTTAAAAATAAAAAAAAAATTCAAATTCCTGTCTCCCAACCCGCAATGGCTATTACCCCGCCTCTTCTCTCTAGCATCCATTCAAACCTATTCTCTCTCTAGCAACTAATGATTATTATTTATCAGAAACTTGATGCTTCAGAAGATATTTGATTTTTTTTTTTTTTTTATTTGTAATGACAAAGATTGATATTTTGTGGAGAATAATATAAGAGTTTAATGCTAAGTTATAAGTTTTTCATACTTATTTTTTATGTAATGTTGTTATATAAAACAAATCTTTAGAATAAAGAAAACTTAAATTCGGATCTGGATATACTGTATCCTATCCGGTCTAAATCGGGTACCTGAATTTCGTTACCCGATTTAAACCGGTGATAAACGCCTAACTGTACGTATTATTTATGTATGTTCGCGTATTTTTTGAGTATTTTTATATGTGTGGATGCCCGTTTTCGGTTTAAATTGGTTTATTTTGTGTTACAGGTACAAAAGATTCCATGGGGAGCTCGACAATGAGATTTTAGAAGATATCGGCAAAGAAAACATCATTTTCAAATCCCTTGGTACTGTAGCGGACTGTAGCAGTACTGTAGCACAAAGCATTTACTGTAGCATGATTACTGTATTATTTACTGTAGCACTCACTGCGACAACTTACACGAAACTCAGGTGCTACAGTGCCGTATGTCGGCCCGTGTGCCAGCCTGCATGAGTTGCTGGAATTGAGTTTTAAAGAAAAAATTAGTTCATTTTTGGAAAAGAACCTAGGTCTTGGGAAGAGCTTGACTTCACCACCTCCTTTGGGAGCTTGAGGCTGGGTTTTGGAGGTGATTCTTGAGGAGAGCACGACGGGGAGAGCACGACATGACGAGTCCACACCTTCGGTTCACATTGAAGAGGAAGATTGACAAAGGAAGCCACTCCTTGGGTGGCGTCCTTGGAAGCGTCATTCGGCCTTGATCCTTTGAGGGAGTGTTCTTGTTATGCTTTTGGTTGTTTTCATGTATTTTCTTGCTTGCTTTGTGATCATGAGTAACTAAACCCCAAGGTCACCGGATGTAGGTGAACCTTGGGGGTGAACTTGTGTATTTTGGATGCTTCTTCTAGTTTATTGCATTTGACTTGGTTTGTGATCCTTGTTTAGTGGTTCTTGATTGCCTTGATATGTATGAGAACTCTATGTATCAATTCCTAGACAATGCTAGGTTGCATGACCATTGCCCTAGTATTAGGCTCACCAAGCTTGGAAGGGAATACATGTATGAATACGCCGTGACCATCGAGTATTTGTACCCCTCCAATTGTTAGGGTTGTCCTTGATTGTGTTTCAACCCTAGCTTAGGGAAATCCACTAAACCCATTGCGATCGTACAAGGATTTGGGCGGAAGCAATTCCGTATTCCAATACTCGTACCGAACCAGGGACCAACACCGTGACCATCGGGTTGGTCTAACTTAGGGTTTCCCGGTCCAAACCACCCACATGCATGCTAGTTAGGGCATCCTTAGCACTTTAGTAACCCCCGAGGGAATCCTCATCCGTGACCACTTCCTCACCTTGATACTTCCCTCCGTATTTATACTTGCCATTTGCATGTTCTTTGTTTTAATAGGTTATTTTTAGTTCTTCCTCCAAGTGATTGATTAGGTTAAACAACATTGTGATAAGGAAGTAAGAATAGATTCTCGGGCCCTTGGGAATACGACCCCCTCGTGTTCGCGCGAGAGGTATTACTTGGCGATCCCGTGCACTTGCGGGTGAGCGATTCAAACGCGTACCAACCGGGTACGATACGGGTCAAGTTTTTGCCGATCTGAAAAACCGAGTACCCGATCCGATACCCAGTTTTCTCACCCCTAATTGAAACGATGAACCAACGGCTTGGCTGAATTATTTAGGGAGAATCAAATTTCAACAAATATTTTCCTAAAAATATAATTTTTAATATTTTATGTACTAATTTATAAATATAAATATTTTTTTTGCAAATATTTTTTCCTAAAAATAAATTTTTTATAGTCCATAAGTAAATTTATAAAAATAAAGGATGATATAATATATTTTTCACAATATTTTGTTAAAAATATAATTTTTTAAATTACATGTATTAATTTATAAAAAAAATCACATTTTCAAAAAATAAAAATAAAAATAAATAATGTAAGGCATGCGGGATTAGGGCCCATGGCCCTCCTCTAGCGGTTAATAGGCAGAGGGTGCTACCTCCTTACTGAACCCTACCTTTTTAGAAGGAAAAGAGGGGAAGGGAAAAGTGGAATACTGACACCTTGAGATAAGGAGATGCTTGAGCACACCTTTGGTTGCCTCTTTTCTCTACTGGTGAGAGCATGCAAGAATTTATGTTGTTCGGTTAATGTGGCATACATCCACATGTAGAGACACAAATTTTTCTTATGCTTCTTGAGAAAAATTGATGAAACAAGTACAAGAAATCTTAGAACCAAAATACATAATACAACCCCCAAGAAATCTAGCTCAGATTATTCCAAATAATACATAAGAAAAATGGTTTTGGTTTGTACCTACCATAGATCTCCATTTTTTTTCTCTTTTCAGATCAAGCTCCAAAAATTTTCTGTTAGGTAATAATTCGGAGCAGATCATATAAGAATCCAAGGCATCTCCACAATAAATAATCACATTAGAATAAAATTGATATATCATTTGTGACGAAAACTTAATATCATGCACCAATTAAAGAAATGTGGAATCATGTAATTCCTTCTACTATATATATATATATAAGTGACACAATGAGACTATAACAAATCCTTATATTTTAGTGATATATACATGTCATGAACTAATTAAGGCATATATGATGAAACCAAATGGTCACAGATAATGTACAACCAAATAATGTTATATAATTGTCACAAAAAATGCAATACATTGATGCCAAAATGAGAGTGTTACCAAATATTGTTATTGCCACTAAAAATATTTCCCTCAATCTTTAATTGAAGGGAAAAATTTAGGGCCACATATTAAGTGACGCTTCTATGTCACATTATCAAGCATCATCACATACAACATTCGATTGTGGGATTGAGTGACAATTTTTTATTTTTGTCACATTATATGCACCTTTTGATGATATCTCAATACTTGAATTATTTTTCAGCATGACCATTCTATTCAGCAAGCATTGGTTCAGTGGAAGAACCAATTCGAGTCCAACGCCATATGGTAGAAGTACCAGGCTCTCCACCTTCGACTCCACCTTGCAGACAAGATGGCTTTTAAAGAGGGGTATTTGATGAGTGCAATTTATATTGTGTTTCAATTACTCCCAATTTATTCTTTTGCTTGTCTTTTAACACATTTTGGATATATTCAATGCTATTCTAGGTATATTTGTTCATGGTGCATGAATTTAGGGTTAAAAGCATTTACGAGCGAAACTGAGGACAAAACAAGCAAAGAATGCATAACTTTTTCTTAGTGTCCAAGCCAAGCACGGGCAGAGCACGGTCGTGCTCTGTCTCCATGACTATCATTGTCTGAAGATGCCTTAGTGGCTAACCAAGCATGGGGGTGTTTCCAAGCCAAGCACAGTTGGAGCATGGTTATGCTTTCTCTTTGTGATTTTCTCTGAATTGAAGCACCATCTGCTCACAAGGAAAGCACGACCAGTGTGCTCCTTGCATGGTCCTGCTCAAGTGAAGCACAGGTAGAGCATGGTCGTGCTCTTCCCATGATTTTCTCTCGCTGATACTTAGCCAATTCACTCAGAAGTCCCATAGAAGAGCATGGTCTGAGCACGACCGTGCTAGACCGTGTTGAGACTGAAAATCCTTTTCTAACTCCCAAATCTAGGGTTTCTACTCATCTTTTGTTAGGAGGTTTTCTTCTCCACTTGGAAAGTACTAATGAGCATGATGATCATGCTTCACCGCACCGTCCAAGGGGATCAAGGTCGAGTTGGAGGCACAAGAGAAGTGGAGCTAGCTCATCCATGAAGCTTTTTAAGCTCAACTAAGAAGATTTTGTAAAAGGAAGAAGTCATAATTTCTCATCTTAATGCATTCATTCATTATTCTCAATTGTATGAATTCATGAGGGGCTAAGCATTCCACGGTGCCCGTGATGTTGAACTATGTTGCTTAGTGTACTTTGCTACTTGTTTTTAATGTCTACGGAGTTCTGATGCACTCTTGTGTTTATTCATGTGTTTGTATAACTTAGCGTGTTTGCTTTGTGTAATTGTTTATGTAAAACTTAGCGTGCGTGGATTACCATAGTTGTGATTGTCTCATGTAGTTGCAAAACTTGGCGTGTGTGAAGCCCGTATTTACACTTGCAAAACTTGGCGTATTTAATAGCCGTAGATACAACATTGCTTTAGACCACCCACAAGGATCTTAGGATGTACCTAGTAGACATTAGAAGAAGTTAGTATACTAAAGCACATAAAGATTGTCCTGGGGCATTGCTCTCTTTTTGTTGAAAACTCGATCCTAGTCTACCTAATAGTTTCACCCTTATCTTTTTGCTCTTGTTTAGTGATTCTTTCTACCAACCAATTCTTGACCTAATAGACATTTGAGGAGCAATTAGTACTAGAAGTCCAATCCATGTGGTTCGACAACTGATAAGTGCTCGTGTTTAAGTAATACGAAGTATTATTTTCTTATATTGAGTATTACTTTTCTCAGATTTTATCATTGATTGGTGTGCATTTTTGTTATTTTGTGCATGTAAGGTTATGGAGAAGATTTAGAGAAGAATGAGCAAAATTAGGTCATGTTCGCCGTTGTTGAGGAGTTCTGGGACCAAGCAAGGATCAAGGCACTGGTTCTAAACTTGTTAGTGTGTGCCAACCTCCATTGTACTCAAATGGTTCTATGATTTGGAGGGGTACAAAGGCAGTTACACAATAAGTCTAACCCGTGTGACATTGAAGAACTTCGTCAATAACGAGAAATGAAAAAACGACATGATCTACTGTTGGTTGTGTGCCTAACTTAGCGGCCTCGATGAAGAAGATGAAATCAGAAACACTTTAGGACCGAGCACTGTAGCAGTGTACTGTTCACTGCGCGCCAGAAATTCGATTCCAGAGAATCCACACGCTCGTGTAGATGCCCGATTTCAGCCTATTTAAAACCACAACTTAGATTTATACAGGGACTTTTCGACCCATCTTTTCAGCCTAGGGCACACCTCGCTGGATCGGTGCCGACAAAAGCTCCACCAATAGCTATCTTCCAAAGGACATCGATGTTGATGCCGTAGACTCGTTCCGAACCTCCACAACATCGACGTCTTTTAGAAGATAGCTATTGGGGGAGCTTTCGTCGGCACCGATCCAGCGAGGTGTGCCCTAGGCTTGACAAGGGGTTTAGTGGAGAAGACGCAGCGGCCTCACAAGACCATCACCACGCATTACAAGGGGGTTTTATTCATGTTTGCTATTCTTGTTGATTTGATAAGTGCTTGATTATACATGTTTTACCTACTTGTTTTACATACATTGAGCATCATTTTACCATTGATTATGTCTCATAAAATGTATTTTGGTGTTCTTTTATGCAATTAGGTTGTGGAAGTGTTAAAGGAGGAAAAGGAAGCAAAGATGGGTTATAAAGACGTATTGTTGGGAGCTTTTGTACAACACAAGTATCAAGGCACAAGAGGGGATCATGCACATGAGGGTGTGTGCCAACTTCCTTAAGAATTCAAGATGATTTGTGTGATGGAAGGGCACAAAGGCAGTCACACCTTCATGTCCCAACTTGTGTGAAGATAGTTAAAGCTCTCAAATGATGATTCGAAGAAGAAGAAATCTTATAACTCACCATATGGACGTGTGCCCGACCATGTGGCCTCAATATGAGAGAGTTTGGATCATGTTTATGAAGAGTACTGTAGCAAAAACACTGTTCATTTCACTGTAGCAGTACTGTAGCAAAATTACTGTTCACGCGACCGCGTCAAAATCTCGCGCGACCGCGTGGAAATTCTACAGCCCACGTGATCGCGTGGGATCTCACGCGGTCGCGTGAAGACACGTGACTGGCGCGATTCAGACTTATAAATAGGCCGTTTCGCCGATTCTTTTGATATCTTTTGTGTGCCTTTTGAGAGAGGAAGCGGCTAGGGTTTGAGGAGGAGGTCTTTGCCGAATTGGAGGGCCGTTCTTCACCAACTTTGATAGTTCTTTCCTCCGTCATAGCATCGAGGGAGTCATTGGCAACCTAGCTTCGGAGAAGGATCCTTCAAGACGTTGAGCGACCCATCAAGGCCATCATCACGAATTCAAGGGGGTTTATTTCCATGGTTTACATTGCTTTTCATTGTGTTATGTTTTGCTTTGTAATAAGCCCCATGGAGGGCTAAACCCTAGTAGATACTTGGGCATGTGAACCCTAGGTTTCGATTCATGTATTGACTTTCTTTATGCTTTCTTTTAAATCCGAGTTTATTTGAGTTTCAATCTTGTTTTATCATTGCTTGCATGCCTTATTGATTCGTATGGTTGTTTGGTATGCTTGATTTGTTGCCTTGGTGAGAGAGAGGTCTCCATTAGGGTTAGAACATATGAGATTGAAGAGGGTTGAGAGGGTGAGTCATGAGATAGTGGAGCGTCCCCTTTCCCTTCCGATTAAGTGTTTCCTATCTCCGTATTCCATAAGATCTATGCAACCATATTTGGTGTGAGGTGTGAGATTAAGAGATTTCTCCGCCGGGACCTTGTAGGGGGTTAGGGATCTTCCGCCTAGAAATAGGGTTAGGTCTAATTTTAGGAATCGGTTTCACTTTTAGGTATCCCTAAAGCTTATTGCGGTCATATGGGGTGTGAGGTGTTGAGATTGAGCGATTTCTCCACCGGGACCTTGTAGGGGACTAGTATCGGTGGCCTGGAAGCAGGGACCGATTATTCTTGGATTACCTCGACTCATAGAACTCGGTTTAGAAGCATTTAGTTAGTCTTGCACTTCATGATAGAGCCTAGGGGGAGCATTGCCCGGGTATCTCATCTTCATTGATTGAGATCTCCCTTTATTTACCTTTTGCCTATTCATCTCTGGTATTAATTTCTATGCACACTAGATCACCACAAAATCACATTGGTCATTAGGCTAGATTGCAGAGAAGAAGTTAGTACTAGTAGCCCTGTTCCCTGTGGATTCGACTACCCTACTCACCAGGGTAATTATTACTTCGACAACCCGTGCACTTGCGGTACACACACGCAAAAGGGGTGTGTCATGATTCATATACATTGATGATTTGTATATCTCCATGGAGAGCTAAACCCCTCGTGGGTATTCGGACTTGTAAACCCTAGGATGACATTTTTTCTATGACTTTTATTATGCTTTATTAATTGATGCTTTTAATTGAGTACCAATCTTGATTGTTTAATTGCTTTGATTTTCCTTTAGTCGTGACACTAGGATTGAGAATCATCTAAGTTATCTTTGGAAGGTGTGACAACTTCTATAGCATTAGACTACTTGAGATTAGAAAGGGTCGAGAGGGTGAGTCGTGAGGTAATGAAATGTCCCCTTTGCCCTTTGGTATGATTTTCCCTACCTCCATGTTCCAAGAGTTCTTAGCGGTCAAAGTAGAGTGAAGTGCTAGGAGATGAACTCCCCTGGGGCTTACTTTCGTGAGCAACAGAGTAAAGGGTTGTAGTGAATCCTAGTGCTGGGGCTTAACTGAGACTAGGGTTCTTTCGCCTGGACCAAAGGGTTAAAACTATACTTAGGGACAGGGTCTATCACTCGGAATCCCTAGAACGTCAAGCAGTTCGACGTAGTGTGAGGCTTAGGAAGATGGACTCCCCTGGGCTTAGTTGAGAGATCGACAGAGTGAAGGGTTGTAATGAAACCTAATGCCGGGGCATAGTGTTAGAACTAGTCACGGTTGACCTTAGGTTTGGGACCGTATGCTTAAGGATTTCCAAGACTGATTAAACATCAATAAGGGAGTATAATACATAGTCTTGCACTATAAATATTAGTCCTAGTAGGAGCTCGTCCGGGTACCCTAACTTGCATTAATTGTTTCCTCTCTACTCTTTCCTTGCACTGTCCTCTCTTTCATATTTCTCTTTATCTTATTACACACACATTGATTTCTCTCACCATCCGTATTATCGCACTAGTTAAGTAGCAATTCCTCTTGTCTTAAATCACTACTCCTTGTAGATTCGACTACTCTCTCACAGGGGTACTTTATTACTTCGACAGCCCGTGCACTTTCGGGGCACACTCGAAAGGGTGTTGTCAACAACCCTATCCCTCACAGGGTATCACTGCATTACTTGTTATGATCCATACACTTACGGAGAATACATCAAGTTTTTTCCGCCGTTACCGAGGAGTGGTAACTTTTAAGAAAATTAGGATTCTTGTGATCTAGTTTTGTTTATATTATTCATATTTGTGAATATTTCTTTTCCTTTTTTTGATCATTCGTTTCATTTCTAATTTCTTATTCCACTTATTATTCTTGAACTGATCTATTTCTCTCTTTTCTCTTGTGAAGAATTGTGCATACACTTCACAAGAACTTTCTGGTGAGGTATTATTCTCCAGCTGTGATCTGATTGTTGGATTGAAGTTATGGAGGAGTTACTTACCATTCTGAGGGGATGTTCCTCCCCTATTGATCAGTGGGAACAAGACTTCAACTACTATACAGTGAATTACATGAATTGGGAATTCATTGGGATGCCAGTTCGTGAATTACATGAACAGACAAAACAGTGAATTGGAAGGTGTGATAGGTGACTTACATGAACAGACAATACAGTGAGACCAGTTCATAAGCACTAAATTGGGAATTCATTGGGATGATCAAAGGCACAAACTGAATGTGGAACAAGCAATGCCAGTTGTTGTTAGTAGGGGCAATCACATGATTAATGGAAAAGATGACATCCTCAGAGGTATAGTGAAACAGCCAATATGCATTATGGAAACACAATTTCTTATGGAATAGAACGACATTAGTTTCCAAGTTAGCAAAGTTAGTGTGGGCCCAAATTCTTCACCTCCCAAACAACATGATGTTGAACTAAAAGAATTACCCTAACACGTGGAGTATGTGTTCTTGGAAGAAGGCTCTAAACTACCAGCCATCATATCCTCAACACTGGAAGTAGGTCAGAAGGAAAAGCTAGTAACTATGTTACATGAACATAAAAAGGCGATTTCTTGGAGCATTTCAAACATCAACAGAATTAACCCATCTTTCTGTACGCACAAAATTCTAATCAAAGACAACATAAGACCAAGAGTGCAGCCCCAAATGAGGTCAAATCCAATTATGCTGAAGGTAGTCAAAAAAGAAGTGAAAAAGCTTGTAAATGCTAGGATAATCTATCCAATTTTTTACAGTCTTTGGGTCAGCCCCATTCAAGTGCTACCAAAGAATGGGATTAACTATGGTGTCCAATGAACATAATGAATTGATTCCAACATGCACTGTAATAGTTAAGCGTGTTTGCATTGATTATCAAAAGCTGAATGATGCCACACATAAGGATCATTTTCCCTTGCCCTTCATTGATCAAATGCTGGAGCGGCTATCCAGCCATATGTACTACTATTTCCTTGATGGAATGTAGGGATGCTTGATGATTCCCATATCACTTGAGGATTAGGAAAAGATAACCTTCACCTGTCCATATGGCATATTTGCTTACACAAGGACGCCCTTTGGATTATGTAATGCTCTAGCCACATTCCAATGATTCATGATGTCAATATTTGATGATTTCATTGAAGACATTAAGGAAGTCTTTATGGATGATTTCTCAATTTTTGGAGACTCTTTTGAGTGATGTCTACATTATTTAGAGTGAGTTCCTGCAAGGTGCGAAGAAACAAATTTGGTGTTAAATTGGGAGAAATGCCACTTTATGGTGCGAGAAGGAATAGTCTTGGGACACAAAATCTCTAGCAATGGGATAGAGGTGGAAAAGGCCAAACTCGAGATAAATGAAAAGCTTCCCCTTCCAGTTTCCATGAAAGATATTTGAAGCTTCCTCGGTCATGTTGGTTTTTACAGGCAGTTTATCAAGGATTTCTCAAAAATCTCTAAACCCATGACAAAATTACTAGAGAAAGGCACGCCATTCAATTTTGACCAATAATGTCTTAAGGCTTTTCACTTACTAAAGAAAATTTTAACCCAAGCTGCCATTGTGAAGGCACCTGATTGGAGTCGGCCCTTTAAACTCATGTGTGATGTAAGTGACTAGGCAGTCGGCGTAGTGTTGTGGCAGAGGTACGAGAAGCATTTCCACATGATTTATTATATAAGCAAGGCGCTAAATCCAACTCAAGGAAATTACTCAACCACTGAAAAAAAAAGCTATTAGCCATTTTCTATTCCTTTGATAAATTCCATCCTTATTTAGTACTTTCAAAGGTTGTGGTGCACGCCGATCATGCAGCACTCAGGTATCTCCTATCAAAAGCTGATGCCAAACCCTGCTTGATCAGGTGGATCCTTCTTCTACAAGAATTTTACCTGGAAATTTGAGATTAAAAGGGATCTTAAAATGTGGTAGAAAATCACTTGTCATGTCTTGAATGCACTAAAGAGATGAGGAACAGTAACAAAGAAATTGATGATAACTTTCACAAGGAACATCTTTACATGGTATAAGAAAAATGTGTTGGGATTCAGGATCACCCTTGGTTTGCCGATTTTGCAAATTATCTCATGGGGCAAATTATACGTACCCATATCTCCTATCAATAGTGGAAGAAAGTTTTCTCCGATGTTAAGCACTATTTATGGGAAGATCCTTTCTTATATAAGCTTTGTGAGGACTTGGTAGTGCGGCGATGTATGTCACATGATGAAGGATGGGAAATTCTTTAACAGTGTTATTTAGGAGTGATAGGAGGACATTTCAGTACGAATCGCACAGTTGAGAAAGTTCTAGATGTTGGTTTCTTTTGGCGAACATTACACATGTATGCTGGGAAATTTGTATTTACGTGCAACCAATGTCAGAGGAGTGGTAATCTGTCTAAACTTGATGAAACAAAACAAACTCCCATCGGACGAGGCGAGGTTTTTGATGTTTGGGGCACGACTTCATGGGACCATTTCCTAGTTCTAATGGGAACAAGTTCATCATGGTAGCAGTAGATTACATTTCAAAATGTGTCGAAGCTCTAGCACTCCCTACGAATGATGCAAGGGCGGTGGTGAAATTTCTAAAAACGTTTTCCTTGCGATTTGGCACCCAAATAGCAATTATCAGTGATCGGAGAACACATTTATGTAATGCTCAGTTTGAGAAGGTAATGAAAAAAAATATAGCGTGAACCATCGCATCACCCCAGCTTATCATCCTCAGACTAGTGGTCAAGTTGAAGTCACAAACTGAGAATTGAAAAGGATCCTATAAAAGACCATGCAACACAACAGACATAATTAGTCTGAGTGTTTAGATGATGCTCTTTCGGCTTACAAAACAGCTTATAAAACATCCACTGGTCATACTCCATATCGGTTGGTCTATGGAAAAGCTTGTCACTTACCGATTGAGTTAGAGCATCAGGTATATTGGGCTATCAAATCTTTGAACTTAGATATGAGGGATACTCAACGGAAGGGGAAATTTTAGCTGAATGAGTTAGAGGAACATCGGCGAAATGCTTATGAGAATTTAATAAAAAACCCACAGGGTCAGGCAGGCCCGGCCCTGTCGGCAGGGTTTTTTACTATGCTTGGCCGGGTCTGGGTCACATGTTGGTGACCCATGATCCGACGGGCCAACCGGGTCAGCCCAGCCTAGCAGGTTCTCACTGTAAGCCAGGCCGGTTCCGGGTCCGGCAAAACCCGACACGGACCCGCCTAGCTCGGTTAACCAGCCCGCTCTCCCCTCTAACTAAGGGGACATTTAAGGTGATTGGGCATCAGTTGAAACCCTAAGCAATGAGGGAAGACACTACCTTATTCACAGTATCTAGAGCACTCTTATTCCATGAACCTTCTTGAAAGAGCGGAATAGGTATGTCAAGCTAGTAACGTTAAACAAGCGCTTTTGGGAGGCAACCCAAGGCATCATAGTGTTAATTTGTTGTTTTAATTGTTTTTTTTTTGTGATTTTTCTTTGTTTAGTCATGTTTTGAATTGATTGCTGCATATGTTCTCATTATTGTTGGTTCTCTCCATGTGTTTTGTTGTGTCGACTTTGTGTGTTTCTTTTGTGGTAACTCGAGGAAGTAATTTGTTTCAATGAGTGGCATAGAGAAAAACCAAGTCTTGGTGTAATTCAAGCTGAACACGGGCAAAGCATGCCTATGCTTAAGCCATGATTCTCTCTGTTTCGTTCTTCAAACGAATTCTAAGCTGAGCACGGTCTATGAGCTCCTTGCACGATCATGCTTCCAAGGAAGAATGATTTGTGGGCTCCTTGCATAACCATGCTCGACTGCTTGGGTTTCGTAGCATTATCCCGAGATAATCACGGCTAGGAAGCACAAAGTACGACCGTGCTTCCCAGGCCTTTAAGTTCTTTACGTGAACTGGCCTTACCTCCTCCTTATTCTCTCACTTCGTTCCTCTCAAGAATGTATGTTCCATCACCATCATCGATTTGTTTTGTTCTTCCACCCATCCGTTTTCTAATCTCCCTTGTTGGGTGCCGATTACTACTACCTTTGGCCTTGTTTTTACTCCATCTCTATTGTTTCATCTACTTGGCTTGGTAATTCTAGAGTTTTTTATTCAATTTTGTATATCTAAACACAAGTGTCTTGAGCTACTTGCCCTTGTGTGGTTTTAGCATCCTCGATTTCCCATCCACTAGATCATTAAGTTTTTGAAAGCTTTCTAACTCACTGGGGAGAACCGAAGCATGATTGTGCTTAATTGCATGCATGCCCATGCTTGTCTTCAATTTCTAAAAGTCTATATAATTTAAGGTTGTTTTCTTTTGTAGATAATGTTGAAGTCGTTGATCACTGAACCGGCTTTGAATCTGAGATTTAGGTCATCTAATCAACGTGAGTGATTTGCCCAACTGTCTACACATCAATTTAGGAAATTGCAAACTGTTGATTGGGACGCCTTGTGGGCCTTCCATTTGGTTGGGGATATGGAGTGATTGTTGGATGTGGGAACCTAGAGAATTGCTCTCACTATTCATAGCCCGGCTTACTGTGAGCTAACCTTAGAGGTTCTTGCTACGTTTGACAGAAAAAGGGGTCACGATGTTTGGAATGAACCTAATGTTGTCAACTTCCAACTCCATGGACACTAGTATCATTTGAGTTACATGGAGTTCACTCTATTCATGAGTCTCTACGATGAGGAATACACCACCACCGATGAATATCGCCGGCTCCTTTCTTATTCACCCCTTGGTGAGCCACAAGAGCATCATTGGAAGAGATTAAGCACAGGCCACTATGGTTTCACACCTAGTATTTCCAAGGCATCATCTTTCAGGTCACCTGCGCTCAGAGTTATTCATGCATTACTTAGTGGCATAGTCACTAGAAAGAGTGATAATACTGGGGTCATTAATCGACAATGTCTCCTATCACATGGGGTTTGTTCTCACCAGGCGACTGACCCTAAAGCAAGCACTATTTTCACCAGCAATTACATTACCTGACTCCTTCGAGGGATGGGTCTATTAGGGAACATGGATCGATTGACTGTCGTGGGTGGATATAACCCTATCACTTTCCGTAGTCTGCAAAAATTGAGCCTACCCATGCCACCATCATCCACGTCAGAGCCCTCACCACTACCCACATCTATCGAGCATTCTCATCAAGATGATCCTTCATTCCTGTAAGAACCCCTTTCTATTCAGTGGCTAAGGATGGAGTTTGCAGTGTATTACAAACCATTGTGCGGCATCATCTTGGCAACCTTTCCCTTTACCCTCTAGACATGGGGACATCGGTACCCATCTTGTTATTCGGGCAGCCACACCATATTCACCAAATGGTCGTGCTCCATTTTGATTCGTGCAGCTTTCAGTGTTTTTCTTTTTATATTTTGGACTTGTACTTTATTTCTTTTCAGTATTGTTGAACTTGTATTCAGTTCAATTAGCAAGTGGAGTCCCCTACTAAATTGGCATTTTGGTTTGTTTCCTTTATGCATTTACTTTCCATATTTTTATTTTGTGTTGCTTTTATTTTGCTGTGTATGTTAAATTTCACTTGTGTGCCTCTTATCTCATCTTAGGGATTGTGTGTGGTTGATTAGAGTTTGGAAAGCACGTTGAGAGCGGCAATATCACTCTCCGTGTTCAGGAAAGTTAGATGAACTCCCCTTTAATTATTTTTGTTCTCAGTTACTTGTTTTCACTGTTTATGGTTGTACATTGAGGACAATGCACTATTCAAGTGTAGGGGAGGGTTTGTTTTACTTTGTATTCCTATTGTGATGAGTGCTTAACTAAGGATGATCTATGATTGTTTCTTACAGCAATTCTTAAACCTAGGAGGACACGTGTGTGTTAGTGACTTATTTGGAGCTAAATTGTAGACTCACTCTTGTTTTGAGGACTTTAGTTTTATCACATCACCCTAAGTGTGGAGCCACCTGCTTTAGGTTGACATCCTACCTCTTTTTTACCAAGTTATCTTATTTTTAATTCGTTTAAAAAAATATTGACAAGTCAAATTCCTTTTAGAATGCCCTACTGGTCATTTTTTTTAATTTTTTGTGTAAAAAGATGGTAGAAAGAGCTATCACCTTAGAAAAGTGAAAGCCGCTCTTGAATAGTCAAATTTTGGGCATTACAAGTGTACATTTGATGACCTACCGAGAGAGAAATCTACCTCTAGGGTATATGAAGCCACTACCCACCATGTGTTGTCTAATTAAGGTCCATTGTTGTTAGGTTGACTCCTTATGAGCATGGGGCACTCAAATTAGGGTTTACACAAACACATTGTCTTTGAACCAAGAGTGTAGCCTTTTATTGAGCATTTATGTTTTCTTCTAACCCCCGTTGTTCCCTCTACACTTAAGAATTTTCTATTCTCTTGAGATCACAAGTGATGCACTCATCTTTTCTTTTGTTGAGCAATGTGAGATTGCTTGAGGATAAGCAATGATTCAAATGTGGGGGAATTTGATGAGTGTAATTCATATCGTGTTTCACTTACTCCCAATTCAATATTTTGCTTGTCTTTTAGCACATTTTGGATATATTCGATGTTATTATGGGTATATTTGTTCATAGTGCATGAATTTAGGGTTCAAAGCATTTAGGAGTGAAATCGAGAACAAAACATGCAAATAATGTAGATTTTTTCTAAATATCCAAGCCAAGCATGGGCAGAGCACGATCATGCGTTGTCTTCATGATTATCATTGTCTGAAGATGCCTGAGTAGCTGACCAAGCATGGGGGTGCTTCCAAGCCAAGCACGGTCAGAGCAAGGTCATACTTCCTCCTTGTGATTTTTCTCTGAATTGAAGAACCATCTGCTCACTAGAGAAGCACAACCAGCGTGCTCTTTGCATGGTCCTGCTCAAGTGAAGCACAGGCAGAGCACGATCTTGCTATCCCATGATTTTTTTTGGCTGACACTTAGCAGATTCACTCAAAAGTCCCATATAAGAGCACGGTCTGAGCACGACCATGCTAGACCATGTTGAGACCGAAAATCCTTTTTAACTCCCAAATCTAGGGTTTCTACTCCGCACCGTCTAAGGGATCAAGGTCGAGTTAAAGGCACAAGAGAAGTTGAGTTAGCTCATCCATGAAGCTTTTGAAGCTCAACTAAGAAGATTTTATAAAAGGGAGAAGTCATGATTTCTCACCTTACTGCATTCATTCATTCTTCTCAGTTGTACGAATTCATGAGGTGCTAACTACTCCACGGTTCCCCGGGATGTTGAACTATGTCGCTTTATATACTTTGACTACTTGTTTTTAATTTCTATGGAGTTTTGATGGGCTCTTGTGTTTATTCATGTATTTGCATAACTTGGCATGCTTGATTTGCATAGTTGTTTGTGTAAAACTTGGCATGCATGGATTATCGTAGTTGTGATTGCCTCTTGTAGTTGCAAAACTTGGCATGTATGAAGCCCGTATTTACACTTGCAAAACTTGGCGTATTTAATAGCCGTAGATGCAACATTACTTTAGAGCACCTGCAAGGATCTTATGATGTACCTAGTAGCCATTAGAAGCAAGTCATTACGCTAAAGCACATAGGGATTGTCCTGGGGCATTTCTCTCTTGTTGTTGAAAACACGATTCTAGCCTACCTGATAATTTCACCCTTATCTTTTTACTCTTGTTTAGCGATTCTTTCTACAAACCAATTCTTGACCTACTAGACATTAAAGAAGCAAGTAGTACTAGAAGTTCAGTCCCTATGGTTTGACAACTTTTTCCCTCGCGGGGTACCACTTAATTACTTGTTACGATCTGTACACTTGCGAAGAGTGCATTAGAGGTGCATGATGTAGCACATGTATGGGTAGGTTGGTGTGTATATATGGGCAAGGTCACATGCAAGATGAGGCAACACAAGGGGTGCTACAAGGAGTGGATGGATTAGATTGGGATATGCCATGCACAACTGAGAGAGTGTGAAAATATAATGACTTTACAATATAATAGTATTAGAATATAGTATTAAGATAATTTTATATTAAGGGAGTTGTTACAAATTGTTACAATATCCAGGCTAGCAGGGGTTTGTTAGGGTATCATGATGAGGGTATATTTGCAATGAAATTAAAGGGAAAAAATAGTGAACATTCTCTCCATTTTCTCATCTTTGTAGTCTCCTCTTTTCCCAGCGTCCTTTCTCAGCAACTCTTCCTTACCGCTTTTCCCCATCCTCACCTTTTCTTTTTGCTAAAGCACACACTAGTAGACTAAGGACTCGATGTTGGATGAGGAGAAGCCCCTGTAGCTGGGGAAGAAGGATTGTTTGTTTTCTTATTATTTTGAAAGAAAAGATAAAAAATAAAAAATAAAACAAACAAAACCCTTTCATTTGTATAGGGATAGGAGTATGAGGGGACATGGAGAAAATGGCAAAGAGGGGGACAAATCATAGAGAATGAGCACTTGCTTGATACTTGAACCGGCTAAGGAGAGAGATGGGATGGCGATGGCATCTATGGTGAGGGACATGGTGAGAGATCTCGGCCGTAGCTTGGGGATTCTGATATAATGAGGATCAAAAGTGAGGAAAAGATATAGAAAAAGATATGATGGGGATAGTAGTGGCTAGTATTACCACCAATATGGGAAACCCCAAAAAATAACAAAAGAAAATTATCATCCTTTGAAAATAATAGTAAAAGCTGGACAAATGTTCACTCACAACAAAGCTTAGAAGAGAGATATTTAGAGGATAGAATTAAGAGTTAGTGTGTGTGTGTGTGTGTGTGTGTGATAGCCATGTAAACTGATCATTAAATAAACCCAACTTCAACTAGGGTGTGTTTGTTTGACCGGATTTAGAGGTCACTATATTTGCAAATACTAGGATTTGTTAAGTCCTTTGTTTTTTTCAAAAGATTTCATTTGCATTTTACTTTTCCAAATCCCATAGACATGGGATTTTGTTTTACAGCTGAATCAACTTTAAAACAAAATCCATTAATTGAAATCCCTCACATGTCAAGCACATGAGGTATTCACGAGATTCAAGATCGAAGTGGAGGATGCAACTAAGGTGAGAAGATCGCAGCTCCAACCACTCACCGGATCTACTTGTTTTTCTTCTCAGCCCCAATCATCCAGCAAATTCAGTTGGTAGGTATTGCTTCTTCTTCGGGCTCTTAGCAATGTTGTTGGTCGCTATTGCTTCTTTTTCTTCTTCACCTTGTTGGAGGTTTTTGGATTTGGAAAAATAGCCAAAAATGAAATATTGATCCTTTTGAGATTTGGTTTTGTAGATTTCCTGGTTGATGATGCAATGGTGTTGAACCATTTTGGGATTCATTGACTTTGGGAGGGAAATTATATGAAAGGTAGCTAGAAATGGAAATTTAATCTTTGTGGGATTGTGTCTATAGGGTTCCTTGGTTTGGATGATGTGATGTTGAGCCTTTGGAGCGAGAATGTGCCCAAACAAAATTTCTACAAATGTATTTAATGGGTTTTAATGTTTGGATTCTTTAGCATTGAACATTGATCATGGTTCAATCTTTCACTGCTCTGATAAAAAAATAATATTTTTGCAGAAATCTCTAAACGTTGAAGGTTTATTTATGATTAATTTAGTGCCGTTTTGAGTTTGCAAGGTTGATTTAGGTCATGTGTTTTTCCTTGTTATCATTAAGTGACCTTGAAAGCCTGCTAATTTTTTGTTCTCTTTTCTATGAAATTTAGTGTATGTATTATATTTCTTATGGCCTTTGCTATTGATAATTTCTACATCTCACATCGATCCTTCATGGTACTTTAATTATTTACTTTTCTCCACTGATTTTTATTTTTATTTTTTATTTGCCTTTGATAGAACGGAAACTTTAGCGACGCACTTGCCAATCTCTAAACTTGAGGGAGTTGGCGAACTTAAAAAAATTGCAATGAGATTTGAGGATAGAATTTACATTACTGCTACTAGTCAAGTATGTTGGCTTTGCTTTCAAAGTTTTGTTGTTATCTGTATGCAATTTAACCATTGGCATCAAAATGTGCAATCAATATTATTTATTGCAAAAAGAAAAAAAATTCCAGCTTTGCAACTCATTTGAATGAATTTGCCTTTTTTTCTAGTAGTGTGAAGACTTGGAACCAAATGCTTGCACAAGATAAATCTTAACTTTTTTTATTTCCTTCAATTTAGTATTCATTTTGGTTAAATAATACAGTTTACAGTAAATAGTTATTTCTGTATAAAGATAGGATTTGACCATTTTGAGATCGTTGCAAATCCTCTGCACATGTAGAATGATGAAGAATAGTGATTTAGGGACAATGTGCCTTTCAAGCTATCTAAGCACTTACATTGCTCTTGCATTACCGACTAATTAAGTCTCTGAATTAATGCATGTGCATCCAATGATTAACTATGGCAAGTCACCCAAAAGCCATTAATGTTGTTTTAATTCATGTTTTCAATAATCTATTAATATAACCTATAACCTATGCCATCCAGTAAATTACAAAACCTATGCCTTTTAAAAAAAAAAAAGGTAAAAGATTTTTGACATGTAAGAAGCCTGACAAGCCTAACCCTAACTATCTATATAAGGTGATGTGTGTGTTTAAAACTTCCTAACATTTATTAATAGAGTCTCTAGTAAATAGTACTGTAGATCACCTAATTATACCCAATTTTCACTTTGAATACCAAATTTTGATTTGTATCAAAATGATCACCTCATTTCAATTTGGTTTCAAAAAGATGTTACTCAAAGGAATCTGGTGAAATTATGCTAATGTGGACGCCGACAATCCAATGTGGTTGATGGATTTTCACATCACCTGTCCCAATGTCATTACCACGTGGATTAAAATACCATCACATTACTCGCCCCAATAGCATGACATGGATCATAGTGGCATTTTAATCCACATGGCAAGGCCATTGGGACATGTGATGTGGAAATCCGGTGACCACGTTGGATTACCGCGATCCACGTCTGCATAATCTCACCGGATTACTTTGGGTAATATTTTTTTGAAACTAAATTGAAATGAAATGACCATTTTGATACAAATTAAAATTTGATAACCAAAATAAGAATTGGTTATAATTAGGTGATCTACAGTAATATTAACTCATAGAGGCTCATATGTATTTATATGGGGTTTCACTTATGTGGAGGTTTATCTTTTACATTGCAGTGCATATGTCTTTAGATGCAGTTTCATATGTGTTATTGTGGAGTTTTATATGTATTTATATGGAGTTTTATATGTATTAATGTGGAATTTATAAGTATTTATATGGAGTTCATCTTGCTAAATTATTGAATTTATATATGGAGAGAAAGTCAGTGCGAAGATAATTGCTCAATTTCAATTATCATGTTAAAATATAATTGGTGAATCTAAGGTTTTGAATATCTTATTTTATTTTTCTATTTACATGGGCAAGACTAACTAAGGATTTAAGTTCTTTCATTTTTTGAAGCTATTATTAATGGCAATCATTATAACCTAATTAAAATCCTTAAAACAATACTATTAGTTATTATAAACAAACTTCTCAGTTTATTTAATAAAATAAATATTTATAAAAGATGGAAAACTATAAAGAGTATTTTTTGTTTTCATAATTTTCTCTTTATTATATATATATATATATAGGAAAATTACTTAAAAGGCCCTGAGAAGTTTCAAACTTCCACTGCAGTCCCTCTAACATTTTCGTTTCCCTCTAGATCCCTCCTTTTTAAATGCAAATTCCATGTAGTCCCTGTCGTTTCTTCCGTCAGTTAAAGAAGGATGAAATTACGAAAATGCCCATATAAAATAAAGCAAAAAGTAACTTTCATGTCATGACAAATCCCATTTATTGTGAGTAAGTCTATGCAATATATTATGTCAGGAAGAGAGTATATTTTCCCACCTTCTTCTTCTTCTCATCTTGGGTTGGTTTGTCGTTCTTCATCTTGGTCCGTTGCCAAAGCTTGAAGTGAACTCCTGCACGCGTAAGTTAGTTGTTGTTCTTCATGTTCTTGTTGTTGTTCTTCATATTCTCGTTGTTCTTCTTGTTCTTCTGCTTCGTATTGTTATTGTTTTTCTTCTTTTCGCTCTTGAAGTTCTTCGTTTTTGTTCTTCCTGTAAATGTTCTTGTTATTTCTTCTATTTACATTGTTGTTTTTTTTATTGTTGTTGTAGTTGTACAATGGAAACTTACTCTGCCGTGGCGAGATTCAAAGGAGAAGGCCGTGTGCTACAATTTACTGTATTAAGTTCATGGGAGTCAGTCATGGGTGAGATATGTGCCCGTTGGTCCTCAGATGCTTCTGAAATGATAGTGAAGTTCGTAACGCCTGACTCATACAAGACGCTTTGCCCCATTGAGTCCGAAGTGGATTTTCAACGGATGTGTCATATATACCAGAGCTTTAACAAGTTCGTCATCGACATCATTGTCAAGGAAGTGCGTGTCTCTGCAGATGGAAACTCGGGCCCCTTGATCCCATCGTAATAAAACAACGAACTCTAGTAGTTGTTAATTGTGTTATACGTGTTGTTGTTTGAATAGATTTCTGCCTTTTTGAATGTGAAGTTTATATTGGTTTCCTGTGTATAAAATGTATTTTCATGTGTATAATATTGGTTTCCTGTGTATATTATTAGGTTTTTTGTGTATAATATTCACTTCCTGTGTATATAATATTTTGTTTCCCTTGTATTTCTGGGTTTTCGAAAGCAGGAGGTCCTTATCGGATAGCATAAACCCCAATGGCGATAGTTTCCTCTCCCAACATAATTCTTCTAGGGCTCTAAGTGTTACCGGGTGTACCGATACACACAATTGTTCAACTTTGCAAGTAGGCCAACAGTTTGAGAACGCAGATCATTTTAAAGATTGCCTGCGAAGCATAGCTATCAAGAAAAATTTTGACTTTACGTTTATAAAAAATGACAAAATGAGGGTGACTGTAAGGTGTGCTGCCCCGGAATGCCAATGGCGAGTGCATGCTTCTAAAGAGGGAATTCATGACACGTTCCAGCTGAAGACAATACAACCAGCTCACATTTGCGATGGAGGCATTGGTACGACAGCGCATCCAAAAGCAAGCAAGAAGTGGGTTTACGAACGTGTCATGCATAAATTAAAAGAAAGCCCGTTGTACAGAGCTGTTGACATACAAAAAGACATATTGCGTGACCATGGTGTTCGTCTACCATACAAACGTGCTTGGATGGGGAAGGAGGTTGCCAATTTGGTTATTCACGGTAGCGAGGTTAATAGCTATGATTTGCTTCTATGGTACGCTGATAAAGTATCTGAGACAAATCCTGGTAGCGTTGTCAGCATTGAGAATGAAGGTGACCGGTTTAAGCGTGCTTTCTTTTCATTTGGGAGTTGTTTGTCAGGGTTCAAGCAGGGGTGAAGGCCATTACTTTTTATTGATGGAACTCATTTGCTAGCCAAATATGGTGGGGTTCTTCTAGGTGCAACTGCGAAAGATGGCAATAATGGCCTATTCCACGTAGCATTTGCTATCGTCGACAACGAAACTGATGACAACTGGACTTGGTTTCTTACTACTCTTGGTGAGGCCTTGTATGGTCAAGATGATTACGACAAAGTCATAACATTCATATCAGATCACTCCAAGGGTCTTGTGAATGCCGTCTCCCGAGTCTTTCCCTAATCACCACATGGTTATTGCCTCCGACATTTGGAGGCGAACTTCATGAAGACCAACTCTAACCTCGTCAAAGCTATGCGAATGCAATGCTGGGTAGTAATCGTCAAAATTGCGTACGCTTACAGCTCAAAAGAGTTTGATGATGCTGTTCAAGAACTTGCGTGTTTGTCGGCCAACGCACACGATTGGGTGCTACATAAGTCGGACGTTGATCATTGGTCAAATTTTCTTTTTAAAGGGATGCGTTGGTGTGAGATGTACTCCAACGTCGTAGAATCCTTCAATGCCTGGATTAAAGAGGCACGACATCAGCCAGTAACAAGCATAGTTAACTCGATCAGGTGAATTTCCTTGGTCGATAATGTGTTTGTGTGTAATAATGATTTCCTGTGTACCATATGTTAGTTATCGTGTATAAAATGTCACTTACGGTGTATACAATGCCACTTACTGTGTATACAATTCCACTTCATGTGTATACAATATCACTACCTGTGTATAGAATATCACTTCATGTGTATAGAATGTCACTTCCTGTGTATACAATGTCACTTCCTATGCATATAATGTCATTTCCTGTGTGTGGTCGGTTCCTATGTTTACACATTCCGTCCTGTGTACTGTTTTCCTTTCTGTCCATATTTTGTTTCCTAACTAGACTATATTTTGCCTTTTTATCATCTGATTCCAGGTTCAAACTTATGAATATGTTTGCCAACAGACGTGAGCAATCCAACAACTGGGACACACATCTATGCCCCGAAATTAGGAAAAAGGTTGAACAACTCGTTGACGACAGTCGTTACCTGAGAGTGGATCGGTCGACTGAGGACACTTACGAAGTCATTGACGATAACAACAATGCAGTCAACCTTCAATGTCATGGTTGTTCCTGCAGAAGATGGGAAGTACATGGCTTACCGTGCAAGCATGCATGTGCGGCCATCATGCAAACAGAAACAAATGTCCATTCTTATGTTGATTCTTACTTCACAGTCGAATGGTATCGTCGGGGGTATGGGAATCCGATATTCCTCATTCCTGACAGTGATAAGCCATCTGATGCAAATCGTGACCTACGAATTAGGCCATCAATATCAAAGAAATGACCAGGCCGTCCAAGAAGGAAAAGAATAGAGTCACAAGCCTTCGATGTTCGCGAATTACATTGTAGCCGGTGCCACCAAGCTGGACATAATCGTCGATCATGCAATGCGAATAGAGTCACAAGCCTTCGATGTTCGCGAATTACATTGTAGCCGGTGCCACCAAGCTGGACATAATCGTCGATCATGCAATGCGGTCATAGCGGACTGACAATAGCACACTTAACGGTAACATACGATATTTGTGTGTTGTATTGTTTATTGTTTGCATTGAACTTTGTTTTATATTTTCCGTGTATTATTTTGCATTACTGTGTAGAATGTTTTATTTTATGTGTATTGTTTTTGGTTTCTATGTATATAAAGGTATTTATCGTGTATTAATTTTAGTTTCTATGTAGATAACCTCTATTCCTGTGTATGTTCTTGCATTTCTGTGTATATAGCCTGCCTTGCGGTGTACATTTTCTCTTTCCCGTGTTTGTGTTTCTTGAGCTTTTGTTCTGAGCTTTTGTTTAGATATCCTTATATATATTGAATTGATAACTAATTACATAACCAAGTTTACAGTCACAAACAAATATAAGTTCAAATACCAAACTTTAGGTATGGGAAATTAAATGTTCAGATCAGTGGCGACTTTATCCTCGTTAGTTTCCTTACCATCGCCAGTTACTTTCACTTTGGAGTCGTCCTTCTCAATGGCGGCGTCTTTATATCCACCAGTATCAGTCTCCGCGCCAATTGCCTTGACCTCAGCGTCGTCCTTCTCCGCGGCAGCGTCTTTATCTCCACCAATATCAGTCTTCGCGCCAGTTGCCTTCACCTTGGCGTCCTCCTTCTCCGCGGCGGCGTCTTGATCACCACCAGTTTCATTCCCATCACCAGTGGCCTTGTCCTTGGCCGATTCTCTGCCAGCTACGACTTCATTGTTGACGACGGACTCCTTCGCCCCAACGTCGGCCGTCTCACCGTCCGTGTCCTTTACCATGGCGCCATCATGCTTATCCCCGGTGGCATCTGTTGTCACTGTTGGTGTCGGAACAACTTTTCTCCGTATTGTGTCGATAAGTATCCGTGTGGCATACTAGACTCGGAGGATTAGGACGTCCGAATGTGGTACGAACATTCTTCACCGTTCAAAAGTTGTTCCATATAACGCATGCAAAACACCGGACAATCAATGGACCCGGTTTCTTACTGGGGGCAGTTCCGTACATGCTCTAGTGGGAAGTGTCAAAACGGATTACCGCTTGTATTAGCTTCGATGCATAATTCGAACAGATCCCACTGAGAAGGTAAACAGATTTTGTTAGTCTATATTTAGGAGAGAATATGTTGGTAGTTCCATAATATATTTATGCCACTTACCATGTCCACAGCGTCTGAGTTATAAGTGTCTGATTACAGCGACGAGTAGTGCATATACTGCTGCTTTTGATTGTCTAGCACAAGTTGATGGTAGTGATTGTGCAGAACGATTGGCATAAGTACTAGCTCCGTCGTTTTGTGGCCGTATATGACATCCTCCATCAGGTACAATGCTTGTTCAGCTGCAAATTATAATTTCTGCATTGCAAGCACCAACAGCCGCGTCAGAACTGCACGTTTCTTGAACTCCAATGGATTACTCAGTAATTCAGCGCGAAGCATAAGTACGAGGGCATCCAACACATCGTCGGGTACATTTTCTTTCCCCTCGAGAAGGACAAACAGGTGGGCACGGGTGGTGAACCCGTTATCATCAGCGTCCCTTCAAATGACAGAACTATATAGCGCAATACACATGAGACCATAGAATTATACACAGGAAACAACATACTATACACAGTAAACAACTTACTATACACAGGAAATAATATACTATACACAGGAAACAACATACTATACATATGAAACAACATACTATGCACAGCAAATAACGTACTATACATAGGAAATAACATATTATACACAGGAAACAACATACTATACACAGGTAATGAAATGGTACAAGTTACACATATATTTGTTTATATAAAAAATTGCATGTCTTAATTCAAATTAAATAAATAAATAAATAAATTAAAATCAAATATAGTCAAATCCTAATCAAATTAGGAATTCAGAAGACATCTAAAAAAAAATTTAATTAATTAATTAATTAAAATTTGAAATTGGCGGAGATCATATCTCGAGGCCACATGGCAAATTACATAATTACCCCCGAGAGCATAGATCTCGAGGCAATCAAAATATTTAAATCTCAAGACCAGCCGAGAGCACAGATCTCGAGGCGATCTAAAACTCTCAAGATCAGCCGAGAGCACAGATCTCAAAGCGATCTAAATATTCAGATCTCAAGATCAGCCGAGAGCACATATCTCGAGATGATCTAAAATATCCAAATCTCAAGATCAGCTGAGAGCACAGATCTCGATGCGATCTAAATATTTAAATCTCAAGATCAGCTGAGAGCACAGATCTCGAAGCGATCTAAAATATTCAAATCCCAAGATCAGCCGAGAGCACAGATCTCGAGGCGATCAAAATATTTAAATCTCAAAATTGCCCCTGAGAACATATCTCGAGGCAAAATGCAAATTACAAAATTGCCCTTGAGAACATATCTCGAGGTGAACAAAAATGCAAAAATAAATAAATAAATAAATAAATAATTATTACACAATTGCCCCTGAGAACATATCTCGAGGCGAAATGTCAAATTACACAATTGCTCCTGAGAACATATCTCGAGGCGAAAGTCAAATTACAAAATTGCCCTTGAGAATATATCTCGAGGCGAAATGGCAAATTACAAAATTATCCCCGAGAACACATAACTCGAGACAATCTCAAATCTCAGGATAGCCCGAATAAACATCCCGAGGCGATCCTAAATTTCATATGCCTGAGTACAGATCTCGAGGCAACATGGGATAGTGCAAATACCAAGGCACCCAAAACACATATCCCGAGGCAAATTAGATTTAAATTTTAAATTTTAAAAAAAAAATTTCAAATTCAAATTCAAATTCAAAAAAAAAAAATTTCAAATTCAAATTTAAATTTAAATTTAGCCTTATCCTATCCTACCTCTGATTTGGTCTGTGATTCTACGGGGGGAGTTGGGTGATTCTATGGAGTTGTGATCCTACGGGATAAGAAGAAAAAAAAAAAGCTTTAAAAAGGGCAGAAGAAGAAGAAGAAGAAAAAGGAGAAGGAGAGAGAATTCTGGAGAAAAAAAAAAGACAGAAAAAAAGAAGAAGTTTGAGAGAATTCAAAGAGAAGGAAAAAGAAGAGAAAAAAAAAAGGCGAAAAGAAAATTTTGGAAAAAAAAGCGAGAAAAAGGAAGAAGGTGTTTTCTTCTCTCCCACCTACATATATATATATTATAAATATGAAAAAAAAGGAGTTGCTGCCGCCTGCGCTGCCTGATGCTGTTGCCGCTGCTTATTGCCTATTGTCGTTGCTGTCGTAAAACGTTGTCATAGTCGCTGCTGTTGCCGCCAACGCCTGCCGTAACCATCACTGTCGTTGCCGCCGAGCCAGTGAAGATAGAAGAGCTGTAATTTTCTCCGATCCCTCCAATGGCCGCACCAGAGGGCAGCTAAAGGATTGCCATCTATGATGCCCTCATCGACGATGAGCTTCGCGCAGTGCTGGCAAGGCTTGAAAGGGAGGTGGACCGCGATGCCTTTGGGTTCGTATGCACGCGATGGCTCCATATCCAAAGCTCTGAGCGTCGTGTTCTCCGCTCTCCTGTTCATTATCCTCGTCACCAGTTCGGGCGACAATAAAAACACCATCTGAGAGTAGCAACTAGACGAGGCTCGTTGCGACAATACTCGGAGACGACGCAGTGCTCCTAGTATTTGTGCTGGGCTTGACTTTGTGCTTCGTAAGGAACCCGTCGATCATCCACCATGTCGAATCCGGGGCCTTCAAAATTCAAGGTGGTGAAGATCAGTTGGTAGGACTGGAAAACAGGCTTCACCCATGCAGCCATCCCTTAGATCTTGCTCTCCATTGTATGTTGGTGATCCCGAATTCGATGGCGTTCCTCTCGCGCATCACCCGCCTCGCAGCGCTCTCCTCCTAGTGCTTGGTGGCGATCACTGCGGCCTTCCCTTATTCATCTTCGTCCTCGCCATCTCCGACGACCACCCCTTCTTCCTCCCCGGTTTCGAAAACGTCACCACACCCTCAGCATTTGATTACGTGGTCCGAAGGCTAGACCATAGTGGTGGGGAACGTCCTGGAGCTGGCCCCCGCAGTGGCCTACATTGATGGGTTCATTGGATTCCACGAGTTCACTGAGTTCACAGCGGAGGATGTGGGAACGGAGGAGAACGGGTTGAACTCGATGATGCTAACTGACAACGAAGAGCGAGTGCTGATCCCGATAAACGAGATGGTGAAACGGACGGTGAGGAGGAGCCAAATTCAGACTTACTTGGGCTATAATGGTGGGCCTGGAGTGCAGCATCTCGCCCTATCAAGTGACGACGTGTTGAAGCTCGCCCAATCAAGTGATGACGTGTTGAAGACGCTGCGGGAGATGCCAGCTCGCACGGCCTTTGGTGGTTTCGACTTCATGCTGCCGCCATCGCCGACGTATTGCCGGAACCCCGTGAAGAGGGCGTGCGACATGTGCTGACGGCTAAGCAGATTGAGGAGTGTGAGGAGCCGGGTGTGCTTGTGACCGTGATGACCAAGAGAATTGAATGTATGATAAAGGATGCAAAAGGGAACTTCTCTGAGCTTTCCAAGTCCATTGAAGAGCATAAAAAGCACTTGAAGCCAAAATACTAGGGACTGTTGCTGCTATTGCTTTGTGGTCAAGCAGGAACTAGACCATCTCTCGTGGCTTCTTCCAGAGCCCTTTTCTTGCTCTTCATCACTATCCCTGCTTTCTTCTTCACAGCTCTTCCAGAGTACCATCTCCTGCAACACATATCAATTAACCCCTCATAATTCAAACACCAAAAACAGATGCTCTATGTATGTTTATACTTGCCTGCTGATGGTTCTGAAGATAATAAGCCTAGTGTTTTCGAGAGAGGAAGCCATTGAGAGATAATTGTGTTGCAGTGGAGTTTATGTATGAGTGTTTGATCAAACAAAGAACAGATAGCTGTGCTTGACACACCTTTGACTCTTAGCTTGACTGCATAGAATACATTGAAAAAATGAGCTGGTGAAGATCATTCCTTCAAACATTCGATTATATAAAAAAAAAAAAAACAAAAGGTCACAAAGAAAAAGTGAACAATTACTGATGGCCAATCTTGCCACACCATTTAAGTTGGTTGGTTCCCAACTTTTGGGAATTTATCAGTAGCCACTTCTTGGGAAGATCAGTTGGCTTGGAGAATATACAATAATACTTTTTATCATGCCATTCATAGCTCACTACATGGAAGAGGCTCTCATACAACAAATAAAATTCATTGAAAAATATCTTATCAAGATTCTGTTCATACAGAGCTTGCTGAATTATATTATTAGTTCCTACTTCAAAATTTTTTAAGCAATTGCATAGATACACTTCTCTCCTATATTCAATGTTCTGCTAATTATGATGCTGGAAATCTGAAGGAATATGAATGAAAACGAAAGTAGGCAGAAATGCATAAAGACTGTGAAGCTTATGTATGATGGTGCATACAATGGATGGTCTGTGGACGGTTGGCATGTGTGGTATGCTTTGCGATCCCTCAAATATTTAGACCCGCTGAGCACGGGTTCTTGCTCGAACAGTCACCAATGCCTGCATCCAATGGAGAGTAACTCTAGCTTGTTTCCTCCCAAGTGTCCCCTCACCAATGCTGGATTGCCTATGCCATCAAAAGCAAATTGATTGCATTTCAAATCATATTCATGCATGATAAAAAATATAAACAATGTGAAAAGCATGGAATGCTATCCACGCATGAGAAAGCATGCATATGTGCATGATATAAAAGATTTTGTGAGGCATGTTACTTATATGCCTTTGCAAAAAAAAAAAAAAAAAAAAAAAAAAAATGATGAAAGCAAGGGTAAGCATACGTGCATGACAAAAAGAAAAGAAAATAAATAAATAAAACATGTAAGGGAATACGTGCCCACGTGCAAGATTAAAAAATAATAATAATAAAAAAAAACATAAAAATAAGAAGGATGAGAAAAGCATGCAATGTTATAAAAAAAATGAAAAAAAAAGAAGAATAAAAAAAGGGCATGCATAAATGCATGATAAAAGAATAAAATAAAAAAATAAAATAAAAATAATAATGAGAAAAGCATGCAATACTATAAAATAAAAAAATGATGAGAAAATAAAAAGGCATGCATACATGCATGGCAAAATAAAAAAAAATTAATTAAAAAAATGAATAGCATGCATGCTCACCCACGTGGGCCTCATAAAAAAATTAAATAAATAAATAAAAATAATAAAAGAAATGTATATGGGGATGATGAAAATAAAAAAAATGACAACATGAGGCTTTAAGCTAAAAAAATAAATAAATAAATCCCTTGAAGATCAAGATAGGCTGGTCCTTTGACTGGACTGGTAATTTTCTTTTAAACCCAAGCCCAAATTTTACATTGGCGGTTAACATGACAAGAATAAATGGCAATGACCGTGGTGACTATGCGATATGGAGCAGTTAAAAAAGGCCTAAGTAAAGACCAACTAGTGCAATCTTATGTCAGCACTTGACAACCTGCGAAGCAATAAAAACGTTTTTTTTTTATGCAATATTGGAACGCATATCCTGATACGGTTGATGAAATCCAAATCTTGAAGGAGATATACAAATTTGAAGCGGCAATAAAAAGGCAGCAAATAAAGAATACAAATTTTAAAAGTGGCATGAATTTTGGGGCGGTGGTGGGATATTTAATCTCAAAGCTGCGAGCCTGCGACAAGGCATGAGACGGCGGCGAAGCATGTTCTTAAGACGAACGATGGCGTAAAAAAAAATAATAAATAAATAAAGTATGTATGCCTATATATATATATGGCGATATTCATATGTAATGATCACCATGTTTTGATAATGAATTTTATTATTTTTCATTGCCTTTTCTATTTGTACTTTTGCCCTTAATCGGAGGTTCCCAAGACACTGTCTGGGGTAATTAATAATAGAGGCTTGCCTCTATTAGGAATGGAAGAACCCTTGAAACAAATATGATATTTGTGCTTCGATATATCGTCTGGTGTCTTCTTCACAGACATGATGCCAAACGCGTATTTTCGATCCCACAATATTATACACACGAAATCATATATAATCGCAGCACTAAGCATGATAAAGGCATGGAATATATATCATACGAAATAAAAACAATACCTGTCGACGCGTGTGTTTAGAAAGATGGTGATGGCTAGTCGTTCCATTTTGCTAAGCTTTGCAAAACCAGGGTAGGTCTTCCTCTGTGGAAGAAAGCCTGACTCAGGCTTCTTCTGATCCTCATAGTAAGGAACCACCGCAAGAGGATCCTTTGCGGGTTTATCTTTCCGCAAACCGATCAGGCCTTGAAGTAGCGCGTCAACAGCCTGTAATGCGTCATCATCGGGTCCGAAGACGTCACTCAGGGTGCAAGGCTTATCAGAAGGCTTGGTTTTCGGTGGTGGTGGAACCCTCTTCTTAGGAGCTCTTTTTGTAGGAAGCTTTTCGGTGGGGCTTTTTTCTGTGGAGTCCGCTTTGGCGGTGACTTCTTCAGAGGGGCTCGTTTTGGTGGAATTTTTGTCGGCGAAGGACTGCTTGGTGTGTTTCTTGCGAAGCAGTGCGGCGTGTAACACGCCTTAGGGGAGTATCTTGGGAAGTTGCCAACGGGGCCGTGACTTTGGAGGGGATTTCATCCATGGCGGCATCAGGGGCAGTGACTTTCGAGGGGATATCATCCATGGCGGCATCAGGGGCCGTGACTTTCGAGGGGATATCATCCATGGCGGCATCAGGGGCAGTGACTTTCGAGGGGATATCATCCATGGCGGCATCAGGGGCCGTGACTTTCGAGGGGATATCATCCATGGCGGCATCAGGGGCCATGACTTTCGAGGGGATATCATCCATGGCAGAACCAGGATCCAGGCTCTCCACAGGAACAACGTCTGAATCATTATCGCCTACAGCCTCTAACTTGGCAGGATGGCGTGGAGATTTTCGTGCTGACCTTTTGAATCTACGGCCAGGAGTAGGGGTTGCCGAATGTGAACGGCTGATGTTTGCTGCCGGCGTAGGGGGGACGGGGCCGACGCAGGAGGGACGGGGCCGGCGCAGGAGGGGACGGGGCCGACGCATGAGGGACGGGACCGCCGTTAGTGAGTCAGACTTCTTCCGGTCTGCATCTTGCCGGTCAAGCTTCTCTATACGAGCTCGCAGATCGTGGAACTCCGTCAAAACTTATTGCAGTAAACGGTGCATGTCATCATCCCCTCAGGGAACCTCCTCCGGCATCTCTTGAGGGTTGGGAGAGGATTGATCCCGACTTCGCTTCTTTGCGGGGTCAACTTTGGCCTTTTTCGCAGCAGGAGGGGCCCTTGTTGTTGGGCGGGACTTCTTCCTAGACTCGCTAAGATCCGGGGAACTAGCGGTGGCTTGTTTGTGAGTTCTCTTAACACTACCAACCAACAAAAGCTCTTCATCGTTGGCTGGCAGAAGCTCGGAAAACTGAAAAGCAAAAACCAAAGTTTGCAACATCAACATATGAACACAATATTATACACAGGAAACATGAAAATGTACACAAGAAAGTAATTCTTTACACAGGAACACAATCTTATACACAGGAAACTAATAATATACACAAGAACAGCATTATATACACATAAAAATCATTTTTATACACAGGAAACTCATCAGGAAAAGCATAGTACACACAGAAAACCATTTTCATCCATATTGTACACATCAATATAAAAATAACTTACTTGTTTTCCTTTGATTGATTTCAAAAGCGGCTTGATAGACGCTGCCTTGATGAAACTGGACTCCCCGTAACACATTATACGGGGTGTCTTTCCTACTCTTTGTTTCTTCACGCTGTCCGTCACCTCGTAGAACCAGACGATGAGAGCAACGGAACAACCTTTCATGTAACCTGCAGTTGTGGACTTCCCTTTACAACAGAGTTGCACACGAGCGGCTGTCGCCGGGATATCGTCCATCAACCACCTGTGCGTAGCATGGGCCCAGGCATAACCGCCGAGTGACGCTAGGTCGTCGGCGTACCTTGCTACAAACGTCGGCGCATGCAGAACACTGTTGGGGAACATGATCGTCATCATAAAGTACACCACCAGGAGCTTGACGAAGATCTGCTCGTCCTCGTGTTTCTTGCTCTGGACAAGTGTGAGTAGGTTGTCTTTAATGGCATCGCGGTGGCGGTTGTGCATCTTGTGTAGATATTTCTTCTCAAAGTCTGATGCATCCTTCTCGTGCTTGAAGGATACAATGTCTCCGTCGCAACGGAGACCTAGGATTAAAGCGACATCTTCGGCTTTGAACACAACAAGGCTTTGCCTTATCTAAAAGCCTTGCTTCTTCTCATCGTACACTTGCAGTACAGCATCGAGAACCCCTCGTTCTTGTAGAACGGGAGCGACGTCCATGAAATGACCAAACGGCGTCCTACGGATGATATCCCAATGCCTCTTATTCATATGCTTTTTCAACTCTAAAATCGTCTCAACAACAGGGCCAAGATAACACCGCGCATTTATAAGTGTGGTCGTCATCTTCTCTTCTGTGTCAACAATTCAAACACACAGTCAAAAGAAAAAATTATACACAACAAACCACAAAACCATACACATGAACTCTTTCTCACCTCTACGTTATCTTGTGCCCGTGAAACTCACCGGAGAAGTCAGTACCTTGATGGAACTCGCTGGAAAACTTGACCAAAGGGTCTCACGAGGAAGAAGAGAGTGGAAAAAAAGAATGGCAACGGCCTTCACCGCAATAAGAAGTAACCCAAGCGTTGTGGCCGCTCGGTAGGGTTTCCTGCGCGCATCCCAACGCCTCAGCTCGCCAACTGCCAACATGCTTTCCCAAGGAAAAAGGAGGGGCATTGTCGTCATTTCGCACGCGTCATCATTGCCAGATTCAATGAGGGCATTAGGGTCATTTCACACGCGAGATAACTGCTGCGTTAACCCCGTCACTGCCTTTTGGACTTAAAAATAATATTTTAAAAAAGGAGGCACCTTGAGGGAAGCTGCAAAATTGAAGGGACTTCTAGGGAAAAATGAAATTTGATGGGGACTTTCTGGTATTTCCCCGTATATATATATATATACTTAATTATGTATTAATTAAGAAATTTTAATGGGATTTTTATTATTAATAAAATCTAATAATCACCAAAGCAAGTAACTTTCCCATGGGTAACTATATCCTCTAAATACATCAAATCAAGCACATGTTTTCCAAATCCAAATTTACATATCCCTCCAACTTAATACAGAGTTCTATAATCCAATGATTCCAAACACATAAAAAAAACACTAGATTTGATTTTTCTAAATTTTCAAATACAAGGACTAACAAAATAGAGTGTAACTAAAAATCAACTGCATTTCCAATTATATCTAACCAAATGCCCGTAAAGGACCATTTGGTTCGCGATAATGTTATCACATTACCGCTTGTTACGCGGTAATCTGAAAATATTACCATATGTTGGATCATTGGTGATGATAATATTGATGACAATCTGCCATTACCAATTTTGGAATATTATTAAAGAACTTGGTAATCCCACTACCACCAAAACAGATAGCTATGTTGGATTACCAAATCGATAGAAATCTGAAACTTTTTTTTGACAAATATGCCCTTTCTTTAAAAAAATAATTTTCAAAAACTACATAATTTACGGGTTGGATAAAAAAATTAATTTTAGATAATATTATTTTGAAAATATTTTCAACTTTGAAAATTTAATTTTTTGTATTATGATTATTTTTTTAATGTAAAAATTTCATTTTACCTTAACTTTTCATTTGCTCAAAATTTTCTATATGAAAGTATTTTGGGAAAATGTACATAAATTAATCTTTGATGGTATAATTCAATTATTTTGATCAAAAATTTTATTTTTACCTTAAATTTAAACTTGTTCAAAATTGTAGATACAAGACTATTTTAGAAAATTTGAACATTATCAAGTTGATTACTATGTAACATGAGTTCCTAGCCAAATATGGTTATCATAAATTACGATAACATTCCTTGACATCTAATATTCCCGATCTCATTACTACGGTAATTTTATTGCATGATAATACGTGGTAATTTTATTACGTGATAATATATTATTAACCAAGTGTCTCTTAAAAGTGTTAGCATTGACATGAATTTGGATTTAATAGTTTAATTGGTTGAGGTTGTGGATTAGAAAAAGTGTAGGATTGATAATACAACTTTAATTAAATAACATACTAAAGTGTTTAGGTCTATATAGTTCTAAACTCATCAAATCATAACACATTGTTTTCAAATTTCTAAGAAACACTTGAATCTCAGGTTTAAAAAAAAATCAAAATTTTATTAAATCTGACCAAAAAAAATTCCTTGGGTTGAAATATCAAAACCACTAATTAATTAGTTGTTATAAAATTTTAAAATGTAGTAACTATTTATATTGTTCAGTGTTCACAACATATCAAATATTCTATTCTAAATGTTCATCAAAATTAAATTTCAAAATCATTTTATTAGTTATTTAATTACATTATTTTTAGATGTTATATTGACACTATGGTTTCCATATACAGAAAAGATTTTTTTAAAAAAGAAATATATAAAAAATACACTAGTTTTTTCATCTTAAGAAAACAACAACTTTTTAAGGAACACCTCTGAGAAAATAATCAAATATGAAATACTAGAAGAAAATCCATTGAACCATATATAGGTTGCTTTAAAGTTTTAACAAATTAAAATTATACAACATAACTTAAACCAATCTAATTTTTAGAAACTAATAAAATACCTAAAAAAATAAATACAAAAGCTTAACCTATGTATTTGGACAACACCAAGAAACTAATAAAATTACTAAAATTATGATAAGTACAAAATTTAACCTACTTACTTTTATTTTTAAATTTTTTTGAAAAATTATATTGTCATAGTTTGCGAAGGAACTAAATACCAATATATTTTTTTTTCTAAGGATATTTATTAGGGGTAACAAAATGCCCAATGATCCTTTGCATAGGGCCAATTGGCACCAGGTCCCTTGAGTTAATTGGCCAACGGCTCTTGGGTCAATTGGCATCGGGTCTCTTGTGTAGGGTGTTCGCCCTTAAGTGTCAAGCGTGGCTCCCCGAGTTCGATCCCCACCATGTGCAAGGTGAGTGCACGGTTCGGTGGTGAGTGCGGCTCCCTCACGTGTATGTCCCTGACTATCCTTAGATGGAGGGCGCTTGTCGTTTATTTGTCAAAAATAAAAAATGCCCAATGGTGTTAGACATAAGCTGTACAGTACCATAATAGATGGTTGAAATACAATACAAGTATTTGTGCTATTCTATGTTTGATATTTACTGGGCATCATAAAATTTTTTGTGTTGTTTGATGTTTGATTTACAAAAGTATAGAATTAAAATTTGTAAATTTACTATAATGCCTTTTTACAATATAAAACGTTTAACACAATATTTTCTTGAAAATCAAAAGATTTGATCCAAACAAAACACAATTTAAAAAAAACCTTCCATCCACAACCAACAAACTCCCATTAAAATCACAATCCAAAAAAACAAATAAATAGACAAATAAGTAAATAATACAAGAATGCTCTAGAATAAAAAACTTAAAAAAATATATCTCATCCTCGTTAAAAAAGAAGCAAAAAAAAACCTAATTACCTGGTGAAACTTAATCCCCTTTCAAATATAATAATATAATTTTTAATTTTATATAATATAATTTTAAATTTTATATAGCCGTAGCATTGTCTTTTTAAGTTGTTCTGATAGGATTTTTGTACAGTACTTTTGGTGGTACAAAAAAATTAGTTAGTTGTGCTGTATTCAAGCAACCTTTGTCTTGTACTCTCAGTTTATTTGTAAATCAAACAAGTAAATATAAATTATTGTGTGCTATCCCTTAAAATATTACGTATCAGACCCATTGTATAAGTTGTGGCGGGGGCTTTCAAATGTTTCAAGTTCAAGTCCCACTAAAAGCAATGATGATAACATGTTTCCAGTTGTGAGTTTGAATTTGCTTCCACAACTTTAAATAACTAATTGAGAATTTATAAGCTGGATGATCAATTCCTTGTATGTGGGCCCATTCTTGATTATTTGCAATTGATGCATTTGAAAAAAAAAAACCTAGAAGAACTCTTGTTAAAATTTAGATCAATTTTAAAACTAATAAAATTATGATAACTACGAAGCATAAGCGCACATAATGACACAACACAAAATCCACTTCAAAACTTGTCATTATTCATTCAAACAAAGCAAAAAATGTGAAATCAGATTCATTCTAATGCTACAAATAGAATTAATGTTTCCCCAAGGAAATTTGTTGTCAAAAATAAACCTCTCACCAAATCAGCACTTTCCACCCAACACCAACACACAGCACACACATCGCTTCTGATATCACAAGGGAAGCCTTTTTTGGCGGCAATCCAGAAAGAGCCGTGAAAGTAACGTCACTTCCATCATTGCCATTTTTTTAACAATATAAAACGCGATATCAAAGAGAACCATGAATGCAACCACGGCGAGGAAGAGCTGTTCACAATGGCGAAGAAGAAAGCATCGATCTCCATGCGACGCAATCTCTGGTTCATCGTCTTCTTCTCTGTCCTTCTCTTCGTCCTCGCTCTCCTCCGGATCAACTCCCATGGCTCTTCTTCCGAGATTCTTCTCAGTAACCCTGAAACCCCTTTTGTTGGAATCCCTAAAATCGCTTTTCTCTTTCTTGCCCGCGCTCATCTGCCTCTTGATTTCCTCTGGCACTGCTTTTTTCAGGTAGTCTGCGATCTCTTTTTTGGATATTTTTTTTTTCGGTTGTTGGGGTTTTGATTGAGTTTTTTGGATTTTTTTTTTGTTTGGTAGAATGGCGAAGTGGGGCGGTTCTCGATTTATGTTCATTCGGAGCCTGGATTCGTGTTTAGCAAGGCGACATCGAGATCCCCTTTCTTTCATGGTCGTCAGATTAATAATAGTATTCAGGTTTTTTTTTTTTTTTTTTTCAATTTGTTTTTGTTTTCGGTTAGGGATTTAATTGGTTCTGGCTTTGATTTCTGAAGAACTTGTGGTGGTTTTGTTGTAGGTGGCTTGGGGAGAGTCTAGTATGATTGAAGCGGAGAGGTTGCTTCTCAGTGCGGCATTGGAGGATCCAGGAAACCAGCGCTTCGTTTTGCTGTCTGATAGGTAAGCTTGTTTGTAGTGAAGGTGTTTTTGTCTCTAGATGTGAGTTTTTTTTTTGTTCTTTATTTTGGTCCACTTTTTTTATTTGCTGTTGTTACTATTGTTATTATTTTTAAAATCTGAAGATCTTATTATATGCCTATTATATTTTGGTCCTGTTTCATTGTTTTGTTATTAAAATTGTTAGACCAAGTTCTGTGATGGGGGCTAATAGTATTTATTATAAGATTAGTATAAACAGATGCTGATACCTGTGAAGGCCAATTGTTTTTTGGTGATTACATCATTGTGAGCAATACCATATGAATGGGACTAAGGAAAGATCAAAACTTGAACCTTGGGGATTTAAAAAAATAAAATGCTTGTGAGGGTTTAAAGGGAGCCTCTGTTTGAAAACCAGCAATTAGTAATGGTCCTCTTGAGCAGTATCAGAGTTAAAATCTGCATAAGTTTTCTTCTCTGGAAAGTTAAAGGATTATTTGGACAGAGTTGAATTTCTTCAGGGTCGCTTAATTCTCTCTCTCTCTCTCTCTCTTTCAATTAGAGGAAAGCAACAAAGTCAAGCAGCCAGATTTTTCTCCCATTCAGGAAAGCGGTAAATCTTTATTTCTTGAATGGGTAACTTTTTAAATGGATTACATGAGAGAATGAATGAAAATAGCAATAATCCCTATAAGTCCTAGCTTCCATGCTTGGTGAAATATCAATCCCATTTGTTGAACATAAAACTTGTGATTGGTAGTGCAATTTTAATTTTCATGTTAACGAGTAATTCTATGTTCAGAGATCTCACATGATATATTCTTATGATGTTTATTAGCTCAAGATAACACAAGAACATAGGTAACCATAAATCTTCATGGTCACCAATTAGAAGATTTTGAATATGCATGGTAAACACCAATTAGAACATTTGAAATGTTAAATAGGCATTGAATAGAAAAGTGGAGGAGGAAAGATACGGACAAGCAGAGTTCTTGCCAGTTTTAAGCAATCCACCAGATGTTGAACTTCCAGCCAAAAGAATCAGTCACAACATGCCTAAATAGGGTCCAGCTTGGTCTTGTCTTATTGTAAGAAACCCTTTTTCATATGGAACGACCTAGGAAAGTTGTCTCGGTGAATGATGGGAATGACTACCTCTGGTTGTGTCTTGGAAAGCAGGATAAATCAGGATCCAATTGATCTTGAGGGGTCCCTGTTATCTATAAACAAAGCTGTTTTGAGACTATTTAGGGGGATTGTAGTTTTCTGTTTGGAGCATACGCTGATTCTTAAATTCAATATACATCGATCATGATGGCTTCATCTTCGATAGACTTTAATATTGGAATTTCGGAGAGCACTTTAATGTACAACACTTTAATCAAAAGAAGCAAATGAATATACTCATAGCACACGTGGACATGTAAAATGGGTCTGGTTGTATATATATATGTCAAGCTCATTTGCCTCTTTTCTTTCTTTCCTTGATTGACCCCTTTCTCTTAAGACTCAGATGTGTTTAGGCATGTGCCAATGTTGTATTTGTCTATTTTTACAAAAGTCTCTTTTCTAGTAATCCTTCTTTTCGTAGCCACTCCACCTCTCCTGCCTTTCGTACACTTAATGTCTCTTTTTTCCTTTTCTTGAGCCATTGCTCCAATTGCATTTCTTTCTAGGCTTTTCTTTTGTCTGTTGTAAACCTTGTCAATCGGACCTCCTTTTCCTACCGCATATACTACTCTATGTTTCTTTTCCTTCTTAGTATTTGCTAATTTTGATATTATTTTGGAGAAACAAAGGTAAGCAATCAGCCTTCTCCTGTTTCTTTAATACCAATTTGGGCTCAATTAGGCCCAGAATTAGTGGAGGCCCACATGCAGTTGCTACAACATCTGTTGATCAGGTGGTGAAAGCAAGAGGCCCGACAATCGTTGTTGAAATTTTTATCATAGTGACCAGCATGATTAGTGAGTTATCCTTTGACAGGTGATTGCCAATATATCCGACTCTTTTTTTGCATGCATTAATGCTGTGAGATAGAGTTCCTTAGCTCCCAAGCAGTGGGGGTTGAATTTTGTCACTCAGGTCTTGCCTAAAGCTGTTACTTCTAAGTTTAATAAGGACATTGAGGTATCCTAACTGGACATTTATGATTGACAGCTGGCACACAGTTGGAGGTTTGGCACCATTCAATACACCACAGGTCAATTTCCCAAAACATCAACAAATGGTCTAGCCTGGGAGCTGATACTTGACGTGCAATCTAATTGATCAAATCATCTCAAATCTAAGGGAAAAGAAGGCCTGGATTGAACTTAAAAGCCAACCTATACCTAGGTATGGTTAACTTAATTGGTTATTCAATGTGTTAGGAAGTTGCTTTTAACTGTGCCTAATGCCTGTTGATTTGTGTGTCTAGGCGCAATCCTGTGAAACTAGTTTTAACACTCTTAAAATAGGGTACCAGTCTTATGGAATCAATTGACATTGGTGTGGTTGTTTAAGTAAACAATTCCTTTTCTGTTGGGAAAGTCACATGCCTGTTGTTGCTAACATCCAGCAACTTGTAGTCGACCAATTAGCCACTGGCACACGAGCCTAGCAGCATGTAGGCTTAGGTTTGAGGTTGTGGTGGTTAAAACACTTTGTTTGATGGTCTTCAATAGAAAAGTAAAATGGAAGCTCATGAGAATTAGTTATTGACTTATTGGTTCTGTGATTCCTATTGTGAGGGCAGAGAGATGATGTTGGAGTGATGAAGATTCGAGTTAAATTAGTTTGATGGCACAGAATTGAATTAAGATTGTTCAGTATGTTAAGCATTGGTTGTTGGATTCTGATAAGCCCTTTAAGTAAATGCACAAAGGAACTTAGAAAGAAGCATCACCCAGAAGTCCCTGTTTGACAAGTTGGAGGCTAAAGTGGAAGAACGGATTATCTTGCCTTCTTTAATCAGAAGTTAGTTTCTAGAATTGTACGAATAGATGTAAAGGACTAGATTTTGTTTGTTTGTTTCCTTTATTCCTTAGTTCCTTTATTGCAGACTGTTGTTGCAAGTGGTTTCTGGGTGCTTGTATTTAAGGACAGTAATCAATACCTAGGAGCCATCAAGTTTCAGAATCCAATTCTCTTTTTCTGGAGGCTAGTCTATTCCATAAGACTATCTCGTTTGTTGAGTGTTGCCTGAGCTCTCAAGAAAGGCTCTTTCCCATAACAATATATTTATTCTTTTCATTTCTTTCTAAAAACTTCCCGGCTTCAATCAGAGTTTCGTTAATTTGAAATTGTTTTGAAAATATGAATTTATTTGTTTACCTTAGAGTTGATTAGTGCTTCAAAATTTTAAAATATATGCACATTAATTAAACTGAAGTGGTAAATATTTTATGCGTGCAATGGATAGAGAGTACCAAGTGTTTTCCTTTATTACCTTCAAGACATTCTAAACTTTAGAAGATGATTAGTAGCCAGAAACAAGGCTTGTAAGGAATCTTATATAATCTAAGGTGGTTGGGGAGAGTTAAGTTATGTAAATCACATAGGAAGTTTTGAAGAAGGCTCGAAACCAGTCCATTTTCATTACATAATGAAGAAAATAGTATGCAGATTAAATTTGTGTTCTTTTGGGCTCATTCTCTTAAATATTACTATCTTCATACTTCCTAAATTATTATCAGTTCATAAATTTCAGGAGATGGTGTGAATGTTGCCTCAAATGATTCGAAAATTCTGTTTTTGGATGTTTAAAATTTTGAGAGTATGTACAATATCAAGCTAAGAAAACTTGTTAGTTTCTCTCAAAAAATTTTTTTCTTCATCATCTTATATTGTGCTTCTTACAGAAGGTGATTGTCTAACACTTCGTCTTTTATATTGTTTCTTACAGAAGGTGATTGTTTAACACCTTTTCTTCTGTCTCCTGGTTCTTATTTTTTCCTGGTCGATGATTTTGTCCTCCATTTAGACCATGTATAATCTCATTTATCCTTTTTGTTTTCTGTTGCAGCTGTGTTCCACTATACAACTTCAGCTATACATATGAATATTTGTTGTCATCTTCAAAGAGTTTTGTGGACAGGTGAATGTTAGATTCAGTGAACTTTTTCGATGTGCCTTTATCAAGAGCTTGCAAACAATACAGTAGTGATGATAATAGTTAAACATATCTGAGAACTTCTGTAATTATCATTAAATGGAGTAATTGGGTCTGACTTTTCTGGTCTCTTTAAAAATGCTTGCTTTGTTCTGTAGCTTTCTTGATACGAAGGAAAGCCGTTATACTCCTAAGATGTATCCTACTATACCACAGGAGAAGTGGAGGAAAGGATCCCAGGTTTTGGAGATTGTCATCATTAAATTTTGAATAAACCTCTTGCTCTGGAATGTAATTTATTTATCTTATTCTGGTATTTATATTTCAGTGGATAACACTTGTTAGAAAACATGCAAGCGTTCTTGTAGCTGATGATGCTATCTTTCCCCTCTTCAGAAAATATTGCAAGGTGAAGCCTTTTTTATTTTGTTATTAAAATTATATTTTGTGCTCAGCACGATCTTGAAATCCTTGTTTTCATATATTAAATGCTTCCAAATATCTTGTTCACAAGATTTGCAGAGGTTGATAATAATTTATGTAATATTTTGAAGATATCCGTGAATGAAAGGACTTATTCCCCTAGAGTGCTATTTTTTAGCTCTGATGTGAACAGAGGCGTCCTTCATCTATGACCCATGATTCAAGTCATTAATTACATGGCTATCAAATCTACTCTATATAGTCTGTGTAATACAAGTAATTGCCTTGTTTTATTGCAAATATAAATCATATATATAATGCAACTGCTATGAAGTTGTTAAGAGAACCTAATTTAACATGATATACAGATCCTGCGGAGGAACATAAATAGTTTTAAATGAAACATCTTGCCACCAATTCAATAGTTTGTTCAAGTAAAGCTAAGAAGAAAGCCTTGATGTATAAGCTATCTTCTGTTAAATAACTATAAGTGCATCAGATTCAGAATATGGTCTTATATTATTATTTGACATGGTTTAGGTTTATAAGTTGCCTAAGAGTTAAAATTATTTGTTTACTTGAATTCAAGGGTTAGTTTGGTACTTCTATATTTTAGCCTGCAAAAATGTCCCAAATCTAGTGAATTTGTTTTGAGTTCTACTTTAAGTTGAGTTTATTAGGAAGTATAGAAGTTGAGGTAAATTGTACCTTTTAGATAAGTCCTATCTTGTTTGTATTCGTATTTGAATGAAGTCTCTGATCTCAATAAGGAATATGGATCTTTTCCAAGGAGTTAATAAATGACTACAGTTTTTTTAGATGCTATGTTTTGAGCATGTCCTTGCCTTCTTTTGAGTTTGTTTTGTTAGAACCTGTAGGTTCTAGGGCAATTGCCTGGGTTATTCTGTATCATATTTTGAATATTCTTTGCTACCAGGATCCTATCAATTTTATTTAAGGCTGGTCCCACTCAGGGAATGCCCTCATGCTTTATTGGGTATTATTGTTGATGTGTGGGGGCCAGGAGTGGATAAAGAACTAAGTGAGCCTTCTAAATGTTGATTACCATGTGTAAAGGTGCCATTCATGGTTTATTAACCTGGCTTGAATATCCTATTGATTATGTGGTTAGATGAACAATAAACCAAGAATAAGACATTGTTTAATGTTAATACAGTGGATAAGAAGGTTGTTGGTGCTTAGATTTTGAGAGGGCTTGGATAAGACCTTATAAACGCTTCTGGCAGCACTTCTTACTGGGAAAAGTTCTTTAGAATCTGATGATTGCATATTGGTGGTTTGGGTAGGAATTATTTGTAAAGATTTACCTATTTACTATAAATTTCTTGTGGTTTGAAGAGCAGAAAAAAGAATATAACTTGAGAAGAAGGAAAATTGTTGAAGATGACAACATTGACAAAGCGACATACTCATAGAAAATAATAAAGCTTACTAGTTTTTCTTTTGTTCTTCTCCTTCTTCTAATAAATACTATAAGATGCATCTGGGTTGTTGTAAGACCACAAGGACTAGTTTGGTGCCAACCTACAGCATGCACCAGCATGCAACAAACCTGCTGAAGGACGATCATTTTCACTGAAGTACTGCCATATGCTTTTGCAATTTCAGAAGAATTTTAACTGTTTTCTACTAGTTTCAAAACTTGCTCTAAAACTAGTTGGCATTATTAAGTTATCAACCTTCTTATAGCGTAAGAGATGATTTATTTTGAAACATTAATGATAATAATGTATCGACAAGTAACATTTTCTTGTATGATAAATTCAAGTTATATTCAAGCGAATTGAAGGAAAGTTGAAGAAATATAGATGTTAATTACTCTGATGGTTTACATAGATTATGAAGTATTATGCATATTTCTGGATGTTTCTAAACATTTACATTATATTAAAATTTTCTTTTACATTTGTCATATTGCAGCGACGACCAGCATTAGATATCAAGAAAATGAAAAATATGGTAAGTGATATTTTGTTTTTTTTGATTTTTGGCTCCTTCAGAAGAGTCCCTTGAGAAAGTCATTAGTATCTTAATGATTATTTGCTGGAATTCTGAAAGACTAACTGTTTTAGTTTTTATTAATATTTTAATCTGGGTTTAAGCTCTTCATTGTGCTAAATGTTACTTATTTTTCTGTTGAATTAATGTTGTGTATGATCCATGATAGCAATCTGTATCTTTGAAGCGTCAGATAATGCTTATGTTTGCTGCTGGTGCTCTTTTTACTGTTATTTTCAGTTCTTATATATATATAAGAACTGAATATATATATTTATATATATCTATAATTTCTGTAAAGCTTGATTTATCTAGAAAGTTGATTTATTGTAGACTTAATAATATCTATGCAAGCAGCATCCTCCTTTAAACATAATGTTGCTGGCTAGGTACTTGTTGCTTGTTGGTACACACTGGGTGTTGTATGGTAATGTCATGGCAAATAATTATATAACATGCCCTTGACCAAATCTTTCTATTTGAAAACATTGATTTTTGTATTTTAAGTTATCAATAGAAAGCTTCCTTGTTACTTTCTCAAGTAGAAGGAAGTTGTCCTCTCTCTCTCGATTTTGGGTTGTTATCTCTTGAAATATTGTTATCAAAGGGGCTTCAGTTTTTCTTTTATTTTTGTTATTTATTATGTTTTGTAGCAAGGATGTTAGACCCTAGCTCAAGGATGAGTTGACATGTAAATACTAAATAGCATTGAGCTAGTTATTCTTCATACTTTGATTTTTTTAACTCTGCCTTCAGTCTTAAGAGCTTTCTTTTATTTGTTTGCAGAAACCAGTTGTCCAGAAAGAACACAATTGCATTCCTGACGAGCATTACGTTCAGACATTGCTCTCAGTAAGCATCTAGCTCAAATCTGTGGTTTTTGCGAAGACTATCTGTCTTTTCACTGTTATCTGTTGCTTTAGAAGTGGAGCATATGACATTTCTTTTCATTTGTATAGTTTCCTTCTATTTTGCACCTTATGATTATATGTTTGCTTACTAGATTCCATTATATGCTAAACATACCACAAATTTTAGTCGATACAGAGTTGATGATTTAATTGTGGCAATCTTTCAATTATCTGATTGAGTTTCATGGATGTTAGATAAGCGACCTTGATGATGAGTTGGAGAGGAGAACATTGACATTTACAGCTTGGAATGTTTCTTCAGCTAAAATGGATAGACAAAACTGGCATCCTGTTACTTTTGAGTATGCCAATGCCAGTCCTCAGCATATCAAGGCAATAAAGGTAATTTTTTTGTTCAAACGGCCTCATGACTTCTAGTTATACAGTATGCATTAAGCTGATCATTTACGTTTTTAGAAATTAATAACTGCAGCTTATTGGTGCTAAGGATAAAAATGTAATTTTCATTTTTTTTTCTATTAATACCACATTTTTTGCCAAGATGAGCGGCCTAACCGCTAAGACAGGGACGTGCACAAGCCTCGACGGAGCAAGTGGGAGCGGGGCCCGCGCACACATGGGCGCAGGGACCACCCGCACACAACCACTACCCACACTCCCAGAAATATGCCCTCACCCAAGATTCGAACTCTCACCACTTGTGAAGGGTTCTATTGGGGACCCGACTACCAATAGACCACATGGTCGTTGGTTATTAATACCACATTAACTTGAATCCAGTTTATCCTATTATGTTAGTAGGTTGGCCATTCTAAATTACTTTTTTCTTGCCTTTCTTCCAGATAAATTGCTATCTTTATTTCAGAATAAAGCTATCAATAAGTCTAATATATTCATTGCTTGCATTTCAAGATCATTTTTGTGAGGGTCATCCCTTCTTGCAGCTTCCATGCATCACAGAATGTAAAGCTATTTTAAGAAAAGGATATTTATGCCACTGGAGCCGAAAGATCCAGTTGCTAAGAGGTTTCTTGGTCGTTGGGGACATTGATCAGAGGACAAGTTTTAATATTTCTTAACCCAAATTAGGGCAAATAAGAGAATGAAAACCAGCATTACCATAGATCTTGTAGATACTGCATACCATGTGCTTCTGATAGTACTGAATTTGTATATCCTGTATCATAGCTAAGCATGGTAATCCTCTTCTTATTAGAAATTTCACAGTTTCAGGTGGTTCAGAATCTTCTGTCCATCTTAGAACAAAAAAAATAGGTATAACTGCTTTAGGAAAATGGTGAACATCCTTCCCTCTATAATTGGGCACCTTAATTCATGACTAAAGATTGGGAGGACATTCGCTGAACATGTGGTTTTATTTTTGCTTGATGCTATTTCCATACAGAGATCCTTATAGGTAAAATATCGCAATTAAGAATGTGCTCATTAGAACAAGACGTTAGCTACCTTACTGGGCACATCATATGCTACGGAAAGCTATGCTTTCATAATGGTATAAAATCAGCCTAACCTTATTGCCAAACCTCGGGCTTATTTTTTTGTGTCCATGTTAGGCTTCATATTATCAAAAAGCTGGTCACTGAAAGAAGATATTCCTACTAGGATCTTCATAGTATCCTTTATTGTGGGAATTGCATATCCATGTGATCATGGTGTCTCCCTAATTATTTAAAGAAGGGTAACTCTCTTTAATGCAGTATAAAGGTCATATAGTAAGCAATACAAGCCTATGCGTAGGCCTTCACCTCTCGCAACCTATTCTCTTATTCTCTTGTTTCTCCACTTTCTGCAGAATGATAATGCTTCCTTGCTAATGGCTCCTTTTGCTGTGAACATTGGAATGACCTCAAATAGTCCCTTTCTATTGCCTGTTGCACTTTTTCATCGTCTTAGATATTTTCTTAACCATTTGACAGTTGCATTCTCCCCACTGATTTCCAGGTAAAAAAAGGAAAATGCTTTGACACGACTAGAGGGTTATTTTCCTTCTTTCTTATAAAATATTGTCTGTCACACTAATATAGTTTGGCTTTGGGAGAATTGAATGCATCATAACTGCAAGGTATATCCCCCAACATATAGAGTTCTAAAAAAAAAAAAAATTCAAGTAACAGAAGTTGACCAGTTTCATGAGAAATCAAACAAAATACACTGGCTTCATTCTCCACTTGGACATTCCTTTTGATGGATGTGTTGATCACATGTAAGCAGCCTCCAATTGTTGCTTTCCAAAATCAAATTCCCTGCTTTAGTATAGATGATGCTGCCCTGATAAATCTGAATCTTGGCGATGAATCTCGAGTATCAGCATATTAATGTTTCTGTAGGAACAGTGTTAGGGGTAAAAGTCTCAATTCAAGCGCCAAGGTCATGTGGTATATTTGCTGCAAGGTCCTAGTGTTCCACATCTACATAGACAAGGAACAGTGAGTCTTGGCGTGGTTGTGGATATTCAGATTGTATCCAGCATGAAAATAAGAATTGCGACACTTTTCTGAAACCTTTCTGTTCATTGGATACTTCCAAGGACACAGCTTTTCCTTTCAGCTTTTATTAAGATAAGCCTTTCTACAGTTAAACTCCAGGCATATATGTGCTTTCAGATCCCAACAAAATAACATATATGCAGTAACTTTTTCTATGTAAGCTCTTTTAAGACCTGTGGTAAGATCACAGGGATCATAGGATCACTTGGACTGTTCTAATCGTATTAGCATAATCTAGAAGAGGTTAATTCTATGATTTTAGATTCAAAAAGAGGATCAAGGCTTGCATAAGCGTTGTTAAAATTAACAAAATTCAAAAATTGCAAAGGTTCTACACTTTTTTTTAACATTTATAAGTAACAGAAAATTGTTTCTGAATTATTATTCTTTACTGAATGGCATTGTCTGTTAAAGTACTATGTTATTTCTTTGTTCATGTTGAGTGCCAGCATCTTCTTACTGAAAAAAAGTTGTACAATGTTTTGTAGGGCACGAACAATGTCTATTATGAGACGGAATATAGAAATGAATGGTGCAAAAGCAATGAAACATTAGTGCCTTGTTTCCTGTTTGCAAGAAAATTCTCTCAGGGTGCTGCAATGCGCCTTTTGAGTGAAGGATTGGTTGGCCCCTTCGATGCAGCTACAATGTTAACAGCATTGTTATAATTTATTTAAGGTCCAAGTTGCTAATCCAGAATCAATCATTGAGAACTTAATCCAGCAAGGCCCTTCTCACCAGCATATACTGCATTTCTATGGATCAGCAGGTAGTCCTGATTCCTGAAGTTTACTTCTGGAGGACTTTTTTATATATATATATATATATCTGACGGAGATGAGGATGCTAATTTCACATGTTGCCATTGGCCAATGAAGGTTGGTTAACACAAACAGCGACATCGTTTACACACAGAAACTAAGAGAGAAATACATATTAGCTGTAAGAACTTTTTCCTTTCTCTGTTATGAAAACAAACATATACAGAAAATCAATAAATCCAATTTTGAGAAAGTGTTGATTGATGTATGAATGGTTAGTACTCTCCCCATTTAGAGTTTGAGCCCATACCTCTATCATCATGTATATTGATCCCCTGCAATGCTGTTGATGATGTCTTGTCTGAGATTGGGTGGGATGCTCAAAAGTGAAATGTTGAGAAGGCTAATTGAATGTTTTTGGGAGCATTGTATATTTATCCCTGACAAGCCTCATTATTATTATTGGTAGCATGTAAAGTTATCTGATATCAATAGAGTTGCTTAGATGTCATTGAAATCACGATTTAGCATTGTGTATTTGTCACTCTTTACTCTGTGCATATGCAAATTTTAATTTCTATAGGGGTACGCATGCAAATGCCCCAATGTCTATTTCCAGTTTTGGTTCCTTAATTTGATTCTTTTTTTACGGCCATTATGTAATTTCATAATGTTTGATTTTCATTTTCATTCTTGTTTTTTTGAATTGTTCAACATAGCTATCATTTGACATATAATTTTAATCAAATTTTTATTTCCTAGCTCGTAAGTTGTTTTAAAATGGAAAAATATTTCCGATGAGAAAAGGTGGATAAAACAGTAGTGTTGGATTGTAGACAAAATATATAAACTATATTGAATATTTTAAAAATTTAGAGATTGCTTGTTTGGATTAGTTTTTGGAAAACTCAAAAGTGCTTTTTTATAAGTTAAGCATTTCTGGGTTTACAAAAAAGTTGTTTGTATTGGTTTTTCTGCAAAAGCAGAAGTGATAAAAAAAAGCTGAAAAACAGTTTTTTTTCAAAAACTAGTCATGATCAGCTTTTGAAAAAAAACTGTTTTTTAGCTTATTTTATTGCTTCTACAGAAAAGCTAATACAAACACATATTACAAAAAAGTGCTTAATTTACTCTGGAGAAGCACTTTTTTCAGAAGCACTTTTACTAAACTGAAGAAAATCACTTTTTTTATAAGCCAATCCAAACAAGGCCTAAATGGACATTAAAACAAAATATAGGATTCAAAATAATTTCATCAAAATTTACATTTATTTTTGTTTTGCTGGTTTACCTTAAATTAATTTGTGTTTGTTATTAAATTACATAGAAAAATACTCAGCTAAAAATTATTTTTGTTTATTGATTAAAGTTGTTTAAAATAGTATTATCGAATTATGACATACTTTTTTTTTTTTATAATAAGAGGTTTATATTTTTGTTGGTTCATCTTTTTAATGATGTAATCTACGAGAACTATATTGTTGGTTACTGATTTCTTAAATAAATGAATTGATGTATAAATGGGAAGATTAAAGAAGACAAGATGTAATGAAACCTAAAACTAATAAGAACTAAGGCAATCGATAATTGAGGGATCAAATTCAGACTTTAAGCCTTCTTGGACCAGATTCACCACAGTGATGAATAAAAGATTAGTGTTAACTCTTTCTCAGTTGAGTCTAATTGCTTTGAAGGTGAATTATCCTAAAGTACCCTTTATTTTAGAATATAATGAGGTATCTAGCTTAAACTAACTCCTACTTTTATAATAATTAAATCTAGTTAGATCGTTTGAGTTCTACGATATCTATTGATCTTCAAGAGATCTAAAGTGAGGCCTTAGGTTCAATTCCAAGGTTTTCAATACCTTAGTTCATCTTCCGGTCCTTCCTTTAGTGTCTAAAATCATGCAAATGAGGAATCTAACACATTTACAAGCATTAAGAACAATAAAATTAAATCAAACATGATTAAACATTAATACTAGAAAGAAAATCAATACATGATTAGTTGTTGCACCGATAAACTATTTCTAATCCTAGAGTAAAAGTGTTCTCACACACATAAGCGATATACATGCCACAAAGTTCAATCTAAACCTAAACAAGGGAAAATAAAAGAAAGGGAGGAAAACTTTTTGTTCATAATTAGAATAAAGCATTATCTAATTGTTGATCAATGAATTGAACTTGATCTTCAATCTCTTCTTTTCCTTTTGCTGATTTTTAAAACTTCTTCCATTGTGGAGAAGATCCTTCCATGCTACCATAACCTCTAAAAAAAACATTTCCTTTGAAAATTGTATATTGGCTTTTTAAAATAAGGGTTAGGGTTTTTGAAGCCGGACGAGATCCACGGCCATAGCACATTATAAGGCTTAGTTGTGTTTCTTTCTGTTTGAATTTCTAAAAATTTTGGTAATCTAATCTGATAAGGAACACAACCATGTTGGCTGACACAAGTAACCCGTGTTTCTTGCTAAATAGTGTTATATACTTCATTCTTAGTCCAAGATGAGCCCCTTAGATCTTCCCCCAAGAATCTTCAAATAAACATGTAATTAACATTGATTTCCACTCACCTACACAAAAAAAACATCAAGGAGCAATAACCTAAACTAAAGGAGTGGAATTCATATGAAGAATGTATAAAAACTACATAATCGACTCACATATATGACCTAATTTCAACCAAAATACAATGCGATTTCATACTTATCACATTGTTGTGCTTATCATTGGATTTGGGATGTTGCATGCATTTTTTATTTTGTTTAATGCCATGGTCATATAAAATAAGAAATAGAGCCAATTATTGTTCATGCTTTACAAAATTATTACTAATTAATTGTTACTCATCTAGGTTTTGATTATCTTTGCTCTTTAAGAATGGTTGCTACTACTACGAATTCATCTATCAATCTAGTTGAGAATGAAGGTGTGATTTGTGATACACTGGTTACTAATTTTATTGAACAAGAAAAATACAATGCAGTTGAAGAAAATCAATATAGTTTAAAGAAAAGAAAGAAGACATTGAAAATATGGAACAACTTTGAAGAATTTACTCTTCCAGATCAAATCAAGAAAGTAGAATGTGTTCATTACAAGGACAAACTAAAATTTCTGAGGCACATAAATACTTGTGTGAGAAGACACTTGTTAAAAGACAACAATAGATTAGCATCATAATAACTTTGGATGAGATGCAAATTGGTTGTGCTATATCGAATTTTAAATACAATTAGACAAAAATATTTTCTATCTCTTAATATTGGCTATTCAACTTATAATAATTTTTTCTACCCCTTTTTCCTCTGCCATATTCTTCCTTTTTTACCCTTCCTCCTCACCAAATTATAATAGATTTGCCTATTTCTTCCCTTTATATGCTATATATCACCTCACTCACCTAATCCACAATAGCAGGTATCCTGTAATGATGCCCTTGATCAAACTTTAATGTTAGAAGTCTAACATATACCATCTGGGAGGAACAAGATTATTTGGACTAAATATAAATGGGTGTGGTAAGGAAGCACATGTGCCCTTTTCTAGTCATTAATAAGGTAGGTAATGCCCATCTTTTGCATTAACTAGCATGGGTAAAGATGCAAATTATACTCCGTGTTAGACTAATGAAGTTATTTTACTTTGACCATGAAGATCCAACTTAAATTATACTTACATGACTACCATAAATACCCAAGCTAGTGATGAGAAGCATTGACAACATATTAATGTATTCTGTGAATATTCTATTGAGAATCTGATCACATAGGTAACTTGGTCTAATAAAAGAGAAAAGAATCTCAAAGTCATAAACCACATAAATTAGGTCCTACAAAGACTCAAATTGATTAATTCTACTCAAACTTGGAGTGCATTACTATACTCAAACTATACTGTATTTTCTTTCAAGTTGATTATTAAATAATTAGATAACTATAAGCTTGTGTTTACCATAAACTTCAATAGGGACATCAATGATGGCATTAATCTCTTCAAGAAGGAGAGATTGTGAAGGTTAAAATGCGCGATATTATTTATAAGTTCTTAATTCTTAATCCTTAAGTTTTCTTAATTTATAACTATATCTTACTAACCTCTGTTTCGGGAAATAAGGGACCCTATATAATGGGGAAAACAAGGGCCTCATTATCCTATTGTATCCCTGTGTTGGCAGGGAATGCTTTTTATGATATATATTAATAGGTTAGCTAAGTATAATTGAGTGTGTCTACACTATAACTAGTGCATCTTTGATAGTGATTTTTGCATTACACATCCTTTCCCAATTGTAGCTAGTATATGAGCTTTGACCTTTTTGAATATATATATATATATATATATATATATGATCTTGATTAAGCTTTGCCCCAAAAATTACATCCATTGCCTTGGTTATCTATCATTTAGACACATGGTCAATTTTGATATGAATTGGTTGACTTTCGTGTGTAAGGATTTAGAGGAGTGTTGCACATCTAGCCTGTGAGGAAGTTATATGCGTGACAATATGAGACACATAATATTTATAGCTTAATGCACTAGTTTATCCAAGATTTTTCCATGTCTTGAATGTTTGATTTGTACAAATATGGACTATAGTGAAGTCTTTTTGCACATGCCTAGCTTTTCCTCAATTTATACTGTGGACAAATTAAAGCAACAAGTCTTATCTACACCCATATGGTACACTACAACTAAGCCATTAGCGAACATTGTATAGAAATTAAACAATATTCAAATAATTCACCTTAAGTGCGCTATCATATAATATACATTAAATGATTTAATGTGATGTGTTTAATAGACAATTTTTTTGTTGGGAAAGTTTAATTTATTCATATAGAGACCAATGCTTAGACCTTTGATGCTTGCCTATCTTTTTTTTCACATATGTTAGTGCAAAATGCACTTTAATTGGCATGATTTGATACCAAGTTAAGGTGATGAGGCATCCATGGTAACGCGGCATAGATGATGACGTGGATAGTATGGTGACATGACAAAAGTTTTGGCTTGGAGGAAAATATCTTGGAAGATTTTGGTGGAGCTATTTTTGGTATGTGTTACAACTTGAAGGTAAGATTTTATTATGACCATATTTAGAAGATTTGATTGAAGACTAAATATGGATGGAGGCTAATTGAAGAAATCCCTATCAATGATTGAAGAATTACTTATTTAAAGACATACCTATTGTTGGTATGATTTTAAGATCCATTGAAGGTATGATTTGAAGAACCTTCATAGGATGATTGAAGACTATTAAAGATATGATTGAAGACATGCTAAATTGGAGAGATACATATTGTTAGTAGAATTGGCATGATTGATTGAAGGTCAAGTTTGGAAAGTTTTGTAAAAACGCACAAAGTTGTGCGTCCCTTGCTAGGGGATTGCATGGTGAGGAGCTGAGGAGATAGGCTAGTTGCTGGTAGTCGGGATCGAAAGATCTGACTACATCAACTCGGACTAAGTATGAGCGGGAGGTTGATTGGTCTTGAGGTCGTTTTGCAATAGAACCAAAACTCAATTAAGTCAGCAGTCAAGGTCATGTTGCAAGTTCGATTACGACAAGAATTGCAACAGCTAATTTTGAAATGTTCCAAAGTTAGTACCGTGGAGATTCTAAAAGAGATATGGGGTATATTTGGGACGTTGAGGCGTTTGTATAAGCAACCTTGCTCTAAGATTATGGTGATTACCCAAGCGATAGCTTGAATGGGGATTAGAAAATATAGTGAGGTTTCTTATCTACCTTTGAGAGGTTGAGCGAAAGGTTTTGTACTTATGTATTTTCACCTCTATTAGTGGATTGTTTATCTTTGAGCTTGGCCCCCCAGATGTAGGCGATTTGAAGCAGAACTGGGTTACCATTTTCGTGTGTCTCCTTTTTATTTTGGTTTGTATAAGTGTTTGAATGTTCTCTAATCCCAGAAACCACACTGGCGGAACTAACAACATAGCATATGAAAAGTGACAAATCTGCATGACAACTTAGTTGAAAAGTCTTTTTGAGACAAATCCTAATCTACACCTAGTTGTGTGTTTATAGAAGTCCATTGAGCAACCATTATATGGTAATATAAATACTTTTGAATAGTTTATTATAAAGAGCACTATTATGTAAAACACATTCAATAGATATAGTTAAAGACACTAGGTCTATTTTGTGAACAAATCTTATAGATAACCAGTACTATATTTGCATAAATCCAATGAAAACAGCACAAAGTGATAAAAATACGGGTGAATAATGCATCTTAAATTGCACTATCATGTAAGACCAACAATTAATCTTAGTGCATGGTATAGATAAAAAAAAAAAGTACAAATCAAAATAATAATTTAGTTGGAAAATTTGTTTTGTAAGCAAATCTTATTTTTATCCATTGGTAGTGTATAGTATTTGCATCAAGCCTCTAAAAAAAAGTGTTAAGGTATATAGAATGGATGCCATAGATTTATAAATGATTGTTTATATCTTTGCATCTTTGTGCAATTAATTCATATATTTTTATTATCTTAATCAATTGATATTTTATATAATCATTTGTTGTAGAAAAAATATAAATAAATACTGTTCATAAGGATAGTCTTTACTAATGTACCAACAATAGCTATTGTCTTTGACAAAGGTGATGCTATTGTATCTAAAGCTAAATATATTGTAGTTTTTGTGGAAAATATGAATCGCGGAAGAACATTGGTGGCATTGCTAAATCAACTATCATCACCACCAATCCTCTTAAAACTTCTACTAACATAGTCTCATGATTAGTGCGTGATGATATATGCTTTTCACATTAATATTTGATGCTTTTGATGAGTTTTTATACTTAATTCTGCTATTTTTCATTTTCTGGGTCTCATTATTAGTTTGAAGTTAAAGAAAGGAAATTAGACAAGTTTCAAGGCAATTTGACTAATAAATGAAAGATTTAGTGAAAACATGCTCAGGAAATATAACCATGTTTTTAAACATGGATAAATACAGAGCGAGGTTAGATTCAGAGTGGAAAATTGCCCATAAACAAGGGAATGCTTTTCAAAACAATAGTGTGTTTTGTCTTGTAAGGTTGTAGTTTTGAGTTATGTTTTCTCCGATTTTGTGCTTTTAGAGAGTTCATTCTAGAAACAAGGTCAATTAATACCCTCATGTTTTATGGCTAAGCATCCTTTGGTGCTTGAATTTGATGAGCTTTGGTTGAGATTTAATTTTTTGGCTTCATTTTCATAGATCATATCCATTTTGGTATTGAGATTTAATTGTCAAAATGTTGATTCCATGAATTTAGTTAGTGAAAGATCGAATTCATGCGCATAGATTAATTTAGTTATCAAGAGCTCGAGTTAATGACTGATCATGTATTTAGTTAGCGGGTGTCCAAATATATGTGAGGCCTACTATAATTGAAAGAGATTGAACCTATTCCTCAAAGTTGAGGTTATAAGATCTCTCAAGATTATGGTGACTTACTAGAGTGGTTAACAAAACATAATGCATTCATAGGGTGAATGTGCAAAATATCTCTCTTATTATGGTTTGTTGTTAGTCGCTTAGAGATAAGGGCTATTATAAGTAAGGAATCTCCATGGTCCAATGATCAAGGGAAATTATACTCAAGAACCTTTATTAGAAGTCTTTTATATTTAATGAATAAAGGAATTCTTTATCCAAGCACGATTCTTATAAAATTGATCTTTTATTGATACTTGATTGTGATCTTAGAATTCATTGTTTCGTTCTTTTTTTTTTTTAATTCTAAAATTCATTATTGGTTTGGCTAGATAATAGAAAACAAGTTAATAGGTAGTATTTAATTTCCTAGTGAGATTGATTTTGCTTTGATACCACACTTTATTACTTAAAGACACGCGCACTTGCATTTTCAAAGCTTCTTACAAATAGCTCATCATCACATTATCTCCAGTTTCTTCCAACATAATTGGATCAAATAAAATAAAAGATAAAGATGCATTAAAATGTTATTTATGTGGGTCATGATCATTCACAAAATAGCAAAATATGATAACTATTATGCAAATTCTCATAACGTTATTATAACTATGATAAAAATAGAATTATGAATTATAGGTTATGTGCTAGTACAAAATTTATCTTTTTAAAAGAAGTCATAAAAAGTTACATGCAACTTAATAGGTAGACCATTGTATTGTCTAGAAGTGTGACATACATCTAATGACTACCCTTAACTTACAACATAGTTAAAAATAATAAAAGTAAGCAAACCTTATTTTAATGGGACAATTGCTTAACAATGTTTGCATAGTTTCAAAATGACCAAATTATGGCCTATAGTTTTCACTATGGTGAATAAGTCCCTATTTTTTTATATTCCAGTTTTACCCTTTTCCATCTACTACTCCCTCTTCTTTCTTTTCACCACTATAGCCAGCCATCCCCGCCACCTTGGCCTAGCCGATCTTAACTCCAGTGAAACCTTCTCATTCTTGCCCTTTCCTACTACCTAGGCATTGTCTGTAGCTCTATCCCCCATTTCTCTCTCCTTTAAAGCTATTCATTGCGCCTCCTAAAAGGTTCGCTAATACATGACTCCATCAACAACACCCAACAAATCACTGATGCTATAAAGCTCATTGCCGCAACAAGAGGAAAGGTTGGCATTGTTGTTGATAATAATGATGATTTTTCCACTGGTAGGACAGAGATAAAGCATGAGGAGGAAGCTCTGAGCCTTAATTATTGATCATGAACCTTTCTTTCTCTCTCTAAAAGATCGGTTGAGATTTTTCCCTTTATGCTCCTCCCTCTCCTCCAAATCTCCAAGAAACCCTAAATTTGTTCATGGATTCTCATCCATTCACTTTAATTAATTTTCTTTTTATGATTATTTCAAGGTTAAATTGGAATCCATGCTTGACTTTTCGACTGAGTTAAAATCTGATGTTGAACTAATATAGATTGATAATGTTGTTTGTTACTCTTTGTTCTTTGTAATATCCATGAGGGATTTGTGTAAGCTACTCTGATTCTTTTGGTGTGATCATGAGGGCTTGAATGGTTCGTTTTGGTGTTGCTTGAATGAGAGGAGTTATGGCCGGATAATTTATTGATTTTGTGTCTATTTATTTGATCTTTTAGAATTTTTTTTTCTTAATGTGAATTCCCAATTTGTTGCTTGGGAATTTAAGGTGAAGGATTCCAATGTGATGTTGGAGAAAATGCTTCAATCCAGAAAAGAGGTGAAAATTGATTGTGATTGGTGAGGAAGAGCTCAGTGTTGGATTGAGTGTGGTGTGTTACATGGACGGAGTTGATTAGAGGGGCCTTCAATGTGCTATAATGTTTATGGGTGAAAGTCTGGCATTGGCCAACATGAAGACACGTGAGAGTCCACCACCAAACGAGACTTTCTAATAAGCTCTCATTTTATGAGTTATCAAGTAAGAGAAGTTGATGCCGATGGCAGTGGCGGTAGAGGTGGTGGCAAGGATGATGGAATAGGAGATTGCCTGTGAGACGACGAAGGGAAGACAACACTTGAGTAAAGTAAGAATTTTTTTGTTTTGATAAAGGCAAAAGTATAATTTTATTAAAAAAAAGGGTAAAGTACAAATAAAAACCTTATGGTTTTTAACTTTTGCAAAATAAGGACAGAGGTTTTTTTTTTTATTCTATAACGTGTGATTTCCCAAATTTGTAAAAAATGGAAAAAATGGAAAATTGTTCTTAAGTCGTTAATGGTGTTAACTCACATGGGCAAAATGATCATTTTCATTTAAAAATGAACTTATATGATAGAAAAATATAAATTCCTTTTAAGTTTATTAATCTCTCCCAAATTCCACTAAAGAAAAAAATTTAAATCCCCAAAATCAAATAAAATCATGTTCAAAAATCTTTTTTTTTTCTGCCACATGGTGGTTTTTTACATAAATGGATAATTTTGCCCTTTCCTTGATGATAATTTTCTTTTTGCAAATTTATGAAATCACACGTAATAAAATTGGCAAAAAAAAAAAAAACCTTTGTTCTTATTTTTCAAAAGTCAAAACCCACAGTTTTTTTTTTTTTACTTTCACAAAATAATATTATGGTTCCAAATGACCATGAGAAATTTTGAAAGGGGTTTAAAAAGCTTTAAAAAGTCAAAGCCCTCATTAGTCACATAGAAATTCTAAGGGACTTATATGTAGTCGTGGGCACGGGCCGGTTAACAGGCTCAATTGGCCCAACCCGTCGGGTTATAGTTCACCGGCATCTAGACTTGGACCTAGCACACAGCAGGGGTATAGATCCCTCCAGGCCGGTTAACCCGTCTAACCCGGTGGATCCGGGTCACAGGGAGCCGATCCTGGAACGGTTCGGCTCCCTGTTGACCCGGCGGGCAGGGCTGAACCGCCGGACGATCAGCCTAGCTGAACTGCCAAATCGAACCTGTTAGGTTGAGTTTCTTAAGCCTCGTTCCCCCGCCATTATCTCTTCCGCTCACGAGTGAGTAATGGCCTTTTGTAGAGCGTTTTAGGTGCAACATCTACTTAAATAAACAAAAGATTGATGTGGTTGATGACATCTTTCTTTCTTTATTTTTTCCTTCCTTTCTTGATTTATATTACCCTCTAATAAATTTAATAATAACACCACCAATTTCATATATCTTGAGGATTGTTGACACCAAGTTTAGTTATGAAAAACATGCAAATTGAATTTTTGGCGGCGAGAAAGAAAATAACATGGATAAATAATTGAAAGAAGATAAATAAATTTATCATTGGTTTGTCTTTTTTTTTTAAATCTATTGATTTTTAAAAATAAATATAAATATTTATTCCATGAATTAGTTTGTTGCGCTAGAAAGTAAAGATGAAAAAAAAAATTATTATGAGAAGTTATGGTCAAACTTAATTTTTTTTTATAAAAAAAATGTTGAAACTTGGACCAACTTAAATTTATTAAGAATCAAACATTTTTCTAGAGCTTTATCAATTCATGTGATTTACAAACTCAAATTTTTTCCTTTTTTTTATTTAAATAAATATAATCTTCATTGTCCCACAACCTAACATCACAACCACCTTAAATTCAAAAGATAAGAAAAAAAAGGTACCAAATAGAGAAAAAAAAAATTATATAAGCCTGCAAATTAAGCATGGCAGAGAGCATAATCCTTTGTTCTTTTGTAAAGCAAAGAATCCAAAGAACTGTGAATTGGGATCTCCTTCTTGTACTTCTTCTAGTTTTTGTGATTAGCTTTAAGTGATGTTCAGAGTTTAGAAGAGAGAAAGATGGAGGTCGGGCGTCGCACATCCATTGATGACTGTGTGTTAGTCCGGTGAATGGCAGGTGAAGTCATGTCTTTCAAGGCCGATGTTGAGAGAATGGGGTTTGTATTCAGGGGTCAAGTCTAAGAAGCTCTTTAGACTACTTCTAGTGATGGATCTTCTTCTGGGAGTGAGAGTTTTCAGTGGTGATTGAGAAAAGGATGAAGAGATGAAGGAGAAGGTGGAAAGATGGTAATTGAATCATGTTAAGAGCTCCCTTTTTTTTTTTAAAGAGAAGAAGAAGAAGAGAAGTTTGGAATGGCAAAGACAATAGCAGTTGACAAGCATGACAACCTTTAAACCAAACAACCATTATCTCTTGTTTATCAATAAACAAATAAATACATAAATAAATAAATGATTGTCATCCTAATTCCTAACATGTGTTTTGCAAAGGGTTTGTTTTCAGTAGATTGCCTTTTTTATTTTTAATTTTTTTAAAAAAAGGGAATTAAAGAGCTTTGTTTGGCTGTTTTGAGAATACTATTTATTTTATTTAATATATAATTTTTTAGAGTATTTATTAAAAAAAAATGGTAGAGAATGAGCTTTCTTGCGGAGAGGAGGAGGAGGGGAAGGCTTAGAAATTTAAATTAATTACCAAAAATTCAGAAAATTTAGAAAACTTCAAAATACACTAAATTCGAAAATAAATGGCTTGCACTTAATTCATTTACCTGTCGAATTAAGTTACCTACGTATCTTCCTGGGTGTGAGAGGAATCAAAGCCCACGTAGTTCTCTTACTTTGCGTAACCAGTCACCCACTTACCTATTCCTTAACATTTGGATCTTAGTCAGACCCATTGGTTGTTATCATGCCAAGTGTGCTTATCATGTTATCCATGTAGAAGAAATCACTAGCATCTGGACTTTCTTGTTCTGCTTCTTGTTGCCGAACTTAAGCACGTTTTCAATCATCCGTACAAGCTTGAATTTCAATATTTTGTGGGGTCATCTGTGAACATGTCGTGTCCAACATGTTCACGTTTGTACGAAAAGTCTGCTCTCAAGCTACTGTAGACATAGGGCACATAAAAATATCCTTTACCATTAGTGAAAGAATAGGGTATGGGTTTCCATTACCTTGCCACTAATGGAGGATGTTGAAATTCATGTCTGTGTTGATTTCTTCCGAGAACCGAAAGGTAGTGTTCAAATACAAGTCAAGCTCTGTATATTGTGATCCCCTTGGCATCTTCTTTGCTTGCCTCTGCCGGAATGATTCTCCTCCACTAGGCTAAATTGTCCTACTGCCTCCTGTACAACCTGTGGGCTATATGACTATATCTAATACAATAGCTATCCTATAATTCAACAAGTTGACTCTTAGCATTAACAACAATTTCATTGACATCCACAATGCAGTCGGAATTCGATTCAGAATCTTGAGTATCCACATCACTCATGGGCATGCTCATGGCAATCAGTTGGGAATCTTATCCTCTATTGAACCCTAAGAATTGTATTATGCTTCCAAATATTCTTGCAAAACCTTTTAGCTTCTACCTTGGATCAAGAACGAATGCAACTAAAGCAATTGGAGGTATGTTCTTATAATAAAGTAACCATTTAATCTTCATATAGATCAGGGTAGAAAACAATTGTGGATCTGATCTAAACTTCCAAAACTGGTCAGCAACATCAATAACACCATTTAAAAATAAATGGGAAGTAGGAAAATAAACTTGCGAAAACAAATTAGTACATGTGTTAAAAACCAAAAGCAAATCAATAATACGAGCAATAACTACCCATTGATACTCATATAAACAAAAACCAATCAACGAATCATTAACAAAATTAGTCAACAATGTCCTATAGGGAAATGTTGCACTAACAAGCCGATAAGTAGAGTTCTATCTTGTTTTGACATCTTTAGAGAACTTTTTTACCCTCGTGTTATATGTTTTAAAAAAGCGAGCCCATTGTTTCATGAGGGTCATGCTTTTTTCCTAGATAAGTTATGACTTCCCTAACAAGAAGTACAAATTCTTTAAGCTCTTCCAAACCACTTTGCATACATAAGTTCAAAACATGATAAACACATCTTAAATGAAAATATTTGCCACCACATGAAGGCCTCAAAAAAATCTTCTAGAGGTCTAATTGAGGTCGTATTAGCAAGGGTATTATCAAAAGAAATCAAAAAAATTTTAAACATTAAACCAAATTCTTCGATAACTCCACGAATAAGTCTATAAATATTATTGGCGGTATGAGACTCATTGAACACCCTAAAAGCAAGAATACACTTTTGGATATTCCACTTGTCATCGACCCAATGTGCCGTAATACCCATAAAAGAATTTTCTTGGAAAACATTGGTCCATACATCGGAACATAAAGAAATAGAAGAGTTATAAGTACGAAAATACTCACAAAGTTGTTCTCTACCATTCTTGTATTGTTTGAATATTTTTCTTTGAATTGTCCTTCGTGAAACCTTCTTGCATGCCGGTTGCAATGTGTCATTGATGCATTCTTACACTTGACACCGTTAAGCTAAGTTGAATGGCAAGTGCTCGACGAAAATTGGCTCCGCAATTTTATCCCTATATTTTGATTGAGAAAATGTTAATAGAGATGATCAAGAACTTGTGCCTTCATCTACAGTGAATCTAATTTGAGACTGTGATCAAGTATATCCAAGCTTGTCTGGGTGCTTTTTCTCCATGTGTCTGTTGAATGTGCCATATCCTCCTCCCTTACAATGCTTAAATTCTGAACTACAATAATTACATTTACCATGTGTTACAATGCCATCATTATTATACAGTTTTGAAAAATGAGTTTTAAAAATGCTAGATTTTGAGGGTGGTTTCCATGGAGTTGTTTGCTTGTCCTGTTTGTGAGGGTGCATCGACTAGTACCAATTGTTCCATTGGGCTCTCAACATCCTGAAATTGATTACTCTCTTCAATAGGTGTGGGAATGGAGACAGAACCAACAATGTTTTTTCCACTCGAGCTTCCACCACGCGAAGCCATTTTTTAATATCTAAAAAAAATGAAAAAATAACAAAATATAAAAACCAAATATAGAAAACTACAAATAATAATTTCATGCATTTTTTTAAAAAGCCACAAGTCTAAACTAATAATTAAAATAAATATACCAAGAATACAACTAATAATTTCATTCAAGTCTACAACAATTATTTCATACAGATATTAAAAAAAACAAATATTGAAAACTACAAATATTAATTTCATGCATTTTTTTTTTAAAAAAAAACCACAAGTCTAAACTAATAATTAAAATAAATATACCAAGAATACAACTAATAATTTCATGCATTTTTTTTAAAAAAACACAAGTCTAAACAAATAATTAAAATAAATAAATCATGACCAACCTTGTTAATTGATGACCTTCAAAAGGAAAGAAATTAAGAGGTAATCCAAATCCAAATTTGCACCACTCCAAGTCTCCAAGACTCCAAGTATCAGATTGCAATATTAAGACTCCAAGACTCTAAATCCAAATTCTTCCAATATTATGCCTTAAGAGAGTAAGATTAATAGAGAATGAGAGTAGGAGAGTTGAGAAAGAATGAGATTAAGAGAGAATGAGAGTAAGGGAGTTGGGAAAGAATGATAATTGATAAAAACTAAATTGGATGGGGATGAGGGGTATATATAGAAGTTTATAAAAATTTAAATTTTGAAAAAAAAAAAAACTTTGAATTTTGAATTAAAATAAATAAATAAATATATAATTCCCTAACGGCTATTACAACTCGTTGGGTAACCCTGCTGGTTGGGAACCAGGTTGCAACCTGGTTCTAAACTGCCGGGTCATGGGTTTGGCCAACCCCAACCCGTAACCAGCCAGACTACATGATGAGCCTATTATGGTACATTGAACCGCCCTAGTGGGCAGGTTCCAGGCTGAGCCGGTTTTCCAGACAGCCCATTCCCACCACTACTTAAATGTACTTTCCTACATTTTTAATGTGCAGCAGTAGTTCTCTTGCATTAAACCATAAAAGTTGAGTAAACAACCCACGTCAATAATTTTTTTTTAAATAATTTAATTTATCTAAAAATACATTCTCAAGTAATGTTTTCAGAATGGGACTAGACCAGTTTATTGGATTACAGAACTAAGAACTTGTTAACCATAAGTCAACCCGATCAAACCTAGCAAACTGGCTGGTTTGACCAAAACCGGGCAAACCACGATTCTTAATTTTTTTTTTTAACATTAGGATGACCCTAGTTCTTAATTTTTTTCCTTTTTTTTTTAACATTAGGGTTGAATCAATAGATTAGACCCCGGTTCACATGTGATTGCTCTTTCCCAATTCCCCATCTAATCTACTCATTTTCCCATTTCCCTTGTTCTGTAAATCTTGCAATCTCCACTGTTACAACCATGCTCCTTTCTTTGTTTGAAAATTAGCATACTTGTGATTTGAAATCAATAACTCTACGAGTGTTAAATTGGATCCATCACTGCTGGTGTTCTCTAGGACTTAGAACTTCTCACTATCAAGAGTGTGGCCTCCTTTCATCTTCACCTTCAATCTCTTCTCATTTTCTTCATTTTTTAATTTTTTTTTTGTGGAATTCCAAAACCACTTTGTTGATTGAATATGTAATTTTTTTTATTTAATTTTAAATTTTTAATTCATATTTATGACAAGGTCAGTATGATGTAAACTATTATGTTGCACAAAATTTGTATAGCTTTAAATTTTTAATCAAATCATGTTGCACACAATATGTTTGGCAAAGTGCCCTATAGAGAACTATCATGTATGTAAATTACATCTCATGTTTGTTTGGCCTAATGGCTTCATCTCAAGTAGAATAAGATAGTAGAGTTATCCTAAGTTATATGTTGAATAATGAATATTTATTTAATGTTTCAGAAATTAATATATATTTGTTTGGGCTAATGTTTGAACATATGCATTTACACAAAAGTTTAGAGCTAGGCATCCATGTTTTAAAAGCTAATGAACTCGCGAACATTTGATTTCAATTGTACTTTTGACGATATATTCTATAGATTAATCAAGACTCTATAATACATTTGATTTCAAATGGGAATTAATTTGTTTGAGAAAAATAAATACATAGAAATTAATATAAGATAGACTATTCCTCCACCATTGCACTTGTTTGGGTTAATGTTGGTTTGAAAAAATGGCTCCTAAATAATGGTGGGAAACAATCATGTGATTTATATGCTTGAACTTAATTAAATTTTTCAAAAATTAATACAAGAAAATGGAATTATCACTTGTTTTTTGTTTTTGGTCTCTTTCTTCATTGTGTTGTATGTCAAATTTTGAGCTAGTGATAAAATATATCTTGTATATCAAAAAAAAAAATTTTTTAAATCACATGAGAAATTTTCATTCACATGTTGATCTTTTTTTTTTTTAAAGAATTGTGTGGATTGCAAATAAATGGAAACTATTGGGTCACAATCAACACCGCCAAATGAAGTTGAATCTATCGATCAAACTTCTTCCGGTGTACATATTCGACAAAAAATAAAAAAATAAAAAATATTGCGTGGAGATATGTAACTGAGGGGCAAAATTCTCAAGGGAGAAGGACCTTCATTTGTAATTTTTGCCACAAGCAAAATGGGAGAGGGGGAATCAACATAATGCAACAACATCTTGCCAGAAAAAAAGGCAATGTGATAATACTGATCATTATGGATTCATGGATCATTATAAGAAAATGCTCAAAAGGCCAAAGAAAAGAAAGGAGTTTGTGATAATACTGATCATTATGGAAAGTCTATGTATGAATTTGAAGGTGTTGATGTTTTTCATTGGTAAAAGTAGTACATATGTGAATATATCATCTAAAAGGAAGCGAAAAGCTAGTTGTGGCATTGAATTTCATTTTAAGCATAGAGTTGCCAATCCTACCCAACCCACTATAAAGGCTTCTACGCAGAGTAAGGAGAGGTGGCATGATACTGATATGGATATTGCTATGTAGCTTTATGATGCATGTATACCATTGAATGCTGTCAATTCTCCATTCTATCAAACTACAATTAGCAAGATAGTAAGTATGGGCCATGGGTACACAGGTCTTATATATCATACATTAAGGGTGAATCTGTTGAGAGATTGTAAGCAACAAGTGAAATTAATTATCGATGATTTAAGACTTGGGTTGAAATAGGATGTGAAATCATGGTCAATAGATGGACAGATAATAGATAGAGATTATTGATCAAATTCTTGGTATATTGTCCTAAAGAAATGTTATTCATTAAATTAGTTAATTTTTCAGATATTTATTTTACAGATGCTTAGACATTGTGTAAACTTTTTTTTTTTTTTTTCTGAAATTATTGAGATAGTTAGTCCTTAGAATATAGTACATGTGATGACAGATAATGGAACTAATAATAACATTGTTGGGAAGAAGATTTCAGAGAAATATTATGATATATATTAGTCTCCATAGTCTGCTCATTACATAACTTAATTATAAAGACATTGTTGAAATGCCAATTGGTGAGAGTTTGACAATTCTTGCTTCAGTGATTACAATGTTCATCTATAATCATAAGTACGTTTTGAATTGGTTGAGAAAACAACCAAAGTGGACAGAAGTTGTTAGTCCCAGAGTTACTCGTTTTGCTACAACTTTTATTGCATTAAACAGTTTATATGACCACAATGATTACTTACAGTCTTTAGTTATTTTTTCAAACTATAAAAAAAATTCTTGAAATTGCAAAAAGGAAGACAAGTTAAGCAAATTGTTTTGGATGAAAATTTATGGAAGAATTGCTTGATAGTTGTGAAGATTATGGGTCAACTGATATGTTTATTGAGAATTTTTTATTCCTATGAGAAGCCGGCAATGAGATATGTATATAATAGGATATATTGGGCTCGCAAGGAAATTAAGAATTATTAAAAAAAAATAAGAAGCACTTGTATAAGCCTTATTCTTCCATTATCAAAGATCGATGGAATACGACCTTGTGCACAAGGATACATGTTTTGGCATATTGGTTGAATCTCGCATTTCAATTTAGTCAACAAAACTTATGCTAAAAGTTGGAGGTTGAACGTGGTATACTTGATGTCATTGAGCGGCAAACTTCGTTTAAATCAATTGATTTAATGGAAGAGATGAGAATATTTAGAGAAAGACAGAAGACTTTTAGCCGGCCACTTGTTTTAACTACTTGCAAAACTACTACTCCTTGTAAGAATAAATCTAATCTTTTTTTAATCAATGCATATGATAGTTTACTATATTAATATGGGTTTGTATTTTTTTCATAGATGAGTGGTAAAAATTCTTTGGTTGTGATGTGCCTCATTTGCAAAAAGTAGCATTAGAGTTCTTAGTCATACTGCATCTTCTTTTGGTTGTGAACGTAATTGGAAAATGTTTGAACATATACATACTAAGAAAAGGAATAGATTGGAGCATCAAAGACTTAATGATTTGGTATGTGTTCACTATAACCTATGTTTGTAACATATGTATGAAATTTATGGTTTTGATTTGTACTCTTTGCATACAAATAATGTTTATTTAATATTTTGTTCTTTTTTTTATAGGTTATCTTCTAAAAATATATTTTACAATCCAGTGATTTTGAGTCAATTGACTAAACTGAATTTTAGGTTGTGGAAGAAGAACTGAAAGGAGAACTTGACTTTTTTTTAATGAAATCGAAAACATGTTAGAAGAGCAACCAAGAGATAGTGAACAATGAACTAAGTTATCTAAATGTTAAGTTTTTAACTCTTTTTTATCTATTAATTATATTTAATGTCAATACTTCATACTTATATTCATATTCATAAGTATTAATCCATGAAATAAATTTTTAGGTGATGATAAAGAAGATGATGTGATGATCACCGAGGATAGTGATTATGAAATAGTCAGTTTTCAAGGAATGAAAATCAATAATTTAGATGAAGAAGATTGGCTACCATCCTCACCTCCACCCCCTCCAAGAAATTACATGATAATGTTGTTATGTTTTATATAAGCTTATCAAGCTCAACGGATAGAATTTTATCTGTTGAAATCATCAGCTAAAAGGAGAGAAATTGGGTTTGAGTGTACAAATATGTGGGTCCTTTAGATAGACCCACATCCACCAAGTAGGTCATTCAGTCAAATTGATTGACCCATGATCTAATTGGTTGGCGGATTCACCGAGTGACACACATGTAATGCATTGTAAATGGGGAGAATATAAAAAAAAAAAAAAAAAAAAAAAAAAAAAAAAAAAAAAAAAAAAAAAAATCTCAATAAGGAAAGCATAAATTTGTACAAATATATGAGTCATCGGCGCTAGGGCTTCAACACTTGCCCATCTTCTTCCTCGGCGCACGGCAGCGATGGCGAACCCCAACTCTGGAGCGTCGCTGGTCGGTGGCCCGGACGGCACCAAGCGCCGCGTGAGCTACTTCTATGAGCCGACCATCGGCGATTACTACTACGGCCAAGGCCACCCCATGAAGCCCCATCGCATCCGCATGGCTCACAACCTCGTCGTCCACTACTACCTCCACCGTCGCATGGAGATCTCTCGCCCCTTCCCCGCCTCTGCCACCGACATTCGCCGCTTCCACTCTAACGATTACGTTGACTTCCTCTCCTCTGTTTCCCCTGAGACCGTCGCTGCTCTCTCCTCTTCTGCCCCCGGCTCTGCCCAGGACTCCACTTCCTCCTCCGCCGCTGGATCCTCTGCCAGGCAGTTTCGCCGGTTCAATGTTGGCGAGGACTGCCCTGTGTTCGATGGTCTCTTCGAGTTCTGCCAAGCCTCTGCTGGCGGTTCCCTTGGTGCTGCTGTAAAGCTTAATCGCGGGGATGCTGATATTGCCATCAATTGGGCTGGCGGCCTTCACCATGCCAAGAAAGGCGAGGCCTCTGGATTTTGCTATGTCAATGATATTGTGCTTGGAATCCTTGAACTCCTTAAGTACCACCAGGTAAACTCTGATTCATTGTCTTTGATAATTCTATGGTTGCAAGTTCTGGGCTTTTTTTTCATCAAGATTCAATTTTGTTAGTAGTTTTCCATATTGATTGCTAGGAATTTGCTGAGATGCTAATAACTAATCCCCTCTCTTGATTTCATAAATAACTCTTTCACCCCACTCCCCTGAGTAACCTAATTTGAGATTCAATTAATTAATTAATTTGAAAACTCTCTGGCAATTTGGTGGGAGCCAAAATGAGGATCTTAATTTCCTAAATTGATAAAATTTGGGATGAAGTTCATCTTCCTTAAATTCTTTATTAACTTTGAATTGTACTTTAAAGTCTTCAAGATGAGTTTGTTGTGCAAGTTCTTCAGTGATTACCTGATTGGTAAATTCATTGCTTTTGTAATTTGAATTTGAACTCTTTGGTGCATGCATGTATGGAAAATTCAGGTTGTGCATCAATAATATGTTTATGCTTGAACTTGGGTTTGGGCTTATTCAATGGACCAAGTCGTGGTACAAAGCATTTATTTGATAATGGGGGTATTTCCATCCGAGAAATTTGTAGCTGTGCACTTTTAACTTTTCCTAATCAGAATCTTTCACTACTTCATGATGTCTTATAGATCATGTGTTTCTCTGAAAGAATCCCATTTTGAATTGCTCTTGGTGGCTAAGTCATGATTACTGATTTGGTGGAGTAAATGCTTGACTTTTGTTATTCACAATGGGCTTCATAAATAATGGCTTAAGTTTGTGATCTTCAGAGTGCACTCTTGTTTTAAGGTGCTTCTGTCATTTGGTTGGCATCATTTTTGACCTCACTTTTGTGATTTACTAACAAAGTATAATTATTATGTTTTACATTCTTCCTTTTCATTAATGTTGCTGGGCTTGGACTTTTGTCGAGTAGTATCCGTGTTTCTATCTAATATACTAAACTGGAGGGGTAGTGAGGAAAAGCTCTTTTTTCCCTAACTTTTCTTAATTAGGGAAATTAGGATTTTAAATTGGTTTGTTACTATATTTTGAGAATTTTCGAAGTAAACAAATGTAGTCTAAATCTATTATTGAAATTGGAATTGCGTTTAAAGAATATGGGTGGTCAACTTGGTTATGGAAGTGACCTTGGAAGGGTTGGTTTCAAAAGTGCGAGTCAATGGGTAGATTATGAAAATCTTGACCAGAAAGTGGCTCTTTGCTTTTGCAGCCTACTTTCCTACTCTTGCTGTTAATATGCCTTTGCATGTTCACATATTTCTATATTTTATATGACCAATTGGAGATGAGTTTTCAGTTCTAGGTGAGGGAACTTTTGCTGGTTCGTTATGCTCAAAGTTAGGAGTTTTACCAATAAAAGCCACTTGCCAGATTTCGTTATAAGTGGGGCTGTCAAACGATCAAGCTGTTCGTGAGCAGCTCGAGCCCGGCTCGGTAAAAGCTCGAATTCGGCTCGAAATTTCGAGCTTTCGAGCCGAGCTATATAATAATAAATTACAATATATAAAATCAACCTTCACCTTCTTTTCTTTATTATTTTATCATGTGTTATAAATTATAATTTATAAATAAGATTTTAATTTTGAGCTAATCGAGATGAGCCGAGCCGAGCTTTCGAAAATAAAATCGAGCCGAGCTCGAGCCATTATTTTCGAGCTAATTTCGAGCTCGAGCTAGCCTATTTTGAGCCGATTTCGAGCTGGGCCTTGCCCGATCAAGCTCGGCTCGTTTACAGGCCTAGTTATAAGTGCTAAGAGGTAGGTGTCTAAGAATGTCATGGGGTGTAGTGGTCAGAAAAGAATAGTTCGATACTTTTAGATCATAAGCAACTATGGTTGACACTGATTCGAAGTTGACCTAATAAAAGTACAATGGTAGTTTAGAGGCATTATTTTGAGCCATGGATAATGAAGGAAATGACTCCGTAGCTCTACTGCCAAACAAAATGTTAAAAGTAATCAAGCATATTGCTCATGTTCATTACATGTTGTATTGTTCTGATAGAAAAAAGTTCTATGTATCCACCAATGTTCTGCTTTTCAATATTTTCAGTGCTTTGTATGCAATTCTTTCTTTTCAGTGGATAGTTGATGGCTCTTGTTAAAAGTATGCGGTGTGATTTTTTTTTTTTCTTGTTGTTTTTCTCTATTCTATGTTAATTGGCCAGGTGGTTTTTGCCCTTATGGAACAGAGGCTTCCCTTCTTTTCTTCATTGTAAAGATATTTATGATTTGTGCTCCTATTTGTCTAATTTCTTAACTAATTTGAGGAAATTATTGCATTGCTTGGTTGTGGTTTTCAACTTAGTAATTCAACTAGTGGTTTATGAACCAATTGTGTTGTGTGTTTTTTGAGGAAGCCTCTCTTTGCTACATGTTTTACCGTCGGGAATTCAGGAAACAAATTTAAGTTTTTAACCATGCACTGGTTGGTACTGGTCATAAAGCTGTCATTTCTTGTGGTTTTTTCTCAACTTTCTCCTCCTCAGGTAGCCCCATATATTAAACTACTTAGGTTTTGGTGGTAGTGATAATTTATCCATGGGTATGTATGTAGATTTAATTTAAGTGGGTCCTCTCAAATCATTTGTAAACATTCATTTTATTTATATCATGCTTACTAATTTCAGCTTAATTTAATTTATGGCAGCGGGTGCTGTATGTGGATATTGATATCCACCATGGAGATGGAGTTGAAGAGGCTTTCTATACAACTAACAGAGTAATGACTGTTTCCTTCCATAAGTTTGGGGATTTCTTCCCCGGAAGTGGTCACATAAAAGATACTGGTTATGGGCAAGGGAAGTACTATGCTCTGAATGTACCTTTGAATGATGGCATGGATGATGATAGCTTTCGGGGACTGTTCAGACCTATCATTCAGAAAGTTATGGAAGTCTACCAGCCGAATGCAGTTGTTCTTCAATGTGGTGCAGATTCGCTATCTGGAGATAGGCTAGGTTGCTTCAACTTGTCCGTAAGGGGGCATGCTGATTGTCTCCGATTCCTAAGATCTTTCAATGTACCTCTCATGGTATTGGGTGGTGGAGGTTATACGATTAGGAATGTTGCCCGTTGCTGGTGCTATGAGGTCCTACAACATCTATCATGACAATCTGTATCCTATGTTATTAAACTGCCATTGTTTTCATGGAATTTGACCTTATAATTTGGTATGTTGATGCAGACAGCTGTTGCAGTTGGAGTAGAGCCTGAGAATAAGTTGCCCTACAATGAATATTATGAATATTTTGGCCCTGATTATACCCTTCATATTGAACCAAAGAACATGGAGAATCAAAACTCTATAAAAGATCTAGAGAAAATCAGGTATCTGTTTGTTTGTGTGCAACTAATTGTGTCCTATTTACAGGCAAATCATAGATGTACATAGACTTCAAATCTGTGGAGATGTTAATTTTCATGCAATAAACTTTTCTTTCTTCCATTTGTCTGTGACAAAGCACAGGCATTCAATTTATGCTCGTATAATTAATATTGATTTGATTCTTTTACTGTTCTTGAACTAGTGATTCTTTATGTGGAATATTAGTTAATTGAGATCATAATATTTGCATCAGACTGTTCTCATTTTTTGTTATGGATTGTCTTTATAGCCGGCAAGATTATCAGTGTCTTTCTATTCTGAACGTGTTGTGGTCTTCCTGCATCATTTATTGATTATTTGGAGCCTGCTTAGTCTAATATTGAGCTGTATCCTCTTTTGAAACTATTGATAAGGATATCTATTTCATTATTTAATGGTAATGTATGCCATTTTCCTGACAAGGTACAAATTCATGCTTTTTAAAGAAATAAAAGTACATAGAATCTATTCTTGTTATTTAGTTTTTGATTTTTTTTCCTTAATTTTACTTTTTTTGTTTTTATTTTGATTGACTAGACAGATGGAAGCTGTGTTGTATCTTTTATTGTATTAGTACATGATTTTGCTTTGGTATGTGTACTAGTACATGATTTTTCTTAAACAGAAACATGACAATTGAATAGGCAAGATAATAAAATCTTCTTCTATTTAACTCATCCATGGTTTTTTTTTTGATGTAAATCATCACAGGTTGCTACAAAAGATTCACAAACCATATTTTTTTTTCTTCTTTGCTTTAGGAATGCACTCTTGGAACACCTTTCAAAAATTGAGCATGCTCCTAGTGTGCAGTTTCAGGAAAGGCCACCTGCTACAGATCCTCCAGAGGAGGTGGTGCACTACTATGATGAAATAATCTCCAAACATTGTTTTGCATATACTTGGATGCTATCAATTTGTTTTTTAACAAGTGAATCATACAATGCAGGAAGATGAAGCTATGGATTGCCGCCCAGCTCCTCGAATATGGAATGGTGGATGTTTTGATTCAGACCCTGAAGAGGACCAGAAGTCTCAAAATGAAGACTCAAACATGGAAAGTGATTCTTTGGCTGATTCTGAGATACCGGTGACTATCTAATACCTTAACTAGTTTTTCTTTTCCCATTATGTGCTTCATGCCTGATTTATTTTTAAATCTAATGATAAAATCTACAGTAGTTTCTTGTAGGATTTCTGCAATTTAAAGGTGTTGTGACAGTATTTCCTTGGCTGTTAATGCTAATTATCTTACTGATCACTGCAGCCTATGGTTTGAAAAGATACTCCTATTCAAATAGAAATTGAACTTTTTCTTTCATCCTAGCTATGGCTTTACTTTTAGTTGATCATTTTCATCTATTGTGCTATTGAGACAAATTTACAGAATAGCAGCTTTCTGAAAAATATGGAAAATATGATGAAAGCATGGCCATTTTGTTATAGAAAATAAAGCTCAGGAAATGGAATCCATTTCTTCTTGTCTTGTATTCCCTCTTTTGAATTGCTTTCCTGAAAAAGGAAACTAGTCCTCCCAAATCCGTTTGCCCAAACCCAATCCCCTCTTGAAGTGGGTCATTAAAAACAAATCTAAACCGCAAATATCCGGGACATTTCCTGGTTGATAGAACTTCACTAGTTTCTGACTTTTATGAAAGTAACATGCTGAGATTCTCTCTTCACATTTCCTTCCGTTCAAAATGTTTACAAGTATGCTGTATCTTACCATTTTAAAACATTTGATGCTTTACCCTTTTTATGAAAATATTGGTTACAGCAAGTATTTAATTAAACTAAATGGTGTTAAACTAGCATATAAGCTAAACAGCAGAATTAACCCTCAATTATTTCCTACTATACGGGAGATATATAGATGTAAAATTGTTTCTTTGCCACGATATGGTTTAATACTTTTTGCCTGTAGAGAATATTTTATCAATTCATATAGATGTGAAGGTGTTATTTACAAAATGACCCGATTTTTTAATCTTTTTTTCTTGACTGTGAGCACATTGGTACAATCACATTGTGTAATTGAACATTCAGTTTGCATTCAGCTTGATTCTGATTTTGATTTTGATACAACATGACCTTGTTTGATTTGAATTTATTCTAAACCTTGTGATTTTTAATCTGAATAGGAATCTAAAATTTGTTTTCAGTTTTTATTTATTGAAGCCCTAGTGATGGATTTGATAAAATCTTGACTCTTGAGGGGTTTGAATGGGAAATAAGGATGGATGAGATTAAGGCACCAAAAGGCCTTTATCCCTTTCTTTATTTCTTTTGGTGTTCTAAACGGAAAGAAGGGAAAAGAAAGAATGAGGAATGGGTGTTTGGGAGAAGAGGGAGGTAGGGATTTAGATTAAGGGGATTTTTTCTTCAAATTTGATGTTTTTGTCCTATATTTCACATGAATGATATACGTTGATGCCAAAACTAATTATAGTTACGAGTGTCATTATCATTATAAGCAAATAATGATAATGACAAATAACAAGATTTTAGTGGTATATAAGCAAATATCATTTTCACATGTTCATATAAGCAAGTTTCCATTTTTGCAAGGGCATCCAAGCAACAAACTCATTTTTTTACTGTTATATCATGAACAAAACTTGCTAATTTTTGGTCTATAAGGCCACTGGTCTTAATGGTGGTGCATACATTTCACCATATTTTAATTTGACTCTTCAATAAATTTCCATTATCACTTTTTTTTTCTTTGTCTTTGTATAATCCATTTCTTTTATTCTCTTTTCTCTCAATAACCTACTTTAGTAATGTGTAAGGCCTCATCATGTGTTGTCAAGGCCTTCATTTTGATGACTGTAATAGTGACCCATTTTGGGGGAATCAAAGTAGATATTTTTATTTTAGAAAGCAAAGTTTTCTTTGCATTAAATAAAATTTTTCTTTGATTACTGGATAATAAATTGATTGGATCTACTTGACTCACGGAAATTTATATCAACACATGGTAAAGTTATGAATTATGAGTTAATGTGAGTTCTGCTGCACAACCCAGAGATAAATTCATTGTAAAACTTAAGTTAGTTTATTGAAGTTTAAATAGAAGTAGTTGAAAATGCAAGACTAGCCTGACCAGTTTAATTCACAGCTTGTGGCCTCATGCATAATTTAAATTAATTATAAGGCAATACAAACAGGCCCTTTGCATAGCAAGATGCAGTCTCCTGTTCTTTTAATATTGTACCCTTCCCTATAACTATTAATGACAAAGTGAAAAAAAAACCATCCATGTCATTTCTCCACATCTCTTTGGTAGACCTTTCCTTGGTCGATTTCACTTCTTTCAGACTTCACTTCCTTTTTCGCCTATCTTGTTTCAATTACCTTTTAATTGTGTTGGGTTGAGTTGGAATAAGTTGGAGCAAATTGGGTTTGATTTTTAAAGTTTGAATTCGTTTTGGTAGGAAACTTTTAGACCAAGTTGATCGACCTTTGGTCTGGTTAATGTTTACCAAAATAAATATTTTGTAATTAAATTTTTATTATTTCAATTAAAGTTTTATGTTTAGTAAGATCTAATATTAATTAATGATTCTTTTTATATATTCAGGTTTTTGTTAAATAAATGTTATTCCTATTGCAATTTATTCCTTAGTAGGTGTTTGGTAGGAGGATTTTTTTATCCAAGTTATCCCGCAGTTAAACACTCCAATTGTCCTGATTTCTCTTACATTTATATCATGCTACTCGTTCTGTTGCGCAAATGGAATTGTGCCCCAATAGTTCATCCTTCCTAAAGGAGTAATAAAGCTTTAGTGCAAACCAATATAGTGCAACTCTTATTGCTTGCTCCACTTAAAATATAGAAAGATATAAACCTTGTTTCGGAAGCTGGAGTTGCCTTTTGTTTTCAAGTGTTAGCCTATGTTTAAGCTTAACCATTTTGGAACCTTCAAATGCTGACATTGACTCACTGGCTTGTGTTGCTATAGACTGCTGCAAAGCTGCAACTCAGAGATTCTCATATGTTAGCCTTTTGGTTTTTCTTGCCACCTATGCCATCTCATTGAAAATTTATCATGTTTATTTGTGTTAGCAATTGATATGCCACATGGGGATGATGTTAAATGTGAGGACTTTAGTTAAATAAAATTGGAAAATTACAAGTATATTATTAAACAAGAAAAATTTATGGACTAATGTGAGCATTTGACCATGGACAAAAATGTTTTGAAGTCTCTAACTGTTGAATAAGCTAACCTTTTATAGAATAGCATCAATGTTCATTTCTTCCTCCTTATTGCTAATGGTATAGTTAATAGCCTATTCAAGGCATTTGCATATAGTCTGTCATGCTTAATTAGGCCTATTTAAGTTGAGGTCAGTTGGGCTAGAACATTCTGATTACACATATATCAAATATTCTTTTACTAGATTATGATAGAATTTACCGAAGTTAATCGGCCACTTGTATGACCATTGTAGATCAGTTACACAATTTGGATTATCAGTCTGAACAGTAATTGTTCAAATAGGTTTAATGCTTTGTTTAAAATGGATGAAAGTCAATTTGATTTCATTCAACTTCGTTGAAGTTGGTTTATCTAGAGGCATTTTATTTGAGCTATCATTTATCATTGATGTTCAGTTGATAATATATTGCATAATCCAATGGGAAAACTTTTGTGATTGTGATCTTGTGTTAGATAAAGGCAAAACTAACTTTAATTAAAGTAACACGAGCACGATTATTGGACTGGCTATGTGATTCAGGATTACATGAAGTAAGAATTAACATAATTATGGCGAATTGCAATCAAATATTCAACTAATTAGCTAATTAACTGTAAAATTTATATAAATTTTGTCATCAATCTTTTCTCTGGCATTTTCATATGTTTCTTCACTAGACGGCATGCACTAGCCCTTGCTTCATTGTTTATAATATAAATTTTCTTCTCTGATACATATTAGAAGGGTGAAGGTCTAGTGTGTCATACTATATTAAATGAGAAAATATTGCTTCATCTTATTTGGAGCAATAAAATTATCTTAAATTTGAAATAGGACATATGATCTTTCTCACTGATTTAAGAGATTGCCATCTTAGGCTAATTTTATATATGTTCAACAGTTAGGAGACTATTAGATTAGTTTCTATGTAGATTAAGACTTATTGTGTTACTTCAATAGGCGTATCTCTCTGTTAGGAAGTTGTTATGTTTTGTATTTCTCCTAGGTCTAGAAAAAGGACCAGGTACCATTGTGAGAAGGAAGTTTAGATTTGATGAGTGACAGTAACGTTTGGTGTTTTCTATTATTTTCTTTGATTTTGTCACTATTTTTGAGATTATTTCTTTTGACCTTTTGCCATTGCTATCCTAACTTTTAAGAACATTGTGCTGGTTGTTAAAATGGGCCGGAAAGGAAAGCTTATGCCTCTGCATTGATTTGCAGCAGCCTTGATAGTGGGCTCTGTTTTGGATTTTTTAATCAATTTATGAGTTTTAGTCATTGTAATCCCACCCATGTTTGTTTTGGAGATTAAAGCTTTTTTTCGTCCACCCTGTTCTTAAACAAATGAAAAATTAAAAGGCAAAGCAGGGTAGATGCATAGCTGGCCTTAACTTTTTTCCTAAATAAACACATTCTTGGGCTTAAGCTGTCAAATGGGACTCGTGTACTGGGCTCATGACCCAAGCCCACTAAGGTTGCTTTGAAAGTCTTGCATAACTTAAGTAAGATATTTAGTATAATATGGATATGGTCTACTGTAATGTGCTTACCCATTAACCCAACTTGTTGGACATGCACCCATGTTATTTATTTTATGCACATAATATTCCATCTAAATCAGGCTAACCTGCAACGTAGTATTAACTCTTTGTGCAATCAAGGGGTTACCCATTTTATTAATGCCTATATATGCTCATTCCAAACCCTTTTAGCTTGTGTCTGGTTCACAGGTAATGATCAATGTTGGTGGCCCGAGCTTACTAGCTATTGTTCGGATTCCAAAGCCAAAATTGTTGGCATTCTTTGGTGATTTCCTTTTTTGTAAAAAGACACACTCTTTAATTTTGAAGAACTTGCTTATGCCTAGATACAACCATGGACACATAGCAATGGTAAAAACAACACAAGCTATGAAGATGTATTATTCATAATGCCCTTGAAATGGATTTTTCTTAGAAAAGAATAACCCTCTTTTATTGTGCATGCTTAAGAATTAAGAAATTGAAGGCCTCCATTGTCTATGTTGTAAATACTGAAATGCCTACATCCATGAAGGTGGTGTTCTAGAACTTTTGGACACTTTCTGCACTTTAGAGTCACAAATCATTTTTTTTTTAAATGCAATGAACCACTAGTTTTTCTGATACACTACAGGAGAAGGAAATACTCAATAATGAAGATATTGCTAAATATTATGTGGAGCAATATGCTTATCTTAGGTCAGATTTGGTTTGTGGAATGCAACATTCCACTGTGGATTCACATTCTTAGGAATTAAAAGATGGGATCAATTTGGTAAATATTTATTGCATTGATTTAATTGGCTTACATTAGAATATTTATAGGAATGCTACATTGAGTTGTTTGGTTCCTTAGATGGATGCCTGGGAATGTAACATGCTTCACATGTGGTTTCCATGTATACAAAATTTGAGTAATGATAAAACAAATAACTTGGCAATGCACTATATGTACAGCAGATAAACTTAATAGCTAACAAATAAGTGAACGAAACTTTAAAGTTAAAAATTATATATATAAAAGCATATGCATTCTTAGTAAAAAATCACAATTACCTAACAATCTCTAGTTTGGAAAGGTAGAAAGTCACCAGATGTTTGAGATGTTAGATCTTTAAACACTATGTTTGATCAGTAAGTATGGGGCATTAATTGTCCTTGGTCTACCCCATGCCAGTTTTATGATTTGGAGTCTAATTTCAGTTGTAATGGTGATTGTATGACACAAGGGATCGTATTAAATCATCATAATTTGAATTGGAGAGAAAAATGTTATATCTATGCATGTCGTGAGATTAATACTTCCACATGGTCATGTAGGCAGATGAGTCAATTTTACTTTAATTTCAATTTTAATATCATTTAAATCTCTTGTCCAATGATCTCTATTTCTCTAAAAACATTTTATTATAATATTCACCATCCTTCTAAAAACAATGTGATTCGAACGCTGAATACCCTGTGATACTTGGATACTTGAAACGTGCATCTGTATGGTAACATGAATTATCATGTCACACATTCAACAGCTTTGGTGCAATGCACTTACGGTACAGTTAGAATTTTCCATGTTATGCAACCAACATTTTTTTGCTTTGAGGTTTATCAATGTTTTCATTTTTTTTGTTCTTTCGCATGAAATAAATCCTGTTTTCTGCTGTTAACTTAAGAGCAATGTGGTGATACTTTGCAAACACAAGCATTTTTTTCTGAAACTTTTTGTTACAAAGACTTGTTCTTTGATTGATGCAGAACCACAATGATACTTAGATGCACCTTACCAGACTAATGTCTTTCAAGGATCGCTTCAAGTTTAGATTTTGTGCTCAACCAAGTCGCTAATTTTGATCTTTTCGGCAAAGGGACATGCTATCAAGCTTGCACAGATTACCAATATCATGATGTGGATTTTGATTTGCTAATATATTCTGAACTTGTGCAAATGATAAATGTTTGGAAGGTGTAGTTTATATGCTAGTACTTGATCCAAATCTTTCATCGGTCAATCTAATTATGTAGCTCTATCATTTTAAATCTTCTGTGGATATCAGCTGTATTTTTGTTAGGTAAATGTAATTATGTTTCCTAATCAGAACACAAAATCAAAGTTGTGTGCACCTTTTCATATTTTACAAAGAATGGTTCTCCTGAAATGTCAGGTTTAACATGAAATAATTTCTCATCTTTTGGTCATGCTTGTAGTGTAATTAATGTGGTGATGATTAAGAGCAGGTTTGGACTATACTTTACACCTAAGAAAAGATCTGACTATTTGTTTGTAATGTGAATGACAGTCTTATCCTGTTTGATTTATTTGAATGTTATTCACTATTGAATTGATTTATTGAATCACAGAGATTTGGAGGATGAAATTTATTGTTTGTGATCAGCTACTAGGAATTGTGCCGGTGGAGGGATTGGCAGAAATACTTGTTCTAGAGTGACCAGTATGTTAACATGTATTATTTGTTATATTTATTTATTTATTTTAATTAGTGGGTTGTGCTTGGTTTCTGGAATTTGGAGTTCTTCTATGTTTGAATTTTGACATAGAATTATGGTGATTTGGCTGAAGCATCTTTAATTTGATTTTAGTGTCAAATACAGGAGATTAATTATTTCACAGATTTAATTTCAGGAAATGTATTATAACCTGGTAATTTGTTATTTTATCCACAATTTGTTTTTGAAGTGCCAATTTTTTCCAATTGAATGTTATGTTTTCAAATTTGTTATAATGTATATAGTTTTTTTATTTTATTTTACAAAAGTCAATGTAACCGGAGAAAGACAATCATATAAATGACATTTAGTTATGGCTATGTTACATTTATGCGTCCATTTTAATTGATTTATAGAAGTTACTGAAATTAATAAAATTAGTTGATAATTTTAAATCTATATCAAATTTTCAAATTTATATTTATTTGAAAATTTATCAAAATTCTATTAATTTTTTATTAGTTCTCTCAGAGTGGAAATATTTATTGAAAAGGGCAAGAATAGATGAACATAAAAACAACAAAAATTTCTATAAAAGGAGATAAAAAAAGAATGAACTGAATAAATAATTATTTTAATTATATATATATATATATTAACAAAATTATATTTATGACAATTTAGCAATTGTTGTCATTGATATCATTTTGATTTCTATAAGTATTAGCATGAACTTCTTTATCGATTCAAGTCCCTTTTTAATTCATGCAATTGTTTATTTTTGTTTGTAATGAAAAACTAATACAAAAAATCCTTGGGAAATTGTTTTTTTTTAAAAGCTAAATTGTAGCTATTTATTAAATTAAAATAAGAAAATGTTTAGAAAGTTAAGAAAATAGAAAATTGTACAATAGCTTATGAAACTGAAAACATATAAAAGAAAATTAGATTGAAAAAAGCCAGAAGTATTGATAGCTCTCATCAACCAATAAGGAAAGTCTAGAACTTGCTATAATAGAGAAAGAGCAAGAGAATGTCGGCCATGAGTTGCCAACTTGTTAGATAAAATGTTCCAAGTTCTTGGAATGACTTCCACATTGATATTTTGCCAGTCAAGCATCTATTTAAAGTGCAGAATCCTTTGATTTTCCATCTAAAAATTCTTTGGACCCATGAAGTTAGTGAAGGCAGTGTGAATGCCTAAACCCAAATCCCTTACTACTTTGATCTCCACCTCTAATGCATGAAATTCAGCATCCAGGTTTGAAAAAGCTTCAATCTTTCTGCACCCTACAACAATAATCCTTTTATGAGCATTGATAATGGCAAAACCTAATCACTACCTAGATTGTCAGCTATCCAACTTGCATCAAGAAAAGATAAAAAATAAGGAAGAGAGGGAATAAGAGAAGTAATAAGATACTTCTCCAACTGTTTGCAGAGAATTCGTTCACATGGTCAACTATTATATATGCAATTTTATTGAAGTCCGGATGAGATGAATTGAAAAAGATGCCGCATTTAACTTTCTTAATGTTCCAAATTATATCAACGATTAGAAATGCTTCCCATATTGATTTGTTTGTGTGCAAATTTTCAATCTAGTACCCCTAGCAATATCACTTCCAGGATTTATTTGAACATTGGCGATCTTTACTATCTTGGACCATACTAAATGAGCTTTTTAGCAAAGCTGAAAAGCTTATTAGTATCTTTTCTATGGAGTCCATAGATAATACAAGGGTGTTCTGAAATTAACTAAGTTTAAAGAATGGAGGAAACCCAAGGTTTTGATTTTACCATGAAAGAGTAACCATAAGAACGATTTTACTTTGGGAGCAACATTAAGAAGCCAAAGATTTCCCTATTCAATCCATTGTAGTCACCCAAAGAGGCATTTAAAGAAAGAGTAAACAAAGACAATAGTTACATCTTCAGAGTTTGGAAGCCAAACCCAGTAGTTGCTGCTGTTTGGATTGATTTGAAAAAAATTATTAATAAGAGAATTCAAACAATCACTCAAGAAAGTTTTAATATAACTTCAATTCCAAATAGAATTATTGATAAAATAAAAAATTTGAAGTCCACTGTAGAGAAAATCTATATTAATAAAAGTTAATTTGTAATTCAAAGGAACGTCAAAATGCTATGGGTCATTTAAATGAAAGGTGTTGTAGTGTTTGATATTGTTTGTCCAGTGATGGGGTTTGATGGTGGCTAATTTTTTTCACAAACCTCTAAAGAACCAAGATACATTTAGGAGGGATACACAAATTTCGTGGGTGAAATATGCCATATTGAAGGTTAAGGATGTCAACCCATATGGAGTTGTCATCATTGAGATATTTCAAAACACTTTTAAGGAAAGAAGCAATTTTCAGATATCTAAGATTATGAATAGATAAACTTTCCTCATATTTATCAAGTGTAGCACTCTTCAAAGATACTTGAGGAATGCCACTTTGATCACAATTTTGGACCATAGAAATTTCCTAGTTGAAGTGGAGATATTGTTTAGAATTGTGTCATGAATAGGATACATGGCTAAATAATAATTGGGATAGACATGAGAACACTTTTGATAAGAATAACTTTGCCTGCTGCAAAGATATGTTGATGTTTCCAGAAGGCCATCAGGTTATTGATTCTATTGACTAAGGTTTGAAAAAATTAAGCAATAATTTTTAGGAAAGTTGGAATGATTTTGAAGTTCAAAATGACTCTAATACTTCTACTAAGGTTCTTCTTAAATTTGTTTGGAAAATAAATGGTAGATTTGGTGGTACTAAGCCTTTGTTCCATTAATTTAAAATAAATAGAAAGACATATACTGATATTGCGAGCCATAGTCCTAGAAGCTTTAGATTAAATCATTTACAAACATTAGACGATTTGAGTTATTAGAAATATTGGAGTCAAAACTTAGGATTAAATCTAATAGAAGGCCATTATTAAGAATGATAGTTGAGTTTTGAGAGATTACGATAAAAAAGGTAAGAAGAAAGGAAGTCACATTCCCTAATGCCCTATTACCTGTAATGAAATTTATGGGTGATCTTTAATAAAGATGGAGAAACTAGAAGAGGAGATACAATCTTTGATACAAAAAATCCAAATAGTAGGAAAATTCATTTTGGCCACTGTTGGAAGAATAGCATTCCAAGAAATCATATTATATACTTTTTCTTTGTCTACTTTGGTAGCCATCCTAGGAGGCTATTCAAATTCCGATTCAAAGAATCCACTATTTCTTTGATAGCAATGATGTTATCAACAGAAGTGTGACATTGAATAAATTAAGCTTCCTCTTTGCCAATTATATTGGGAAGGATATGTTTCAACCTATTGGTCAAGATATTAGTTATAGATTTATAATACGTATTGCAAACAAATATTGAGTGATAATCAAAAACAATCTCAGGATTAATTTTTTGGGGATCAATGCTATATGCATTAAACCCAAGATTTAGGTAAATGAGAAGTATTGAAAAGTAATTGACATCATTGAAAAGCTTATCTTCCATTTCATGCAAAAGAATTTAAAAACTCAACTCCACATTAAAACCATTCGGTCCCGGGCTCTTACCTAAAGGAAGAGACATCACAATTATATATATCTCTAGTTTGGAGATCTTTCTATTTAGGAACTCACTATCAAAAACAAAAATAGATGGAGGATCAGTAGGAAGAGCATGCAGGAGCTTAAAGAAAAAAAGTGATCTCAACCTAGAAAAAGAAAAAGTGGTTGATAAATGTATTTTGAATAACTTGTTTGTCTAACTGGAGGTTCCCACTACCATTTATAATGTGATCAAACGCTTTTTCTTATACCCATTAATATAGGGGCAATTATGGAAAAAAACACTATTAAGGTCACTATTAAAAAGCCACAAGAGTCTAGATCTCTACACCTTTTTGAGACAAGTTTGGCTTAAAAGGAAATTATAATTGCTAAAAAGAGATCTAAGTTGAGAGCTAAAATCAAAAGTATGTTTAGAATTAAGTGGATATCATCGGGATCCATATTCTCATGGTGCTTAATTTTAAGATTCAGGTACTTGATATCTCTTTCCAAGGAAGGTATAGTCTTAGAATTTCAATTGATTAGGTACTTTTTATTCAAAAGATGTGTAAAGGAATGAAAGAGAGGAAAGGGGGAGGATGGAGTGAGGATTAAAATTCCAAGTATTTTTTATGATATTGTGGCAATTTGAATACTCAAGCCAATAATTTTTCGAAATGAAAATTTTTTTTATCAGTAGTATGAGCCTGAGACCTAGTGGTCAAAAGCAAAAGAACATGATCAGATGCAAGAAAGATGCATAAAAATGTAAGGATTAAATAGAGTAGACTAATTAGAATTAAGCACATATTGATCTAATCTAGCTCATATCTGAGCATTACTAGAACGGCCATTTCACTAAGTAAAGTCAGGACCAACAAAATTAACCTCTAGGAGAGAATTTTTAGTAATGAAACTGTTAAACAAAAATGCTTTGAGAGAATAGTAAGCAAAAGAACCACCTCCATGATCATTAGGAGAACATATAATATTAAAATCCTCCATAATAACCAAAGGAAAATTTAATAAATAAATGCGAGTTAATTCTTTCCATAAGCTTTTCTCTGGATCAATCGATTGAGCATTATATATAACGGATAGGATCCATGTGTTAGAGAGTTGGAAAGCAGTTGCCAGATGGATGAAATGTTGGGAGGTAGCTATGGGTATCACTAAGCTGATTGATATACGCTATAGTACCATAATGATGCTCAAAAGCCCCATCGAGGGTATAGCAGCCCAATTCCAAGCTTTCATGAATTTTGAGCAGAATCAGGGTACTTTCTTATCATCTGCCCTTATTTCGACTAAACCAATCAAGAAGGATTGTGAATTTTGATGAGCTCTTTAACTCAATTAATGGTATCCAAGTTTGTAATTCCAACAAATAGTATTACTAGATGTCATGATCATAAAAAGGAATAATAAAGGGAGAATAAATCAACAGAGAAGATTGGTGAGTGAATCCCAAAGGATGGATGTAGTTTAAGTTTCCATAGATTGTGACTCTAACAGCTCTTTTTTGTGGGAGCTATGATACTAGCTAAAGTTCTTGTGGGTCATATTTCCCTTATGAATGCAACCTTGGGCTTGGTCTAAAGTTGTCTCATTGTCCATTTCCAATATGTTCTTCTCTCGAAGAATTATTTTAAGGTGTTCTTTAATTCCATATGCTCATTACCCGAATTATCCTTTAGAGCACAGGAGCCTTTAAGACATTCTGAGCTATTTTGGTATGTTGAAAGGCAAAATCTCCTTTGGAAGATTGGTCTGTAATACCAAAAAAAATAATAAGCTCCAATGGAGTATGCTCTTTTGTCGTACTCTCATCTATGGAAACCTCCTTACTTTTGGACTATATCGTTGATATAAGAGGAATCGTTGAAGGCTTAAGGATGGTATAGGAAAGGATGATAAGAGAGACCCTCTTATGGAATTCTAACAGGGTCCTTATCTAAAGAAGGCTTGCATTGCATGGTAGAAGGATGCTCATTGAAGTTTCCAATAGGCAATCTATCATGACATGAAATATCCTTAGGTGTGACCATTAGTGGCTCAAGAAGAATCCCAAGAATCTCACCATCAATGCTATCTATGACCTGATGGGATGACTGAGGTAAAAAAGAAGCAAGGATATGGCCACCACACCATCTTGTATTCCTACCTCCACTTAGTGAGCATGAAGGTCGCGTAGGGTCGTTTTGGGAGGAAGCTCCATGCGTGACAGATTTTTATCCTTTTTTCACTAATAGGATAGTCCTTGAACATGTGCTGCTCATGTGAGAAAGTTTGGAGTGATCTACTATGGCCACGACCTTATTGGCGATAAGAAACTAACATGCATAAGAAGAAATCTAATTATTAGGGAAATTCTTGGGCTATCTTCACTGTTAGACAGTCTAGCAACCTAGTTGCTATTTGCTCAGTTAAAGATACTTATTTTAGAGGATCCGACTCCAACACTAGTTGAACTTTAAGACCAAATCAGTCAGAAGTTGGAAAGACAAGCATAAAATGATCTTGCTGGAGATGGTAGTTAGCTTTTCCTTATCCAACTAAACCACATCTGTAACAGAATGTAGAAAGGCACTTGTATTGAACTACAATGAATGCTCTCTGGTCATCATTGCCAAGCAAAAAGCCTCTTTTGAGTGGTTGAAAAAGATCTAATTCAACAGAGATACGGGCATATTTACCATGATTTAGTAAGATAGTTTGTTCATCTATCTTTAATACTTTCCAACATTCTTTGCTATGTCCTCCAGGGCCTCATCTTCCCACCCTTGGCAAGTAGGTGGTGGAGTTGTACCCATACAGCTATCTTAGTGAGTTAAGCATTAACTGGCTAGAAATTTGGTTTATGAGAGCTACATTTCATGCGGAAGAAGCCATCTTGAAGGTTAGTAATTTGAGACTCTCGCTAAATTCCTCTCTTCTTGAGGAGTACAGACTTCAAAAGATCTAAAGGTGGTGATTTGCCTAAAAATTTTCTGTATAGTGCATTAGCAAAGCGAATTACAGCTCTAAGCTTAAAATCAAGATCAATTCTTATGAACTTGGTGATTGAGGCCTTAAACTTTTCCAGAATAGGACCTTGAACTAGGGAGGAAGTCTATGGTTGAATTCTTGATCCTCTAGCCATGACAACCCAAGATTGCTCAATATGAATTGTAGTGGGATTTTTCAGATCTCCCTAGAATTAAAGTACAAGAAGTTGCATTTGCAGGATGGAACAGAAAGAGATTTGTCCCACTTTCCATGCAAGTGGGGGCTAAGTAGACAAAAAGAATCGAGTGAGATCATAGAAGATTCAAGTGAAGTTGAAAATGTAAGTTTGTCTTCACCTGTTCTGGGAATTTGTTTTGAATTTCCTTATTGAAAAATGATACAATGTCTATCATTAGATATGCTATTTTACCTTATTTTAATAATCCATGATATGCAAAGGCTCACCAAATTAAATATGCAGATAAGTTTGGAGTATAAACTTCATATTGAATCTAAAAATATTTAAAAATTTCTTGCTTTCGATAATTTTTAATAAACAAAATTTTACTAATTTCTTACTTTTGACTATTTTTAATAAACAAAATATTACTTAATTAAATCAATGACAGGTTAATAATAGCGTAAACTGTTGTTATATTTAAGAATAGTCATATTATAAATACTTTAGGAAAATTAAGTTATCTCTTTGGGAATAAATTGTTTCAAAAAAATTTAATCATGACATGTCTAGTTAAAACTTCAAGAAAAACTTAAATATTAGCATATGTACCATTATAAAATTTTTAATTTGTATCAGCTATATATTAGAAGTATGATAATTCTTTCTCTTGCCAAGTGAGAGGTTTAGGGATCAAACTTTTTAATTTCCCTTATTGGTTAATTAAGATGAGTGGTTTGTCCATTTTATTAAAAAAATAATAAATAAATAAATAAAAATAAATAAATAAATAAAATATAAATATAAATATAAAAACTAATTTGCATGTGTATTCCCATAAATAACATGTCCTTCCAAACTTTTGTGTATGTCCCACTGGCTGTTGTTAACCTAATAAGGTTAATAGACTTCCTGATGGTGGCAAAATTAGTGTGATTGCTATCGTTTTGGTTGCTTCACATTGCCGGAGATTATATTATTTATGGAGGTATTTAATTAGGCGAATACCCATAAAATTTCCAGTTTATTAACAAATGCTACTTTGCGTAGGTTTTGATAACTCTACAAGTAATTACTCTTTCTTTGCACTAACCTACACACACAACATGATTAATAATGGGATATTATATCATTTATGAAACACCACCAACTCTTCCTTGTCTAATACTTAATACTATATATTAATATTCTAATCAATCAAGCTACAAACATTTTAAAACATGAATTTTCAACATTTAATTCCAATAAGTTGAAGCATCATCCGTAGAGTATTTAGGAAGTAGGCAATCAGAACAAAAGAGTTGGTGCCTTGCCCACTCTCAACTTGCCTTATTCCTTTCTATTTGTTTCACCTAAACAAAAATTTATCAATGAAGATGATGGTTAGGCCAACGGTAAGTTCAAAGGCATGAACCCTTTGTGCCAAAGCAAAGCAGTTAGATTCTTGGTCACCATCTAAAACCAACTACTACTACTCATCTTCCTTGCCTTCCAACTCCCATTTCATTATTAGTTCAACCCAAAGCAATCATTCCTTTCTACATTCTCTCATTTCTTCCCCCTCCAAGTCTTCTTCTGCATTGCACAACAATGCTTGCATTGATGCGAATATCATCGTCATCATCATGAACCCTCGATATCATGTAATGTCACATTTAGGCGCAGATAACAGCAATGACACCGCCCGGTCTCCCCCAGCTGTGTTCTTGGTGAGAACTGCAGTGAGAATATCAAGAGCAAGATGGTTTAGTTTTTTGAGGCGAGTGTTTAGGTACCAAAATGGATCGAGGTCGGATGTTTTGTCTAACCCATTTAACTCGAAGTCATGGATTTTGTTTGAGTTTATTGTTTTGATAGTGCAAATTGTTGTGATCACTTTGGTTATTTTGATTTCTCATGCCGAGAAGCCTATTTGGCCTCTTAGAATTTGGATTGCTGGTTATAATCTCGGCAATCTTCTTAGCTTGCCTCTTCTTTATTGGCGATACCGTTGCCTGTCTCGTGGCGGAGATATCTCTGACACTGAACAACAAAGAAGGAATAACACCGAAGAATCAAGGTACCTAATATATCTGTATATACAAGAAAGTAACTATTAGCCTTTGCGAAAAAATTAGTATTCTTCAATAATTTCATTGCTACTCCATTAATCTAATGGTACAAGACAACATACCCTCAAGAACATTTGAAGTGGTATAAATTATAACTGTCTTTTAATTGAATAAAGATCTAGTGCATGATTTGCATTGTGTTTATGTTACATTAATCATTTGAAGTGTAGATATTTATTGTTTGTCATAAACCACATGTTTATCATCTAATAAAAATGTGCACATTGTCATAGTTTTCAGATAATTTGGTTTATGCTAAAACAACTTATTCATTTATATATACACATTCTTTTGATGCAACAAAAACAGATTATATACAAATGTTTTATTAAAACTAAAGCATATAATAATAATAATAATAATAATAATGACTTCAAAGCTATTGCTGTAAACTGTCTCAACTTACTCCAACATGCATGCAGGAGTGCACACATGATGAACAAATCAAGGACACTGTTGGAGCTATTTTTTGCGATATGGTTTGTGATGGGTAACGTGTGGATCTTCGACACACGATATCGGTCATTCACACGAGCGCCACGGCTGCACTCGCTGTGCATATCGTTGCTCGCATGGAATGCCATCGGCTATTCTTTTCCTTTTCTTCTGTTCATCTTGCTTTGCTGTTTTGTGCCTTTACTAAGCCGAGCAGTTGGCTTTAACATGAACTCGGCATCCGAAGGAAGAGGTGCTTCTGATGATCAAATTTCACACTTGCCTCAATGGAGATACAAAGATGTTGAAGCCAACAATGTTCAGCATGCTCACCAAAATACAGTAAGATTTACCTTGGCCCTTTTTTTTGAGGAATCACTTTGGCCTTTTTGTTTAATTGTTTGAATGCATTTTTATTGAAGTAATTAATACTCATACATCAATACATCAATTAATTTAGTAAATATGGATTTGAATATTTAAGTGTGATTTCACATTTTAACGGTTTAAATTTTTAGATTAAATTAGACCCACATAAATATTTTAGTTTGTATTAAAAAAATGTGTTAAAATCTAAGCTAATCCATATACAATCTGAAAGGATGGGAAGGATCAAGATTTTAGAACTGACTTGTTTGGATGGCTTGTATACTTTTCTCATAGCTTGTTAACTTGACACGTTTTTTTAAATATTACAAATAAAATGTTTATAAAAAGTTTAGGACTCAATTCATAAGAATTTTATTTTATTTTAATTTTTATATATTTTATATATTTTATATGAATTATACTGATTATCTTATGGCTGGTGGGTTGTTGGATATAACTCAAATAATTATTTTTGGTCAATGAATGGAACAAGTTGTTTAGATGAAGATGCAGTGACACCAAGCAAAATCCATCTAGCAATTAAATTAGCTCTTTTAGATTTGTAATGCATTTGTAGTAATAACTTTTTATTTGACACCAAGCAAAACTTAGCATGTGTAATGGATTTATAAAATTATTTACAATAACTTAATATTTGTAAATTTAAAGTATAGATCTTGTAGTAATAATTTTAACGTATTCAAAATATTATTGGAAATTAAAGTCAGAACATTATTTTTTTTATTTACATATTTATGATATTTATATAATTAATCAAAAAATAATTTGATATATACTGACTATTGGTTAAGTAAATTTCTAAATTAGATGATTTCTTATAAAAATTAAAAATATCAGACGATATATTTTTAAATATAACATGATATCAAGTAAAATTAAAAAATCATGAGAATATCAAAATTCTCTTGATAAATTAATATTTTCCCACAAGAGAAATCAAAATGCGCATTACACAGTTAAATAATTTAAATTGCATAATCAGACATTTGATCTTGCTTTAGATAGAAATTCAAGATTACATTTCATATACTTTGAAGGGATTTAATATAAAAGAAAAGAAAAATTAAATTTTCCTCAAATTTGATCACAAATTTAATTAACTTTAGGTCGTAAATTGAGCTATGTCTGTTGCTTTTTCTTGGACAGGAATGCTGTATATGTCTAGCAAAATACATGGATAAAGAAGAAGTGAGACAATTGCCATGTCTACATCTATTCCATCAAAGATGTGTTGATCAATGGCTAAGGATCATTTCCTCATGCCCTCTTTGTAAGCAGGACATTGACAAATAAAATTAATATACATGAGGATCACATTTCATTATTATTATTATTATAGAAGCTCCCCCCTCCCTAATTTTTTTTTACCAATTTACTAGTAATCCTTGTAAATATTTTTCCATTGATACAAGCTCTTTTTCATCTCATTTACATTACTATATTTCGCTACCTTTCAATGATGAGATGTGTACTAGCCTGAATTTATCTATTTTTTTAATGAAAAAAATTTATAAATGTGAGCATAAAAATATGTAGTCTAGCTTCACATCTAAAGATAGCAAGAAAATTATTCAAATATATATATATATATATATATATATATATATATATATATATATATAATTTTGAATTGTGTTCAATTTAAGTCCTTTTCTCATTCAAACACTCTCATGTACACTATATTAATTTTCAACTTTCTCAAAGGTAAATACAGTTGTAAGTATGAAAATTCTTTATTAACTTATTCATAGGATCCGTTTGGTTCATGGAATAGGCATGAAAATAAAAATATGAGTGGAGGATAGAGATTGTGGATGGGAATGAGGGAATGGGATATGAATGAAAATAGTGTTTGGTTGGAAGAAATAGAAAATGCAAATGAAAAAAGTGAGAAAGAGAAATCAAGTAAAATTATTTTTATACCTTTTAATGTAAATAAATGATATTACATAAAATAGTTAATTATATTTAAGGATAATTAATTTTTTTATTTATAAAATAATTAAAATAATTATGCTCTTTAATTATTATAATTAAATATTTTAAATAAAAATTCACTTGAACTATTATATGTTTTCATTATTATACTTAAAATTATTAATCCATTTAACTATTATCCAGTTTAATTTTTATAATTAAATATTTAATTAAATAATAAACTTTAACTATCTTGTTATGTAGAATATAATGGAAAAAAGTTTTACTTTCTAAAATAATTTCAATATCTATGTTAATTATGATTGTTAAATGTTTTAAAAATTTTCTATTTAAGTATTTTGCCTTCTCATGTACTTCTTTTTTGTGTGACTTCTTACAAACAAAATGATTGGCTTGTAAATTGGCTTGTGCTTATGATTATTTTATTATTAGTGTTTAGTTTGTGCTTGTGAGTTTATGAAGGTGGAGCGACTGGCGTGGACAAAGGTGTTTATAGTTTGAGCTTCGATGCGAATCTACATCCAAATTAAGGATTCCAGTGTGGCGAAGGTGGAGCAGTTGCCAAATACTCCATAACTTCCATGAAAGGCTTCAAAGATGGAGGAAGATGGGAGAGAAGAGTGGTCTTTTGTAATGTTGGATCCATTTTCATGAAATCCCTAAGTTGCTCTTGCCATGTTGGACTCTATCGGATGAAATTCCTAATTTGCTATTGCCAAGTCAGCACGACTTCATGGTGGTGATGGTCTTTTCCCTTTTTTGCAAATCTGGGAAACTACAAGCTATAGAATTGAAAAAAAACCTACTTTGTCCCTGTTTTGCAAATCCGGGAAACCATAAGGTTTTTTTTTTTTTTTTTTACTTTTCCTATAATAAATGGTTTGGTTATGCTAAGATTAGGGCATTAAAGCATTGGTCACTAAGCTAGAAATATATTATAAAACTATTTAGCACAGGGGTCATGTAGGACAACTATCTTCTTTTTCACAAAGATAACCATGAGTAATAAGCCAACCATGATCTCAACAACAATCATTTGGTATATTTCCATAAGTTGATGCTTATTATTTGTTTGCATTACAAAATTGTTCTTTAAATGCACGATATACATATATTTTCTTTATTTTGATATGTTTTCTATTAAAAGAGGAGAAAAGCAAAGAAAGTTCTCTTAAAGTATCAATGTTAACAAAGCTGAAGGTGGTATGGATAGGGCAAGTTGCATCATTTCGTTCTAAATATTTCAGTTATTAACTTATCTTGCTTCTCTATAATACTTGTTAAGTATAATACTTGCCTTGATATTAACGCCAAATATTGTTATTATTTAAGGAACTTAAAATCATTGTAAGTGAGTTAATGAAACTCAAAATGCTACAAATTTATTTTTAGGCCACATTTGGTGAACAAGATAAGATATAAGGATCAGATATGAGTAAAAAAGGATATAGGCATAATAAACTCATATCATATTTTATGCTTGACGCGTATGAAATAAGCCATGGGATACCATTTTGTTATCATTTTTTACATTTGAAGTTGACCACATAATAGAAGTATATTATATGAATTGTATGTAAATATATAGACGGAATTACCCTACAATATAGTCATATATTCTTTTTAAAATTAACTTTTTCCTTAATAATTTACTTATCGATATATTTATTAGTTTCTATTAAATTATAAGAAAAATACAAAACCTACAAATAATATTATGTGGTGTTTGAGAATTTAGACATTTATGATGGTTGTTCGTTAATGGAAGTTCAAGCTGTGGAGGTTTGTTCTAGAATGCAAGTGTTTGATTTGCTAAAGTTGTTTGGAAGCTTTTTAGAAGAGTTGCTAGTCTGCTGTGAAGAAGGAGTTGTGAAGAAGAACTGCTGGTCTGCTGTGAAGAAGGAGTTGTGAAGAAGAAGGGGTTGTGAAAAGTGGAGGAAAATGGTGGTTATTTGAAGGGTTGGTGGTTATGCTGATGTGGCATGTTTGTTAAACACAATCAGCAAATTAATTCTATATGTTAGATGACGTGGCATGATAGTTTAACACAGTCAGCATCTATTAATCTGAAGAGAATTACTCTCAGCCGTCCATTGTGACTTAAGTCATGGGGTCCACTCATTTTAAAATCTCCACCGTTGATTCCTTTTACATCTTGTAATCTCAGCCATTTATTTTTCTATATAAAGAGTATACATTGTAATGATATGGATATGAAAAATTACAGTGAATGAAACTGAGATCAATTGATCTCTTTTTTGGTTCTTCATCTTCTTGTTGTTCTTGTTTTTCCAAAAATCCATTAAGGTTCCATTTTTCTTCATACCAAATAATGCCCACAAATATACTAAAAATTGTCCCCCTCCCCCCCCCCCCCCCCCCCCCAAAAAAAAAAAAAAAAAAAAAATCCATAGAAGCCATACATGTAGCAAGATAAATAGATATGAGCCTCTTTCACATCAAAATCAATTAGAAAAAAAAAAATCATCCTACTAACAAAATTAAAGACAAAGACATAATCAAAAAAGATATTCAAATGAAATCCAACTTGTTCAAGCAGGAGATTGACAAAGAAACCCTTCAACTACTTCGAATGCATGAAATCCTACTTAAAATAGTGAAACCGGTGTCATATCTAGTTGTTGACAAGCTTCTTGTCCTATGTCTCAGGTTTGATGATAGAAAGAAGGGATATAATGAAATTCCAGATAAGCGAGAGAAACCAAGTAAAAGTACAAATATGTAAATTTAATATTTATCCTATCTAACTTGTTTATATCCTGACTCTCCCATAGGATTAGTTATCATGTAGTTGGTAGGATAAAGTGGATCAATAGGATGGATATCATATCTTATTGACCGACCAAACAATAGATAATAACATGATATAATAGTTTATCTTATCCTATTGTCCTTATCTTGTCTACCAAACATCTCTTAATTTACAAATGATGTGGTAATAAAGAGGTTATATAGGCCTTCCATATAAAAGGGAAATAGATGCTTGTTTTGGACTTAGTGATATATATATAAACATCTCTTAATTTACAAATGACGTGGTAATAAAGAGGTTATATAGGCCTTCCATATAAAAGGGAAATAGATGCTTGTTTTGGACTTAGTGATATATATATAAACATCTCTTAATTTACAAATGACGTGGTAATAAAGAGGTTATATAGGCCTTCCATATAAAAGGGAAATAGATGCTTGTTTTGGACTTAGTGATATATATATATATATATTAATTATATATACTATTATTTTCTTTGGATTAATCAAAATCCAAACAAATTGATCTATTGAAGAAGAGAAAATGGAGTGCTATTTAATTTAAATATACATACCCTACCAAGAAATCCCGTATCTTTACTATAAGGTTATCAAGTAATAATTCCATATGTTGATATTTATTATTTATTCATATTTTATTAATATACTTCATGCTTTATTTTCATGAATTTTTTTTTTCATTTGATATGGTATCGATAAACAAAGGACAAAAGAAATGAAAATTTTTATTTCCTAAAGTGTAAGTTAAAGGTATAGGAGAGTAGAAGGGACCGCACAAATCTAAAGTTATTTTAAACATTGATATCTTTTTATTTTAAATATTTTAATTATTAACTAGTGTTATTTATCTATACGTTTACTAATTTATTGTACTAGTATATATGAATAAAAATTTTCAAACATTATTAATTATAGTTTGAAAACTTAAAATCATTGTACCTATGTTTATCACACACCCAATTCGGTGTCAACTCATCCACATCTGGAGGGCCAAGCCTGGAGATAAACAATCCACTAAAAGAGATGAAAATACATGAGTACAAACACTTTGATACTCACCCTCTCAAATGAAGATTACTACCCTCTTTAGATTTTTTAGTGTCCATACAATGTCTAGCTCATGCCACCAACAATCTCAGAGCAAAATAGCTTATATAGAAGTTTCAACAACCCAAATATAGCTCGTGCCTCTTTTAGAGTCTTTGCGACTACTAACTTTAATTAGAACCTTTCAAAATTAGCTATTGCAACTCCTATTGTACCCGAACTTGCAACATGGCCCTGACTGCTGACTTGACTGAGTTATAAGCGACCTCAAGATCCATCAACCTCCCGGTCATACTTAGTCCAAGTCGATGTAGCCACATCTCCCTATCCCGACTACTAGCAACTAGCCTATCTCCTCAACTCCTCACCACGCAGTCCCCTTGCAAGGGTCGCACAACTTTGTGTGTTTTCACAAAACTTTCCAAACTTGCTCTTCAATTCATGTAAGTTTGGTCTTCAAATCTTCCCAAGAATAGTTCTTCAATCAATCAAGCCAACAATAGGTATCTCTCGAATTTGGTATGTCTTCAATCATCCTTTAATAGTCTTCAATCATAATATTAAGATTCTTCAAATCATACCTTCAATAATTTTTAAAATCATACCAACAATAGGTATGTCTTCAATTAAGTAACTCTTCAATCATTGAAAGGTATTTCATCAATTAGCCTCCATCCATATTTAGTCTTCAATCAAATCTCCTAAATATGGTCTTGAATTGATCTTGTCAAAAATAGCTCCATCAAGATCTCCCAAGATATTTTCCTTAAAGCCTAGAACATTTGCCAAGTCACCATGCTATCCACATCATCTTCTATGCCACGTTACCGTGGATGGCACATCACCTTGACTTAGTGTCAAATCATGCCAATTAAAGTGCATTTTTCACTAACAAGTGTGATTATCTTTAGTTGTAATGACACTAATAATGCATAGGTTAATTAACCCTTTAACAATAAAAGAAAAATTAGGTATAGTATTAAATTTAATATTTATTTACAGTGAACAATATATTAAATTTATTCATACTCCAGTAAATTTGAGAAACTCACATTCTATTATGGTAATACGATGTCTATGACTAAGCCAAAGACTATGGAAACAACATAATTATCATTTAATATCTCTATATGTTCATTTAAATTTTATATTTATATATAGTATGTAATAGTCCTTCGAGTGTATTAGATTTTTTCTTTTCTTTTCTTTTCTTTTGACAAGATAATGGTAAAGGTGAGAGTATGGGGCTCCCTAAATTTCTACTCGTTTAAAACATAGAATACCTCAATTTGCATTCATCATTACCATATTTTGCTTCTCTACCAATTGTGAGTATTGATATCATTGAGAAACATTATTAGTGTTTGAGAAACTTAAAATCAATGTATTTTTGTTAATCAAGCACTGAATTTTAGCATGTTTATATTTAGATGCAAATAATAATAATAATAATGTAGCTAGATATTAAGGGTGTGTTAGGCTCACCCAAGTGGGGACCGAAGTGGATGAAGTGGGGTTTAATGTGACAGATTTAGGAGTTTGGTTCTCCATCCAAAGTGGGGACTAAAATGTGAAGTGATACTTCCAATCCCCCCCCCCCTCCCCCCCCCCCCCCCCCCCACACACACACACTTTAACCATTTCCCTTCAGCCAAAAAAATGCCGAAGTGGGACCTTTGGTCACATGATATCACGTGGGTGACATCCGATCACCACTTCCGTAAAAAAAATGCCGAAGTGGGACTTCAGTGAAATTCATTAGCGTGGCCAAAGTGGGACTTTGGGCACATGATATCACGTGGGTGACATCCGATCACCACTTCTGTAAAAAAAATGCCGAAGTGGGACTTCAGTGAAATTCATTAACGTGGCCAAAGTGGGACTTTGGGCACATGATATCACGTGGGTGACATCCGATCACCACTTCCATACCCTGATACATTAGGGTTTTACTCAGACATCATTTTTTTATGGTTTGGACTTCTAGGTTTCTCTTTAGCAAGAAATCTTGCTTTATTGCTCCATGTTCGTGGTTTCCTTACTACAAAGTCTTCTTCACTCGCATCACCATCTCCTTTTCTTGTTGGCATTGAGCCAAAGTGTGTTTTCGTAAGATTTCCCCCTTCTTTCTCTGCTGACTAATCGCATGGTGTGCAATGTACGCGTTGTTTCTTCAATGATCGGTTAGTTGAGTTCATTTGTTTTGATCTGATGTGGTTTTCATATCATCTTGCTAGTTTCTTCATGATCTCGAGCTTTTCTTGAATTTTTTTTAGGGTACTTTTAATTTGAGTTTTCTTTTGGCTTGTGTTGTGTGCTTCTAATTTTAATATTTGTTGTTCTCAATGGGTTCAGATCTTCATTATTACTTGTCAATCTTCTTCATTATTTTGGTTTTTGACCAATTTTGTTATTTGTTGTGTCCTTCACCACATTTTTTCATGATTTGTTTCTCAAAAGTGTAATTCTAAGGAGGTCTTCTTTCTTATTACTGTCTCTTGGCTTAAATTAGGGCTTGTAACATTTTTACTTAGTTTTTATCCCTCCATTACTAAGTAGGGATTTGTATTTTAATCACTTTTAATTTTTGTGTTGTATCGAGGTTGTTGTTTTACTGCTTTTGTGGTTGACGTTCTTTTTTTTGTTGTTTTGGTCTATGTTGTTATCTCCTTTGTCTTTTAACCCAATTTCACTTGATCTATTATTTCATAAGTATGATTTCATTAGTAGGTGTTCTTCCTCATTGCAATTCCTTTCTTTTGACAGGGTATGATCTAATATTCTATTCATACATGTATGATGTGTAGTTACTCTCTTCTTGGCTTTTTTCTCATGTTGGTATTTTTTTTCTTCTTTTGTGTTATAGCATTGTTGTGTTCTACTTATTTATTCATTCATTAATTTTATGTTTGTTTTAACTATCTACTGCATAATTCTTTTGGTGGTTTCGAAATTGTGTTCATACGTGCATTATGTGCAGATACTATTTTTTTTAGGCTTTTTTTTTTTTCATGTGGATGATTATTTGTTATGTGATTATAGCATAGATATATTTTTCTTCATGTTTTTTACTTTATTAATTCACCCATTGCTTAGGTTATTATGTGATAATAACAATATTATGTTCTTATTATGTACATTTAATTTATGTTTATGTTTTAATTTGCTACATTCATTGGTAGTATGTGATGATAGGATTGTTGTATTCTTCATGTGGTTTACTTTAATGCTTTATTCATTACTTAAGTTCTTAGTCTTATTATAGCATTTTTGTATTCTACTTATTTATTCATTTCCTATTTATAAGTTTGTTTTAACTATCTAGCTGCACAATTCTTATGGTGGATCTGAAATTATGTTCATACATGCATGATGTGCAATTATTCTCTTTTAACCTTTTTCCCTCATGTTGGTGGTTATTTGTTGTGTGGTCATAACATTTTTATTTTGTTTTTATTGTTTACTTTATGAATTCACCCATTGCTTAGCTTATTATTTGATTATAGCAATATTATGTTCTTATTAGGTGTACTTACTTTCCGTTTATGTTTTTGCTGCATCCATTGGTATTATGTAATGATAGGGTTGTCATATTCTTCATCCGGTTTACTTTAATGCTTTATTCCTTACTTAGGTTCTAAGTTTGATTATTGCATTGTCGCGCTCTACTTATTTATTCATTTCTTAATTTTAAGTTTGTTTTAACTATCTAGATGAACAATTATAATGGTGGATCTGAAATTCTATTTATAGATGCATGATGTGTAGTTACTCACTTTTTGGCTTCCTTCTCATGTTGGTGATTATTGTTGTGTGGTTAGAGTATTTTTATTTTCTTTTTGTTGTTTACTTTATTAAATCACCCATTGCTTAGGTTATTAAGTGATTATAGCAATATTATGTTCTTATTATATATACTTACTTTACGTTTATGTTTTTGCTGAATTCATTGCCCTTATGTGATGATAGGATTGTTATATTCTTCATGAGGTTTACTTTATATTGGTTGAGCAAGTGAGAAAGGGTCTTAAATGTGACAAATCTTTCAAGGGAGCTATGTTTGCACATGCTGCAAGTGCCATGAATGCAAAATTTCATACTGACTTCATAGAGGAGAACATTGAAAATCACTATAGGACACTGTAAGCGAGGTATGTAAAAAGCAAGAAAACGTGGGACCTTAGCAAGGCATGTTGGGATGATGAAAACAAAATGATCAATTTGTGGCATTCACTTACACTAAGGTATGGTGCAAATATTTTATTGACATAGTGCTATAAATGGTTTCGTTTTTTAAAGGTTGCGTCATTAAGAAAAAATAATTACAGAGTATGTAAGCATTGTCAACTAATTCAGCCAAGAAATTTCGTAACTTCTGGGGTTAATAAGTGCCATTTGAAATTTTCATAGACTTGTTAAGATTTCAACGATTGTTGAAAATTATTTGGAGGCACCAAATCAGTGTTGTTTTACTTTTAAATTTAATGCTTTTATAGCCCTTGGTTTTTTATAGTACCATGATGTACATAAATGCTTGATATACACCCACTTCAAGGTTCCAGATTCTTTTTTTGTTTTTGTTTTTTTTTTTGTTTTTTTGTTTTTTATATATGTGTTGAAGAATTTAGATTTCTTTCATTACATTCCTCCTTATTCCAATCAAATTGCTGGTTGTGAGTGTTTTCCCTTTAAGGCTGATTTGCATTTCATATATTGGAGTTTACCTTGATGCACTTTGAAAAGGCTAAAACGTTCACGGTAGTTATTCATTTTGTTGCATCCATATATTTGCTTCTCTGATATTAGGAAAACTTGAATTTGTGTGCATTCACTGTCATGCTTTGGCATGATTTTATTTGTCACTTGTAGGCACACTCGAGTGTGAAACCCTTCATCAACAAGCCCATTAAGAACTATGAAGGGCTTAGGGTAATATGTGGAAAGGATAGCTCAACAGGATCTTCTGTGACATTTTTATTTCCAATTTTGGAAATAAATCATAAATCAAAAAAGTGAAGATGTTAACAGTGATAACATCAAATCAACCTTTGTTGAACATGCTAGCAAGGAAGAAGGTGATGACAACTCTACTCCACCGATAGGTAGTAGCCTTGATAGTTTGACCACCATCAAATCCCAACCCAACAAGAAAGGTCCTAGTAACCTTTCCATGATGTCAAATCTACTTACTATGGGGTGAGTGGCAAACACAATTAAAAATCCGACCCACTAGACTGAGACTTTATACACAAGGGTTATGGACATCGTAGTTTCAATGTACAAGAGCTGGTGGAAGTGTTTGACTATCTACAATCCAAAGAAAGTAAAGCTATGGTGAGGAGTATAGAATTGTGACAGGACTGGATTAGGGGGTTTCTCTCTCGGATGATGTGAACTATCACATGAATGGTTCAATGCTGCTGCTATTGACTTGTTGACCTACTATGGCTTCAGCCTTTGTTATCTCTATATTTTGTTTTTCTTTCTGCTTGCATTATTTGCATTTCGTGCATGTATTTTCCTTCTTTTGTTCAATTATTTCTCTACATTGGTGTGTTAGTTTAGCTATTCCTACTATCTTTATATAGGCTACTATCATGTTTATTTCTTCATGCACTATCTATGGACTTTATGCATGCATGTTGCATCCATGAGCTTCTTGTCATGTTTGCCTATATTGCAAACCTATCTTCACTATTGGACTGATCACCACTTGTATCATTTTTTTTTTCAGTCGATGGTTTCATGAAGGTTTTTTTTTTTGCTCTTGTAGGTGTAGTTGACATGGCAATGATGACTAATAAGAAACACTACACTGAGGACGGGTTCTCTTTTTTTGCTCCAAATAAATAGTTGCAATTGCGGGCAATTGAGGGGTACAAACCTTTCTCTTGCATCCACTACATTCTAATTTTGTATTGATCATAACTATTGTTTTTTAAAATTTGGTCCATTTTTATTTTTAAGTTTTGTTAAAACATACATGGTTTGAAGTAGACAGAACTGATGTCTTAGTTTTTTTTTCCATTAAGTACATTATTATTTATTTTTATTTTTATTTTTATTAGTTGCACAACTATTTTCTATGAATGTGTGATCTTGTCATTGTGTATTCCTATCTAAACTACTCTTTAGGTGTGTTCAGATATTTTTCTTACCAATATTATTTTCTGTTCATACAATTATTTTTTTTTTATCAATGTGTGTAGTCATATATTTTCTGTTTCACAAAGGAGCACTTGTTTTTGTTGTGTTTTTCTCTGCCTTCATTTTTTTTGTTGGACTTTTTTTTTGGTAAACCATTCATAATTATGGGCTAAAATGACTTGTACGGTGAAGCAACTTGGAGGCGTAGAACACCATTATTGCAACCTACCTGCTCCATTGGTTTTTTGCTCACTAAAAAAAGTTTGCAGACCTCTTCATGTTTGCTAAAGTGTTTCCCACCAGGTGTGGGTTATGTTTGCCAATTGTGTGTGCTAATTTTGGATGCAAAGGGACCTCTCAATGCCAATGAATTATTGTATGTGTTTACTTCACACTAAGCCATGCCTGAGTATCATTTGGAGTTTGCTTTGGAAGTGGGAGTGCTATGCGGAAGCATGAATTTGTAGTGGTTTTTGTTCTTTGATGCTAGTACCAAATGCCGTTTGTTAGTGTTCTTTCCATTATGTTCCACCAAAATCTATTGTAATGTATGTTGATATAATTATGAAAACTATTGTAATTTTACTCTATTATTATGTTAATGAAAAGATTTGCCAAATCATGGTGAGTGCCTTTAGCATTTTAAAACATGCATTTGTATAAAGATTGATGTTTCAAACACATCAATGTTTTTGTAGTTTTTTTTTTTTTTTTTTTTTTTTTTTTTTATTGCTCATGGTTCAGTAGGTTTACATTGCATCATTCAATTGTATTTTCAAGGCTGCATGTAGTTATTTTCGTGTAATATTGAGGAATGTAACTATTGAGAACACAAGTGACTCTATTGCTGAATTGTTAGTTTGATAGCTCAGTGTTTCTGAGTTGTCTTGTTTTAGTAGTGTGGGATAGAAAATATGCGCCCTGGCGTCGTGTCGGTGAAGAGACACCATACCATATATTGAATCACAAATGTTACTTATTTTTATTTTATTTTTGTGGACTCTTCCATTCCTAATAGAGGCAAGCCTCTATTATTAATTACCCCAAATTAAAATCTTGGGAACCTCCGATTAAGGGCTCGAGTACAAGTAAATACAAGAAAATTATAAATTATAAATTTCATTATATATATATATATATATATATATATAGCTGCCTGTGCCTTGTCACTATGTTGCCTGCCTCGTTGCTGCCTTGAAATATATATTTCATTATTACTTTGCAATTTGTGGAACAAATTTTGCCACTGCCTCGAAATGAGTATTTTTGTCATAGCTTTGGGATGAGCATTTTTATAATTTCTTCAGGATGGTTATTTTGTTATCATGTATCACACAAGTCTTGTTGAAAAAACTTCACATGTAAGAAATCCTCGATTGTCTTGGGCTCAGCTACTTCACAATCAAGATCCTCCACATTCCAACACACTGTATGAGTACTTGACCTTCATGGAGAGCTGCATTTTAATATTCTCCTAAGTATCTCAATATTCCAGTGATGAATAAATCATTGCACAAGGCTATTGATGCATGTACTGCTTTAAGATTAGTAATCTCATTGAACTTTTCAAAGTTTATAACACCATCATGCATATATATATATATATATATATATATATATATATATATTAGACTCAATGAATCGACATTAAATTCACTAATATAGATGGGTTACGTACAACGGAGACATTGCTTTTAGACTTACATATATGCACAAGCACGTTTTGTCTCTACCAAGGTAATTAAGGAAATGCTTTGATATAAAAAAATAGAGATGGTGCATCTCTCTGTGCAAGTAAGGCCTTCTTTTTTCTTTTGAATCATTCACATGAGTTTGGATGCATATGATCATTTTAATGTGTCATTTCTCATATATATATTGGAAATCGAAGAATATTTTTTTTGTTTCTTTGAAAAAAATTGAGACATTTCTCACCAATATGTTCTCACTCTAAAACTAAAATAAACTCTGTATATGGTTTGGAAATCATTCACACTGCATCTCCAATGTACTTTTAACACTCCAAACATACAAAAAGCCATATTTAACATTGCTCTGCATACAAAAGAATAAAAAATCTTGCTTCCTCATTTCAAAAATGCTCATTTAAACTTTCCGAAAAACACTATTGTTTCGTCCATCAACACATATTAACCTCTGAATCTGTCAGTGTTGTAAAGAATCATCCTTTAGAGATAGAAACTCTCACTGGAATGAAATATAAATTTCAACATCAAAGGGTTCTTGATGCAGAAGAGATCACTTTTATCATGGAATCTTGATGTTCCTCTGTGGTATTTAATGGATGCTTTGCTTGTTTGTTTATTGGCCTTGCTTTCTTTCTCTTTGTATCCATGATTCACAATCTGCTTCCTGGATGTGACACACATGTCTCACAAGAAATTCATTGATTTTACACGACCAAAAGAGTATAGCATTAGAGAACCCGATTTTCCCTCCTTGAATTTGTTCTTCCAGAATGCTGTGCTTAAATGATACTAAATCTCTCATGTATTGATCTCTAGACAATCTATTATGACGGTAAAGATCATCGGCATTAAATGAGTCTTGCTGTTCTAACTGCGTCCAGTGTCTTAACATAGCATGCCTTGTAATCTTGTGAGATGCTTAATGATTCCAATTGATTGGTAATATTGTTTCTCAAGCCACATGCATGATCTTCTCTTTGTTTCTTTGCCCATGCAAAGCCGCTAGACAAGCATCTGGTGACGACAACAGCAACAAAAAAGAGGCGCTAAAGCAACGCCGGAGAGAGACAGACTTGCGGGAATTTGGAGTCAACGACTAGTGTTGGTAAGCGAGAGAGGGGTATTCCACCCTGGCTAGCGTTGGCTACAGTAACAAGTAACAGTAGGGACAACAAAAGGGAGGCACAAAAACAATGCCTATGAGAGATAGAGGTGCCGGAACTTTGAGTCGACGACCAAAGAGGGATATTCCACCCAAGCTAGCGTTGACAGCAGCGGCGGTGAGCAACAATTTTAGCAACGATTGTGACAGTGGCAGCAAATTTTTTTTTTCTTTATATATATATAGGTTTGGTAGGAATAGAAAAAAAGAAAAGAAAAAAGCCTTCCAATCCTTTCTCCTTTTCCCTTTGTCCGTTTCTTCTCCTTCTGTTTTGCTAGACGATCTCCTTTTATAATCTCTCCCGACGTGACACCGGTTATATTATTGTGGGCGTGGTTGTGTTCTTCGTGGGGAACCACGACGCACACTTTTTTTCTTTTTTTTTAGTATTATTTATTTAGTTGTTATTATTATTATTATTATTTTTTAGTTTAATTATTTTCATTTATTATTTTTTTTATTATATTTTTTAATTATTTGTATATATATATATAACCTTTTTATTCGTTATTATAATAATTATTATCTTATTAGTACTAATTTATTATTGTTATTGTTATTATTGCTATTATATATTTTTATTATTTTATTTATTTTTAGTTGATAGTGGGCCGACCACGCCCCACCTTTATTTTATTTTATTTATTATTATTATTTTGATTGATTGATTGATTTATTTATTTATTTTATCTTTATTTGAATTTTATTTTTATCTGATTTCTTTTTTTATTATCTTTATCTTGAATTGGATATATATATATATATATATATATATATATAATTTTATCTTTACCCGATTGGATTTTGATTTTGATTATTTATTTATTTATTTTATTGTATATATATATTATTATTTTTATTTTTATTTTATTTTATTTTCGTAGTTTGTATTAGTGATCTTGGGATTTAAACATCTTAGATTGCCTCAAGATCTGTGCTCGTGGCTGATCTTGATATTTGGATGTTTTCGATTGCCTCGAGATCTGTGCTCTTGGCTGATCTTGATATTTGAATATTTTAGGTTGCCTCGAGATTTGTGCTCTTGGCTGATTTTGGTTATTGCCTCGAGATATGTGCTCTTGGCTAATCTTGATATTTGAATATTTTAGATCGCCTAAAGATCTGTGTTCTTGGCTGATCTTGTTATTTTGATATTTCAAATCGCCTCTAGATCTGTGTATTTGGTTGATCTTGTTATTTGGATATTTCAGATCGCCTCGAGATCTGTGGTCTTGGCTGATCTTAATATTTGGATATTTCAAATCGCATCGAGATCTGTGCTCCAGACTGATCTTGATATTTAGATATTTTATATCTTCTCAAGATCCGTGCTCTTTGTTAATCTAGAGTATATCCGAATATTATGAAATTTGTTAATAATATATTATCCTAATTCCATTATGATTTGGCTATATATGATTATGATAAACATATTCTAAAATTTTGATTTGATTTGAATTAGGACATGGATAATTAATTAATATTTGAAATATTTTTATATAAACAAATGCCCCCTTCATACTTCTCTCTCGAAAATTTTTTAGTAAGCTTGAGTAAGAAAAGTAGGAACTTCAAATCTTTTATATTGTCATGGCCAACAATTCACAAAACGAACATTTTTTTGACATTGGCCAAAGTTGAAGTGAATCCCCACATGGTCAAATTTTTGCTAGACATAACCCTGATTTTGATATATGATCTGAGCCAATTATTAATTATGAGGGAGAAGAGTATTTAGAGTGGGTGAAGCACTGCAAGGCTTACTCTGAACCGCTGGTATGAATATAGCAGGATTGATGCAATTTACCTAAAGCCTGAAGGGAGTGCACAAGATTCGAATCAATCTCTTGGACATAAGATCATCAATCACCATCCGGGATGGAAGGGTAAGAATCCCATCAGAAATGAGTTAATTGATTTTCCTGATTATGCTGATTTGGCCAAGCATATTATTAATAATTATTCCAATGAGTTATCCCATGTGGAGCTAGTGGGAGGGATTATATCTTCTATTAGGTGATACAACATAGATCCAAATTCCTACAAATAGTTGGTGGAATTGTGGTGTCCAGAGACCAACACTTTTCATCTCCTACATGGAGAGGTAGGAATTTCTTTGAGGGATATCAAGTTACTTAGGGGGCCTCCTATTTGTGGCGATGTGTATGACGAATCCGTCCCCACTAATGATGTATTTCACCAACGAGGAATTTCTGATTTTTCAGTTTTGAGAAATCTTTTTGATGTCTATCAGTGGCTTGCAAGGCAGGATTTTTCTCAACATGAGAAAGGTGTGTCTTTTGATAATTGGATAGACCTTTTTAGAATGAGAACAAGATTTGATTCAAGACCTGATCCTTCTCCAAAACCCTCTCCTGATATTGATTTAGCTGCTTTTGTGGCTCTACGGATTTGCTATTTTATCATGCCAAGCAACTAAAATATGATTAGACCAGGAGTTTTTATGATGGCTTCTGATATTGTGTATGGGAAGAGAATTGCTTTCGCTCCTGCTGTTTTAGCACGCATATATGTGGGATTGAATGCCATGTTCAATAATAGGAAAGGTCCTGGATTTCCTACGAAAAGTTTTCCTTCTCATTTTCTATATGCATGGGCCGGATGTCACTTCCCTAGAATATATCTTCAGAGGAAAATCCATGATGGCACGCCTACTATTCCAGGACTTTTGGAGATACTGAAGATGTTGTATTATATGAATGCTTCTCCCACTCCATTTGATTGTCCTTTGAATGTGAGGAAATTTATCAGACGTGAAGACAGTTTTGTATGGCATCCACTTCCATTTCTACAACATAATGGTGAGAGAATATGAGATTCTAGATATTCTGCTGGGCCAGAAGCTTTAGATTCTTATACCATAGATAATGTAATTAGACTTCATTTTGGAGTTCTTCCACTACATTGTGGTTGGGATATTTATGCAGAACCTTATAATCCTTATCGCTTTGGCCGTCAATATGGTTATGACCAATATTTTCCTAAATATGTTAATATCCCTAGAAAGCCTTCCTCCGTTGGGATTCTCGTAGGCTACTGGTTTCATTTCGCTTGCCAAAACACTTCGAGTTTGTTTTATATTCCTGAGCATGACAAGAGTGGTAAATTCTTATTAATCTATGCATAGAAGTGGTTCAACAATGTCCAAGCTTTTTTCAATCAAAGCATCACATTCTTAACTCAAGGGGAGCCTGGCACAAATAGGAAGCACGATCAATTTTCAAGAAGATCCCAATTTATCAATGAAAGTATTTTCATTGGTCCCTCTAGCCCCATCTCCAAACGGGATCACTCTACTGTCGATCCACCTACTCTTGTAAAATGGCAATGAACTAGAGGTACGTTAATATTATATATGTGTGAATATATATATATATATATAAACAATAACACCTGCACGTGCTCATTCATTCGCCGCCTTTATTTCCGACCTTTTGTTCGCCGTTTTGTTTTAGCTTTCCACTTTTGTTATCACATATAAATCATCAACACTTGCATGTATTGCTGCTTCATTCACCACTTTGTGTCCGTCTTTCATGTTTTTTATTATTTATTATTTATGTTTTTTTACATCAATATTTGCACGTCCCATTCATTAACTCATTTATTCGCCACATTTTATTTCCTCTTTTTTTTTTTTTCTTTTTTCCTTTTTTTTATACATATATAATATATATAAATATTCTTCAGATTTTTTCTTTTGCATATATATATATATATAATATATATAAATATTCTTCAGATTTTTTCTTTTGCATATATATATATATATATATATATATATATATATATATATATATATATATTCTCAAAACTTCTTCTTGGTAGATATACAAATTGATGATACGCCATCGGAAAATGTCATACCCACCCAAAATGAAGAAATCATTCCTGATCAACCACACGTATAATCAATTTGTTATCATTCATCTAATTTCTTATTATTTTGTCCTTATTTGCATTTGACCATGTCTTAAGTAATATACCAACTGTTTTTTAGAATGAATCACAACACCATTCACCATTGGTCCCAAAAGGTATTTATTTATTTTATTATTCCGCATTAACATGTCTCTTGAAATTTAGATGTTCATGATGACGAAAGTACGCCATCCTTGGGACAAACTCCTTCTGAAGAGTTTATTAAATATTCTCCTCCCTCCACAGAAGAATTAGAGGATGATGACACAAATGTCGAAGTTACGTCAACATTCGAACAGACTGAAGGTAATTTCATTCCACTACCATTTTTTTACTTATATTTACTTATATATATATTTTTGTTGACAAAAACTCATGAAATTTATCCCTTTAAGAAAATGATGACCCTTCATCTTTAAAACAACATATGGAAGAGTTTGAGCATACTAGTGCCAATATTGACACTAATGCAGGCCCTTCTTCATCAACCCCACAGGGTAATAATAATTTTTTTAATTTAATTTTTTTATTAATAATATATTTTTTATCCTTCAATCTACTCATTTATCATTATTTCTTATCTCTTATCTCCATAGGTTTGAGTGATGCTGTATTATTCCTACAAGATGAGATAGTCGAAAGTATTAAGTCTCTCGATCAATACAACTACCAAACTATTACTGATGATGTGAAAGCAGCAAGTACAATTCTTATGTCCTTTGGTATTAACTTGAACAATCTTGAACATGTTCTGGGGAAGGTATCTCAATGTGCATTCTATGTTAAAGAGCTTTCAGAAAACCCTAGCATCCAAGCTCATGTACATAAGCAAAAAGCCAAAGATAGTACGCTAAATACAACATTAGCGCTCGAGGATCTTAAAAAGCATAGAGCAAATTTGATCAATGAAAAAATATGAAGAAGGATGAGCTTCAGAAACTTGAAGTAGACCACTACCAACTTCAGAACAGGGTTCGTGAGATTTCAGATAAGATAAGATTTTGCTTGAAGAAGTAACAACTTCAGAACAATCCTTGGAAATTTCTATTTTCACACAAACCAACTTGCAAACTATATTGGATGAGAGTAGAACACAACTTGCTGAGGCTCAGGAAGATGATTCAGATAATAGCTATGTTGCTCTCTTCACCACATTGATTGACAGAGTAAAGAAAGCAAAGAAGTCTTGCGCTCAAGTTTTCAAGCATTGAAGAAATTTATCTTTCCCTTATTTGTTTAGCTAGTTTGGTAATTAATTTTGAGTATATATTTGCTTTAGCAATTAGTTTTGAGACATTTGTTATGAACATAGAAATTTTCTTTAATATGATTTAATTTCTCTCCATTTCTTATTCATATATATATATATATTAGTTAAATATGCTTTGGTGACTGGCTTTGAAGACTATTCATTTTCATTTAACGATGGAATTAAAACAATGTGATTATCTTACTTCCCCTTTTTTATTGAATGAAGAAAAGTAACCAAAATTTAATGTCTTGATTCCTGAAAATGAAGCTTTGAAATATCATGCCATGCATTACATTATAGACCGCTCTACCCTTTTTTTATTATTATTTTTGAAGGGACCAAACTTTCCGTAATAGATAAACATTTTATATTATGCATAATATTTCTTTAAAAAATGACCATTAATAGACGGCATGGGTCTTTCTCCATTCGCATCAATGAGTTGGTATGCGCCTCCTTTGTAGACGATCTCCACAACATATGGACCTTCCCAATTTGCTTTGAATTTGCCCCCGGCCCGCTTGTTGGTAATGATAGGTCTTCTAAGGACAAGAACCATTTCTTTTTTTGTAAATGTGCGAAATCTAGCCAACTTATTATAAGCTTGGGACATCTTTGCTTTATAAACTTCAAGATCCTGTTGTACTTCTGTCCTTTTTCATCAAGAGAGTCCAACTCATCTAGGCGAAGTCAAATATTATCTTCATTTGATATTTCATTCTGCAACGACATTCTTAATGAAGGTATTTGAATTTCAAGGGGTAGGACTTCTTCAGTTCCAAAAACTAAAGAGTATGGTGTGCATTGTGTTGGAGTCCTATACATGGTACGATATGCCCATAGCATCTCAGGAAGTCTATCATGCCAATCCTTTTTATTTTTGGACACAGTCTTCTTTAGCAATTTTGAGAGAGTTTTGTTAAATGCTTCTATCAACCCATTTGCTCTTACATTATAGATGTAGGTGTACCTCCAGTCTATTTTGTGATGTTGTGCAAATCTCCAAATTTTAAAGCTTATGAAATCAGGGCCATTATCTGAGATAATTCTTCATGGAGTTCCAAACTTGTATAGGATATTTTCTCTGAAGAATTTTATAATGTTCTCAGTCTTTACTTCTCTTAAAGGAATAGCCTCTGTCCATCTGGAGAAATAATCTATTGCAGCTAATATGAATTGATGCCTAGAAGATGATGGAGGCTCAATGGGTCCAATCACATCTATCCCCCATATCTCAAAAGGCCATAAGGAGACTGTGGGATGCAAGGGATTCAGATGTTGATGAATAAAATCCCCATGAATTTGACATAGATGGCATTTTTTGGCATACTCAATACAATCTCTGACCATGGTTGGCTAATAATATCCCATGCGTTTAATCTTAAGTCGTATCTTGGGTCCTGTTTCGTGTGCACCAAATATCCCATAATGTACATCATGCATGACTTCTTTTGCTTCTTTATATGAAAGACATCTCAAGAGTAGCTGATCATATGATCTGCGGTACAATGTGTCATTAATGAGGGTGAATCTTAGAGCTTTTTGTTTTATTTGAAGGCTTTATGATTTATCCCCTGGCAATTTATCATATTTCAAATATTCCATAAATGGTTGTCTCCATTCTTCCTTTGGCATCTCAAGATTGAAGACTTCCATGCTCCCTTCAATATTTTCTTCTTCGACATCACTGAGGATTGTACTTATGGGTCTTCTATTTCTTATAGTGATTTGAACTTCATCATAATCTGGATTTGCCAACTCCTTCGCTATTCTTGCCAAAGAATCAGCTTCTCCATTTTTTTGATCTTGAAACCCTGCTTAAATGCACTTGGGGAATTTTCTTCATTAACATTTTGACCTTCTTATTGTATTTAAGAAGTTCAACTTTGTATATTTCTTATTCTCCTTCGACTTGCTTGATGATGAGTTGTGAGTCTCCAAATATATAGATATGTTGAATTTTCATTTTGATTGCCAATTCTAAACCAGCTATGAGAGCTTCATATTCTTCTTCATTGTTTGTGCATAGCTCTGTAAAAGAAAGTGCATATCTAAGGATTCCTCCTTATGGTGTAACAAACACAAGTTCTATCCCAGCTATGATTTGTGGAATCTCAAATCTGAGTGCCAGCTTTATGGATGACGCTCCATCAAAGTACAATCGCCATTCTGCTTCTTTTACTGTAAGCGTCTCTTCATCAGGGAGATCATACTTAATGGGTTAATCATCAGAGAGAGGATATGCTACTAAGAAATCTGCCAGCGCTTGCCCCTTGGTAGCTTTCTACGGAGTATATGTTATATCAAACTCCATTAAGATCATGCCCATTTTGCAAGTCTTCCTGTGAGCAATAGCCTCGTCATGAGATATTTTAGAGGATTAATTTTAGATATGAAAATAATTTTATGCACCAGCAAGTAGTGTCTCATTTTCTTTACTGCAAACACTAAGGCTAAACAATGCTTCTCAATCGGTGTATATTTACTCTCGGCTCCTACCAACATTCTACTGAGGTAATATAATGTATTTTCTTCTCCATCTTCATTGTTTTGAGCTAGCATAGCTCCCAATGACCCTTCTAAGGCAGTAGTATATAGGATTAGTGGCTTTCTTGAAATCGGGGCTGCTAATACTACTTAATATCTTCAAAAGTTTTTTGACATTCAACATCCCACTTAAAAGGTGTATTTTTCTTAGCCAACTTAGAAAAAGGCTTGCATCTTCCTGATAAGTTGGAAATGAATCTCCTAATATATGCTAAACTCCCTTGAAAAGACAACAACTACTTCAATGTTTGTGGTGGCGGCATTTCCAAAATTACCTTTATCTTACAAGGATATACTTCTATCCCTCAATGTCTCACAATGAAACCAAGATATTTTCTAGATAAGACTCCAAAGGCGCATTTCATTGGGTTCATTTTCAATTTATATTCTCTGAGGCGTACGCAAACGGTTCTCAAATCTTCAAGATATTTATATTTTGAATTTGTTTTCACTACCAGATCATCCACATAACATTCGACAACTTTATGAATCAAATCGTCAAATATTCTGGTCATAGCTCTTTGATATGTTGCTCTAGCATTTTTCAAGCCAAATGGCATTACCCTGTAACAATATATGCCCATAAGTGATCGGAAGACAGTATGTTTCTCATCATCTAGGTGTATCTTGATTTGATTATATCCTAAATATCCATCCATAAAGGAAAACATCTCATACCCTAGGATGTTGTCGATCATGATCTCCATCACTGGTAAAGGAAAATCATCTTTGGGACATGCTTTGTTCAAATCTCTGAATCAACACATATCCTTATCTGACCATTCTTTTTCTTCACAGGTACTATACTGGCAACCCAATTTGGGTATTTTTCTTCCCTAATAAAATTTGCTTCTATCAACTTCTTTGTTTCTTCTATTACTTTCTCTTCTAAATCAAATTTTATCTTTCTTAGGGCCTGATTAATTGGAGTAACATTGGGATTGATAGCCAATCTATGAACAACTACCTCATTCTCCAACCCTGGCATCTCATTGTAATTCCAGGCAAAATAGTCAATATATTCTTTCAAAAGATCCTTGAAAGATTCTTTTTGTTCTTACATCAGTTGTGCACTTAAGAAAGTTGGCCTAGGGTCTTTATCTCTCCCCAAGTTGATTTCAATTAACTAATCAATTGTTGCTTGACCACCATCCTCTAATTCAATTGGTGCACTTTTCATCTTAACATCTTCTTCTTCCTTAGACTCCATCATATAACACGAATGCCTAGAAGATTCAAAATAACCTACCCCTCTCTTGTTAGGATGGGAATGGTTCCATAATTGATGAAAAACTTGTTATGATTCCTTTGACCAGTTTATTTTTCCCCCAAACTCTTCAAGTATCCTTTTGAGTTTATTAGGATACTGGCTTGGAAGTTTATAGGTTGGACTTCACTATCCTCTTCTCAATCAATGTGTATAATGTCATCATTTGAAATTTTGTTATTTTTGGGAATAACTATTGTGATGCAGGTATTAGGCCCTATGATGACATTTATTTTGGCATACAAAGTTTCATGAGTATGGGAAAACAAACAGAGAAAAAAAACAAAACAGACAAAAAAAAAAAAAAACAAAACAAAACAGAGAATGCATCAGTTACTATATAAATAAAAGATAATAAATGAATACATGTGTACAAGTGTTTAGATAATTAACCTTTTGACGATCACTAATGAAAGCATAATGGTGGCTGTTGTTAATTTCCAGATCCATTGCTAGTAACTCCAAGAACCATGCCCAATTATCATAGTTCTCTTTCTCCACCACAGCCCATGCTATGGGATAAATGCAATCGTTTGCATCTATTCCCATAGCTGTAAGGAGTTGACCTCCAAATAAGCCCTTAAGCCAACAACCATCTACTGAAATGATTGGTCTGCATCCTGCCAAGAACCCTGCTTTCAATCAAGACAAGCAAACATACATACCCTCGAATCTGCCTTCACTGCATTTAAACATGATAGTCGATCTTGGATGTGTCCTTAGAAGCTCAAGCCTATAGTCATACAAACTCCTCACCTGCTCACTTTCATCACATTCTAATATGCTATTTGGATAAGAAAAAAAATGAACATATGAAGGGTCAGCTTTCTAAAACTGTATATACCATCAAATTAAAAAAAATAACATTGTACATAACAAAATAACAGTGTATGTACCAGCAAATTAAAAATAGAATTCTCACCTTTTTGCAATGCATTTTGCCCTCCAAGCCTTGCACCTGTTGATGTCAACTTGTTGATTATGTTTCACAGCCTGAATTATGCCTGCCACAGACCATGAAGGGTCAGCTCTAAATTGATCCAAGTAGTGATGAGCAAGCCACTTTGCACTGACATGCCTCCCACAGTGATCCCTTGTGCACTCATGTTTTAGAATTCCCGATTTGATTTGGATTGTACTCTGGTCTTTAATCATTGGAGCTGCCCATAGATAGAAAGGGCATCCTTTCTTACAGATTGCTTTGCATCTCTTTTTATTACTAGGCCTGAAATTCATTACATATCTGTTCTTGATTCCATAGTTCCTCACAGCATCCCGAAATTGTTTAAAGCTACTAAACTTCATTCCAATTTGGAATTGTGGGTCCTGCATATCAACATCCTCATGAAATTCTGCATACTTAGGTTTTTCTTGACATACTCCTTCCTCATCTACCTCAGAGGCTGAATGGAATTCGTCAGATTCTCCATATTCAGATTCATCTTCTGTATTTTCTGCACCTTCTGCACATTCTTGCTCCACTGCATCAGGTCCCATCACATCATCATTGCCCTCAGCTTCTATCTCTTCTTCACTGCTGAATTGATACTCTGAATCCTGCAGTTCACTGCCATCATCTTCATTTTCCTGCTGTCTAGGAGAAGCAACATCCATCTCATTGTCATTAGCACCAGCATAGCCTTCTTTTTCCATTGCATTGTCTTCTTTTTCCATGGCATTGGGCACCATCATATCACTGTCATTTGTACTTACATTTGGTGCCTTGGAATATACATTTATGACCCTTTTGTGATCTACTCCTAAAGCTAATTGTAAAGCATCTGCATCACTTCTGACTTCTGTTAACCCGCCAAAACCACCACGCAAATTTAGCCACCAAAATGAACACCTTTCTGATTGCAAACCCAACTCTTTAGCCATAGTTGTAAGTTCTAATCTAGACATTTTATCATGGCAGCAAAAATCTACATGCCCAGCAAGTTTACGGCCAGCGTACGCTTGTACTTCACCAAATGTGTGAAACATTTTTATTGTGAAATACTGACTGTTAGGTTCTGTCATAAAAATAAATATTCTCATTAATAACTAACATCCTTCTGCACCAAGTGTAATGAATTTCAGACCTAAATTAAATATACACCCTGAAAAAAATATACAACCTGAAAAAAAACAAAAGACACTAGAATCTGGTACATATAACACTAGAAGTAACTAGAACCTGAAAAAACATTAGATGACACTAGAAGACACTAGACATTTCTGCACCAAGTGTACTTCACCAAATTAATAATGAAGGAGCTTATATACTGGACAGCAAATATACAGGACATAAATTAAATATACAACTTGAAAAAAAGACACTAGAAGATAATGCTCACATGAATGAGAAGGGGCAAATATACAGTCATCAATAACCCAAAATCCCATTACAAGAAACACTAAATCAATAACACTAAAAGCCAAACACAAATATTATACACTCCAAATACACTCATCAATAACAGAAAAATATACACACCAATATACAATCATCAGTAATACAATTTGAAAACCAAGACACTAATAATTGCTCCTTCATTATAGATTCTCATCTGAAATTAATCTTTTAATGTTTTAGTGTTTTAGTGTCATATAAAATCAAATGAAACTAAAAAAATTACAAAACAAATCTTCGGGTCAAGATAATACTCAAAACTTGCAATAAAACTGAAAACCAAATGATCCATCTTCCCACAACCACTAATTCAAAATCAACTCTCATCCAAAAATCCATTACAATCCCACCAACAGAATTCATCCCAAACTGAAAACCTAATTTATAAATTTCAAATTTCACAACAATTAATTTAATATCTTACCATAAATAGGTGCTTCTACGTCTAGTGGCCTTATCACCCAATCAACCTCCATGGTCAACGGTTGCAAGGGCAGGAATCTGGTTTCTTTGGTTGCTTGGTGCGAGGGTTGAACAGAGCTTATCGGACACTTGGCCTGGGTCACTTGCTATGCAGCTCGGAGGAGCGGTTCCACTGGCCGGAGCTCGCCGGTGGATGTGGAGAAATTAGGGCTCGGGCTCACCGGTGGATCTCGAGATTTAGAAATTAGGGCTCTCGGGCTCGGGGGAGAAGAAGAAGGAAACATAAGCAACTTACCCACGTGGCGCCTATGTGGAGTCAAAGGATGGCCACGTGGATAAGTTGCTTACGTGGAGCTTACCACGTGAGTTGTTGACGTGGTAAAGTATCGTCCATGTCAGCAGGCCGGTGGACACATCAGCAAACAAAGGCCGGAATAGCGCTGGTGCCCTCCCGTTGAAACAAAATAGAAGTTATGTGCTCACTTTGTTACGAATTAAAATTAAGTGCTCAAGTTGCAACATGGGCAAAGTTAAGTACCCACCAAAAAAAATTACCCTATATATATATATGCCTTTGAAATGTAAGGTCATTACTTATATGGTATTGACGTGGATCATTGTACTTAATTATTAATATTTTTATAGAAAAACATTTTGAAATTATTGCACGTATAATAAATTATATAGATAAATATATTTTCAGAATATAAATTTAGCTTTCAAATGCTTATAACTCAAAATGTAAAATTTAAATGTTCAGACATGTTAAAAAAATTTAAAAGAAGTAAAATAAAATGCATGATATACTAATGGTTCATCACCGAAGAAAAAACTCGTTGGGCTCTTTGAACTATTGTTTGTTTGTTATAAAATAAATGAAGGTATTCTAAATTGTTCGTTAACACACAAAATAAGAAAATTCTCTTAAATAATTTCAATATCATGCTTTGCACATAAATATTTTTAGAAAGAAGTTTCAAATATATTCCATTATCAAAATATTTTCGATAAATATATATTATTCAATGTTAAAAGCTAATAAATTAGACCATAGGTTATATATAGATAAGAATTTGAATTTGTCTGAGAAAGGAGAATTTTTTTTTTTTTTGAGCAAATATCTATTATTGAGGTTTACATAAATGATATATGTATGCAATGTTTTGAAATTCGATCCAAGGGTGATTCAGGAAGGCTCCTGGGTCAAGTGTTAGCGTAGAGGATGGAAGGGTTGCATATGCACCAATGATATGACTTAACACATATATAGGATTTGAATAGACAACCATTTATTCGTATTTAGATCTTTATAAGTTATTAATTTTTCATGTAATCATACCTTGAAAACTTACGTGATTCACAATAGCTATTCTTGGTTGCCGACTTTGTTAGAGGATTCATATTTAGGCATCATTTTGATGTCTCTAGGGAAATTATTTTCTTTTGATCATAACTTCACAAAAATTCTTCTAGAATTAATTAAACTACTTGTTTGTGTGACTCCTGAAGAAGTACGTGAGATGCTTTTGGTGTATTTAGTAGCAAATACTTAAAAGTGATTTTAGAGGATGAAATTACAATAATCGTCATAAAAGAGCACTTATTACAGCTTATTAGATAGGTTTTTCTTTTCATTAGAAACTTTAGATGAACATTGCATATGAAATAATTTGTTATATCTATTACAATTTCATTTCATTTATCTATTCCATTTATAAACAAACTTGTTTCTAAAGGATTTCTATAGCCAATATTATTGTTATTATTCTTGAGGAGAGTATTCAAACTTACCTCTTGAACGATTAATACTATTATATAGAGTTATATACAATTTCATGCATGATCAAACATTATGCCAAAATGAGCATATATAACTCTAAGAAAGAAATCTTAAAAACCAACAAGTATTATACAACTTTTCTTACAAAAGAGATTGCAGTTTTATTACAAATCACAATAAGAACATTACCAACAACGAAAGCAATAAAATTACCACATGATCACAACTTGATGATGCAAAAATAATTCAAAACTAAAAGCCATGGAAAATTTATGACATAAAAATCTCAAATGGATAAAAAGTTCCAAGATACGAAGAGGTTAATGACCCAAAAAAGTTTAGCAAATAGTAAATTTTGAAAATATGAAAAGAAAATGTCTTCAAATATCATAATTAAAGAAAATTAAGTTTGTAACTCACAAAATATAGAAGTCACAACTTAAGATTCAAAAAATACATTGAAATGCGAATTCAAAAACTTGGAGAAAATCAAAGTTGCTATGACAAAAAAGTTATACTTAAGCAAGCTCTTTGACGGGAAATTTAGGAGAAGTCAAAAGTGTTATGACCTTATTAATCCAATGAAAGTAAAGGGACTCAAAGCATGTGAAGATTAACCCTTCGTTTGGATTGAGGGAGTGATCCCCAAGGCATGGGGATCACTCCCACTTTTGGTGCATACCCATGTTTGGGTATGCACCAAAGGAGGTGGGACCAGGTTTGTAGAGGGGTTTCATCCCCCCACAACCTAGAACCAACAAGCCCCCCAATTTTGGGGGAAATGCTAAACCTACTAATAAAAATTACAAATATGCCCTCTAAAAATCAAGAAATTACACCTTTTCATATAAAAATTTAAAAATTATTACAAGCTGGCCCTAATTGCTGCTTCCGGTTGCTTTTTCCTCCAGCCTCATCGTCTACACATCTGTCCAAATAGCCCGTCCGCTTGACCCCCTCTGCCGCATTCTGGACAACCTCTCCCATCTGTCCTTGGCAGTCTCTTTGAGGTGGTACTAGATTTGTAGAGGGGTTTCATTGTCGCCACCATGATCAATAACCTCGCCGGTTGATTGGTCTGCAGCTTGGAGCCTTGGATCTACTTCTTGTTCTCCGTCGTTTGGCTTCTTCTACATCGTAAGTTTTATTGGTGACTTTTTTGGGGATTTTTGTTGAGGTTGTTGGATGAGTTTGGGTAATTAAAAAAAATTAGTTGGTTTTTAATTGTGTGCCATGGTTTCTTGTTAAATTTTGTTATTGTGTTATAATTCCAAACCGATGATAGTATTTGGAGAGAGATTATTTGAGATATAATTAGTTTTTATTTTTGGATTTATGCCCTGCAAACCTCATAATTGCATATATTATTATACAATTCGTTCAATTGACTAGAATGTTCAATACTACCAATGGTTATCACCATTTTCAATAAAGCTTATAATTTATGAATCCTTAAGAATTAAATAAAAAAAAGTTCTTTTTTAAGATATAAGAATGGGAATGAACAGCCTTTTGACCAGCAATGTCAGGGTGATGTTGCTTTCGCAATTTTTTGTAAGCCTTCTCGATCTCCTAGGCAGAAGAATATACTGAAACTCCAAGCAATTCATAATAATCAATTGGTCATGCTTTAATTAGATGAATTATATTTGATACTTATATATGTTTAGATTAAGAATAAAATGAAAATGAAAAACAGAAATCCCAAATACATATGTTTGCTAAGTCTATTTAATAACTATAATAGAAATTACATATATGTATATGGAATATGGCCTTATTTATGTATGTCAAACTTAACATACTTTTTAATTCCTATTTTAGAGATGGACATTGACAATATGGATGAATTTGAAGAACTACAGCTATATGCGATGCATATGTGTTTCCTTTTCGTAGTAAACATCGTAATAATTGCATGGACATTAAAGCAACACACTCTTAAAAATAGCTGGATTGAACAACAGCTTGAGTTATCATTTGTTAGGCATCGCAAACAATATGACTACCTACATCGCGTGGTTTACGACAATAATGCTAAATGCATTGATAAACTACCTATGGATCGACATAGTTTTCATAGATTATGCCAACTACTAACTTCAACCGGTGGACTACGAGGCACAAGAAATGTTATGGTCAAAGAGATGATTGCGATGTCCTTGAATATCATAGCACATCATGTGAAAAACAAGATAATTAAATTTGATTTCGTCCGGTCTGGAGAAACAGTTAGTAGACATTTTCATGCGGTTTTAAGGTTAGTTATTCTTTGCCATGGTGTCCAACTAAAGAAAGCCAAACCAATCTCAAAAAATTCAACTGACTTTACATGGAAGTGGTTTACGGTAAATACTTCAAGTCCATATGGTTTTTTATATTTTTGTTTTTTTTTTTTAATTTTTTATTTATTGTGGTTATTTTACAAATAAGGATTCATTTTTTATTTAATGTAGAATTGTCTTGGACCATTAGATGGAACTCATATAAGAAGGAATGTTCCTAAAGCTGGTCGATCAAGATATAGATCAAGGAAATATGAAATTACTACTAATGTACTTGCTGTATGTAGTCAAGACATGCAATTTATATAAGTCCTATATGGCTGGGAGGGCTAAGCTCATGATTGGTGAGTTCTTAGAGATGTTATAACAAAGTCCAATGGATTAAAGGTCCCCACTAGTAAATTAATTGTCCTCTAGTTGGTTTCAAAATCTCAACAAGAAAATAACCCCAAAACCATTGGCTAATAAGAAATCTTTACTTAGTGGATGCTGAATATGCAAATTACCCTGGTTTTCTTGCACCTTTCTGAGGATAGCGATACCACTTGAGTTCTTGGAATGATGGACATTAGCCACATACACCTGAGGAGTTTTTTTTAACATGAAACAAGCTAGCGCTAGGAATGTAATTGAAAGAACATTTGTTCTCCTAAAAATTTGTTGAAAATTCTATCAATTCCAAGTTTTTATAATATTGTTACCCAATGGAGAATCATTAATGCGTGTTGTTTGTTATATAACTTTATTAGAAGAGAGATGGTTGAAGATCCTATAGAAAATGAACTGGAAAATTTAACTCTAGAGGAGAGCATGCAAAATGAGACTAATAATATTGCAATCATTAATCCGACGGATGAGTGGACTCAATTTAGTTGTGACATGGCTATAAATATGTTTAACTCGTCACAGTCAAGTTAATCTTGTTATTTGATACTATGTAAAGTATGTTGCTTATCGAACTTCTATTTTTATTTTTATTTTTTGTAACCTTACATTAATGTTTTGACGTAAAAAATATAAGTTGTGAACACTGTTGTTTTTGTTTAATCATGTGGTGATGTTTTACATTACTAGTTTCATTGAGTTTGGTGTGGTTTATCTAAATTGGAATATCTATTACTTCTTAAATTAATTAAATCATTCAATGGAAAAGTATGTTTGGATGAACATTGTGTTGACTGGATTTGAAGCCAATGATAGACATGACATGTAACAATTTTATATGCATACGAATGATTTGTTACATAGCATTAACTTATTGTTCTATTTAAATATATGTATATGTAGATTTGTTTACATGGTTAGTAAGATATGATTCATGCTTTTATTATAGGAATGCATGAATTCAAATAATGTATTGTCTTCCTATCTTTGTTAAGTATGGATTCAGATTCACAAGTAGGACGCTGGGGACAAAATAAACACTATTGGAGAACGGATGAAGACAAAGCTCTCATTGAAGCCTTAGTGGAACTATCAACAAATCCCATGTGGCAAGCCGAGAATGGGTTTCACAATGGTTATCTTGTTCAAATAGAGAGAATGATAAAGGATAAGCTTCCACAAAGCACTTTAAAAGCCTCACCCAATATAGAGTCTTGTGTGAGGTTATTAAGGAAGCAAGCTGCCGTAATTGCTAATATACTACAAATGAGTGGCTTCATTTGGAATTATGAAAATGCCACTATTGAGTGCGTCAAAAGCGCATATGATGATATCTTAAGGTATGTATTATTGCATTTGGTAATTTTTGAGAGATATGCTAGTAATATTATTAACTTAATTATTTTTCAATTGGTACATAGAATCATAAAGAAGCAACTGGCCTCTATGGAAAATTTTTCCCTTTTTCAATGACTTGGCGCTAGTATTTACCAAAGATAGGGCACACGGCAATGCAAGAGGAGATATTGGCGATGATGCGGAGCAATATGCACATGAAAGTATTAATTTGAATGAAGACACTGGTTTCTCTCAAACTCCAGATGATCAGTTTACCATAACAATAGAAGAACCTATTGCAAATCCTTCACCTATGGCATCAGAGACTAGTACATCAAAAACACGCCGAAAAAGAAAAAGCGTTGAGAAAGACCCCACTATGGATTCAATTTCTGAAAATTTTAGAAATTTTATAGAAATAGTAGGACCGAGATTTCAGTCAATGACTGAAGTAGCTGTCACAAGAAAAGCTTCTCTTGAGGAGCATGAAGAGAGGCTACAATTGCTTCGTCAAATACTTCCAATGGTTGAAGGGTTTTCCATTCATGAAATGATGTTTATTTTGCAGGTTTTACCAAAATATGAAGATGAGCTTAAGACTTTTATGGAGTTACCGGGCAACATGAAGCTGTTTTTTTGTCAAGTACTTCTAGGAAGATTGGGATATAGCCCACCTACAGCGTGAATTATATTAGTGAAGATTTCATGTCAAGTTTAGCGTTGAAATTTCTATGAACTTTATATATGTTGTAATCTCTTCGTTTTGATTCATGCTTTTGTAAGAACTTGTTATATTGATGTACTGGATTTTATGTGTCACCTTGAAATGTCTTACCAGATTTTATGTATTATGCTTTGAATAAATGTGTTATGTTGATTTGATGTTGGTTATTTACTTATAAAACCAGCTATATTAGGGCATTGGATTGGTTTTATGCTTTGTCTAATTTTTATTGCTGAAAAGCTGAATTTCTTGATTTGTTTTTTGTGGTTAATCAATTATTATGCATAATTAGGTTACTTAATGAGTTGAAATGTTCTCTAAAATGTATAATTTAATTTGAATAATTAATTTCACCAAGCAAAGTGTATAATAATAAAAATAAACTTTTTAATAAAAACATGTAATTATGAAAAATTAGTTCAAAAATAGTAAATTGATCCAATTGGTTTGCGTATTTAATTACTCTATTTAGAAGGCATAATATTTAAAAATAAATAACTAAGTGAAATGTTAATGATGGAACAAAATTAGATATTACTTGTACCAACAATTTAATTTACATATTTAATTTCTTTAAGTAAAATGGATAATTATCAATGCTAATTAATTAATCAAATTATTTATTATTAAAATCTTTTGGTTATTATTTTATGAGTGAAGGATTTTATCATTAATCAATCACAATCTTATAACATTTCACTTGTTTAAATTAGGGGTATAAAAGTAACTTTATATTTTTTTTCCTTTTTATAATACTTTCCACATTCCCATTTCTATTACCTCCTACGAAACACAGTTTTCATTCCTATATCTATTACTTCATTCCCATCCCCATCCCCATGCCCATGCCTTTCCTCATTCCCAATCCCAATTCCAAAATCCAAATGGAGGGTAAGAAAGTTAAGAAAATAGAATCCTTAGTCATAGGCCTACAACTTTTCCTTTAAAATCAATCCACATATTTTTGAAATTAAGGAAGCATCCAACCCTTTGAAATAACTATTAATTTTTTTATTAAAATAACTAATAAAATTAGCTTGTTATTTTCTTTTATTCTGTTTATCATCCATACTTATTCTTAATCAAATTTTCCCACAACATAGCCTTAAATAATTAATATCAGGTATTTGCCTCTAATGGAAGTCATAAATTAAACATGCAATCATGATTTATAAGTCAATTAATAAGGTTAGGCAAGAATAAAAACCACACACATGGTAACATTCAATAGTACTATATAAACACAATTACATTAACTATCAATTCTTTATTAATATTTTTAGGTTGATTTCAATACATGCAAGTACAATAATAATAATTATAGTACAAAATTAAAAACAGTTAATAATTAAAATATATAAAATAAAAAGAAATTTGAAATCCCAAAGAAGCTAGAGAATGCATTGTTTACTCAATCTTCACTGATCCTTAGGACTATTTTATGAGGAGAACCTTCTTAAATTTTCTCTGTTATTTATTAATTAATTATAGATTTAAAAGGAAAATTTTATGCATATGAACCTCGACTATATCTTACAAATAAAAAAAAATCAACATTTACAAGTATTACATGACAGTCTTATTTACAAAGTACTATATATATATGGATTAGTAGTAGGGTATGTCCGTCTATTAAAAGGATGATTGTCGAAAAATTTCATCAGGATAACTAAATTTAAAATTTAAAATATATCATTTACTACAAAGCAAACACAAGTGTTAACACATGTTCATGCAGATTGGCAATATAACTTTCTTTTTCATGGTTAAAATGTGATTTTTGTACTTCGTGGTGTTTGGAAGGATGAACGTGGGGTTCTCATCACCACTTCGGCCATGTGGGGTGAGGTTACCCCACTTGTAGTCTTTGGGATTTGTTTAAAATTAATTGCATGTTAACTGTATAAATATTGTACTAATATTTAGATAATTCATGTATTTTCTCCAAATATTTTAAAAAATATTTAAATTAATTTTATTAAAAAAAAGATTATTTACTTTTTTTTTTAATATAATAAAGTTAGAATTAGAGTTTATGTTAATCGTTTTTAAAGGTATTTGCTTAAGGCTTACCAACAAACTTGAAATCAACAATATCTAGCATAGATATAGAGAGTAAAAATAATGACACACAACAGAAGTAACAACAACACAACAACAACGACAACAATATATAGAAAATAGAGAGGCTCACAAATGCACAAGGAAACAACACTAACAGCAGCATGAAATGCTAATACACAAGAGTTTAAGAGTTTCTTAGATACAAAACCATGCAACAAAGTTCTCTACACCCTAGTGGATCCATAAGTAAAATAACATGAGCATGACAAACGTAAATATACATGAACTGAAAGGGAAATATAGAAGATAGAATAGTAGGAAATGCTCAGCACGCTGCCACATGGCCGCACCTACTACTTGCAACAGCTTGGGAGGAAGAAAGAGTGGTGAACAACCACAATTACTCAGTGAGTGCAGATTAGCACAACTCTACCAGAATAAATCAAATGATAATCATAAATCACCAAAATAATACTTTACTAATAAGATAACTAGTTTAAAACATAAATACATATAATAGCAAACTTTAACACAGTATAGCAAAAGATAGAGTTAAGCAGGCATTTTACCTTAATTAGGGTTTTACAACATCGAATCCACAAATACCAAACACAAGGTGCAAATTATGAAAACAAGTTAAACATGAAACCAATCTTTGACCATAAAACACACACACACACACACACACAGATATATATATATATATATATATCAAAATAGTTCTAAATATAAGTATAACAAACTAAATAATATGAGTTTCAAAATATAAATACAACACTTGTGCCAAATTAAATATATGGGAGACTGCCCTCCTAAGAGAGACAGATGGGCTTCGCACGCTCACTACAAATTCAAGACAACACTACAAAAGAAACACAATGGGAATAAATCTCAAACCCAAAATATAGCAACACCTATACTCACCCAGCATGAAGTGGTTTAGAAACTTCCCTAAACCTTCGCCATGGCCACGGCTAGGTTCAAAGCCATCGAGGCACTCATGTCCTTGACGTTGACCCATCAGTTCACCGTATGCTGACTCCGGCTACCTGATGAATATCTAATCAGGGCTCTACACTCCCACTTGAATTGGCCCTCATAGAAATCAACCGGTCTACCATACCACCTCAGAAGGCTAGCCATGGAGACCACCTATTGCAGTAGGATATTACCATGAAATCTTAACAACAAGAAGAACTCCACATGGAGTACAATAGCCAATAGTAATCAACAATCATCAGCACCTCAGCCATTTCAATGAGGAAATGATAAAAGCACAAGAAAAACTCAAGCTTTTAATACAAATCGATTTACAAAATCCAACACAAGAAACAACATGGAAATTCTTTCCTTTCGAGAACCCAAAAGGAGTTCAAGATTAAATTATGCAAAATTAAAGAATTCCACAACAAATCCCAAGTTTCACAAAACAAGGATTTCGTAAACTCCTTGAAGAATTTCAATCACAAGTCAAACATGAACATTCAAACACCCAATAAGACATTCAAGATCTTTAACAATAATAACTATCATTCAACAAAATGCAAAACATATATAAACCAATAAGAATTTACTTAAGCCATAATATATATATATATATATAGCTATTGATATTCTTCTAATGAAGCTATGCTTAACAAAAACCCACTCAAAAGATTGGCTATTCCTCTTTCTTGCGAGCTAATCCTTGACTAATCCTTTGCCTCGAACCAACACTTCTCCTCCTTGCCAAAGCACAACTAAACACCAATAAATGTTAGCACAAAAGCCAAGCAAAAAAACCCTAGGTTTCTTCTACTAAACAACTGATAAGTGCTTGTGATTAAGTAATACGAAGTATTATTTTCTTACATTGAGCATTACTTTTCTTAGATTTTATCATTGATTGGTGTACATTTGTGTTCTTTTGTGCATATAGGATTGTGGAGTAGATTTAGAGAAGAAAAAGCAAAATTAGGTCATATTCGCCGTTGTTGAGGAGTTCTTGGACTGAGTAAGGAACAAGGCACGGGTTCTAAACTTGTGAGTGTGTGCCAACCTCCATTGGAGGTGCACAAAGGCAGTCACACTCATAAAAGTATAACCCGTGTAACATTGAAGAACTTCATCAATAAGGAGAAAAGAAGCAAACGACATGATCTACCGTTGGTTGTGTGCCCAATTCAACGGCCTTGATGAAGAACATAAAATCGGGAGCATTTTGTGCGTGAGTACCGTAGCAATTCACTGTATTAGTTTACCGTTCGCTACGCGCCAGAAATTCAATTCAAGAGAATCCACACGGCCGTGTGAATGCCTAATTTTAGCCTATTTAAAGCCGCGACTCAGATTTATTCGCGGACTGTTCGATCTATTTTTCACCCAATTTCTGCAGAGCTCGCGGTTAGGGTTTAGAGAGGATTTTGTGGAGGTTTGGAGCAAGTCTACGGCATCAACATCGACATCCTTTGGAAGATAGCTATTGGGGGAGCTTTTGTCGGCACCGATCTGGCGAGGTGTGCCCTAGGCTTGATAAGGGACTTGGTGGAGACGATGCAGCGGCCTCATAAGACCACCGCCACGCATTACAAGGGGGTTTCATCTATGTTTGTTATTCTTGTGATTCATATACATTGATGATTTTGTATAGCTCCATGGAGAGTTAAACCCCTCGTGGGTATTCAGACTTGTAAACCCTAGGATGATATTGTTTCTATGACTTTTATTATGCTTTCTTAATTGATGCTTTTAATTGAGTTCCAATCTTGCATGTTAATTGTAATTGATTTTCCCTTAGCTGTGGCACTAGGGTTGAGAATCATCTAGGTTATCCTTTGAAGGTGTAACAACTTCTATAGGATTAGACTACTTGAGATTGGAGAGGGTCGAGAGGGTGAGTCGTGAGGTAGCGAAACACCCCATTTCCCCTTCGGCGTGATTTTTCCTACCTCCGTGTTCCAAGAGTTCTTTGCGATCAAAGTAGAGTGAAGTGCTAGGAGATGAACTCCCCTGGGGTTTAGTTGCGCAAGCAAAAGAGTGAAGGGTTGTAGTGAATCCTAGTGCTGGGGCTTAACTTAGATTAGAGTTCTTTCGCATGGACGAAAGGGTTAGAACTATACTTAGGAACAGGGTCTATCACTTGGAATCCCTAGAACGTCAAGCAGTCCCACGTAGTGTGAGGCTTAGGATGATGGACTGCCCTAGGGCTTAGTTGAGAGATTGACAGAGTGAAGGGTTGTAGTGAAGCCTAATGTCGGGGCATAGTGTTGGAACAAGTCACGGTTGACCTTAGGGTTGGGACTGTGTGTTTAAGGATTTCCACGACTCATTAAACATCAATAAGGGAGTATAACACTAGTTTTATACTAGAAACATTAGTCCTAGGGGGAGCTTGTCCGGGTACCCCATATTCACATTGATTGTTTCCTCTCTACTCTTTACTTGCACTCTCTTGTCTTTCATATTTCTCTTTATTTTATTTACACACACATTATTTCTCCCACCATCCGTATTTCACACTAGCTAATTAGCAATTCCTTTTGTCTTGAATCACTACTCCCTGTGGATTCGACTACCCTCTCACCGAGGTACTTTATTACTTTGACAACCTGTGCACTTTCGGGCCCCTGCCAAAGTTTTTGGCGCCATTGCCAGGGAGTAGGCGTATTTTACACATTTGCTTTTTGCTATTTTAGCTATTCACCACACATTCTATTTCACACTTTCTTGTTCTTTCATAGTTCTCATTTCTTTTCTTTTCTTTGGTTTCAGCTCCAGGTTATGACCCGTGGCAATCCTTTGATTTCAGTTAAAGGAGACCTAGATATTGGAAGGAAAACACATTGAAAAGGGAAAGAACCTTTGCAACAAGAGTCTAATCAAGCTGAAATAGATACAGAATGGTCAGAAATAATGGCAGAACAACACGAACAGCAGAGGACTTTATCTAATTTTGCTAGACTCGCAGTTTTAGGGACACAATCAAGCATTGTGAGGCTCCCTATTACAGCTCACAACTTTGAGCTCAAGCTGGCATTCATCCAAATGCTATAACAGTCCGCACAGTTCAATGGTTTGGCCGATGAAGATACCAACAACCACATCAGGTCTCACAGGAGGCTGCACAAGTCCCAGGAGATACTGTGCATCCTATACACAGCCGACACACTCTTTGTGCGGCTTGTGCATAGCCCACACAACTTTAAAACGCCAGAAAAATGCCTCGAAACTCTCGACAAGAAGCCCCAAACTAAAAACAAGAAAAAACTATCCAAGGCATCGAATTAACGAACAAAGAAAGGCCAAGGTACACCATTCTACACAAGAAAAAAAAAAAATCGAACTACTACACTCTACCCCCCTTAAAGAAATTTCATCCTTGAAATTTCCTTCTAAGAACAGCTAAAGAAGCAATAAGACTAACAAGACCCTCCGACCCAGGATGGCAACAATCATCAATTCTCCAAGGGAACAACTCTGCCTCTAATACCACTCCATTACTTGTTTATATAAAAAAATTTCAAATAGTAATTAATTATACATGTCCTAATTCAAATCAAATCAAAATTTTAGAATATGTTTATCATAATCATATATAGCCAAATCATAATGGAATTAGGATAATATATGATTAACAGATTTCATAATATTCGGATATACTCTAAGATTGCCCAAGAGCACGGATCTCAAGATGATCTAAAATATCTAAATATCAAGATCAACCAAGAGCACATATCTCGAGGCGATCTGAAATATCCAAATATCAAGATTAGCCAAGAGCACAGATCTCGAGGAGATCTAAAATATTCAAATATCAAGATCAGCCAAAATCACATATCTCAATGCATTCTAAAATATTCAAATATCAAGATCAGAAAAGAGCATATATCTCGTGGCAACCTAAAATATTCAAATATCAAGATAAGCCAATAGCACAGATATCAAGGTGATCTAAAACATCTGAATATTAAGATCAGCCACGAGCACAGATCTTGAGGCGATCTAAGATGTTTAAATCCCAAGATCACTAATACAAACTACGAAAATAAAATAATAATAATAATAATTTAAAAAAAGAAATTTGATAAAAATAAAATAATAATAATATAATTTAAAAAATAATAATAAAATAATATTTAAAAAAAATCCAAATCAGATAAAAATAAAATTCAAATAAAAATAAATAAATCAATCAATTAAAATAATAATAGCAAATAAATTAAAATTTAAAAAAAGAAAGGTGGGGCTGATCAACCAAAAATAAATAACATAATAAAAAAATATATAATAGCAATAATAATAAATTAGTACTAATAAGATAATAATTATTATAATAACGAATAAAAAGGTATATATATATATATATATATATATATATATATATATATATAATATAAATAATACAAATAATTAAAAAATATAATAAAATAACAAATAAACGAAAAATAATTAAACTAAATAATAATAATAATAATAACAACTAAATAAATAATATTAAAATAAAAAAAAAGTGTCGTCGTGGTTCCCCACAAAGAACACAACTACGTTCATGATAGTAAAACCGCCATCACGACGAGAGAGATTATAAAAGGAGATCGTCTACCAAATCGGAAATAGAAGAAACGAACAGAGGGAAAAAGAGAAAGGATTGAAAGACGAAAGAAGAAAGAAGAAGGCGGCTTTTATATATATAAAGAAAAAAAAATTTGCTGCCGTTGTCACCATTGCTGCCGAAGTTGTTGCTCACCGCCGCCACTGTCAACGCTAGCGAGGGTGGAATATCCCTCACTGGCTGTCGACTCAAAGTTCCGTGCCTCTATCTCTCGTCGACATTGTTTTCGCTACTGTTACTTGTTACTGCTGATGCCAGTGCTAGCGAGGATGGAATGCGCCTCGCTCGCTTTCCAACTTTAGTCGTTGACTCAAAGTTCCGGCAAATCTGTCTCTCGACGGCATTTCTTTAGCACCTCCTTTTTGTTGTTATTGTCATCGCTAGATGCTTGTCTAGCGGCTTTGCATGGGCAAAGAAACAAAGAAAAGATCATGCATGTGGCTTGAGAAACAATAATACCAATCAATTGGAATCATTAAGCATCTCATATGATTACAAGGCATGCTATGTTAAGACACTGGACACAGTTAGAACAGCAAGACTCATTTAATGCCGATGATTTCTACCGTCTTAATAGATTGTCTAGAGATCAATATCGGAGAGATTCAGTATCATTTAAGCACATCAATCGGGTTCTCTAGTGCTATACTCTCTCGGTCATGTAAAATAGATGAATTTCCAGTGAGACGTGTGTGTCATATCCAGGAAGCAGACTGTAAATCATGGATACAAAGAGAAAGAAAGGCTAATAAACAAACAAGCAAAGCATCCAGAAGATACCACAGAGGAACATTATGATTCCATGATGAAAGTGATCTCTTCTACATCAAGAACCCTTTGATGTTGAAATTATATTTCATTCTAGTGAGAGTTTCTATGTCTTAAGGATGATTCTTTACAACATTGACAGATTCAGAGGTTCATATGTGTTGATGGATGAAACAAAGGTGCTTTTCGGAAAGTTTAAATGAGCATTTTTGAAATAAGGAAGCAAGATTTTTTTTTTTTCTTTTAAATGCAGAGCAATGTTAAATATGGCCTTTTGTATGTTTGGAATGTTAAAAGTACATTGGAGATGCAGTGTGAATGATTTCGAAGCCATGTACAGAGTTTATTTTAGTTTTAGAGTGAGAACATATTGGTGAGAAATGTCTCAATTCTTTTCAAAGAAACAAAAAATATTCTTTGATTTCCAATATATATATATATATATGAGAAATGACACATTAAAATGATCATGTGTAGGGGCGCAATTAGGACTCGATGGTAGGGGGGCTGAAACCTAAAAGCAAAACAAAAAAATAAAAAATAAAAAAATAATCCAACAAAATAATTATTTAAAATGAAGAATAATATGCTAATATAACACAAATTTGAATACATATATTAAATAAATATAGAGTATAATTTAAATTTTTATTATTACTTATACAAATATATGAGATTTTCAATAATTCAACTAATAAAAATACATTTTAAGTTTGTATTTTTTTAAAATATGGTAAAATTGACCCCTCTCACTACAAATAACCAAACTATTGTTTATACAAAACTTTTGTTCTTTCACTCTAGCATATATGGTACATTATAACATAAGTGTATATATGTTATAATATATTTGTTAGACCTCACGATCAACTTTTTTAAATTACTAAAATTTATAAATAAGATTTTTTTATTAAAATTTTGAAATCATAGTAATTTTTAAATTAAAAAATAAAATGGGGGAAAAATGCACCAAGAGGGATTTGAACTTGGGTTGTAAAAAAGCCATGCACTTTATGGGTAAACCTACTAACCACTCAAGCACACCTGCATTTCACACTTACATTTGTTCAAATATTGTATTTTACATTAATTTAAGTATAGGAAAACTGAAAATCATCAAATATTGTATTTTACAATCGAATGCGCCGTCCATACAAACAAATGAAGTTCCCGGTTCGAAGGACAGTCACAGCTCAGAATTTGTCTCGGACGAGGTCATTGGGGTCGCCATTCGAAGACGGTCACATTTGAAGAGATGTGCGAAAAAAATAAGAAGAACAACACATCTCTCTCCGCAGGCTGCCGAGGAGACTATGGAAGCAACGCAGACAGACAGAAATCCGGGGAACGATGTCATCGTCGCCGCATCGCATACAGAGAGTAGCAACGATGAACCATATGAACAGGTACGACACGACTTCATTCCGGTGCATTTGAAATACCCCGGGTACTCGCGACTCGACATACTTGAGCAAGAGTTAATAACGATCTTCGCCAACTGCATAATTGACGAGTATGTATGTAGTTTTTGCATGGGATGCTTAAATATTAACTACATCCTTTAGACATTGACATTACCCTTTGCGATTATACTTTAATGTTTAACTAAGTCTTTCAACATTTAATTATTTGTTTCTTTGTCTGACTATATCTGTTACTGTTTAACCTCAGCACTGTCGTCTGGACTAATGCCTTTGTCAGCACTACACGAAGACAACTCTTCACTCTGCTTGAAGGGAAGGAAATGGTGGCTGACGAGTTGATGGACGCGTTCGTATGCATAATTCAAACGTCCATAAAGAGGGTACCATACCCTTATAAGAAGCGCGCCTCCATCACACGTCCACTGGCACTGTTTATGTCCAAACAACCTGACACGTGCGAGTCGTCGCTCGCTATGATCGGAGACGCCGCGCGAAACCTGCATGAAGTTGACATTGTTATCTTTCCAATAATCATGAACGGCCGCTTCCATGTGATGGTGCTTGACAATGACAAACAGGAATACAGGCATTATTCGTCATTCCAAAGCGATGAGTACACCACAGACGCGTCTGAAATGGTAAGTTCCTCAGTCATTCACCGTTTAATGAACAATATTTTAATAACATCAGGTTGTATATCTCAACAGAAGAAACTATTTGACTATTGTGTGGATATGGAGTTCTACGAGGCGGTGACTATGATGTACCCGCTAATTCACGACGGTCACACCCCGCGACACAGACGAGGAAGTGTCGACTGCGCCGTTTATGTGATGCGATTTATCGAGCAAATACTTAAAGGTGAGAAGCTACGCCTTCCTCGAAAGGATGTACCATATTTCCGATTAAAGTATGTTGCCCGCATACTTATTAAAGGTCGAAGAACCGGAATCATAGAAAGAGGCGAGTCTTCGACTGGGGAGGGGAAACCGACTTGAGTTATTGTTTTGAAATATTCAGTTTAACTATATATGTTAATGTTTAACGAAACCTATTTTTGTATAACTATAAGTATGTATATTTAATTTTAACTGGTTCGATTTAAACTTTAACCTGGCCATCGGACTATCTGCATTTCAGTCCTTTAACAATATTATGTGAATGGTTAAAACCAACCGTTTCTGTTTAAATATTAATCGTAGAGGAAGTTTTACACTTGAAATGAAATATGTTTATTGCAATTACGAGAATAAATGATTACATAACAAGTGTGCATTTACACAATGAACTTGAAATGAAACCGACGACGATGAACCTTCCAGCTTGAAATGATTCCAATCGAAGATGAACCTTCAGGGAATTTGAGCAGCACTTTTATTGGAATCATTTCAAGCTGGAAAGTTCATCTTCGCCTGCAAAATCTTCGCCTGCAAACATCATCCAACTGCATCCAAAACCTGTGATATCTAGAAACCTTTATAAAGTGTTAAAACAATTGATGGGATATCTGATCGAACAGGGGATGTCCTGGATGCATCTCAGCAATGTAATCATTGGCATCTTGCAAATCAGAGGCTTCCCATGGGGTTGTTCAAATTGCTAACCAAATACATTTTTTACAATTTGAACAACAACCTGCGAATTCTCTGATCTCGAAGGATACTCCGATTACATTGCCAGGATGTGTCCAGGCGATCCCTTGGTCGAGCAGATATCGCATCAATTGTTTTTGTAACTTTATAATCTAATCACTCCACGCGAAGGAAATTTATAGAGTAGACGGGAAATGGAAGGGTCGTTCAACTTGGCTACTTGAATTCAGGAGATACATTGAATGTCTTTGAATGCGAATTCCAAGGGTCGATCAATTTTGACCGGACAACTACGCTTTGGTATTATACGTATTACATTTCTATGTTATCACTTAAACAAAACGTTCGCCATTTAAATAAGACTTAAACCATTGAAATATTGACGTCTCCATTTAACAAACATTGTTACTCATTAAAATAATATATTTATGTTTAAACTGACTGTGTAAATATCAAACACATAGACATAAATATGCTTATTATGAGTTAATTTACGATGCCTAGTCAGCGACAGGTTTATTACAAGATCTACGATTGTGGCCGAACGCGTGGCATCGGCTGCACCGTAACTCGCGGACCTCAGACGCTTGCGACTCGATCCTCTTCCGTCTGGGTCGCCCAGGTGGCCTTCTCGTAACAGGCGGACGCAGATGGAGTTCTCGATTGTCGTCTGTAGGCTTGTCATCGTCTGGTATAGGGAAAATAGCTTCCCTATACGCAAATTTGTATGTCTCCACGGTGAAGTAGGCGCTAATAAATTGATGAACGTTAGTGTCTGTCTGCATTATTGCAGCACAAGCGTGTGTGCATGGGATACCATAAATTTGCCACCTGCGACATGAGCATGTTCTACCCGATAAATCGACGGAGTTGCTGCAATGGTCGAGGACTTCATAACGATCATCAACACAACGACCAACATAAAGATTTCGGCTTTCCGCAACCAATTCGTCTACCGTCTTATGTATATCGGGGCATAAGTAGGTGGCCCATTTGTTCGCTTGCTCACGACGGGTGCATAACATCCGCATTAATTTGAACCTGTACCATAACAAATTATAATTGATTGTTAAGGCAAGCCAAGAATAGTTAAACATAAAAGTAGATAGTTAAACGAAAACAATTATAATTAAACACAAACAAACATAATTAAAAGGAAACCATTATAGGCAAACGTAAAGTAAAAGAAGTTAAAGAGTGACGAAGATTTTTAATCAGATTGAAAATCAAACATTCAAATACCTTATGGAGTCGACCATTCTCGTCACGGGTAAATGGCGAGCTTCTTTTATCCACGCATTGAAGGACTCTGCGACATTTGAATACATATTGCCCCAACGTTGACCTTTGAACAAATAATTACACCAATGTAACAAATCTGACTTCTGAAGCAACCAGCGATGCACTTCTGGTGATGTGGCCCGTAATTCATTCACCGTATCATCAAATTCTTTAACCGTTGATGCCCACGCAATACGAAACCATATGGACTAGCACTCGTCCTTCAATACCTTCCCAAGTCCGCCATTGGCTTTCATAAAATTGGCCTCCAAGTGTCGAAGGCAATAGGCATGTGGGGAAGAGGGGAAGACCCTCGCAATGGCGTTCACAAGCCCCTTAGACCTGTCCGACACAAATGTAATAATTTCTTCATAATCGCCGTCATCGTATAACGCATCACCTAACTTGGAAATGAACCACATCCAATTCGCATCTGTCTCGTTGTCGACGATACCGAAGGCCAACTGGAAAAACCCATTGTTTCCATCTTTGCCTGTAGCGCCCAGCAACGTACCACAATATTTTCCAAGAAGATGGGTACCGTCGACAAACAGCAGCGCCCTGCAACCCCGCTTGAATCCCATGATACAAGCACGGAACGAGAAGAACGCACGTTTAAAACGCTCGCAGTCTCTTTCTACAACCGCAATGCTGCCGGGATTTGTCTCAGCTACCTTATCCACGTACCAGAGCAGCAGATCATAGCTGGAGACGTCGTTGCCGTCGAGGATCACCCGGGCACGCTCTTTACCCAACCAAGCTTGCTTGTATGGAATGTGGACACCGTGTTCCCGTAACATGTCCTTCTAAATGTCGATAGGCATGTACAATGGCTGGCTTTTAAGCTTATCAATCACTCGTGCGCTTACCCATTTTTTCGACGCTTTCGAATGTGACACCGAGCCAATTCCACCACCACAAGTGTGTGACGGGTGCATTGTCTTTATTCTTAACGTATTTTTATTGTATTCCTTTGATGCATGAAGGCGCCAGCCACAACCAACGGCAGCGCATTCTACAGTCACCCTGTGTTTCTCATTCTTTATGAATTTGAAGTCGAAATTCCTCTTGATTGCAAAATTCCGAAGCGCGTCTCTGAAATGTTGAACGTCTACGAAACGTTGTCCGATATCCAACGACAACACTTCGGGATGATCCGAGGACGACGGAAGGCATGCTGAACCGTCCGGGTCGCCATGAGATGGAACATGTGCGCTGGCAGAATCAGAATTTCTGCCAACACTTCAGTTAAGCGGAAAACATCAGTAAGTTAATCGGAAACAAAATAAGTTCACTTGAAACATGTATATTTAAACTAAAACATAGTAAGTTAAACACAGACACAATTAGTTAAACGATAAAATATATGTTTAAACGGGAACTGGGATGAGACCGGTTAACAAAGCATAACTTATTGGTTTAAAAGGGGAACTTATTGTTTTAAACGGAAAATGGAGTACTTAACGTAAAAATATATTAATTAAACGGTAACTATAATAATTACGCGAACACAAATGACTTTAAGAGTAAAGATAAAGGATAAGAACTTTACAATGACAAGAATTCAATTTGACTATGATGCGATAATGGCACATCATCTGTCTCAACAACGAGATCGACTGCAGCGCATTTGAAGAGTGAGTATACATGACACATGCACTAGAAGTCAACCTCATTTTCTATTGGACAAATCGTTTTATGTCCATCGGGTGTGATAAACTTCACCCTAACATGGGAAACATCAAGACCCCATCGATCACATATCTCCGCTAAGATTGAATCCCAACAAGTCTGTGCCATGAACACTAGCACTCGTCCCTCACCGTTATTTCAGAAAAATCAACGCAAGAAAGAATGAAAAAGATTGACAGAAGCCAAATAAAAAATGTTTAACATGATGTGACTGGGCGGTTTTTTTCCCACCATTTCCAAGGGTACACATGGAATTTCACAGCATAACCCTTGTACAAATGAACAACAGGGGGGAAAAAGGAATTCAAACACTAACGGAAGGGCTTTCTGGGGTATTACAAACTTGCAGGGGCTGTCTGAGAAGTTTTGCAATTCGCGGGGGGTGAATAGTAATTTTCATATATATATATATATATATATCACCATGTGCATGATGGGGCCCGCCATTTTGAAAAATTCTTTTTTTTTCTTTTTTTTTTTTTTTTTTTTTAACGAATGAAGCACATGAATATACATGTATGCCATTACATGCATTTCATTTTCATATATATTTTTTATTTTTTATTTTTTTTTATTTTTTTCACGGTGGGACCCGTTCTTTTGATTTTTTTTTTGTGTGAGAAACACTGAGTGCTTGCATGGATTCTTTCCCATTTATTTATTTATTTATTTATTTTATATTATATATATATATTTGGAATAAGTAGTCTTCATTCACAAAACATGCACTTCAAATAAATTTTCTCATGCCACGTGTCTTGAGTCTGCCATCCCCATTAAGAAATAAAGTGGCTACTACATCCATCCCATGGAATGTATATATATATATATATATATATATATATATATATATAAGCTCCCAAGTCCATCCATCCACGTTACAGCACTCATGTTATCCCATTAATGAACTTTTTTTTTCTCATGCCACTACGTCCTTGCCATGAAACTAATTATGCTCTTATACAAATGTTCTGAACTGATACAAGATAAATTCTAAGAATTACGCAAAGGTGAAGTCTTCGACGATTTGCAAAACTGAGTTTTAATCTGTTATAACCTGAAGAATTAAACTATAAGTTCCAAAATCACAATTCAAATTTGCCTCCATCTATCAAGTCGTCTGTATGACTTGAGCTGGTTTAAGTCCTCATATCAGGGTTTTTTTATGCTTTATATGATTTGCTCATACACATTGAGGTTACTTGACCTCACAATAACGGGCCCTTTAGCAGAGTTAATTTTAGCATTAGGCTTTAAGTTTCTAATCTTTTGGCATCATCATAGGTCATACTTCACTCTTCTGTACTTAGTATGATTTTGTTGGTCAAGATATTATGATTTCATTCTCCAGCTGCTGTGGAGCATGTGAATTGTATATTATGCTGCTTCAAGCTCATAGTGTCTAATAACATTCATATTATTGTACCAACAAATTAACATTATTATCCAGCTCACACACACACACACACACACATATATATATATATATATCACAAGCTTATTAGTTATATAGATGGTGAGCTCTGAGTTTGTTGAACATCAAGTGACCGCATGTAGTTTCTCATTGGATGATTCATATCTTGGACTGATGCCAATTCAGAGATCAAGACTTAATGTGTCTCCTCCATCAGATTGGTTGTGGTGATAGGAGATAGACTTCAGGTTCTTAATATTCCATTTCAAGAAACGGACATGTGAAATGTTTACACTGGTTCCAATCAGTAGTTTCATGGTAACTATATCATTGTTATGTTTCCTCTCATATGGGGTTTGTCTGCTTTAGGATCATGCAAGACTCTTTCAACATTGTATATTGAAACGGCCTTATTGATATCAAGTATGCCATGTGAGCTTTGAAACATCAACTTATTGAAAATCTTTTCCGCTGGCTGATTCTCTTGCGATCGCATCCCTTTTCTTTTGACAACAGGTAGAAACCTTCGATCTTTCCCAAAGTGCTTGACAGGGTTTTATTCTGGTAACTTTGCTTTGTCACAATTTTCATCACTTGTAGATATTGTAGCTGCCATTCCAGCCACGTTCTCAAGCTCTTGTTTATTATTATTTTTTTTTTTATCACCATTCTCCAATGACAGACAACAGCAACACATGCAGCCTACACCTTCATTCACCATTCGACTTTAGCTTAGTGGTTGTAGCTAGTTCGGGCTTCAGATTTGGCTTCGTACATCCTGGCAAATACGGACCTTAGCTTGGCTTCGTCTTTTGGCTTGGCCACAATCTTAATCTCCGCAACATTTAGATTTGATTTTGACCTTGGCTTCGGCTTCATCAGAGCAGCGGCAGCAACAACGACAGGAATCCCACTACTCTTAGCCTTTTTCTTCCATCTAACGGAGAGACATCGGTTTTAATATATATGTATATGCATATATTTTGGTGACGAGTAACGGCAACCACAACAGCTTCAATATTTTCCCAACTGTGACTGAGAAGAGAAAAGAAACAACAGCAATAGCACAAGCAAACTACAGCAACGGCAGCAAGCAAGAGCAAGAAGCGGCGACAAGCAATGGTAGGACCCTTGAATATATGTCCAGGTGAGCGAGGGGTATTCCACCCTCGCTCGTGTTGATGGCAACGGTAGTGGGTTTTTGGAGTCGATGGCCAGGCAAGCGAGGGATATTCCACCCTCGCTAGCGCTGGCAGCAACGACAGGCAATGACGGTAGTGGCAGCAGCGACCTCCTTTTCTTCGTTAATTTCTCCCAGCCGGCTTTTCTCTTTTTTTTTTATCTATCTATGTCTTTTGCAGAGAAACAGATCAAGCCTCCTTCTCCTTTTTGTCTTCGATTTCCCTCTTCTAATATCCTCCAGACCGTTTCCCAAGTGGTGGGCGGTTCCATGAGTGATAAGGCGAACGTGAGACGGTTGTGCTGATCGTGAAGAACCACGATGCGCCACGACGATTTTTTTTAAATTTATTTATTTAATTTTTTTATATATTATTTTGTTTACCATTATATTTATCGTTATCTATATATAAATATAAATATATATTATATTCTTTATTATTATTATTATTATTATTATTATTATTATTATTAAATTTATTTCGTTTTATTATTATTATTATTATTATTATTATTATTATTATTATTATATATATATATATATATTTGATTTATTGGATTATATATATATATATATATATTATTTGATTTGATTGATTTTTTTTTTTATCTTATTTTATTTGATTTTATTATTATTTTATTTGTTTTTTATATTATTTTATTTTATGTTGTATTATTATATTTTTATCTGATTTGATTTTGTTTTATATATTCTTCATCGATTTTTTTATTTATTTTTATATTATCTTTTTATTTTATTTTATTTTATTTAATTTATTATTATTATTTTATTTTATTTTTATACATTTAATTTGATTTGATTATATATATATATTTTTATTTATTTATCTGGTTTGATTTTGATATATTTTGATTTAATTTAATTTAGTTTTATTTTATTTGCCTCGTGATTTGCACCCATGTTTGATCTTGGGATTTAAAAATTCTCAATCGCCTCGAGATCTGTGCTTGCGGCTGATCTTAAAATTTGAGAATTTTAGATCGCCTCGAGATCTGTGCTCTTAGTTGATCTTGATGTTTTGATATTTTATATCGCCTCGAGATCTGTGCTCTCGGCTGATCTTGATGTTTGATATTTTAGATCACCTCGAGATCTGTGTTCTCGGCTGATCTTAAGATCTGAGTATTTTTTTTAGATCGCCTCGAGATCGGTGCTCTCGGCTGATCTTAAGATTTGAGTATTTTTGGATCGCCTTGAGATCTGTGCTCTCGGCTGATCTTGAGATTTGTGTATTTTGGATCGCCTCGAGATCTGTACTCTTGGCTGATCTTGAGATTTGTTTATTTTAGATCGCCTCGAGATCTGTGCTCTCGGCTGATATTAAGATTTGTGTATTTTTATCGCCTCGAGATCTGTGCTCTCGGCTGATCTTAAGGTTTGTGTATTTTGAGAATATCTTGAAGATATCTTCTAGACTTATCTTGCACATATCCAAATATGATGAGATTTATTTATCTTAACCACTAATTTGATTATGATTAGGCTTATATGTGATTCTAAAATTTTAATTTGATTTAAATTAGGACATGTGAATTTTTTTTATATAAACAAGCAGTAGGGCAAGGAGGAACAACAGGTGTCCTTATCCAAGAACATTCACTTGTAATCACTCGAGGGGAGATACAACAGATGGTAGCCGCTGAACTAAAAAATGTCAAAAATAGGGAGATTAGAGTTGATCGTGACAAACCTTATCCTGGCTATCATAATTTAGTACCTTATCCCAAAGGATACAATGTGCCGAAATTCAAACAATTCAATGGGATTGGTAATCTTGATTAGCACTTAGCTCAATTTGTAACAGCATATGGAGACACAAGTGCAAAACCATCACTTCTCCTCAGACAATTTTATGCTAGTCTCACAGGAGTTGCATTTGAATGGTAAAAAAGTTTGCAACCCCACTCAATTCAAAATTGGCAGCAGCTGAAAGATGCTTTTCAAATACGGTTTTGAGAATGGTGATAAGATCACAATAGCTGAGTATTAAATGTGAAAGTGGTTGACTACATTATGAGATGGAGGAACCTGAGTATTACATGTGAACAACTCTTGGACCAACCTCAAGCAGTGGGATTGTTACTCGAGGACATTAACAGCTGGATGGCACCTTTCCTAAGTATAGCTGGCATCACTACATTTCAAGAGTTGATCTCACAAGCCAAAAAATTGGAAAGGACTAGCCCGAGGGTGTTGTCTAATTTCCAAGCTTCTGAAAATGACAAGCCTAAAAAGGCAGAAGGTGTCAAGTACATTGCTACAACAATGTTGATAAAGGGAAAAACACTATAGAATCATATAAACCAGAACAAAGTAAGCCACCCAGCTTAGGTGCTTCTGGAAATGAACCAAGGCCCATTCTCTCTTTGAAAGAGAGGATGAACAAAAAGTACTATTTTTGAAGAGATAAAGTACTAAAGATGTTTAAAGACGCCGTAAATGGAGGCCTGCAATTGCTCGAGTGCAAAAGACCGAAAGAACAGAGTAAGAAAGATCATCCTAATTATTGCCCATACCATAGAGTGTTGGGGCATACAATTGAAGACTGCTGTGTTTTTAAATATTGGCTTGAGCGTCAATATCAAGAAATCAAGCTCACACTCTTCAAGAGTGTTCTCTTGGAACAACCTGCTGAACATATTCGGTATGTGACTACCCCAGACTATGAGGGTGACAGGATCCCGAAAGTGCACGTGTTGTCGCAGTAATAATAGTACCCCAGTGAGAAGGTAGTCGAATCCATAGGGAGTAGGGATTTAAGGTACAAGAGATTGCTATTTAGCTAGTGTGAAGTACGGAAAGTGAGAACAAGATCAATGTGTGTATGCAAGAAAATAAAGAGAAATATAGAAAATAAGAGAGTGCAAGCAAAAAGTAAGAGAGAGGAACAATCAATGAGTCAAGTAGAGTATCCGGACAAGCTACCCCTAGGACTAATGTTCTAGTGTAGGACAAAGTATTATGCTCTCCTATTGATGTTTAATGAGTCGTGGACATCCTTAAGCACACGTTCCCAAACCTAAGGTCAACTGTGACTAATCCCAACATTATGGCCCGACATTAGGTTTCACTACGACCCTTAACTCTTGTTGACCTATCAATTAAGTCCCAGGGGAGTCCATCTTCCTAAGCCCCACACTATGTGGGATTGCATTACGATTTAGGGATTCCAAGTGATAGACCCTGCACCTAAGTGTAGCTCTAACCCTTTGGTCCAGGTGAAAGAACCCTAGTCTTAGTTAAGCCCAAGCACTAGGATTCACTACAACCCGTTACTTTGTTGCTCACGCAACTAAGCCCCAGGGGAGTTCATCTTCTAGTACTTCGCTCTACTTTAACTGCTAAGAACTCTTGGAACACGAAGGTAGGGAAGATCACACCGAAGGGGAAATGGGACGTTTCTCTATCTCACAACTCACCCTCTCGACCCTCTCCAATCTCGAGTAGTCTAATCCTATAGGAGTTGTCACACCTCCAAAGGATAACCTAGATTATTCTCAACCCTAGTGTCACGGCTAAGGGAAAATTAATACAATAAGCAATCAAGATTGGAACTTAATTAAAAGCATCAATTAAGAAAGCATTATAAAAGTTATAGAAACAATGTATTATAGGGTTTACAAGTCCGAATACCCACAAGGGGTTTAGCTCTCCATGGAGCTATACAAATCCATCAATTTATAAGAATAAACAAGAATTGAAAACATAAATGAAACCCCCTTGCATTGCGTGCCGATGGTCTTGTGAGGTCGCTCCTTCCTCTCCACCAAGCTCCTCGTCAAGCCTAGGGTACACCCCGCCGGATCAGTGCCGACGAAAGTTCCCCCAATAGCTATTTTCCGACGAGCTTTGATGTCGATGACGAGAACTCACTCTAATCCTCCACAAAGTCCTCTCCAAACCCTAGCCGCGACCCTCCAGAAGATAGGCGAAAAGATCCTCAAAATGTCCCGAAAAATTCCTTTAAATAGTGCTGAGTCGCGACTGTAAATCGGCTGAAATCGGGCATCCGCATGGCCGTGTGGAATTTTCACATGCCCGTGTGTATTTTCTGGATTCGGTTTTCTGGGGCATAATGAACAGTAAACTGCTACAGTTGCGTACACAATCAAATGTTCTCGATTTCATCGTTCTTAATCGAGGCCGTTGAATTGGGCACACAATCAACGGTAGATCATGTCGATTGCTTCCTTTCTCCTTATTGGCGAAGTTCTTCTATGCTACATGGGTTAGATTTTCGTGAATGTGGCTGCTTTTGTGCCCCTTCAAAGGAGATTGGCACGCACCCACAAGTCTAGACTCGTGCCTTATTTCTTGCTTGGTCCGAGAACTCCCAACAACGGCGAACATGACCTAACTTTGCTCTTTCTTCTCCAAATTGGCTCCACAACCCTTCAATGCACAAAAGCACACAAATGCACATCAATTAATGATAAAAATTTGAGAAAAGTAATGCTCAATGTAAGACAATAACACTTTATATTACTATAACACGAGCACTTATCAGAGGGATCATCCAAAGGGGAAATCACAGTGGTGGGTAATAAAATAATGCTCCCATCAATATTTGATGGTAAACCTCCTTCTATTCCAAAGGAATTGTAGGAGGTATTCATATCTAGAAAGTCAAAGAAGATGTTGAAAGAGTTTACCGAACTCCCAGGAATCAAGTGGAAGAATATCGAGAAACCCCTTGAAGGGCTTCCAATAAAGCAAACCAAGAAGAAAAATAATAATAAGAAGAAGCAGAAGCGTGAACACTCAAAGCACAAGAAATCCATCATAGAAGAATATATTGATTCTCTTGAAGAATATGAACAGAAGGAAAGGATGTTGATCACTCTTAAAGACTATTTTCTCAAGGAGGTTGAAGAGCTAATTGAGGAATTAGTTGAAGAAAATGATGAAATAATGCAGGTAGAAACTTGTAGGGCTATTTTTGGAGTTGAATACCTTACATATGATCAAGATGATGATGAAGATAGTTTTTCTGAGTCAGAAGAACTGTATGGTCGCCATGGTCAGCCTTAGATCAGTAAGAAGCAGAAAAAGAAGATGGTATTTAGAGAAAGAGTAAAGAAGGTAAATGCCAAACTCTCAAAGCCACACCAGTCAGAAAAGCCAAAGAAACCATACTATACTCCAAAGACCCCGAAGTATAAAGTCCTGAGAAAAGTGATGCCTACTAAAGAAATCCCTTCTTTCATTCAAAAAGTGACAGAGGAATCAGCTAATAGGCTAATGCAATTGAATATTACTGACAATAAATGAGATGAATCTGGGATACACCTTCTAGAGTCAACAAGAAAAAATTTTGATTCAGACATAGTGAATCCTACATTCTCGATTGCAAATGCCAGGGACAAATCCATTCCTTCATATATTGAAATCAGAAAAGACAAGAGAAGAGAACTTTTTAATCGAGCCATGGAAGAAGGGCTAGACTTACCTAAGCGCAAAAGGTCGTGTTTGATGCATTTGGACAGTCACCAAAATTATTGTCCATATCACCAATTTCTTGGACATACTATAGAAAATTGTCAAAATTTTCAAAAATGGCTACAAACGCAAGTCTCCATGGGAAACTTGAAGTTGAATGATGATCATTTTGAAGCGAGAGGTGTTTGTTAAGCCATAGCATACCAGGAAAGTTTTGATGATGAGTTGAATTTTCCAAATGAAGAGGATGAGGTATCATGCCCCATGTGCATCAAATACAGCTTAGAATTGGCAAGTTACTTCAATCAAGACATGCTTCCAATTCTAATGATAAAAATAAAGGGAAGATGATAGAAGAGGAAAATGTCTCACCAAATAAACCCTTGAAGAAACCAAACTATAATATCTTAGCACACCTGAAGAAAGTCCCGGCTCTACTCAGTATATATGATGCATTGATGATGTCAGTAGAAGTCAGGGAATGTTTACTACATGCCCTACAAAACCCTGAGGAGTATCAGGCTTATTTTGCTGAAATAAACATGACAGAAGCTCTGTACACAACACATACACTTTCACTATCATTTACTAATGAAGACTTATTACTTGGAACTGTAGAGCACAATAGACCATTGTATGTGACAAGGTCTTGTGATGGGATAAAGATTAATCGAATTCTTGTTGATCCAGGGTCTTCCTTAAACCTAATGACCCTCAATACTCTTTGGGCATTAGCTCTGGAAATATGCCATTTATCTCCAGAAAGGATCATTATTCAAGGCTTTAATCAGCATAGTCAGAAAGCATTGGGATCTATCACTTTCCCGATCAAGTTTAGAAAGATCGTATCTGATGCGAAGTTTCATGTGATTGGTGCTGATGCCTCATACAAAGCCTTGTTGGGTAGGCCATGGATCCATGAAAATCGGATGGTCCCATCAACCCTTCATCAGTGCATGAAATATATGGTGGATGGAGAAGAATGTAGAATTGATGGTGAAATTCAACCCTTTGGTGTCCATGAAATACATTATGAGGATGCCAAAAATTACCTTGGTATCTCCAAAGGGGGCAAAACACCAAACTTGATAGAAAAGGCTTTGGCAAAACCATCTAGTGCTATGCCAATATCCAAAAAGAAAGAATCAACATTGCCTCATTATGGCAGTGATACTGAATCTTCAGAAGATAAAAGTGACACAAGTCAAACTAAAAGGCATGCCCAAGAAAGCACATTGCATATCACAAGGGTTCCAGATGGTCTCTGTAAATCCCTAAATAATTTGAATGTTGATACAGTCTAGCAATTAAAGACATTCTATGTGCTAGCTCGAAATGAGAATGAAAGAGGTATCTTCTTCCACTAAGTAGAGATATATAGTCACATTCTATATCCTACACAAGGCAAAGATTGCTGGCCCAAAAGTGACCAATGCCCAATGATCCCACCACACCCTGTAAATAGGAGAAGAGGTAGAAGAACAACAATGAGAAGGAGAGATCCAACTGAGGAGATTGGCTTTAATAAAGGCAAGGTGAGCAGGAAAGACACACAAAATAAGTGCAGTACATGTGGTGCAACAGGCCACAACAAAAGATTTCATGGACTACAGGTATGTTAATTTTATTCATCTATTTCACTTTTATTCAACTTACATCTATTTCAATTTTATTCATGGTTTGGAAAATTTGTATACATGTGCCCATCATAAGGCTGACAGGCATTCAAGTAGAAAACAATTACCGGGCCATGTTACTGAACCTTCTGGGACAACTAATGAGAATGAGGTGAGCAATAATTTTTTTTTTTGTGGGTATTTAACATTTACCTGTTTGCAAATTAATTGTCATGCTAAATTGAATGATTTAATTTGACTTGAATTAATCTTGTCCCCTTCAAAGGTAAATGCTAATAACCCTATGGATGAAATAAATCCACAAGTTCTGGAAGAACATATGCAAATGGTATGAATTCCACTGTCTTGAAATTCCACTGTGTTAAAATTCCACCATGTATAAAATTCCACTGAGCAATTTCTTTTGACTGTTTTAGGTTGATAACTTAATTGAAACTCAATTCCATGTTGAAAATGAAGGACCTGAACATATTTCAGTACAACCTGTGGAATCTATATCACAGGTAATGTTAATGTACTGTAGGTCAAACACACTGTAATGTAGATAATATTAATGTGACTAACCTAATGTGATTTTCAATGATGCAGGTTGTTAATGTAGTTGAGAAAGATCCCCATTGTGCAGGTACTGCCTCTAAAAATTTAACAAACAGAACAAAGATTCAAACAAGAGGAGGAAAAAGAAAGGCCTTGAATGTAGTTGAGGCTGGAAATGCTGGTGAAAAACAGAAGGTGCAGAAACCTGCAGAAAATGCAAAGAAGCAAAATCCAAGAAGTAGAAAAAATGACACAGCCTCAGAAGTTGGAACCCAAAAAAGAAAAGGATGGGTGCCACCAGGTACTGGTGGTGTTTCTGGGGCTGGAAAAGCAACTTGACCTGATGCATTGGACTGTTTTTTTTTCCTAGTGTTGTTGCATTCAAACAGGGTAATTAATTTTGTACAGAAACAAGTTATTTGGAATGTTGTGGCCAATTTTGATGTATACATAGGCTACTTAAATTTGTTCTAAAACATGATCTTTTTTGGGAATGAAATTCTCCAGTGTATTTTTGGCAATGGAATGTATAGCATGGTGAAACATATTCAGTATTTTTTATACATCTACAGCCTTTAGTATTTCTATATATCTACAGGAATATTTTTTGTGCATGTACAGCAATTAGTGTTTCTATATATCTCCAGGAATATTTTTTTAACATCTACAACAATTAGTGTTTAGTGTTTATATATATCTCCATGAATATTTTTCTGGCATTAGTGTTTCTATGCAACAATGAATCCAGATATACAACAATTACTGTTTCTATGCATGAATCCAGATATTTTCTGGCATTCTTTATCAGTTGAAATTTAATTGTTTATACATGATTAACTAGAAATCTCAACAATTCATTTAACAAAAATTGTGGATTAAATTTCTGAAATCATAAATCCTCTGCAACATTCTTCAAGTACAACAATAAAATCATGGACGAAGCTTTCCAATAATAAAATTAAAGCTTCAGTCCATCAATTCAATAATCAATTCAAAGCTCCATAAATTCAAAGCTTTACAGAAATAAATTCAGGGCTTCACAATAAATTCAAATCTTTCTAGGACATCATCATCATTCGTATCCTTGACCAGATCACACCGGTGGACGAGGGATCTAGTTCCTTCAGATATTTGGCCTGGGTCACTTGCTACGCAGCTCGGAGGAGCGGTGCCACTGGCCGGAGCTTGCCGGTGGATGTGGAGAAATTAGGGCTCGGGCTCATCGGTGGATCTTGAGATTTAGAAATTAGGGCTCTCGGGCTCGGGGGAGAAGAAGAAGGAAACGTAAGCAACTTACCCACGTGGCGCCTATGTGGAGTCGAAGGGTGGCCACGTGGATAAGTTGCTTACGTGGAGCTTACCACGTGAGCTGTTGACGTGGTAAAGTATCGTCCATGTCAGCAGGCCAGTGGACACATCAGCAAACAAAGGCCGGAATAGCGCTGGTGCCCTCCCGTTGAAACAAAATAGAAGTTATGTGCTCACTTTGTTACGAATTAAAATTAAGTGCTCAAGTTGCAACATGGGCAAAGTTAAGTACCCACCGAAAAAAATTACCCTATATATATATATCACTTTTAAAAATACTACATAAATTTTGATTATGATTATGTGGAGTTATACACATTGCTATGCATATTATGAGGCCGTTCTTTGCAAAATATCTCTGCCCATGACTGTGGCTAGCTATTTCATTTTATAAAGTATATATGTGACAGTAATGGTTCCTGTTGACCCCTCTTAACTTTATGCTATCTTGTCACCGAAAGTTGAATGTAAATAGCAAATTAAGGACATTAATAACACGGACGGCTATCCAACATTTCATGCTGAAATCATCTCTCATTTTGTTTTCCATATTACTCGTTTGGTTGCCATCACATCAAGATTTCATTGAAGTTGAGAAAGGGAACAAATAGTGGATGTGACACAACAAACCAAATTGTGAAACGGTAAAATTTTATTTTATTTCATTTTTTATTTTAATAAATATAGGTAAATCACGTTTCAGCGATGGACATACTTAAATAACTGAGCTCTATGATAATTATGACATCCCCTTGCACAATCTAAGGTTTGAAACATTTTTTTTTAATAGAATAAACACCTTCTACAATAGATCCAATATCAATAAAATTAATGGTAGTTGCCTTATATTAGTTATATGTCATTTTTCAAAAAAAAAATATATATATATATTTCATTGCTTCAAAATTGTTTAGAGTGCTAGTTTTCATTTCTACATAAAAGATAAAGAGTTCAGTTTTTTCTCAATGTATAATTGAGGCATAATAATAATAAAGAGTATGTGTTTATTTGTTCACATTGCAAAAACATTATGAATTTTTAATTAAAATAATTTAAAATTTAATTTTTTTAAAAAAATTATGCTTAATTTTACTAAGATAATATCAATCAAATTATTGATGGATGGAATATTATTTTTAGTTGTCTAATTTGAGTTGAAGTTTATTTTTGTAACCAATGATCATTTGATCTATTGATATCAGGTCTATTGCATAGGGTGTTCGTTTCACTGAAAATGCAAGTTCAGATCCTAGCTCCCACGAGACATAGGTGTTCTAGAGCTCAGCTTCCCATGTGTGACCATCCCTGATATATGACTTGTCCATATTTATAAAAAAAATAGCTTATTCTTGTAGTAGTATTTTTTTAATGTGTTTGATATTAAAACTTACATATTTTTATACTGTTTATGGTAATTTAGTTGTTGCTTTGTAAATTATATATCGTATCATTATTTCATAAATTGGTTTTAAAACTAAAAAATATTTTTAAAATTTTAAAATAATTTATGCGATATTAACGTTTCAAAATTCGACAAAATCATTTCATGGATTATTATATGTATGACAAATGTCAAATGTCACTCAAAATCACTATTATATGCATGGATTATTATATGTATGGCAATTGTGAAATGTCACTCAACCTCAAATTTGCATGGATTGAAAAAATTAAAAATTGATTATTATATGTTTTTAAATATGACAAATGTCACTCAAAATCATTTCTAAAGATGAAAATGGGAAAAATTAAAAAAAATAAGTAAACCATATTGAGCATTGTTGAGCAAACAGAAGCTTAGAGGTCAAATTGATTAATGATAATAATATTTAAATTATTAATTAATAAAACAATAAATAATAGAAAGGTTTTCAATTTAAATTGATTAATGAATTTTGTTAAAAGTAATTTATAAAAAAAAAATAAGATCCAATATTAGTAATTTTAGAATTATATAATTATGTAACATAATATTCTTTTGGGAAAATTTCAAAAATAAATCTTGTGATTTCCATATTTTGCAAAAAAAAAAAACAAACTATTAGTTTGTTTTTTTTTTTAACCTATGTGGTTTTACCAGTTAGCAAAAAAGGAAAAACTGTTAACAACCTTTTAACGGTGTTAACTCTTTGGGGTAAAATAGTAAATTTATTATAAAAAAACATGATTTTTAACGTGATTTTTTTTAATTTAAGTTTTTTTGTTTATTAGAATTTTGTGAGAGATTAATATATTAAAAAAAATTATGTCAAATGAGATGGATTTTAAATAAATTGACCATTTTACTCCTAAGAGTTAACACCGTTAAAAGATTGCTAACGTTTTTTTTTTTTTGCTAACTGAAAAAATCACATAGGTTAAAAATAAAAAAAATAAACTTCCATATCTTTTGTTTGCAAAATTAAGAAACCACAAGTTTTATTTTTAAAAATTTTCTATTCTATTTATAAAATAAAAATTTGAAAGAAGATGAAATTCTATTTGACATGGCACACTACTTAGCATGACCATGATCTCTGGCATTTATTAATAATTATGAGGTTTGCTGTTGGTGGCCTTTCTGGTGTCCCACCTGAACTGTGCATAGTACAGATTCTTGCCATAAGTTTTGGTTGGACCAAACAAGAACAATCCTGCAACACATATTAAAGTATGTGCACTAAAGACCATATTAAAATGAGATGTGTAGTACGCACTGCTTTGCTGACTGTGCCAACATCTCCAATTTTGCCAAATCCAATATCTGCCCTTTAAAAACTATTAATTTAATGAAAATTTAATCAGACCCTTACCCACCTTGCACAGATTTCCTGTAATGTCCTCCTTCGTTTTGTTAAGGTTAGTTATTTCCCCTGTGCTAATGAAGAGCTTGTTTAACTTCTCTGGTCCTTTTTATCTATGCATTTTAACCTATTCAAATTTATTAAAAAAATTAATTAAAATTAGTTATAACTTTAAATTTATAAAAAATTCTATCAAATTTTTAAAATTACTCATATTTAAAATCCGTCAATATTTCATTAATTTTTCATTATAATTTAGTCATATTGTTTATTCTATCTAAATTTAGTGTTTTAGTTTTCTAAAAAAAATATTGAAAAATATAATAGTATATTACAAATAGAGGGTAAAGTTGAAAAAAAAAATTATTTAATGTTTTATAGATTTTTTAAATAGATATGTAAGAAAAAATCAAAAAAAGTTTGTAACTTGGGACAAGTAAATAGGACCGCGAGAAGTCGTTTACAAAACCATAATTAAGAAGGTATATGGTGGTTTAAGATTTGAATATTGGCTATATAAACTCATGTATATATGAACATGCTATATAGAGCGAACCAGCCACACGACTGACTTAGCTGGTTCTCTCTCCTCTTATATTTTTTTATTTTTTTATATTAAAAATTAAAACATTTAATAAAATGAAATTCTTTTGGTCTTTCTCTCTCTCTATCACATGTACACCCAAGCCCGAAGGCCCGCCCGAAAAATGGGAGGGCTTGGACAAGTATATAAGGCCCGATGTCCGGGCCTTGGACAAAAAAAAAACCCACTTTAAAAATGGGCCGGGTTTGGTTTTTATTGTTAAAAACCCGGCCCGGCCCGTCCCGGCCCGAATTATAAAATATATTCATTAATTAGTTTTGTTTATACTTATATATAATGGTGAATTTCCATTGATTATTGATTAATTAGTTTTGTATATACTTATATAATATATATTTATTGTTGATTGCCATTGATTATAATGGTTTGAATTTTAGTTGTTGTAATTGTATAAATATTTGCATTTGGTATTTTAATTTTTAAGTGTTTTGTAGAATAATATTTGGTCATATTCGCATATTAATATTATTGTTAATTTTTTTTATAACTTATATATTATTTGATGAAAAATCTATTTGGGCGGGCTTGGGCGGGCCTTGGGTAGAGGTTATTAAATTTGGCCGGGCTTTGGCAAGAGTTAAGGCCTGAATTTTCGGGCCGGGACGGGCTTGGACAAAGTTGAATTTTAGTAATTATAGATAAAAACCAGGCCCGAACCCGGCCCGGCCCGGCCCATGGACAGGTCTAATCACATGCCTCTTTCTCGTCTCTCCCTCAATTCCCACATGTTGACCGTCGCTTCCCCCTCCTCTCTCTCCTACACCACAGATCCCGGCGCCGCTTCTTCTCTCTTGCAGCACGAGTGATCGGCAACGGCTCCTCGGCTTTGATCTCCCCTCTCTCGGCTCCCAGCTCCGGTCCGCCACACCCCCTTCCTCTCTCTTGCACCACCGATCCCAGCTGCCGCTTCCTCTCTACTGTGCCCCAGCTCCGGTCTGCCGCTCCCATCTCCTCTCTCCTGCACCACCGATCCCGGCAGTCGCTCCCCTCTCAATTCCAACGGATCAATTTTTTGATAGGTCACTAAGTTTTGATGTTATTTCTTTCCGGTTACCAAGTTTTGATTTGTATCATAAAGGTTATTAAAGTTTGATTTCGTTTCACCGGGAGGGTACCCGCGAGTGACCACATCCATGCTGCTGACGTGGATGCAGGAAAAATTATAGTCAGCACAGCTTGCCACGTCATCAGGCTGAGATGAAGCCTCCACGTCATCGGGACTGTCCACGTCAGCAGACTAGGCCACGTCAGCATGTGAATAAAAGCCGTGAGAACCCTAACCCTAACAGCACTATCGTCTTCTCCCACAGAGCGGCGGCCAGTAATCTCCCAAGGCAAACCCTAACCCTAACCGCACCATCTTCTCCCACAAAACGATGCCCACTCATCTCCCAAGCAAAGCCCTTGCCAAACCCTAACACTAACCCCACCATCTTCATGCTCATCTCCCAAGCCAGACGGTAACCCTAACCCTATCGTCTTCTCCCACAGAGCAGCGGCCTATAGTCATCTCCCAAGATAAACCCTAACCTTATAGTCATCTCCCAAGCCAAGTAGGGGCCGCGTTCTTCCTCTTTTCATCTTGAAACCCTAGTGCTCCCCTAACCGAACTGTAACCTCCATACTCATCTCCCAAGCTGAGCAGCTACCTACTTACCCAACACTTCTTCTCTCTTGCACATCCCTTAGGTTTGTCTTCCTTCGACGGTCATTAGTTTGGTGAGTTTTTTCTCTGATACCCTTCGTGCAAACACTAACATCCTTCTTTTAATCTTTGCAGTTCTGGGAAGTATCTTGTCCACCAAGAAAGAGGTTCAACGAGAAACTGGGAGGTTGAAGGATAAGCTTTGAGTGATGTCGATTGATTGGGAGATCCGAGCTGCGGGAGCAAATGCACCAGAATATTGTAAGTGTTTAACTATTTATTTATTTTGTTTTGGATACGGTATGGCTCCAAGGATTCGACGGTCAGTGTGAGGTTTATGTTTTAAAATCTCTTTTGTTTTATTTGGGATTTAATTAGAATCTTGAGTTCAGTGTTTGATTTTTCCATAGTTTTCTTTGTTAAATAATAAGTTTTGTATTGAATTTGGGGTTGAAGGTTTCTGTTTTCCACCGTTTTGATTGTTATTTGTTAAAATATCAGTTATGTACTGAATTTGGCATTGAATGTCTCTGTTTTTCATCCGTTTGTTATTTATAAGTTTAAGTTTGTATTGAATTTTAACCCCAAAGTTTTTGTTTTTCTACTGGTTTCTCTATTTTCCTTTCTTTAGCTTTTCATAAGTTTGAATGTGTTTGCTCAGCAGGTTTGAATGTGTATGCTTGGCACATTTGAATGTGTTTGCTTGGCACCTTCCTATTTTATTGCTTTAGAGCAACCTGAGCTACGGGATAATGAGGCTTTTGAGCCCTAAATCCTGTCCTCAAACCATTCGGCTTTAAAATGGGTTGGTGGCATTCATAACACATTCGAAGAGAGTTTTTATTTGCAAGGTTTGTAATTTTTGTGGTGAATGTCTTTGTGATAGCTGTAGATTTATTTTATGAATTGTGTAGTGTGTTGTTAAATTATAAATTAGCCAATGGTTTTTTATTCTGTATTTAATTGAATAGAATGTGCAGTTGATGCAATATGTTTGCTGAATTTTATTTTCATGCCTAATGTGTATGCTTTTTTTTATTAAGTGTGTATGCTCACCTTTGAATGTGTTAGGATGGCACCTTCCTATTTTGTTGCTTAAGAGCAACCTGAGCTACGGGATAATGAGGCTTTTGAGCCCTAAATCCTATCCTCAAACCGTTCGGCTTTAAAATGGGGTGGTGGCATTCATAACACATTCAAAGAGAATTTTTATTTGCAGGGTTTGTAATTTTTGTGGTTAATGTCTTTGTGATAGCTGTAGATTTATTTTATGAATTGTGTGGTGTGTTGTTAAATTATAAATTAGCCAATGGTTTTTGATTCTGTATTTAATTGAATAGAATGTGCAATATGTTTGCTGAATTTTATTTTCATGCCCAATGTGTATGCTTTTTTTTTATTAAGTGTGTATGCTCACCTTTGAATATGTTTGCTTGGCACCTTTCTATTTTATTGCTTTAGAGCAACCTGAGCTACGGGATAATGAGGCTTTTGAGCCCTAAATCCTGTCCTCAAACCGTTCGGCTTTAAAATGGGTTGGTGGCATTCATAACACATTCAAAGAGAATTTTTATTTGCAGGGTTTGTAATTTTTGTGGTTAATGTCTTTGTGATAGCTGTAGATTTATTTTATGAATTGTGTGGTGTGTTGTTAAATTATAAATTAGCCAATGGTTTTTGATTCTGTATTTAATTGAATAGAATGTGCAATATGCTTGCTGAATTTTATTTTCATGCCCAATGTGTATGCTTTTTTTTTATTAAGTGTGTATGCTCACCTTTGAATATGTTTGCTTGGCACCTTTCTATTTTATTGCTTTAGAGCAACCTGAGCTACGGGATAATGAGGCTTTTGAGCACTAAATCCTATCCTCAAACCGTTCGGCTTTAAAATGGGTTGGTGGCATTCATAACACATTCAAAGAGAATCTTTATTTGCGGGGTTTGTAATTTTTGTGGTGAACGTTGAAGCAATATGTTTGCTGAATTTTCTATTCATGCACAAGTGTGCTTTTCATTACATTAGTTTTGTATGCTCTGCTGAATGTTCTGTTCATGCCCATGATTTATTTTCTGTTCAATTGACTTTAGCATCTAGGTTAAAGCTTTGAGGGCAGTAACTTAAGTTATTTATTGGATTCAATTTTAGTACCAGAAGCAGACTTATTTACAATTAAGATGCATTACATTCTACATGGGGTAGAGAGGCATACAGGGTATGTAGACTTTGTTTGTGCAGATCAGATATCAAAGATTGAGATCCTAAACATGGCTCAACAGTTGAACATAGCTGTAGAAGGGTGTAGGATATGGTGGATGGATGTAAATAGTGATTGTAGGAAATTTAAAGAAATTATAACAGACTTAGATGCTCTAGCAATGGCCATGTCTGTGGATTCCTCCAGAAATATTCATGTCCGCATAACTGTTAGAGATAAGGGGTGGCTGCATAGGTCAAACTTGGGTTTGGATGGTGATGTTAGTGGTGGTACACATGGGACAGATGGTAATACTGCTACATCAGTAGACCCTGCCGAGGAGGTTGAAGATCATGAAGAAGATGACTTGGAAGAGATATTAACAGGGAGATCAGGAAAAGGGAAAAAGGTTGATGAGGAAATTGAGTTTGATGATTCAGACTACAACTTTGATGATGAATCTGACGATGAAACAAATGGAGGGGAATGCATGTCTAATGCCACAGTAACTGTGATTGGCGAAGAACAACCAGACTTGGGTAATGCAGACACATTACAGTCTGATTATGAAGACTCTGATGTGCTACATTCATGTTCATCAACTGATTCAGAAAGGGTGAGACCATCAAAACAATCATTTGCAGAGTTTAATGAGGAAGTTGACATGGGAAACCCTCATTTTAAGATTGGCATGAAATTCAAGGACTTTAAACAATTTAAAGAGGCAATAAAAAATTATGGGATTAAAAACAGATATGTCATGAACTTTAGGCCCAATACCAAAACCAGATGCAAGGCTTATTGTGCAAAAGGTTGTCCATTCTACTTGTGGGCCTCTCCAATGCCAAGGGATGAGACAAGTATTCAGATAAAATCTGGTGTGTTGCAGCATGAGTGTGGGAAAGAACATAAGAACAGACATGTGAATGTCAGTTGGATTGCAAAAATATACATGGAGCAATTCAGGGCTGACCCTGCATGGAAGTTGGCTGGGATTGTACAGGCTGTGAAGATTAACCAAGAGGTTGAAATAACAAGGTTGACAGCATTTAGGGCCAAAAGCATTGCCTTAAGGTAATTATCTACAGCATTTAGGTTGAAATAATGAGGATGGGACAACTCTGTTATTTTTACCTTTTATTTCTTTTCATTTTTTTGTATGCTTGTTCCCTGATTTAGGGCAATAGATGGGGATGAGGAAACACAGATGAGAAGGATTTATGATTACAGCCTAGAGCTACTTAGGACCCACCCTGCCTCAACAATTAAGTTCAGATGTGACCAAGGCATGTTCGAGGCAATGTATGTGTGTCTGTCACCTCTTAGAAGTGGGTTTCTAGCTGGCTGTAGGAGAATTATATCTGTGGATGGGTGTTTTTTGAAAGGGTTATATGGGGGCCAGTTACTGACTGCAGTGGGCATAGATGCTAACAACTCCATTTATCCTATAGCATGGTCTGTCGTTAATAAAGAAAACAGGGAAAATTGGGTATGGTTCTTGCAGCTGTTATCACAAGATTTAATGATTACAGACAGTCAAAACTGGGCCTTCATGAGTGATAGACAGAAGGTATGTGTACAAACTGGCAACTAATATTAATTTCATTGATTTATAACTGAGTATTGATTCATATATTATTTTCTTGTTCTTTTCTTGTGGGAATGGTGTGTCCAAATTAGGGATTAATTAGTGCAATAGATGACTTGTTCCCTGATAGTGAACATAGATTTTGTGTGAGGCACATCCACAGCAACTTCAAGAAATTGTTTAGAGGAAAGTCTCTTAAAGACCAAATGTGGAGATGTGCACGAGCCACTTACCCAACTGCATTTGATAGAGAAATGAATACCTTGGCTAGAATGTCTCAAGGAGCCTTTGATTACCTTAGGAAAATAGATCCAAAACACTGGTGTAGGGCATATTTCCATGACAAATTTAAGTGTGATATATTATTGAACAACTTATGTGAGTGTTTTAATGGCCAAATTCTCGAAGCAAGGACAAAAGGTATAGTATCATTGAATGAGATGATCAGAACTCAATTGATGGTTGGAATACAGAGGAGGAGGGATTCAATGAAAAATTGCACAACCAGTCATTGCCCAAAAATTCTAAAAACATTAGAGAAATACAAACAACAGAGTTGTCTTTATACTACAACTTGGTCAGGGGGTTCCAAGTATCAAGTCTTAGGCATTGGAGGATAGTTTGTTGTTGATAAAGATGAGTCTAGCTGTTCTTGTAGGATATGGCAGCTAACAGGTGTGCCTTGCACACATGCAGTGTCTGTGATATATTATAACAAGGAAAAACCAGAAAATTTCTTGCATGAGTGTTACAGTGTAGGCATATATCTAGATACGTATGGGCACACCTTAAACCCCATACATGACAGGGATTCCTGGCCTAAAGCTGAACAGCAAACCATGATACCACCTATGCCCGTGAACAAGAATAGAGGAAGGAAAACACTGCTAAGGAGGAAGGAGGCTGATGAAAATACCATTCGGTTTAATAAGGGGAAGGTGGCCAACAGGGGAGGCAGAGTTACTTGTGGGGTTTGTGGAGCTAGAGGGCATAACAGGAGATACCATGGTAAACAGGTATCAGTTGTGTTAGCATAGTAATGTAAACTGGCAACTAATATTAATTTCATTGATTTATAACTGAGTACTGATTCATATATTATTTTCAATGGCAAGGTAACATGAATAGTGCAGAGTCAAGTGGGCATCAACACAGGCAGCCAGATGGTGATTTATGTGTTGACATACCAGTACAACTGCATCAACAAAAGGTATTGTGGTCATATTTGATGTAAGTCAAAATAATTGCTTGCATAGATTACACATTGAAAAATTTTCTTGTTGTTCTACTTAAAATAGGATCCTGAACAACGTCAGCAACCTTGTCATGATGGTCGTGGGCCAAATAATAGCATGCAAGATAAAACTAGGCAAGAGGTAATTTATGCAGTGATATAATATATTATACATATTACATATATTTTATGATTTGAAATAGAGTGAACTCAGTCTATTGAAATTAAGATTTGCTCTATTTGGTGTGCTCTAGGTGCATTGTGCAAGGCAAGGCAGCGAGGTAAGGGAAAGCACAAGACATCAACAGTTCACCCAAGAGCCTGTATCACAAGTAAGTTATGCTGCAGATTTCACTTTCACTTACACCCCTTACACCTATACTTACTTCTTTCACACATGGTAGGTAATTTCCACGCTTGATGAAACTATCCCTGCTAATGCTGACACTACTACTAACAAAGGAAATTTTATGAGAAGGAGCAAACTAGGCATCAGGAAGGGATCGTCTGATAATACCACCTCACAAGCAGCAGATAAAAGCATATCTGCCCATGGAAGACAGTACGCAAAGAATTTGAAACCTGGAGGAAAAGGTAAAGAGCCACATGAGAAAGGCAATGAGGGAGATAATGGCAAAAAATGAAGGGTGTGGCTTCTATAAACCTTGAGGGCCTCGTTTATGGATTTGGATTTGGGTTTGTTACCTTTTTTTGTAATTTTAAATGTACTTGTTCTGGTTTAATGGCCATGCTGGTGATGGTGATATCCATTTTGAGTACGTTAATTAACACTAAATATGTATATAAACACTTACTGATGTAAATGTGGTGATGATGTTAGACTTGAATTTGAATGAATGAAGTTATTTCAATGCTTTGTGCAGTTGTTGTATTGTCATATATATATATATATATATATATATATATATATATATATATATATGCTTTTTGAATGTATTAGGAAAAATGATGGATGATGAAGTTGCTTGATTCTTGTTCTTTCATAGAATATTTAATAGTATGAAATCTATACTCAGATCAACACAGGTTGCATAATGCTACATAAAAAAAAAAAAAAAATCACCAATTCAATATAGGATTAAATATTTTCTAGGTCATTCATTCACAATCAGTGTTTCATTTCGGTCACTAACTTATCATTTAGTATCAAAACGGTTACCAACTCTGTTGACATGGCCCAGTCTGCTAACGTGGACAGTCCCGATGACGTGAAGGCTCCATCTCAGCCTGATGACGTGGCAAGCTGTGCTGACTATGATTTTTCCGGCATCCACGTCAGCAGCATGGATGTGGTCACTCGCGGGTACCCTCCCAGTGGAACGAAATCAAACTTTAATAACCTTTATTGATACAAATCAAAACTTGGTAACCGGAAAGAAATAACATCAAAACTTAGTGACCTATCAAAATATTTAATCCCAATTCCAACTCCCGTCCACCGCTTCCCTCTCGATCTGGTGGTCTTTACTTGGCTGTCTCTCCTTTTCTTTAGTTAAGGTACATAATATTTAGAAATCCCATTTTAAGTGTTATAATTTTTACCAATCCCATTTTAAGGTTCATAATTTTCACTAAAAAAATATTATGTGAAATCTTAGGGTTATACAAATCCCATTTTACGATTTTTTTTTTAATAATGTTGTATGATCTTGCTCATTAATGCATTTTTAATCACTTTGTTGTTGTGGTAGTTGTTATTTAATTTTGTAACTTGTGGCATACCCTAATTAATATAATACAGCTAAGAACATGAATTAGTCATTTCTTTCAATTAGTTGTGGTAAATATCTATTAGTCATTTCGTTTACAGCCTTTTTCCACCAAGGAATGAGTGAAATTTATTTTAAGATTGTTGTTGCTAAGGAAAAACTCGAATTTTGTGTTCATGTTTGTGTTCACAAGGTTTTGGGATTGGCAACGTGGAAGGAGAATCTCATTACACGAGGTAATTGATCACAAGGTTTTGGGATGAAGACAAATTTGATTGTTGTATTCTTCTTATATATGTTGTATTCTTCTTATATAGTTGTTGCAGGTCATGTTTGTTGTTACTACTTTGATTATGAACACAGATTGATGAAGACTTGCTCAAAAGAAAAAGACAGTTATTTTTGTAGGTCATGTTTATTGTTACTACTATGATTATAAACACAGACTGATGAAGAATTGCTCAAAAGAAAAACACAGTTATTTTTGCAAGTCATGTTTGTTGTTACTACTATAATTATAAACACAGACTGATGAAGAATTGCTCAAAAGAAAAACACAGTTATTGTTGTAGGTCATGTTTGTTACAAATTTTGCAATCTTGTACCTTATTGTAGTCATGTTTGTTACAAATTTACATAGTTACAAATTTACATTCAAGGTAGCTGACGCTTCTTTCACATTCTGCTTAGATGCCCGGCAGATTTTGCATTCCTGTAGCAATGGATATTTTCTATTCTGTAAAACCCATTTGAAGCAAGCAAAGAGTCTTGTCCATCGTGCTAAACAGAGTTTCAGTAGTAGCTTCCTGAAAAATATGCCCTTTTCTTTATAATCATGGCATCTACATAATGAAGACAGAATTCAGAAGCAAAATTGACAAATTCAAATTTTGCAGTTTATGATAACATGGTACTTGGTAACCAAGAAATGTAGAAAATATGTTTGTGAATCCCATTTTTGACCCAAAGAACAACTTTACAGGAACAAGACTCTATTTACATTTTTTATTTTTTGGGCAGTTGTCCAAGCCAGGCTTATCAAAAGCTGTAACTCAATCATGTTCACATGTAGATGGAATGAAAAAAATAGAAATTGATTTCAATACAACAATCCTACAAAAAGCAAAAAGGGCAAATAAAATCCAACAGCAGTAGAATGACATGGTGAAAAACACATGCACTTATTAAGCAGAATAACAAAAACAAAGCTTAATAATGCACATGACAATGAAATGGACTTCAGTAGAGGAGCATCCGAAAAGGACTTGAACATTTAGCAGAAACTAAGAAAACAAAACATCTTGTGGAACAAAAGCTGCACATAAGAGAAAAAAGAACCTTATTCTTCCCATCATCAATGTGAATTAAGCCATTCAACACCTTATTTTTAGAGTGATCTATTGTTTGTGCTGCAACTATAAAATCTACAAGTTCTGTAAGAAAAGCATTTTCACCTTAATAATGGCATAAAACCTTAATAATGCACAACCCAATAAGTAATAACAAGCAGACATTAATTGACCGCTATAACTTAGGTGTATATTAATATGAAGTCAAATGTGGTCATGTAAACACATCCGAATCATCAGCAAAGGAGCAAAGAGAAGTTTATTTACCTAGGTTATTTATTGCCATGGCAACTTCTTCCTTTGAAAAATTCATCATTAATCAAGAACTCTCTTAAAACAATACTAAAAAGGGTGTGAAAAAGGGTGTGACAATTACAAATCAAAATCATAAGTTACTTATTGCACAAAGAATGATACCGACTGGCATTTTAAGTAAAAGGATAAACTACAAACTTAAACTAAAGGCGTTCACCTCTGTTTCCAGAGCTGGCTTCAAATCCAATGGCTCATCCTTAATGAAAAGTTTTTTTATCACTTCAACATTTGAACATGCATTACTATCAGAGTAATCTTCTTCTTTGACCTATTCAGGAAACAAGCAGTAATAATACAATAACCATAAACGAGGCATATGAGGCTCTTTCAATTCACCAATAGATAAAACAGTACCATTTTTAAACACTAGACGAGGTCTCCCAAGAATTTATCCAAAGAGGGCATATATCACATCCTACAAACACAAAATCGATCATAAAGGAGACATTCTCCAGCATTCATAAAAATCAAAGTTTGCAAATTGAACCAAAATTGAATTTTTATTTTGCATTTCTACTTATCCCCTAAGAATCACTTGAAACAAAGAAACCCACGAACCAGTATGAAACATTGAAACCCTAGAATAAGATAGAAGTGGTTGTATCCAATTTTGAGATATTATAGAGTTTGAAACCTAAAAAAAATTAACACTTTCTTCTTTGTAACACTTTCAGCAAAAACATGGAAAATTCTTCAACAAATCCAGTCAAATTAACATATATACTCACCGAAGTTACTTTCTTGTAGATTTGAGGATTTGAGCAGGAAAAATCAAGGGATCCTTGGTTTCATAAAAAATTCAAAGAATGAATTCATGTTTGATCAAAGGCTCAGATCTTGCCCCTCGATTCTTTCACATGAATAAACCTAAATTAAGGGCTGCAACTAAAGTTGCCACGCCACCCAATCTCCATACTCTTTTATAAGGCAAATCATCATGGCTACAAGAACATCTAAAAGAGTAATGCTATATAGAGCGAACCAAATACACAAACCAGCCACATCGAAATGATTCATGCTGAATATATATAAAATATTAAGCAATAGAATGAAAAAAGAGGCTCATTTTCAACAGTGGAAATTTTCTCCCACCCTTCCCTCTCCCTCTACAACATTAGGAGTAGTGGTTGCCTAATAGGTCATCCAAGCTACTACGCTATCGTTGTAGAGAGACGAGGGCACGAGAGAATTTTTTAGGGCATCATCATTGTCTCTGTACCTAATTTCAAGGCGAGCCGAGCCTCTCAAACAAGGGCATCAAGAGGAGAGCAGTGGACGGGAGCTGGGAATTGAGAGGGGAGCGGCTGCCAGATTCGGGGAACAGTGGGCGGGATCGAGGAAAACGACAACCGGGATCAGTGCTGCAGGAGAGAGGAGAGGAAAGCGGCGGACGGGAGCTGGGAACTGAGAGAGAGAGAGAGAGAGAGAGAGAGAAAGGAAGTGGCTGTCGGGGAGCGACTACACTTCACTAGTGCCGCAGGAGAGAAGAAGTGGCACCGGGATAGGTGATGCAGGAGAAAGAGGAGGGGGAGTGGCGGGAGCTGGAAAATGAGAGAACTAGGGCACATAAACTAGAGAGAGGCACGTGATAGAGAGAGAATGACCAAAAGGATTTCATTTTATTAAATGTTTTAATTTTTAATTTAAAAAAATAAAAAATATAAGAGGAGAGAGAACCAGCCACGTCAATCGTGTGGCTGGTTCGTGTGACTGGTTTGCTCTATATAGCATTACTCTGTATATATATATATATATATATAGTTGGAATTATTTAAATTTATAAATATTATATTAAAACAAGGCATTTTTTGAAATACAATGACTTCGTTTTGGATGGCTTCTAGTCTACAACATATTTTTATTTGGTGACCAATATATCCTCGTTTTTTTTTCCAAGAATTACTTTTTAATTCCTTTTGGTGAGTAACTAGTCACCAACTTTGTGAAAATTTGATTTTGTTCTTGACACTTGTTGCATATTTAATACGCCTTCCAGTCTTTTTTACTTCGTTTATTTTACCTAATTCACATAGATTAAGAAAATCGGTTGAAGTTAGTTGACAATTTAAATTTTATAAAAATTGTATTAAGGTTTCAAGTTTGCCTTTATTTAAAATATATTTTTAAATAATGGAAATTGCCAAAAACACCCCCAAAGTTTGCAATATGCACAGATTCTCCCCCTAAATTTGAATATCCATAAAAACCCCTTCCTTTTGAATACACTGATTTTTAAACCCCCCCAAGCATCTAACGGTAATTTTTTGGACGAAATTGTCTTTTGCATGGGAAGTTGTGCAGTTTTCTTTTGTTTTTACATTTTTGTGTATTATTTTTGCTCATTTGGAAAAAGATTTTCTACAAACTTGTTAAATTTTTCATATAAATATTATTGTCTTCATAAACGAATGCAAAAAGGTATGGAAAAAAGTTTGACGAGGAAGAAAGGCATGCCACAACGTCTGGGTAGCCTTGAGGTCGAACGGATACGCTCGGAGAATCCGAATACTTGCTAGAATATCATAACTTTACAAAGAGAAGAAAAAATTAAGCGGAAACATAACATTTTAAACGGAAAATGGAAAAGTTAAATGGAAACGTAATATTTTAAACGGAAACTGGAGTATTCAAGCCGCAACATAATAGTTTAAACGAAAACTTGATAAATTCAAGCGGAAAATTGGATGGGACAAGGATAGTAAGGCAAAACATATGTTCTTCCTTTGTTTTAAGCGGAAACTTATGTTTTTAGCGGAAACTATAATAATTAAGAGAAAACATATACTTTTAAGCCGAAAATGACATGATTTGTTTAAGGGAAAGCAAAAAAGAATGCAAAATGAATGCAAAAAGGTATGGAAAAAAGTTTGACGAGGAAGGAAGGCATGCCACAACGTCTGGGTAGCCTTGAGGTCGAACGGATACGCTCGGAGAATCCGAATATTTGCTAGAATATCATAACTTTACAAAAACAAGAAAAAATTAAGCGGAAACATAACATTTTAAACGGAAAATGGAAAAGTTAAACGGAAACGTAATATTTTAAACGGAAACTGGAGTATTCAAATGGCAACATAATAGTTTAAACGGAAACTTGATAAATTCAAGCGGAAAATTGGATGAGACAAGGATAGAAGAGAGGAGAGAGTGGAGATGTCACCATCAGTGGTGGAAAGCGAGAAGAGAGAAGAGGGGGTGAAGAGGAGTAGGAGGGGGAGGGAGTGGAGCATGCCATTGGCGTCGAAAAGATGGTGAGGACCGCGAGGGAGATATTGAGGGTTGGGGCCGTTGCGGATGTATGAGGGTTGGGGTCTTTACGGATGTAGGCGCCACCGGCAAGGCAAGATAGTATACGACTGTGAATGATGGGGCATGTGGGTCGGGGGGAGCTCGGAAACGGGGGCGAAGTTGTCGGAGAGGACGCTGCGGGGGTCGACGGAGGGCCGGAGGAGATGTGGGTCTGAGTTTGAGGTTGGTTTTGGTTTTCTCTACTGTGTTGACAGCAGAGATGATGAGACGAGGCAATGGTGGTGGAAGGCCGGAGAAGAAAACGGAAATGAGGCTGATGAAAGTAGAGGAAAAAGAATCCATGGTGGATTTTTTTCCCACCATGTTTAAGGGAAAAGAAGGAATTTCACAACATAGACCCAGTCTAACTAATCTACAAGGGGGAAAAAAAAGTAAAACAATAAAGGAAGGGCTGTCTGGGGTATTCGAAACTTGCAGGGGCTGATTGGGAAGTTTTGAATTTCTCGAGGGGTAAAAAATAATTTTTCTTTTTAAATAATGCGTCGTTGAATATAATTTATTGGAAGTTGTAGAGGTAGATTAAATATAAAGAGTAACTTTGGAAAAAAAAAATTTAATGTTTCACAAATTTTCTAAATGGATAAGTAAAAATTACCAAAGAAAACTTTTAAAATAAGACAAGTAAAAAGGATGAGAGGAAGTAACTATATAAATACTCATGTTATCACAATTATGAAAAGAACGTTGATTCCAGGGGAAGTGTACAAGTAGTTACTAAACATTAGCATTACCACAATTTGATTTTATCAAAACAATCAATTAATTGACTTGGTAAAAATAATCTGTCTAAAATAAATTGAAAGTAATGAAGGTTTAACAAATATCAATAAATATAATCCTAAGATTAGTAAGTCTCCCGAATTTCTCATGCAACCATACCTATTCTCATCAATCTTATCTTAATGTGTACACTATTGTACATTTGAACTTGAGTATCTTGTATATCTTAAACAACCTTTGATTTTAAGTAGCTACCTAAGCTTTCCGATTCTCTATCCTTCTAAGAACTAAAATTCTTTAAATCCTACTTATATTAAAATGCATAAGAGCGGTAAGTATATTTGTGTCCTATAAAACAATCAATATTATAATCACATATTCTATTCCATCTATGTCTAGCTCCCTAAACAATCAAGAAGATGACTAGACATTCTAGAAGTCATTATGAATAGAATCTAATAATAATCATCCAACCATTAAAAGGAGGAAAGTTAAACAAACATTCAAAATGTCATTATAAAATCAATGTTTATTACAACCCTACAAAATTTATTTAGTTCACAAGAGTCATAGAAATCATCATTTAATAGTCAATTAATAATAAAGGAAAAAGAATGGAAAATTACCTTTTGAATTCTCACATACATCAGGTGATTATTCTCTAGATTAGATGATGACTCTTATTCTAGGAGATGATCTGAGATTCTATTTTAAAGTTGAGTATAAGTTTGAATCTTGCTTGGACAACAACTTTTAGATAATCTTTGCTAAATTCACAGTTTTATAAGTTTGAATCTTATTTGAATATCATTTTTGTGAATAATCTTTACTTATTCGGCTTTAAATTTGGATATCTTTTAATGGCATTGTTGTAAGGCTTGTAAACCCTATAACAAGTTAGTTTAGCTTGACTGCTGCAGCTGTATCGGTGATTATTCTCTAGATTAGATGGGAACTTTTATTCTAATAGATGATTTGAGATCCTATTTTAAAGTTGAATGTAAGTTTGAATCATGCTTGGACAACAACTTTAGATATTTTTTTGCTGAATTTACAATTCTATGAGTTTGAATCCTATTTGAACATCATATTTGTGGATAATCTTTACTAATTCACCTTTGAATTTGGATAGTCTTTTCATGGCATTGTTGTAGGGGTTTTTGGGCTTTTTTTTTTTTTTTGCCAAGATGAGCGGTCTAACCGCTAAGACAGGGACGTGCACAAGCCTCGGCGGAGCAAGTGGGAGTGGGGCCCGCGCACACATGGGCGCAGGGACCACCCGCACACAACCACTACTCACACTCCCAGAAATATGCCCTCACCCAAGATTCGAACTCTCACCACTTGTGAAGGGTTCTATTGGGGACCCGACTACTAATAAACCACATGGTCGTTGGTGGGTTTTTGGGCTTTATAACATACTAGTTTCAGGTTAAAACTTCAAGTATATGAATTAGGCTATTACAGTAAGCAAAGCTGTTACATAGCTTCTATACAAAAAGAGTCTCACCAGAACCGGCTATTTAAGCACACTAAAGGCTCACTAGTCCAACGGCCTAGCCTCTCGCTTTTGAAAAACACCTTATAAACTTGCTTGTGATGATACTAAACTATTGATTTACTTTAGGCAAATCTCACTCGTTTGTACTTTAAATAGGTGATTGGCCATGCATGGAAAGCTAAGAATGAGATCTTCAACTTCATTATTTATGAATTGCTCTTATCAAATTAGATCTTTGAGAAAACTATCTGACAGTTGAATAATATAATTTTTGAAGCTTCAATTCAGTTACCTTTCTCTTTATTTCTTCATCTACCACTTCAAAAAAAAAAAGCAATTGAAAATATATTAGAGTTTTGATTCATTCAATGACTTTTAAATACTAAATTTTAATTAAAAACTATACATAATAAAAAAAGATTAATCCAACTTAATGTATGATAATTTATTATTCATTGTTTTAATGATTACAAACCTAAAAATCTATGCACAAAGTCTACAATTACAGGTTTATTTAATGATGATATCTAATACTTTTTTATCCACTTTTCATGTGCACTTGCAAGTTGACACAGTGACACACATTATCAGCTTTTTTGGAAAAAAAATTATTAAGCTCTAATATTTTCAATTAAATCTTAAACAGCCTTTTGTCACATCTTGTGTTCATTTTTCAGTTATATTTTGAATAATCAATCTTTTTCTTTCTTCTCTTCTAACCTTTTCCTCATTTTCCTCTACATTTTTCTCCCCGTTCTTTTAGCATTTTTGGTCTTATATATATGTGTGTGAATGTTTAGGCCCAACTATTTGTTTTTGTTGTTTTTCACAAAATATTTTATTTATAACAATTTATATAAGAATAATTTTTTTAACTGTACATCCTTAAATTGGATTGAAATTAATGTGAAACTTAGAGAGGAATTCCACCAACTAAATACAATATCCATTGGCATAGATTTTAAATATAAGCTAATTAAAATTCACATATTTTTATATAATATAAATTTCAGAGTGATAATAGTAATATTGTTATTCTCTCAACTATCACCAATTTTCCTTTTAAAGTTTACTATATATATATATATATATATATATATATATATATATATATATATTTTTTTTTTTTTTTTTGCTCTTGATAAATTTTGTTTGGAATCTTAAATCTCTCATTTAAACATGAGTGCCTTACTATTTATTCTTTTATTTTCTTTTATTTATTTATTTATTTATTTTTTAGAATGCCCTTTTTATTTGTCTAGCGGTTAAAGCACTTAACTCCCATACAATAAGTCGAGCGTTCAACTTCCTCCCAATACATGGTTGAGAGGTAATAATAAATAGTACGTGTATGTTTAGGGTGTGAAAATTGTATTAGGGTGTTTATTTGGAAGATGATGTTAAACATAGTGTAAATTGTGATTTCAGCTTATTGGCAGTGCATAATGAGGAGAGAGAGCGTGAAAAAAGAAAACAATTTTGAGCTAGAATGAAGAAAATAAAGCTCTCTCAGCATCAAAACCAAGAGAATAGACCAAACAAAACACCTTACGGTCACCTTATGACCAGATTTACTCCCATAAGCCTCATCCAGAGAACTTTGAGGGTATGCTTATGCCTGTAAGAAGGAGCATTATGACTAGATAGAAGGACTTATATGTAGGACTTATGCCCGTAAGCCGGACCGTAAGGGGCACCCTGAGGAGCTTATAGGGAGTAGTATATGCTCGTAAAGAAGGCCCTTACGACCCATCACTTACGCTCGTAAGCTAAACCATAACACCAAGACAGAAGACCGTACAGGCAAAGCTTATGCCCGTAAGATGCCTTTAAGATATATGACTTATCATCTGCAACTCCTTATGGCTTGGTTCTTATGCCAGTAAGGAGCCTTTTAAGTGGTTAGGTATAAAAGATTCGAATGAGAGTTTATGAAGAAGCTTTTGATGTCCAAGCAAAAGAAGAGAATGAGAGAATTTCTTAGGGTTATCTACAGCAATCCAACGAGGAAGAGATGCTCATCCACCATCTAGAACACAATTGGAGTAGTCGAAGAGCATCCTTGGTGGCATTTGTGGATGATAGGAGGAGAGTTCATCACCATCTCAAGGGGCAAAAAGAGAAAAGGGGTTTTCATGTTTTCATTAATTTCCCTTGCCACTATTGGATTATATGAGTGTTCTCGTTTAATAGAGAACTAATCTGTTGGTGTTTAGGCATAGATGGAACCTAGGGTTTACGTTTTGGATGACACTGGTTGTGGATTATGAATGCATTCATGTTAATTGTTTAATTGCAATCTATTGTTGTTAAGTTCAATTGTGTGTTTCTATTGTCTTAGATTCTATTATAGTGAGAGCCAAGAATCCATAATTCATGTAATTGTGTGACAAATCAAGAGATCCATCTAGTATAGATAAACCGCAATTGAAGGGGATCATGAGTCCACCTAGAGCATTTTGGAGTTAAGATTTCTCCTCCTGTGATTCTTCCGAGTGAGTCAGCATAGGATTTTGTTCCTAATGCAATCGTAGGGAGTAGCTTCAGTAAGAGATTCCAATTTTACTTCATATGGGGTTATTGGCAATCGTTTCGAGAGAAGGGTTGTCTATCTTTAGAATGTGTACTTTCTCTAAAAAGAGTTCATAGAGTGTATTGCGGTCATAAGGTAGTCGGTATCAGCGCCGTATGAGACCAGTTACTACTCATCTTGAGAAAACAAGTAGTATATTTTAGGAACTCTCTCGGTTCAATTAGATTGCAAGAGTTTATGCAAAACCATTGTCCAGGATCTAAAGACTTTGATTTTCAATTTTTACTTGCATTTACACTCCACTATTTTGATGAGGTTAGTTGTTGGATTTAGAGTTAGTACTAGTATTCTCTACTACTATGTGGACCGATAACCTTGTTTCAGCACTCTATAATACTTGAACGGCGCGTACACTTACATACAGTATGTGACTATGATTCCCTATCAGGATGGTTTGTTCACAGTGTAAAAAAAAACAAAGATAAAAAAACTAATGAGATTTTGTTATTTACCTCCAATTTGTCTCTAATTCCATCCCCAGAATAGGGACACTTAGGACCTTCTACTAGGGCCTTAATCTAGAATATTTGGCTAGAAATGAATGCATGCATTTTCCGTGTGTGTGTGTGTATATATATATATATTTCATGCTCATCAGTTATCATCAAAATTATTCACATGTTCTTTCTCCTAATGCTAAGAAGACCAAAATGGAAGACTCAATGGCGAGTACTAAGCATAGTCTTGAGTTCTAGTACTGGTGACACTGGGGATCTAATGCCTAGTTAGGGGAGATATATGCTCCTTTCACCAATAGGTGCTCCTCAAGAGACTCTTTTCTCTTCTCCCTTTGTATTCTTTTATTTTCTGTTAATGTTGTAATCCTCTCTTTATCAGTGTCTATTTTTCGTGGCTTTGTTGTTAGTGTACCTTCTCCCCATCTCATCTATTTGTTTTTGTACTGTACTTTTTCTATTTTGTAATATATGTAGTTTATCCACTTGTTTTAGAAAAAGCTCCAATTTATGTCTCTATAATGCTACAATTTTTTTTCATTGATATATATTTTGGCAAATATTAAAATATAGTTAATAATGTCATTATTTTTAAAATTATGCATTAAATTATATAATACTATGTCTGTAAAAAAAATAAAAAAATATTGAAATTCTATTTTATAATGATATGTTAATAAGGGACCAAATTTTGCAATTTAAATTTGAGAAAATTGCCTCTATACTCTTGTAATTTATAAAAGTCGTTATTTACTAATAATCCCTTATAAAAAATCATAATTTCTCATATATCTTATAAAATACTTTTATTTATTTATATAATTTCATAGTCGAAAATGAACTATTTCTGAAAATTATATATTAGTTATTATTTTTTAAACATTAATAAAGGGAAACTAAATAGATAATAGTATAATTTTTTTATAAATTGTTTAATTGGTTTTTAGTTTAAAAGATGTACATACAAATAAGAATAATTATTAGGACAAGCAAGCATATTTTTTTTTGTAGATATATACAAATTTTTTTTAATAATTTAATAAATCGATAAAATAGCATAATTTTAAAAAATCAATAATATAAAAAAGAACAATTTGAAAATATATTAGCAAAATCATTCAAGTGCAAAACTATGATTTAGTTAAGGGAAAATTACTTAAAAGTCCTTGAAAAGTTTCAAACTTCCACTGCAGTCCCTCTGACATTTTGATTTCTCTTTAGATCCCTCCTTTTTAAAAGCAAATTCAATTTCGTCCCCGGTGTTACTTCCATCATTTAATACGGGTGGAAATTACATAAATGCCCATGTACCAAAAAGTAAAAAGTAACTTTATGTCAAATCTCATTTAATGTAAGTACGTCCATGAAATATATTATTACTTTATGTGAATAATTTGGTGTGTTATATTATTACTTTTCTGTGTATAATATTCGTGTTTCCTGTGTATAATATTGGCTTTCCTGTGTATAATATTGGTTTTTGTGTATAATATTTTAGGGTTGCGCCCGTTCGCTCGTAGGGTTTCGTGCGCGCATCCCAAGGCCTCGTTGGCCCTCGCGAGTTCCCAAGGAAAAAGCTGGGCAAATTTGTCATTTCACACACGTAATGATGGCTGGATTTCACAAGGGCATTATGGTCATTTCCAATCGAACTTAACCCTAAACTTCACACCGTCAATGTGGTTTGGACTCAAAAAGAAATATTTCAAAAAGGAGGGACCCTGCAGGAAAATGCAAACTTACAGGGATTTTTCTGGAATAACGAATCTTCATGGGGACTTTTGGGTACTTCCCCGTTTAGTTAATTTATTTTAACTTTATTTTTATTCTATAATATCTATATATTCATCACGAGCATTCCATATAAATTTTCCATGGATAAATTACTAAAAGTATTTCAAAATTTTTGGATTTTTAATAACTAAAAACACAAAAATAGATTTTTTTTTTTTTTTGGCTCTTAATAGTAAATGTTATTTGAAAAATAAATAAATGAATAAATGGAAATAATGTTTTCTAAGTCTTATAAAAAATAAAAATAATAAAAATCATCACTCAAGCCCATGCACAACGTGTGGTTCGTGGAATGCGACATTCCATCATTGATTCAAGTAACTGGAATCTTTGAAGGCATGAATGATTTTAATGAGCACCTTATATTTAATTGTTTGGTTCATATTAACATATTAATTAGTAGCTAGCAACATCTCGATTTAGTGACACTGAATTCTATACAAAGATGTTCATGTTTTTGTGGGCAGGCGGATTGAAATTTCAGCTCATAGAGGGTGAAGGTAGAGATGAGTTGAAACTCTATGGTTAAGCATGCACCCTTATCCACGTTTTTTTTAAAAAAAAATTATATTAATGAAATATTGCATTAAAATATTTGGGTTTTTAAATCAATAAATGGGAATATAACATAATTAATATGTGAAAATGTAAATCAGTTATATCTTATTTTTTAATAACTTTGGCAAGAAATTATATAAATATAGAAAATAAGTTAACAGTTCAATAAACATAAATAAAAATATTAATTTAAAATAAATAAAAATCCATGTATCCTTACTAAGCAACAGAAAACAAAATGAATAATAAACTTGTTCCTTTTATATTTTAGTAAAACGCAAAAATTAAAATTACATGAGCATTTTTGAAAATTTTCATACGGTAAAGATGTTTTGACCATTTTAAGAAGGTAACAATATTATGGATAATTAAGAAATGCAAGTATCTTTGTTAGTTTGATAAAGGTACTATAGTATTCTCGTAATTAAAAAAAAAATTATGTCATTTTGACAACATTTAGATGATCTGTATTTTGGCCATTTTAGCACAAAGTTTCAATAGATAAAAAGAAAATTAAAAATAGAAAAAAAAACCATTTTTACAAAGTTCTCTTAGTTTATTGGCGCTGATCTCCTACGTAAGAAGTTTGTGATCTATTAAAAAGAATGATTTGAATATCAGCTCATGTGAAAGGAAGGCACATGTGTGTTGAGTGATTAATTCTACACATATGCATATCCCTTACACACGTGGTTTATCCATATTTTATAATAAAAAAAAATTGAACCACCTCCTTATTTCACAAATGGCAACTCTTCATTGATAAACTCTATTCCAATACCAACTCAATCTTCATTTTCACTGACGCCTCGTGGTCGGCTTCTCGAGTTTCTGGTCTGGGATTTATTATTGTTTCTAATCCGGGCATTGTTCTTCTTGCAGGTTTTGCCAATTCCTCTTTGGATTCTCCCCTGGAAGCTGAGCTTGCTACTGTCAACTTGGCCCTTCAATCGTGCAACAACTTCAACTAGAGCCCTTCTTGGATTTTTAGTGACGGTCCTGGTGTTGGCCATCTGTTCTTCAACGACTTCAACCCTTGCATCACCTGGTACATCAATGAAGAACTCTCCTCTCTGCAATTAAAGATTAGATCTCTTCCGGATATCAACATCTTCACCATTCCTCGCGAAGACAACGCTATTGCTGATGCCCTTGCCAACCACGGCAAAAATCTCCATAGCCTTTCTCTTTTCTTTCAAGGGATGGACTGTCCTTCGTGGCTTGATGACCTTTGCAGCCTCCACAACTTCTCCTTCCTCGCTTAATTCCTCGTTTTGGCATCTTCTTGCTGTTTGATAAAAAAAAAAAAAACAATATTTTGAAGGAATGACTTATCTAATTTTATATAAATAAATAAATTAAAAAAATTAGGGTATATAGGTCTTGATGTAGAATATCTATAAATATATTTAAATTAGATGTATAATATGTTTTGAGAGGGTTTGAAAGAAAATTTGTATTTTTTTTAATAATTTCTCCTATTACATTTAAGTCTTTTTTTTATTAAATGTTTAGAGTACAGTTATTAGAACCAGTTCAAACATCTGGCTCTATGGGCATTAAATTAAATAGTTCAATCTTTAGGCCATTTGGGTAAATGTTACGTTAATAAAAAATATTTTTAATATTTTAAAATTATAAATTATTTTTTTAAATCATTTGATGTATAATCTATAATGTAAAATATAATATTCATTATTATTTGTGTTAGGTCTGAAAGCTTAAATTGGCATTATATGATAATCAGTGGCATAAGCAATGATGAAATGGCAAAGATAATGATTTGGCAATAAAGTTACAAGGATGATGAAAGGGCAAAAGACACTTGATGATGTGGCAAGAAGAGAAAATAAAGGCATGAAGGCTAGAAGATCATGGGAGGAGCTTATCTTTGGAGAATTTCTATCAATGAATCATATATTGAAATTCTATCTTTGGAAAGAGCATCAAGGTGAAAGAATCCCTCTTAAAGAGCAAGTATATCTTATATATGATTTAATTCATCGGTAAAGATCCAAGATGATAAAATCTATTTTTAGTAAACTCTTTTCTCACGAGAGATTTATTTCTTGAAGACCATGTGGAGGATATTCTAAAGAAAGAAGTAATCTATTGTTGGCAAGTACAAAGATCATCTCTTGAAGACCAAGGATTGCATGGAGCTTAGTTTGGTGTAAAGCTATTTGAAGACACAAACTAAGAAAAACAAGGACAAGCTAACATGATTCTTAAAACCATAATTAGCAAAGCAATTTGAAGAAAAGATCTAGAGCTAATTATGGGCGGAGCTATTTGAAGACATAATCTATTCAAGGGCTCAAGACATTTATGGTAAGATTTAATAGAAGATTGAAGACCCAAGCTTGAATGAATGAAGATCATGATTGGAAAATATTGAAGAACTAAACTTGGATGAGAGGAGATCAAGTTTAGTAACAATATATTGAAGTGTAAACTTAGATGAATGAAGATCAAGTTTGAAGATTTTGTAAAGATCAAACTTGGACCATGTTTGGAAAAAGATCGGGTAGATCTTTGGAGGGCATCTTTGGTGAGATGGATTCTTGCCTAGGTGGGTGTGGCCCTCGGGGGAGGGACCTGCTGATATGATGTAAGGAATGAGGCTAGTTGCTGATGGCAGGAGTTCGGGAGGAGTGGACTGCATTGACGCGAACTGGAGCAACCGGGAGGGTTGGAGATGTCGCAAGTCGTGTTGCAACGGAGTTGGAACTCAGTCAGGATCAGTAGGTGGGCTATATTGTAAGCTTGATTGCAACTGGTGTTACAACATCTAACTTTGGAAGGTGTCTAAGTTAGAAAGCCGTGGAGAGTCTAAAAGAGGAAGCTTTGTTGGGACATAGTGACGTCCATATAAGATACCCTACTTTGATATTTAGGATATGCCACGAGTGAGAAACCCTAGTGAGTGGGTTGAGAAGAGTAGGCATCGGACAATCTAGAAAGGGTTATTCTTTGTTGTGTAAGAGAGAGTGAGTATTGTAACTCTTCTTTTCTTTTTTATTTTTTAGTGGATTGTTTTCACCGTGCTCGACCCCCCAGATGTAGGCAAGGTTGTGTTGAACTGGGTAGCCAATTTGTGTGTCTCTTTCTCTTGCATAATTGATTGTGTGTGAGTTCATTGCTCTTGTAAGGTTGAGAGAAAAAGTATCACATAACTACCCCTCAAGAACTAACAATTTGTTAACTAAAAAATAAAAAATAAATTGATAGAAAAACCAAATTATTAATCACTTAATTGTAACTATAAATTAATAAAAAAAATTAACAATGAAAACGTTCAACCATAATTATTTAAAAAAAAACTAATCACTATGTTTTTTTACAAATTTTTAACTTAACGCAAAGTAACATACTATATTTTTAAGTAAAAATAAATATAATGAAAGAATGAAATTTTTTTTTCAAAAATAAAATTCTTCTCATCCAGGTCACAAAAATTCCTACTATTTAGTGTGTTGGGCTAATTCAAGGTGGTCAAAATAAGTTATACATGGTTAATTACATAAGTGACTAAAATTCGAGATCTTGACTAATTTAGGTACCAAGTCACTAGGTCGGGTGTTTTGGGTTTAATATCTTTATGAAAAATGGATCTTGGAGTTTGTGGGCCGTATATTTTCATTAATAGTGGACATTGATTATTTTAGGATTTTATGAAAAATTAATAAAGTTATAGTTGAAAATTAAAAAATGTTTAAATAGCGTAGAAAAATTGCAAAGACAAAATTATGGGAAATCAAATGAGAGAAAATGTTGTAATTTCATAACCATAATGAGTTTTTTAACAAAATTTATTAGCAAAATTTTAATGAAAAACAATATAATTTAGAGCCAATTTGTTGATCATACAATGTAATTAATGTTCTAAGTAATAATTATTGTGGTTTTTGATTCTTTCAAAAAAAAAAAATTATGAAATATATTATTACTTAATTACATTGATTTTACCTTTTTATTTATCTTATAAATATTATTTTCATTTTTGTTGGGTTATTCTTTCTCTAAAAATTGTTTCATTTATAGTTACTTTGTTAATTTCCCGCAATACAGTCTATGTATAGTATTAGAATTTAGTTAATTAAATTACTTTGATATTGTTTAGTTTTTAATTGTTTTGTTAATATTTATTTGCATCATTTTGTCAAATTATTAATTAGAAAATTTTAGGGATTAATAATATGCAAGAAATTTTATTATAATTTATGTTACAAATGAAAATAGATAACCCAAAACTATTACAACTGTAAAAATCCCGGCGCAAAATGAAGGAATTTATCTAATATATATATATATATATATATATTGAAAACAATATTTACAAAATAGTTTTGTTAGTCTGAAATGCAGTCTTCATTTATGAAAAATAAAATATAGCAATATAGCCCGAAGTCAATATTTGAAATTCTTGCTTCATGCGAAGTGGATTTTGTTTTATGTTTATTAAAAAAAAAAAAAATTAAACCAGCCTTTGAAACACAGGGAGCTTGATGTTTTTCCTAAAAAAGAAATAATAATCATCAGTAAGCAGGATTTAGAAAATACTAGTTTCTGACCCAAAAGAAGCACCAGGAATTATGACGCATCATTAAAAAAATGGTTTCATGCTTCATGCTTTTTTTTTAGAAATAAACAAAATCATCTCTAAAAACAACTTTGTCAAATGCATTTTAAAATAAAAATATACTCGTTGTAGTTGTTTAATTTGACTAGTGTCTGTGTCACAATACTCATCCAAAAATCCAATAAATAAAAAATATATTTATATTAAAAAGAAAAAAACCATGTGGGGGCTTTAATTTTTTTTATTTATATATTTTAAAAAGAGTAAATGACCAAGATGGTCACTAAAGTATATACCAATTCTTATTTGGGTCACTGAACTAAAAAAACTTCTATTTTAGTCACTGAACTTATTAAAATCTTCCAATCAAGTCACCCACGCAAGCGGCGTTAACGGTAGTCCGAGCTGGACTGCCACCTCACAGGGCCCTCATCGCCACGTGGTTGGTATTGTTCTTCTTTCGAGGGTACTATAGCTGTTTAGAAATTGTTCTTTGTGCATGAGTGAATTGCTGGCCTTCAAATGGATAACTGGACTTCTTTCCTTTGATTGGTTGTTCTGCTGTTTCTCTTTCTCCAATTTGCTGTTTTTCATCTTCTTGTTTTTTTTTTTCATTCAGATTTTCAATTTGAATTATCGTTCTCCAATGGACAACAGTTATTTAACAAGAATAACAATAAGAACAATCAACATCTTCAACAACTTCAAAAATGCTTCAGGAAAACCCAGCTTGAACATTGGTGCACCATCAACATCTTAAACAACTTGAACATTTTCAACCCAGCTTTTTTGCTCACCATTATGAGATTTTGGCTGGAAAAAAAAAAGAAAATAGACGCGAGAGAAGAGAAGGGCGTTGGAGAAGAAAGAAGAACAGTACCAACCACGTGGCGATGAGGGCCCTGTGAGGTGGCAGTCCAACTCGGACTACCGTTAACGCCGCTTGCGTGAGTGACTTGATTGGAAGATTTTAATAAGTTCAGTGACTCAAATAAAATTTTTTTTAGTTCAGTAACCTAAATAGGAATTGGCACATACTTTAGTGATCATCTAGTCCATTTACCCTTTTAAAAATGTTAGCGACAACAAAGCAAAGGTTTGCCGCTAGATTTGCAAGGCTTCAACGGTAAAGTAACAGGTAAAGTAACAGTATCTAATGGATGCCATCACGGCTATTGTGAAAATAAAAATCCTATCAAACAACCTGCTTTTGTTAACCCCGAAAAGTGGGTCCCAACCCAGGAAAACAGAAAAAAGAAAAAAAAAAAAGCAGGTCAAAACTCAAAAACCCCCCAACACATCCTCACAAGTCTCAAATCTCAATGCTTTCCTTTTCTCCTTGGTGGGCTCCACCCCTTCCGCCAATTACTCCAGTGACGTCAGCCCCCCTCATACAAAAACTCCTCACCCCCTTCTCCTCTCTTCCCAAACTCCAAGCTCCAAGCTCTCTATTCATGGCGGCTCCCACCCATCATCTCTTTTCTCTCCTGCTCTCCCTCCTCTTCTTCTCCCCTGTCTTCTCCCGGACCACGCCTTCTCCGACCATCGCTACCGCCACCGCCACTCTCGACGTTTCTGCGTCTCTTGACCTCATCACCCGCGCGCTCTCCTTCGATCCTTCACGGGTCCAGCAAACCCTAGATCCTGAGAAAACCAAGCTACATTCCGAAAACTCCAGCGATATTTCCCTCACGCTTCATTCCAGAGACTTCCTCTCTACCACGCCGCACAAAAACTACAAAACCCTAACCCTAGCTCGTCTCCGCCGCGATTCCGCCCGAGTATCCGCCATCACTGCGCGAGCCGCACTCGCGGTCAACGGCATCTCCAGATCCGATCTAAAGCCATTGCTCGATCCGGCGATGACGACCACCGCCTCCACTGACGATCTCCAAGGCCCGATCATCTCCGGCACGAGCCAAGGCAGCGGCGAGTACTTCTCCCGCATCGGCGTTGGCCGGCCGGCGAAACCCCTCTTCTTGGTCGTCGACACCGGCAGCGACGTCACCTGGATTCAGTGCGAGCCCTGCACCGAATGCTACCAGCAAACCGGTGACATCTTCAATCCTTCGTTGTCGTCAACCTACTCCCCGCTCACCTGCGAGTCTGAATCTTGCCACGCCCTCGACGTCTCTGCCTGCCGGAACTCCTCCTGCCTCTACCAAGTCTCCTACGGCGACGGATCTTACACCCTCGGCGACTTCGCCACCGAGACGATCTCCTTCTCTGACTCCTCCCCGGTTTCTGGCATCGCCATCGGCTGCGGTCACGACAATGAAGGTCTCTTCGTCGGTGCTGCGGGACTTCTCGGCCTCGGTGGTGGATCTCTCTCGTTCCCATCCCAGATCTCCGCCCGTGCCTTTTCCTACTGCCTCGTCGACCGTGACTCCTCCGCCACTTCCACACTCCAGTTCGGTCCCTCCGCCGCGCCGGACGCCGGTGCGGTCACCGCGCCGTTGCTCCAGAACCACAAGATGGACACCTTCTACTACGTCTCCATGACCGGGATCAGCGTCGGCGGTGAGCTTCTCTCCATCCCACCATCCTCCTTCGCCATGGACGAAACCGGCGCTGGCGGAGTCATTGTGGACTCCGGCACTGCCGTGACACGGCTTCAGACCGACGCCTACACTGCCCTCCGTGACGCTTTCACTAAGCGCACCGGCGACCTCCCGGCGACGTCCGGCGTGGCATTGTTCGACACTTGCTACGATCTATCGTCAAAGACGACCGTACAGGTGCCAACAGTCTCATTCCACTTCCCCGGCGGCAGCGAGCTGAAACTTCCGGCCAAGAACTATCTCATTCCGGTGGACTCCGCCGGGACGTACTGCCTGGCCTTCGCCTCCACAACAGCGCCGTTGTCGATCATCGGTAATGTGCAGCAGCAGGGGACACGCGTTAGCTTCGATCTTGAGAACTCTCTCGTGGGTTTCTCTTCCAATAAATGCTGATAATAAATGCTGGTAATAGAGACTGGTAAATTCTCTTACTAGTATATATTATCTACTACTCTAGTATCTAGTATTAAGTTATGTTATTGATTACTAGTTTTTAATTTTTAAATTTGTTGAGTAGTAGATGGTATTAATCTCCCGGAATAAGTGCTGTGGAGGAGACTTGAGATATTTCATAGTGTTTGTTTTGTTTGTTGTATAGAGTCTTGTGTCGTCGCTGCATTCATGTGTCTCTCTTTGTTCATGTGTTTGTTGTGAGTGGGGGTTAAGTATAGCCCACTTCTTGTACAACAACAATGTATTCAATTTCTCATCTCTTTCTTGTTGTTTTAGGTACTCTTACTAGTATAGCATTTGTGCATATCCTGTGCAACTGTTTTTAATATGTATTTATTAATATTAATTATATATATAGAGCTTGTGGTCCATTCGACATGATTTATTATGCGAGAATCACTCTCAAATATCTATTCTATTAATTAGTTAATTATATCAGGACCAACTTATTGACCCTTGTCTGTGTCACTTAATTAATAATATGATTATTATATATAAGAATATCCTTTCTAAAATTAAGCTGTTTAGCTGGGTTAACTCTGCAATCATGTTTACCTTAGAAAAGTATGTAATATGAAATTGTTTATAAAGAAAAGAAATTGAAGTTAAAGGAGATAAGGGATGCATAATTAACAGTATTATCTGGGACACCATTGATGGCTTTTGTTTTGCATAATGGCTATTGCCAGCTTTTGTTGTGATGATGGTGTGGCACTCTCACTTTCACGGACCACTGCTTGCTCTCTCTGTGTCTCTGGCTCTAATTGGACTGTGATCTAGTTAAGGTGATTGTGGCCGGCAAGCAAAGGTCCACCACTTCCCTCTTCTCTCCTGTTTCTTGCATTGCAGCTGAAACTCCTGCTTATTCCTTCATGGAAATAACTCAACAATGGGTCACATGTGGATTGCAAAATTCATCTTCTTTGTTTTATGAAAAATTTAAAAGTTAGAAAAAAAAAATATAATAATAATAATAATTTTATATTTATTTATGTATAATAAACAAGTAGCTTATGTTTATGAGTTGAGCATGGACAAGAGTTTGTAAAATCAAGATTTAAGATGTAATTAAAAACTAATTATCCAATTGTGCAATTTTGATGTTATTAAATATATCTAAATTCGTATTGTACCATTTAGAATATTTTAAAATACAACTTTTCTTTTTTCTTTCGGCTTAGATTGTTTCTTTGAATTAAGTGTGTGGGCCTCACACCAAATAGGGTTTTGATAACTCATACTACTCTCTCCCCACCGACAGTATTTCTTTTAATATTAGGACTTTTGTTGCTCATGTTATGCGGTAATTTGGTATTCATTTAAGTTAATGATTATTATTTTATTAGATTCAAGATAAATAAAAGCTATTAAATATAAACACTAATTAATTTTATAAACATGTGGTTCTCCTTTACCGATATTAACATGCTGTTTTAGTTGTAAAAATTAAACTCAAACTTTGCTTGAAACCCATTTATAATCTCTGTCAATTTCTATACCTACTGTTGTGAAAAATTTCTAAGGCCAGTATATGCTATTAGAAACAAATAATATAATGATAAAAGAGTGTGTGAGTTCATTAACTACTAAAATTACTCTAACCCTAATTCTACTAGATTAATAAAATTAAAAAGATTTAATTTGGGAATAGAGAGATAGTTAGACAAGACAAGGAGAAATCAATGCTAAGAGATTCTAGGGTTTTCGAGTTCACCTAGACTAATTCCAGCTAAATCATCTAGTTCAATCAATTGATATTTATTTCTTATGTTGTCATCAAATTTCTCTAAATTACCTATTGATCTTTCTCAAGCATCAACAATATATTTCATTGGATAAGTTAACATCATCTCTGAGATAACTATAAATCTATGGACCTCATTTAACTTTGGAAATTTATAATAATGCATATAATCTTATAAATATCTCTATCTTATGCTGATGTATGATACTTCAATCAAGACCTAATTCAATTATCACCTCTCGGTCTTAAATTGAATGATCAGTTATGCAATTGTTGATCAAGCAATCACAAGCATTAAGTAAAGATTAAAAATATCCAACATAACTTTGAAACAAGCATCAATTAAATAAACAAAGAAAAATCTAAATTTTCTTAGTCTGGCTACATCGTAGCCCTAGAAAAAGATATTTAGAACATGATAATTGCAAAGCACAACATATTAACAAGGTTTAGAATCAAATAAACAAAGAATAACTAAAAACTCAAGCTTGGAAATGAATATTCACTCCATCTTCGCTCCCGACTTTTTGCTCTCTAAAATTCTCCTCCCCATTTTGTTTCAAATCCTAGTCACTTTTTATTACTTGAATATCAGAGCAGCGCCTAGGCGCCAAAGAGTGTAGCACCTAGGTGTTATACTTTCTGTTTTGCATCTCTTAATGTTGTAGCACCTAAGCACTAGACTTTCTGTTTTGCTTGTTCACTCTTTATTGAGACTTGCTCCTCTTTTCTCCAATTTTGTTCTTTTGATATGTTTTTCCTTCAAATCATTCTCTTTCTTTCCTACAATGCAATAACAATAAAATCAATAGTAAAATTGGTTCAAAATAATTCACTTTTCATTCATCTTGAGTTAAAGAAAATCTATATAACTGAGCGAAAATTATACTCATCATCTACGTAGCCCCAAACCCATCCTAAATACTAAAAACTTATGCCAAAACCATAACACACACACACACACACACACACAAACTTATTCCAATCTTTTAACCTGATCTCCTAAAGGAAGCTGAATTTGTTGCAAAGTATGTTACAAGATTAGTGGTATAATTTTGTTATGAGTTTGTTAGGAGGTTAGCTTCTGTATATATACACTAGAGATACTTTATATTTTATATTATGTGTGGGTTCATGAAATGAGAAGATAAATTTTCTCTCAAATTCATTCATGGTACTAGAGAAGGTTCGAGTTTTGTTACCATCTTATAATTCTAATCAAAATTTTGATATGTATCAAATTTTCCATTTCAGGCATTTGCTTTGTGATGAATCAACAATGGATTCGAGCTTGAGATCTAGATTAGGGCAAATGAAGGGAGTCTTGAACACTTGAGTGAATAGTGATGTAGATTCTCTACATTTGCAGAACTCTGATCATCCAAGGATGATGTTGGTTATGGTTCTTCTAATTGGTAGCAATTATTTGTTGATACAAGCAACACAACATCAAGTACACGTAAGAGTGAACGCATGCAAAAGAACCTGAAAACACTCACGAAATAATGAGATTATATCATGTGAAGGGCACAGTGGTTGGCACCATACATTATAGCCAGTCAGAGTAAAAGAGTATTTCAACAACCAATGGTTTTGTAATGGATCTAAGGAGGCTTTTGGTTTGCGGTAATATGAAAACATTACCACATGTTACGTAGTAATCTGAAAAGATTACCACGTTTGGATTGGTGGCGTTGGTAATATTGATGGTAATCAAAGATTACCAAGAAACTTGGTAATCCCATTACCACCAAAATAGGTGGCTATGTTGGATTACCAAGTAAGTGGTAATATGAAACATTTTTTGAACAACTATGCCCTTTATTTAAAAACAATAATTGTCATACTTTATTCGTTGGATAAAAAAGTTAAATTTGAATAACATTATTTTGAGAATATGTTCAACTTTGAAAATTTATTTTTTTTATCCAAAATTTTATTTTACTTTAAATTTAAATTTGCATAAACTAGTAGACACAAGGGTATTTTAGGAAATTTAAAACATTACCAAGTTGATTACTATGTAATACGAGTTTCCAACCAAACATGATTATCATAAATTACCACAACATTCCTGGGCATATAACATTCCCGATATTATTACCGCGGTAATTTCATTACGTACAAATGTCAGACTATTCCATGGTTATCATAAACGACCCATAATAGTCATGTTAGAAGTCTAGAAAGGCTAATGGGCAATATGTACAAATGTCAGACTATTCCAAGTGGGTTTAAATGAATGCATGCAATGAGGAAAGGGGCTCATGAAAGAGTATTTCCTTCCTCCAAATCTTTTCTTTCTTTCTCTCTCTCTCTCTCTCTCTCTCTTTCTTTTCTTTTCTTGCATCCTGTCTTCTCTTCCCTACTAATGTTTCCCCTTAACATCCCTGAAACTGTATCATCTGGTGCTTTCGTTGAGTTTCAACATAGCTGAAGGAATGCTGACAAGATCCCGGACTATTGAGGACCACCTCTCCAACCTCGCTGTGCTACTAGCAAAGCAAGACTCTAAAACGGACGCATTGTGCACCATAGTGCAACAACACTTCGACGGGTTCAACATGCTCAAAAAAACTTTAGCCTTCTAGCAAACTGTTGTGGCATAAGTGATGGTGAAACTAGAAAAGCTCGACAATACTCCACTTCAACCACTGTTGCTTCTGTTGCTCACAACTGCAGCACTGTCCACTCTCATTCCAGCAGCACCTTTGCTTGCCCCAGCTCGGCTACCTAAACTCGAAATTCCTCTTTTTCGAGCGACGATGTTCTCGGTTGGTTATTTCAAGCCAATCAGTTCTTCGCATTTCACCAAGTCCCGGTCGATCAAAAACTCACTATGGCCACATTCTACATAACTGGCGTAGTACTGCAATGGTATCAGTGGATATACATGACTAAGCAACTAACCACTTGGGAAGCTTTTTCTAAGAGGATGGAACTCTATTTTGGCTCGTCCATTTTCGTTAACTATGAACCATAGTTGTTTAAGCTTAAGCAATACACAACAGTTGTCAAATACTTGAGCAAGTTCGAATTTCTCTCCACTCGAATTGCCTGATTGAGAGCCAATAGCCTACTTAATTGTTTCCTATCCGACTCCGGGATGATATTCAGCCTGAGCTATATTTGCTATGACCAACTGACCTCCATGACACCATTGGGATGGCCAAACTGGTGGAGGACAAGTGTAACGCCGCCTGTAGCGTGCACTTCCATTCACGGCCACCACAACCTCGACCGTTCCTATCGCCCACCAACCAACCTTTAGTGGACCCCGTGCTGCACCGCTACTGATCAGAAGCCTCTCTCCTGTGGAGATGGTTGTGCGGCGTGAGAAAGGCTTATGCTTTAACTACGACTCCAAGTTTACTTCGGGCAATATGTGCAACCCTGCCTAGTTCCTGTACCTTATGGTTGACTCCCCTGACAACGAGGTACTTGACGAAGGGATCCCACCAGGTGAACTACTCACCGAATTGGTGATCGCACCCCTCGGGGACCCTGTGGAAGACCCTCTATGCATTTCCTTCGACGTCTTTATTGGACAACCAATACCCTTCACCCTGAAGTTGACCGGCTCCATCAACGGCCACCCAGCTATAGTGTTTATTGACAAAGGATTGATGAAATAATTTCATCCAAACCTGTCTGGCTGAACACTTCAACCTCACTGTACTCCCATTATCTCACCCCCATGTGACCGTAGGAAATGGAGAATCCTTGGGATGCGGTGGCGAATGCTGACAAGTCACTCTCAAACTCGGGGCTACCTCGTTCGAGGTCGACCTACTTCTCCTACCTATCTATGGTGCCGATCTCGTCCTTGGCATAAAGTGGCTCTCGGGGCTAGGGCCTGTCGTTTTTGACTACCCGAATTTGTGGATGGAATTTGAATGCAATAACACTCGAACCCGACTGCATGGTTTGACCAAGGTGGAGTCCACTACATCACTCCCTCCACACTTACCAAACAGCTCCAACTTGAGCAGACAGCTCAATATTGGCACTTGGAAATGGACACACCCGACATAAATCTCGAGCACAAGATTGGGCCTGTGTTACTAGCCTCCTTCATCACTTCACTAAACCATATTTTGATTGATTTCGGGGACATCTTCGCAACACCCTCTAGCCTTCCTCTATCATGACCCTTTGATCATCGAATTCTACTATTCCCCAACACCCCTTGGTTAACGTTAAACCATATTGCTACCCTTATTTCCAAAATGCTGATATCGATCATCTGGTTGGCGAGATGATTGCCGAGAATATTATACAACCTAGCGCCAGTCCTTACCTCCGGTGCTCTTTGTCAAGAAGTGCGACAAAACTTGGCATTTTTGCGTGAACTACCGCGCACTCAATAACGTTACAGTCAAGGATAGATTCCTTATTCCAACAGCGGACGAGTCGTTTGATGAGATCAACAGTGTGCATATCATCTCCAAGCTACACTTCTGGGCCGGATACCATCAAGCGGGCATACATCCACATGATATTGAGAAAACAACCTTATGAACTCATGAAGGTCATTACGAGATCAGGGTGATGGCCATTGTCTTGTCAAACGCCCCCTCGATATTCCAAGCTCTCATGGTCACTGTCTTCAAAACAATTCTCCATCGCTTTGTTCTCGTCTTCTTAGATGGCATCTTAATATATAGCTAGGATTGGGACAGCCAACTTGAGCACCTGCACATTGTCTTCTCCCTTCAACATTCTCACCAACTGTTTGCAAAGAAACAAAAGTGTGAATTTGGCAACATCAAAATTGGGTACATGGGCACTGTGTTTCAGGTCAAGGAGTTGTAGTTGACCAATCCAAGATATCAGTAATCCTCAGTTGGCCACAATCCTCCATGATTCGAGATTTTCGCCATTTTCTACGATTGACCAGATACTATTGGCGATTTGTGAGTGGGTACGCATCCTTGACAGCACCTTTAACTTCCATGCTAAGAAAATACTATTTTGTGTGGAAACCCAAGACATTGACAACCTTCCAGAAATTGAAAGACATTATGTGCACTACACCCATCTTACACCTACCGGATTTCGACATATCCTTCAAAGTCCACACAGATACCTCCGGGCTTGGCGTGGGAGTTGTTTTGGCATAACAAGATCGCCCTATCACTTTCTTCAGCAAGTAGTTGAGTCCTCGCCTATGTGCTTCATCCATATACAACTGCAAATTTGACACGACCCCTTGCGTGTATCCCGCAAGTCCACGGGCTTGTCGAAGTAATAAATTTTACCCTGGTGAGTGGGAGTCGTATCCACAGGGAATACGGATTTAAGACACAAGAACTCACTATTTAGCTATGCGGTGTACGAAAAGTGAGAGTAGGATTAATGAGTGAGTGTGAAAGCAATTAAAAAGGGACAAGAAATAAAATCGAAGATGGAAGGTAAGAGAGTGCAAGTAGGAGTAAATAGAGAAGAACAAGCAATGAGAAAAGATGGGTACCCGGACAAGCTACCCCTAGGACTTATGCTTCTAGTGCAAGACAATGTTATTATACTTTTCTATTGATGTTAATTGAGTCGAGGATATCCTTAAACACACGGTCCCAAACCTAAGGTCAACCGTGACTAACCCCAACACTATGCCCCGGCATTAGGTTTTCACTATGACCCTTGACTCTCGTTGATCTGTCAACTAAGCCCTAGGGGAGTTGTAATACCCTGAACCTTTGGATATCTGTAAGTAATTATATTTAGGGTATTATAACAGTTACAGTAAGATTTTACTTGCAGATCAATTTTGCTGAGAAAGCCAAGTGAAAATAGCAAGGACTTTATTGTGATAGTTTATAGTAAATTTTGGGTTCAGAAATAATAAAAAAGACTTGATCAAAATTGTTTCCAAAAACTAAGGACTGAAAGGAAATTTTGTAGCGACTTTTTGGAAAGAGTATTTCATGATTTAGGGATCATTGGAGAAGTTTCAGGGACCGTTTTGTAATATATTATATTTTCAGGGACTATTGGTAAATTTCGGCTGAAGATTTTATTGAGAGAAAAATCTAGAATGAATGGGGTTTCTCTTCATCCTCTTCTCCTTAAGCTGCTACAGTATCCCGAGAGGAAAAGAGAAAAGAATGGAAAAATGGGAGAGATGATGCTTGATGAGAGATGATGCGGGTAAATGTGGCACCCATCAGTTAAAATTTCTTTTAACTGGAAAACTAACACACTTGACAAACCAAATCAGACTTACAATTCACAAATAACAACTTTTAAACAAACTACAGGTTCAAATACAGGAATACAACAATCACAATCACTCCAACATGCGGGTACAACCGCTACAAAATCACGACACCAAACAGAAGAAAGGAAAGGGATCCACTGAAAAATTCTGAACTCAACACTGCCTGGATCTATACTCGCACATGCAATCTATAAGGGTCCTGCTCCTGCAACTGTAACACATTTCAGTTGGTCGATAGTGGCTCAATAATTTCGAATAATTAAATATAGTGTATGCAAAATATATAAACATCAATTTTCCCAAATAATTTTCTAGCTTTCACAAAATACTAGAGTTTTGGCAGAATACAACTTTAAAGAACTTTTAAAGCATAAATTCACCATAAATCATCATTAAATCAACTTCTAAGGAAATATAAACTTTTTGTGAGAGACTGCCCTCCTAAGAGCGACAGCTGGGCTTCGCCCCCTCATCACAACCCAAAACAACATCTGAAAAACATACTCAACCCACAATACGCACCCAGCATGAAATGGTCTAGAAATCTCTCTAAACCTTCGCCGTGGCCATGGCTAGGTTCAGAGCCGTCAAGGTACTCATGCCGTTAACGTTGACCCATCGGTTCACCGGTTGGTGACTCCGGCTACCCGATGAATATCCAGTTAGGGCTCTACACTGCCACCTGAACCTGGCCCTTGTAGATAATAATCAGTCTAGCACGCCACCTCAAAAGGCTGGCCGTGGAGACCACCTACTGCAGTAAGATATCACCATAGAATTTGTACGAGCTCTACAGTACAGTCCGTGCATAACACCAGTAAAAATTCAGCTCCACAATACCATTCCTATACCAGAAATGAAAACCAATTCCACAAACATTGCCGCTAAAATCATTTAAATACGCATACATAGCTTTCACACAACATTCCAAATCAAAGCATACATACCCATTAAAAATAAAATACATGAATTTAATAATTAACTCATATATACATGTATTCCCACTATTTAAAAATACGTATAATTATACCAAAAGTAGATGTGTCAATACGATTGTCATGTAAAAATGTAAGTATCATTTACCAATATTCGTAATTAAACATAATAAAATGAAATAATCAAACAATTATTTTCAAGTTACTAGCTATTAAATAGTTACTTTAAAATAATAATAATTTACCAATTATTTAAAATAATTGCCACTATCAACTCACCTGGTCTCCCTTGGTTTTCCTTACTAGAACTGGAACTCCTTCCCAAGCCTGAACAATACCTATCAGGGTAACATAATAAAATAAATACATATAACAATCTAAAGGTAAAACTAAACCCAAAACAAAATACAATAAACCAATAACCGACTCTCTAATTGGGCCCACTCACTCCAATCGATTAAAACTCGGCCTTGCATAAACAAATCAATCTCCAATTGCACTTAAACCCATCCAATTTAGGCCAAAGCCTCCTGAACCAACCTGAATCAGTCTCAATCTCACTGAACCAAGTTCAATTTAACAAATCAACATTGAACCAATTCCAATTCTTCTACAATTCTCTTGAACCAGCTTGGTTCAACTGAACCCAATTCGATTTAATGAGCTTGACTCAACCAACTCAAATACACTCCACTTGATTTAATCAAACCAATCCAACCAAATCAATTCAATAGAACCCAACCAACTTCAATTCTCATCCAAACTCAACACAACCAATTTACTCCAACTTGGCTTGATCCAACCAAGTCAATTTGCCTAACTCAACCAAATTCAATTCTCATATATCATAATTACCATCTTAATCATCATCATCAACTTAATTAATCAAACCAAACCCTAATCTCGGTTGCTACAGTAATACTACAGTAAACCCGAAAATTTCTCTACTATTTCTATCCAAAATACCTCTCAAATACAAGAATTTTCAACACAAAAATCATCTCATAATAATCATTTCATCTTCTTCGTCAATACCTCTTCAAATCTCATTTTTTTCTTCATCAAAACAACCATAAATACACATTCATACATACACACATACATCAATTCAAGTATACCAATGAATAACTATCAAAATACTTACCAAAGACTAAAGAATACTTCATCCTATTCTCCCTCCATCAAGCATCAAGCATCAAGCATCATCTCTCCCATTTTTCCATTCTTTTCTCTTTTCCTCTCGGGATACTGTAGCAGGCTTAAGGAGGAGAGGATGAAGAGAAAACCCATTCATTCTAGATTTTCCTCTCAATAAAATCTTCAGCCGAAATTTACCGATAGTCCCTGAAAATATAATATATTACAAAACGGTCCCTGAAACTTCTCCAATGATCCCTAAATCATGAAATACTATTTCCAAAAAGTCCCTACAAAATTTCCTTTCAGTCCTTAGGTTTTGGAAACAGTTTTGATCAAGTCCTTTTTATTATTTCTGAACCCAAAATTTACTATAAACTATCACAATAAAGTCCTTGCTATTTTCACTTGGCTTTCTCAGCAAAATTGATCTGCAAGTAAAATCTTACTGTAACTGTTATAATACCCTAAATATAATTACTTACAGATATCCAAAGGTTCAGGGTATTACAGGAGTCCGTCTTCCTAAGCCTTACACTAAGTGGGATTGCTTTAAGTTCTAGGGATTCCTAGTGATAAACCTTGTTCCTATGTATAGTTCTAACCCTTTGATCTAGGTGGAAGAACCCTAGTCTCAATTAAGCCCCAGCACTAGGATTCACTTCAACCCTTCACTCTGTTGCTCGCGTAACTAAGCCCCAGGGGAGTTCCTCTCCTAGCACTTCACTCTATCTCGACCGCTAAGAAATCATGGAACACGGAAGTAGGGAGAATCACACCGGAGGGGAAAAGGGATGTTCCGCTACCTCACGACTCACCCTCTCAACTCTCTTCAATCTTAAGTAGTCTAACCCTATAGGAGTTGTCACACCTCCAAACCTAGATTGTTCTCAACCCTAGTGTCATGGCTAATGGAAAAAAATTACAAGAAAAAATTAAGATTGAAACTCGAATTTATTCATCAATAATGGAGAAACATAATAACAATGTCAAAAGAAACATAATAATCCTAGGGTTTACAAGTCCGAATACCCACAAAGGGTTTAGCTCCTCATGGAGCTATATAAATCCATCAAAATATGAAAGTAAACACAAATTGAAAGCATCGATGAAAACCACCTTGCGTATGATGTGGCCGTGGACTTGTGACGCCGTCGGACGTCGATGACGATGCCGATGACGCACTCCGAATCTCCACAAAGTCCTCTCCGAAACCCTAGCCGCGCTCTCCAGAAGTTGGGGAGGAAGATTGGGAAAAAGATGTGTAAAAAGTCTCCAAATAGGGCTTTTATAATGTTGAGTCGTGGCTTTAAAATAGGCCTTATCGGGATTTCACACGGCCGTGTGGAATTTCCACACGCCCATGTGAAGTTGCTGGAACGCTGATTTTTGGCAGACAGTGAACAGTAACTTGCTACAGTTTTGCTGCAGTACTGCTACAGGACCTTGCTGAAATGCTCCCGAATTCACCGTTCTTCATTGAGGCCATTGAATTGGGCATACAATCAATGGTAGAACGTGTCGATTACTTCAAATCTCCTTCTTGGTGAAGTTCTCCTAAGCTACACGAGTTAGACTTATTGTGAGCGTGACTGCCCTTGTGCCTCTCCAAAGGAGGTTGGCACACACTCATAAGTCTAAGCTCGTGCCTTGTTCCTTTCTTGGTTAGAAAACTCCCCAACAATCGGCAAACATGATCTAACTTTGTTGTTCTTCTTCAAATTAGCTCCACAAACCTACAATGCACAAAAGCACACAAATGCACACAATTTAGTGATAAAATCTGATAAAAGATATGCTCATTGTAAGATAATTATGCTTCGCGGTACTATAACACAAGCACTTATCAGAATTATACACAATTACGGAAGCAATCCGCAAGTGGCGACAATATCTCCTAGGCTACCATTTCACCATCATCACCGATCATCAAAGCCTTACAAACGCCAGAACAGCAGACCTTACAAACTGGGCGATGGTATAGCAGACCTTACAAACGACAGGACAGCTGTGCTAGCTCAACAAGTTGCTTGGTTTCAATTTTGATATCCTATATAAACTGGGCTATCTTAATGGCCCAGTTAATGCTCTCTCTCAATTGCCCGCTCCACCCTTGAATGCCTTCCTTGCCATCTCCAAACAGGTCACGACACTATAGGATGCACTACGTCATAGCTACCAAAGTCAACCCTCGCTAATAAATTTTCTTCATGATGTGCAGGACAATCCAGCTACTCACCCAAATCATTCGGTTAAAGATGGCATTATATTCTATAAGGGTTGTGCGTTGATTCCAGCAGAGACTGCACTACAACCCTTACTACTTGCTGTGTTTCGCTCATCCCCCGTGTTCAGTCACGCATGAATCTAATGCTGTAGAGCGAAAACATCATCATTTATTAGAAGTTGCCCGTGCTCTTCGATTCCATGCAAACTTGCCAATTAAATTTTGGGGTGATTGTGTTTTGACAGCAACTTACTTGATAAATTATACTCCTACACCTAAATTATCAAGAAAGAGTCTCTATGAGATGTTATTTTCCAAACCACCTTCATACTTTCATCTACGTGTCTTTGGTTGTTTGTGTTATGCTCAAAATCGATCAAAGGATAAATTTACACCTCGTTCTAAGCTATATATTTTTATTGGTTATCCTATGTGACAAAAAGGGTATAGAGTTTATGACATGGCATCATTGAAAATTTTTACATCTTGTGATGTCATTTTCTTTGGAAAACCAATTTCCTTTTTAGTCTCACAACCCTTCAAAAGAACAAAATGTTGTTATTCCTTTTCCTATTTTTGACTTGTTGGAAAATTCAGCAAATGATGAGGTTATGCCTTCACCTCAAATTGTACTAGTTGATAATACTGCCTTGCCTATCTTCACTAGTTCAAATCATGAGAATAAGCCTTCATCTCAGGACTCAACTACACAAATCTCTATCTATCAATCAAATCCCATGCCACAATCTCAACTTAACACACCTTATCCTCAAAGAGTACACCGTATTCCAACTCATCTTGATGATTATGTGTATCAGCTTTTGGGAATAAATAAGTTATCATAGCCTACATCTAATGCAATTTCTTCAGGTACTATTTATCCTATGTCATGCCATGTATCTTATTCATGATTTGTTCCATCTCATAAGGCCTTTCTTGCTAATATTTCCATTGTTTGTGAGCCTAAAACTTTTTCCCAAGTTGTGACAGACCAAAAATGGTGTGAGGCCATGAAACACGAAATTACTGCTCTAGAACAAAATCATACTTGGAGCTTAATGCCATTAGCCCCATGAATTAAACCTGTTAGATCATGTTGGGTATACAAAGTGAAATACAAATCAGATGGTTCAGTGGTTCACTACAAACCATGATTGGTGGCACAAGGTTACACTCAAATTGAAGGTTTGGATTATAATGAAACCTTTGCACCTGTTGCAAAATTAACTATTGTTAGATGCTTGTTGGCTATTGCTGTTGCTAAACATTGGGAATTACATCAATTAGATGTGAATAATGTATTCCTTCAAGGTGAATTGCATGAAGAAGTCTATATGTCTCCTCCTCTTGGCTATGTCTCAACAGGTGACACTCGTGTATATCGACTACTCAAGTCTTTGTATGGCCTAAAACATGCTCCTCACTTATGGTTTGAAAATTTCTCCCTATCTTTGAAGAAATATGGATTTGTTCAATCTCGTAATGATCATTCACTTTTTACCTTGACTAGAGATACCTCCATTCTTGCTCTCCTATGTAGATGACATGGTTATTGCAGGAAATGATATTCTATAGATTCACAAGCTCAAAAAGTATCTTAGCACTTGTTTCTCCATAAAGGATCTTGGTATATTAAGTATTTTCTTGGTTTGGAGCTAGCTCACTCTCCTCAAGGGATATCTCTATGCAACGCAAGTACACTTTGGACCTCTTGAAGGAAACAGGGATGTCTGGTAGCAAACCAGCTGCTTTTCCCATTCCTCAACAACACCAACTGTCTTCAAATTGCGGTGAACCTTTAAAGGATCCAAGACAATATCATCGCTTGATTGGGTGTCTCATTTATCTCACTATATCTCAGCCAGATATCGCATATGCAGTGCAACTTCTTAGTCAATTCATGCAAACACCTTGTCATCCTCATCTTGATACTGATTTTCATGTTTTTCATTATCTGAAGAGCTCTCCTTGTCAAGGACTCATCTTTCCTTCAGATAGCGACTTTCAGATTAAAGCTTTTTGTGATGCTGACTGGGCAAGTTGTCCCGAGATCCGACGATCCATTATAGGCTATTACATTTTCCTTGGTAATGCTCTTATCTCTTGGAAATCCAAGAAGCAACCTACAATCTCATGCTCCTCTGTAGAATCAAAATATCATTCTATGGATGCTTAACTAGTGAGCTGATATGGTTGCGTCGTCTTCTTACTGATTTTTCACTGTGCCACTCTCAACCAATGCTTCTACATTGTGATAACCAATCAGCTCTACACATTGCTGCTAATCTGGCTTTTCATGAGCACAATAAACACATTAAGATAGACTACCATTTCATTCGTGAACATATGCAATATGGTACAATAGCTACATAATATGTATCAACTCAATTTCAATTGCCAGATATCTTAATTAAAGCATTGGGTCGTGATCGCTTTCATTTTCTTCTTTGCAAGTTAGGCATTCAGGATCTTCATGCTCCAACTTAAAAGATGGATGTGAAGATATGCTTCTTTATGTATTAGCCACTTGTAGCTAGAATTTAGGCTTCTATGATGTTCTGTAAAGTTATTCCGCACTTAGCTAGTTGTTTTCCATTAGCTACTTGTTTTTTTTTTCATACCTGTATAAATTCAACACATTGTGATAGATGAATTGTGAGAGAAGTTTGAGCATTCCTTTTCTTCATATTTCTATCCTTTCTTTTTAGAAAGAAAGCTCCTCCAAAGCTTTTCTTCTCCAACGGAAAGCCAAGGAAATGAGAGGTAAGAGAGGAGAATGGAAAAACGAGGGAGAAAAAGGAAAGGGCTAAAGCTTTGAAGTAATTCTCGAGTTACTACAGTACTCAAGCTATAGTACCAAATAAAATCTATAGTGTTGGACTGGAAAATGCTACAGTATCAGGCTGGTTATAACATGACACATGGGTTATTACAGCTTTAACACTTGGTAAAAAGTTACTTGGCTCAAAATGGGTATACAAGCTTAAATTTAATCCTGATGGCATTGTAGAAAGATATAAAGCCTAGCTTGTTGTAAAAAGGTACAATCAAGTTTCAAGGATTGATTACATAGACAATTTTTCTCCAGTCGCTTAAATTGTCATTATTCGAGTATTCTTAGTTGTTTTTATAGCAAGGGAATGACCAATCCACTAACTTGACATCAAAAATGTGTTTTTACATGGCTTTATGGAAGAAGAAGTCTATAAGTTATCTCCAGAATGTTATTCTAAGGGCTCGTGGTGGAGTCTACAAAGTTAAATGTTCTCTATATGGCCTTAATTAGGCTTCTCGGTAGTTGAACAAGGAGTTCACATCCAAGCTTCATAATTTTGGCTTTCTTTAGTCATCCCATGATCCTTGTTCGTTTGTGAAACCTTAGCCTCTTGGACATGTTGCTGTCATTATTTATGTTGATGATGCTCTTGTTACAAGACCATCTGAGGACTTAATTTCAAAATTTAAACATTTTCTTCATCGGCAATTTACAATTAAAGACTCCAGATTAACTAAAAACTTTCTTGGCTTGGAGCTGTCATGATTAAATATTGAAATATATGTTCATCAATGCAAATATATACCGAACATTCTCACAGGTTCTAAACTTATCTCTATTCCCTTGCCTCAGAATTGGTCTATTTGATAATGGTAATTCATCTTCACTGGATGAGCTAGATTCTTATCATAGACTTATTTGTAGTATTAATTTACCCTGGCTTCACTTGAGCGGATTTTACTTACACCACTTAATAACTCAACTAGTTTATTCAATCTCCCATAGAGCATCACTGGTTTGCTACAATTCATATTCTCAACTATTTGAAGAATTTGCCATCTACAGGCCTCTTTTCTCCTTTCAATAATACATTTGATTTGCGAACCTTTTGTGATAATGATTAGGCTAAATGGACTAGAAGCCTAAACATCTCCCATTATACACTTGAGTTGCACGAGAAATAGACGATCTACACTTGAGTTGCACTAGATTACATATAATTCTTTACGATCTTCATGTTGATGTTTGTCTTCCTATTCCTTTAGGGTGTGACAATCAATCAATCTTGTATGGATAAATAATATCAAAATCTTCTAATCTTGTAAAAGAAGCTGAGTTTGTTATAAAGTCTATTACAAAATTAGTGGTATAATTTTATTATGATTTTGTTAGGAGGTTAGCTTGTATATATATACTGTTGGGGTTTTCGGTGATTCCTGGCTGTGCAACAGTGAGAAAAACTGTGAAAGTCACTATAGCAAAGTACTGTACACGCACACTGTATCACTGTTACTGTTCACCTGCGCGGCCGGTATGCGGCGCGCACTTGCCCGCGGACCTCACTATCGATCCCGCGCGCTCGCCAGCAACTACGTACTGTAGCAAAACCATTGTTCACGATACTATTCATGAGAACTGTTCATGCGCGGATCGATGCGCGGGCGTACAGTTGCCCGCACGCTTCACTGGCTATCCCCACGCAGGTGCGCAGTTGCCCGCGCGCTTCACTGAAGTCACAAAAAAACCTCCCTTGAGCTTCAAAAGTCTTCCCAAAGCTTCTACAATGTTTCTAGACTTCAAAACAAGCTCAAACAAACATAAAACCTCTCAATTCTTGTGAGAACAAGATAATGAAACATACAACAATGCAAGACACGATTTTAGAGTGGAAAACCCTTCGAATCGAGGGAAAAACCACGGGACTCCTTAGAGCCTCTTAAACAAGTTTTCCACTACGTCAATTAATGGAGATACAAGAGAGTCTCTCTAGCTAACTAGAGGATTACAAGAAAGAGAGCACACAACACATACATCATCAACAATGATGGATCTATTCAATAATGACATCAAGAAGAGATTAAGGGAAGATCAAACCCGGTAGATTAGGAGAGCCACCCGCAACGATTCTCTACCCGAGATTTGGGTAAGATCCGGCACCGATTTGCCGTCTGATCATCTTGCTTGCTCAAACCCTAACCACCTTCCTCTTCCTCTTCTTCTTGGCTTCTTTTTCTCTCTCTTACTCTCTTTCTCTCATCTCAATGAATGAGAGAAAGTCATCAAAATTGGTTTCTTGTGAAAACCCCATATTGCCCTTGCCCATTCCATCAATTGACATAGCTTCATTTTTTTTTTCTTTTTCATTTTACATTGGGCCAAAACCCAATTTTATTTCTTCTAGCCCAAATGGGCTGAAACCCAACAAACCTCCCCCTCAGCTCCATTTGGGGGCATCATCCAAGCATACCCTTTGCGTACAAGCTTCAAGCTTCTCCATAGGCAAGATCTTCTGCTTGTACACTCGCTTGTACATGAGTGCCTTCTTGCTCTTTGGCAGCTTCATCAAATCATTCTTGTGGTTCTCATACAAGGAACTCATTCCATCTTGCATGGCTTTAAACCACTTCTGCTTCTTGTCATGTAACTTAGTCTCTTGGTAGGATTCTGGCTCTCCACCATTACTAAGAATGACAGATTCCACACAACATCTACTAGAAGAATAATGCTCTCTAGTAGTTCTTCTCAACTGAGGCTTCACTTATGGTGTTGGTGATGGTTGTTCTTCTTCTTTATTAGTTAGATCTATAGCATCAACTGAATGAGTTTGTCCTGCCCCTTCAACTGGCCTTACTCCATCAGTCAGATAGGCTTGTGTTGATAATGATAATGCCCCATCAACTAGCTTTACTTCACTAGTTGGATGGGCTGAAATTACCCTTGTCTCATCACCACCTTCTTGGACATCTCCCCCTTGATTTACATTCACCATAAGAGGGGATATGGGATCTAAATTGTCAAAAACTCCAACAGAGGAACTAGGAGATTCACCTTGGTTGCCATCGCCTGCCACTTGACCTTCAAGGAATACCACATCTCTGCTCCTGACAATTTTCTTATTTACAGGATCCCACAGCCTGTATGCAAACTCATTATGGCAATACCCCATGAAAACACATGGCTTTGCTTCAACATCATCAAGCATGGACCTTCCATCAGGAACATGAACATAGGCCCTGCAGGCAAACACTCTCAAGTGATCATAAGAAACATCTTTTCCAGTCCAAACTCTGTCTGGTACACCTCTGTCCAAACCAGGCACTGGAGAAAGGTTGATTAAATCCACTGCAGTCCTCACTGCCTCCCCCCAAAAGGGCTTAGGCATCTTTGCATGAGAGAGCATCCATCTGATTCTCTCAACTATTGCCCTGTTCATCATCTTTGCCACATCATCCAACTGAGGTGTTTTGGCAGGTGTCCTCTCAAGCCTGATACCACTGAGTTTGCAATACCTTTTAAACTGTCCACTATATTCACCACAACTGTCTGCCTTGACTGCTTTCGGCTTTTTCCCTGTCTCATTTTCAACTTTGAGATGGAACTCCTTGAAAGAATCAAGCAATTGATTTTTGGTCTTCAGAGCAATGGCCCACACCTTCCTTGAGTGGTCATCAATGAATGTCATAAAATACTGTGCTCCTCCAAGGGTTTTCTCTTGCATAGAACATACATTAGTATGAATCAAATCAAGAATACATGACTTTGTAGATGGGGAAAATGATTGAAAAACAACTCTATGAAATTTTCCCACTAAGCAATCATCACAAGCATTGAGAGTCATACCTTGCAAGTTGGGTAGACATTGGTTCATAGCGAGAAGATGAAATTCTTTCTCGCCGATGTGGCCAAGCCTCTTGTGCCAAAGCTCAATGTCTCCACCCTTCTTAACTAAGTTCACCTCTCCTTTGTGAAGCCTTGCTTGCAAAACATAGAGTCTGTCCGTCTTCATTCCTCTAGCAACAACTAGGGAGCCTTTGGTGAGCTTGCATTTACCTTCACCAAACCAACTGACGAACCCCTCATCATCAAGCTTGCTTGTGGATATTAGGTTTAGGCTCATGTCTGGAACATGTCTGACATCTTTGAGTAGCAACTTGTACCCAAGGTTTGTCTCCAGCCAAACATCTCCAATACCCACAATCTTTGATGCAGCATTGTTCCCCATCTTCACATTCCCAAAGTCACCACTAGAGTAAGAAGTAAAGAGCTCATCACGAGGAGTAACATGGAATGACGCTCCTGAGTCAAGCACCCAGTCACTCTCTTGGCTGACAAGACTGATACAACTATCATCACAGATAACACAGATGTCACCCTCTGCGGCTACTATATTAGTCTCCTTTTTTTCTTCACTTCCTCCACTCTGTTCCCTCCTTAGGAATCTGCACTCCTTCTTCATATGACCCACTCTGTTGCAGTGAAAACACTTGATGTTTTTCCTGCTTCTTGGCCTTCCTCTGGATGTTTCTCTATCTCCATAACCCTGTGGAAGTCTACTTGCACTTCTTCCACGCTGTTCATGAGATTCTGGTATGAGTACTTCAGAAGAAGATTCACCTTTCTCTTTTCTTCTGGCTTCTTCACTCAACAAACTTTCTTTAACCATTTCCATGGTCAGTTTCCCATCAGGTGCTGAAGTACTTAGAGATACTACCAGTGTTTCCCAACTATCTGGTAGAGAGCTTAGAAGTAGAAATGCTTGCAACTCATCTTCAAGAGTCATCTTCATAGATGTCAATTAGTTCACCAAGCTCTGAATGTCACTAGTATGCTCAGTCATACTCCTTCCATCTCTGTACTTCAAATTCACCAATCTTTTGATGGTTGTGGCTTTATTTCTGAAGGTATTCTTCTCATACATGGCTGCTGGCTTATTCCATAGCTCATCAGCCTTTACATCTTCAGAAATGTGATGGAAGATACTTGCATCAACCCATTGCCTGATCGTGGCAGATGTTTTCAAATGCAATATCTTCCAATCATCATCACCCATCTTTTCTGGCTTTGCCTTTCCCATAACAGGGAGATACAAATATCTCACAATGAGCAAGTCTTGCATTCTTCTCTTCCAAATAGAGTAGTTCGATGGAGATAACTTCACCATTCCACAAGAACTTTGTCCTTCCATTCTAGCTCACAAGAATTGGCTCTGTCAACCTGACTCTCTGATACCACTTGTTGGGGTTTTCGGTGATTCCCGGCTGTAGAACAGCGAGAAAAACTGCGAAGGCACTGTAGTAAAGTACTGTTCACACAATGTAGCACTGTTACTGTTCATCTGCGCGGCCGGTATGCGGGTTCGCACTTGCCCGCAGACCTCACTGCCGATCCCGCAACTACGTATTGTAGCAAAATCACTGTTCACAGGCACTGTTCATGTGCGGACCGGTGCGGGGGCGTACAGTTGCTCGCGCGCTTCACTGGCTACCCCCACGCGGGCGCGCAGTTGCCCGCGCGCTTCACTGAAGTCACAAAAAAACCTCCCTTGAGCTTTAAGAGTCTTCCCAAAGCTTCTACAATGTTTCTAGACTTTAAAACAAGCTCAAACAAACATAAAACCTCTCAATTCTTGTGAGAACAAGATAATGAAACATACAACAATGCAAGACACGATTTTAGCGTGGAAAACCCTTCGAATCGAGGGAAAAACCACGGGACTCCTTAGAGCCTCTTAAACAAGTCTTCCACTACGTCAATTAATGGAGATACAAGAGAGTCTCTCTAGCTAACTAGAGGATTACAAGAAAGAGAGCACACAACACATACATCATCAACAATGATGGATCTATTCAATAATGACATCAAGAAGAGATTAAGGGAAGATCAAACCTGGTAGATTAGGAGAGCCACCCGCTAGGATTCTCTACCTGAGATTTGGGTAAGATCCGGCACCGATTTGACGTCCGATCATCTTGCTTGCTCAAACCCTAACCACCTTCCTCTTCCTCTTCTTCTTGGCTTCTTTTTCTCTCTCTTACTCTCTTTCTCTCATCTCAATGAATGAGAGAAAGTCATCAGAATTGGTTTCTTGTGAAAACCCCATATTTCCCTTGCCCATTCCATCAATTGACATAGCTTCATTTTTTTTTCTTTTTCATTTTACATTGGTCCAAAGCCCAATTTTATTTCTTCTAGCCCAAATGTGCTGAAATCCAACATATACTAGATTTACTTTCTACTGTGTGTGGATATATGAATGGGAACATAAGTTTTCTCTCAAATTTGTTCGATGTATTTTATTTTTAAATTTTAATAATTTTTTTTTTGGGTTTAGGCTATGAGGATATCACAGATGGACAACTAAGGTCTTATGAGAATGTTGAGAGATATAAAAGAATTTAACCCAATATAATTTTAAGAAGAAAATTGTCTTTAATAATATTTATAATGTACTAGAATTATTTAATTAATTTCCAACTTAAAATATAATCATACAATTTACATGTTTCTTCCCAAAATTTTCTAATGCACGAAATTATTTAAGCAATTACTCATTTTGACTACTTAGTATGGTTTCTTACACTTTTAATGCCGAATATTTGCAAATACACATTATAAAAGATGTTAATTTTTAAAAATACTTTTCTAGATATTGAAAATTTTTAAATATTAAAAAATAAATAAATAAATTCTGTGGTAGTGAGCACCCAAGGCTCGATCAACTACTAGTTGGGCTATGTTGGGTAGTCTGAAGTAACATGCCTCATCCAATAGTTTAATGTCCTGTAGCAAATAAAGAGGGGCCATTAGAAACTTTTAATTTGAAAGGCCTAGCAAAAGTGTTTAATATTAATAAATCCCATAAAAAAACCAAATTTATTTACAGACGATTAGAATTAACTAAAAGTTGTAATATAAAAAAAATATAAATGATCTCATATCTTTCTCTTCATCCATTTTGAGAAATTGAAAAGGAAATAAAATGATAAATTTTTTTAAATTAACTTTTAATCAAAATGTTATACAAGTAGACAAATTTTCTTTTAACTAATATGAAAACGAGCGCCATTTTTAGCACATATATAATTAATTACATGCTTTTGTTGTATGTTTTTATTTTAAAAAGAAGTTGAAATTCCATGAACAGTCCATTTTATTAAAATGTGAATTTTGTTCTTTGGATAATATAAAAATATTGATTTTGATCTTTTGATTTTGCTTTAGTGAAGGTGCAGTAGTTTGTCTGTCCAGTGGATAATTTTAATTTTTAATTCAATTGGAGTGCCATATAAAAACTAAAACAAACACAAAACTAGATACCAAAGTTAATATATTTGTATTATCTAATTACAAAAAATAAATACACATATATTATTTAAATTTTTTTAAAATCACATATAAATAATAAAATTAATTAAAACAATCAAAATAAATATTTAGACATAGATGAAGTACCCTGTGAGTTTTAATCTAAAAGAATATAGTTGTTTTGTGCAATGACTTGCCATTGTTTTCTTCCGGAATTTGGTTGTTTTCTTTGAGCAGTGAGTCAGTAGTTGTGGCATTTTGCACATGGGGAAGTTACTCTCGTAGTTGGAAGGGCATGACCCTAGTTTTGTTTCCTTGTGCAAGGTGAACAACAAATTCATAAAGTTTAAAGTGTATCAGTGAATAATCATGATTAAAATTTATTAGGCATATATTTAGGTAATCGGGAGTTTAGTAAGGTGCCTATTTTTAAGGTTTTGGAACACTACTTTTGTGGATATTAAGTGTGTGTTTGGATGGGGGTAATGGTTCCCCCTTTGGAGGAACTATTACTTACACATTCCCATGGTAGTGTTTGGGAAGCTTTTTTAGGGGGTAATCATTACCCTGGGGGGTCACCATTAACCCCCATAGGGTAATGAACCATTCTCCCCATTTTGGGAGGAATGGTTCATTCCCCCCTAGTAAATGACACTTATACCCTTCATAAATTAAGAAAAGACACAACTATATAAAAAAAAACAAACCCTAACCCATGGAAGCTTGCCATTGTTCTTCAGAGCTGCACACACTTGTGGACTGTCATCGTCATCGTCGCCGGCATATCTCCATCTTGCGGTCGTCATTGTCGCCGGCATATCTCCGTCCGATATTAGCATCACCAGGGCCGCCATCAGATCCTTGTTTTTTTTACTTTGTGTGGCTTCTTTGTGCTTTGTGCTTTTGTGCCATCAGGTCGTCATCTTGCTTTGTGCTTTTGTGGCAATTGTTGTGGCCTATACAGATTAGATTTTCTAGTTCTGGTGTGTTTGCCTACTTTGATTTGAGTGGCAGATTTAATTGGTTTTCCATCTTCTATATGTAGTCACTCTATAACCATATACAAAGTTAAAACGGAACTAGTTCTTGTCTTCTTTGCATGCTAATGATGCAAAAGCATCATAATTAGAACCTTAACATGTGTCATTAGTTTCATTAATCATGTAATTAATGATCCTCTCATCTTCTTCACCAACTTCATGTCAAATATTTTGTTTTAATGAGATCCCATACAAAATGGGCATCTTTGACTCTTGTTCACTTTGCGACTTGGTTTTGAATCGATCATCAAAGATGATTTGTGGATATTGTTCTCTCTTATGATAATTAAGAACTATTTGATTGTGATTAAGCTTTGGTTTAAGAGCCGGCCTTGAACTTAATTTGAGCATGTTTAAAGAACTTAATTAACTAAACACAGCTCTAATGAACTCAATTAATATCTATAATCACAAGGGAAATTATTAATATGCATTCAATTCAAGGTAGTTGTTTTCAAGAGGATGGTACATCCCAATCAAATGCCTCACAAGATCAATAAGAATAAGCCTTTGGACCTACACAATGTACTTAAATGAGGATGGTATTAACTTTTTATTAATTTTTTATCTAGAGTCATAAAAAAAAAGTTACATTCTGATGAAGTTTTCATGTCAAGGGTGCATGGTCAAAGAGATTGTTATTTTGGATATAGGAACAAGGCACAAGCCTCTGCTTTGCAAGTCGTCGTCTTTTTCTTCTTTAAAGCCCTGGTGCAAAACATTAGTGAAGTATATGTTCAGATTAATGAAAAAAAAGCTTGTAGTTATCTCATGTTTGTGTTCATATTGATTACCTTATTGAAGTAAGGAGATGTCAAGACCTGTGGCAAGTTAGCACTGAAATTTAGACAGTGATGATCAGAAGATCGAAAAATTATTATTAATAATAATAACAATTCAAAGTTTGTGAGTATCTTGATTTGTTCATGGAGAACCTTGATATAAACAAAGATGAAAAACCATGCCAATCAGACTCAAAATGCAGAAATCATAACCATATTTCTTCCCTTGTTAAGGAGTTTGATTCATTCCCTTTTGTGCATTGTCTATGATTATGTAGACTGTTCCATGTATGGTTGGGTAAATAGATACACACAAATGTAGTTGTTTATTTTTTTATCATGGAAAATTGACGAGCTTGTGGGCTATATGTGCTAGCAAAACTATAAAACAATATTAATGCACGATTTTAGTTAGTCAATTTGGTCTTCATTGTTTGTAGACTAGTTTACTTTTGTTATTTTATTGCTTTTTTCCCTATTTAAAATAGGAAATAAAATCATTGTTATTTTAACAGGAATTAAAAAATGAAATAGCAATATACAAGATAGCAACTTATCTTGTAACTTGATCAAATAAATCTTGTAACTTAGCAATTTAGATTTTCATCAATTTGACACATGGACATATAATTTCAGATATGGACAACGTTGATGAAGTGAGACTATATTTCCTAATTTGCATGTGTTACTTTTATGTTCTAAACGTCATGATCGTTGTATGTGCGAAAAAACAACGTTGTGATGGAAGTCGATTAATTCACTACGAACTTGAGTCAACATTGAGTAGGCGGCGGAGACAACATGAATATTTGCGGCGGGTTATTTACGAAAGTGACATAACATGCATTAACAAGATACGGATGGATCGACGTTGTTTCCATAATTTGTGTGAACTATTAACTAGCACGAGTAGACTACGGGCCACAAGAAATGTTTTGGTTGAGGAGATGGTTGCAATGTTTTGTTTTGTGAATGTCATTGAAGAACAATGAGCTAGTATGGTGAATGCATGTTGAAAATTTACAACAAATTCTTCTTAATTGCTCATTAGTGACGAGCCTTTACATCCATGCAATTGTTGAAGGATATATTTGGATATGCTTAATTACTACTCTATTTTTGGTTTTTAAATTTTTATAGTTGAAGTGTTTGAGATAATGAATGGTGAGTTACTTATGTATTTATATGGATATGCTTAATTAGTACTCAACAATGGTGAATGCATGTTAAATTAAATAAACAATGAGCTAGTATGGTGAATGCATGTTAAATTAAATTCTTTATACAAGGGGTATAAATGTAATTTTATCCCAACACCACTTTTTACTTTTCTCATTCCCAATGAATTACCCCTCCAACCAAACACCTTTTTCATTACCATCCCCTACCCATTCCTTTCTCCCCTCCACCATTACTTCATTCCCCCTCATTCCATTACTGTCATCCAAACGCTACCTAAAGACATTTTAGAAATAAAGATAGTGACCAAGTAGCCCTTGCATAATTTATAATCCGTTAAAAAAGAAACCCATCAATTTTTATAAAATCTATAAAAGAAGAATGCCTGTTTTTCTTTTAATGTATGACTTTCTTTTATAAATAATAAATCCAACTCTATTATATCATGTTGGAATAATTCATTCCTCCTTCCTAAGTGCAATGGCTGTTATTTTTTAATTAAAAGTATGGATAAATTATAAAAAAAGAGATTTGAACACCAACGAAATAGTCTTTGTTAGTTTTGGCACCGTAGAGTGGCTAGTCTCTTTACGACTATGGTCTTAAAAGCTCATTTTCCATTCTTCAATTATTAGATAAGTGATTGGTTTTTTTTTCTTATTGATTTCCTTTTCTCTAGGATCTCTCACCCGATTAATGCTAGGGATGACCATGGGGCGGGGTGGGGACGGGGAATATCTCCTCACTCACTCCCCCATCCCGGGCAGGTATTCCTTGTCCTCGTCCTGGTTGAAGAATTGAGGAGGAGAAAGCCCCCACTCCCCGCCCCATTGGGATCCCCACGGATCCCTACCTCGATCTCTCAACGCAATTTTTTTTAAAAAAATCCACTATCTAATGTTTAAATTCATGAATTTGGAATCTTAGATACCAATTAAGACCCATCTTTATTAATAACAAACATGATATTATATTATATATTTTTTAATTTTTTATTTTAACACAATTCTTACAAAAATCCAATAATCTAAGGAAAAAAAAAAATCCATGAAATTAGATATTAATTGAGACAAATCATTACTAATAACAAACATGGTATTATATATATATAACATTTCGGGGCGGGGACTCCGAGGGGCGGGGAGATCACTCCTAGTCCCCGCCCTGCTACAGTGGCCGAGGAATTTTATTCCCCCGCCCCCATCCCCGTCCTCGCGGCGTAGGAAATCGGGGATTCCCCACCCTATGCCTATCCCTAATTAATGCATGATCTCATGTCCCTAATCTTTGGTAGTGCAACTAGATGACACTAAGGACTCAGCAACCACCTGCCAATTTGGAATCTCAATCACTCCTTTATCTCCTTCATTATTAAGGCTGGTTGAAGTTCTTCAGTTGCAACCTCCATCTTGACTCCTTTATGAAGATTTCTAAGATTTCTTGGCATTTGTAAGTTCTCCTTTGTAAATTGCTTTTGAATAATTTGAGATTTATCTTGTAAATGTTAGGATATGATTAACCCTCTGGTTATTGGATAAAAGGGGACATTATAATTTTTTTTATCTTGTAACCTATTGTATTTTAGATATCCAATATGTGGCTTTTTGGATAATGGGAAATGTTTGTGGTTTTCCCATAATGGAAGATGTTTTCAATTTATGCTTTCATTTATTTTGAAAAGTTTTTAAAGAAAAAGTTTATACAACACCACATACTAATTAATGGTAAGACCTTGTTGACCTTTTTGTAGATTTAAGAGCAAATATATAATTGCCACTCATAATACTAACCTCAAACTGCAAGTTTCCATAAGCCACATCTCTTTCCTTACAAACGTTTTGAGGCACATCATATTACGAAGAATACATAGAGAAATATCAATTAAGTATCCAAAGTGCTCAATGATTTATCCTAGAAAAGTTCTAGTAGTTCGGGATGTCATAATAAGCATTTGACTCTCTACAATTGTGTGCACAATTTTCGTGCAGGTTTGGAATCATTATTGTCAGTTCCTATACTTTCTGTAACTTCAGCCTCCCATAGCTTAGTTTTGACAATCTTGTAGCTCGCAATCTCTTAGTAAGTTAAGATTTATAGGTTTTGTTTGATATATAAATCCCTAGTAAGATTTGAGGATGAAGATAGTCATAACGGAAACATGCACGTTTCACCTATTGAAAGTTGTATACAATCTATAGAACAACTTTGGAACAATTTAGAGTACATCTTGATTCAACAACACCAATTGCATCAAGTTAAACACTGTGCACAACCGAAATCCAAGAACTGAACTCGGCTACCAAAAGTCATTTGAAATTGGTTGTATGGAACCATTTTAAGAAACAAAAGATAGATTATAAATGGAAGACAATATGCAATTATTGTTAAAATTTGGAGGGGGCACTAAGAATGTGATTAAACTTGTACATGACTATTTTGTGTCATGCCCTTTGACAAAGATTAGAGATATGATTTGAAGTATTTTGAAATCTAAGGTAGATAATAAAGGCATGGTTTTAATTAAGACATACACATTTGATGAAGATATTGCAAGAAAAGAATCATCATTAATGATTATTGTACATAGGTATCCTTTGTCCATGGTTGGCATGAATAGTTCCAAAGGTTTATTGCAGCTATTCAACAATTGTTCAAAACAATTTATCGACATACAGTGAAAACAAACATATTAAAAATATATGAGCAAGAAAAAGGAAAAAAAAAAAATGAAATTCTTGTAAACAATTGAAGCAAATATGCAATTACAACATGATAAGGATTAAATTTATAATATATTTCTTATAGATTTCGCGGTTTCATTTCGTAGTTGATCATGCATTTCCCCCATGTTTTTAATTGAATTATACTCTTGCAGTTCAATTGCTGCTCTTCAATTTTTTGCATGCAGATAAGTGGAGTTTGACCTTATTCTGGGAAGAAGAAAAGAGAAAAATTATTTGGGAATAAAGGAAAATATAGCAAGATCTAGCAAGGAACACCGATGACCCATGGTAGCTACCACAACCATGGATTATGGTGTGAAAATTCAAAAGACTCAAACCCTAGAAGAAGTATAATCCACTGGTGCTAGCTAACATAGCCATTGATCTTTGCCGCCATCTCAACCATTATTTAATCCTCCTCTAGATAAAGATAGGAAAAGATTTTTCTTAAGGATATATGGCTACACTGGAAAAAGTGGGAGAGACATTTTTCTCCAAGACTTCTAAGGTTAAAGAACATGCTAAAAAGAGACAAATCAAAGATTAAGTTAGCGTTTCCAGTGATTGACCAGTAAGCTGAGCAACATTTGTCATGCCCTAACCCACGGGCCTTGGGATGCAACAACTGCCATGGCACCCCAAGAAGAGATACCACACCACTCAACCCTTGAGCCACTGCATGGCTGACAAAAACTTAAGATTCCATAATCCTGAACTAAAAGTCACAAGTGCAGAATATACAAGGCAAGAAGTATCATAATAGCAAATTCATTATATACAAGGGAAGCATCATCAATAATCTAATAGAAAAGTTTAGGAAATATCTTGTCCAAAAATACAACAAGGGTTCCACGAAATAAACCAGCAGACAATCATGCAAACAGAGCTCAAATACACTAGTGGATCCATATTCTTAAACAACATGTTCATGATCAAGGAAAACATACACAATACTAGTAATAAGAAAGACAAGAAACTAGTGGATTCCTAACACTTTGTCTCACCACTACGATACTAGCCGTTAGAGCTTGGAAAGGAGGAAGACGAAAACTTGGAATGATGCAATAGTACCATAACCATCATAGTCAATGAAATTGTCTTAAACAATGGTTTTACCTTCAAAATTATCTTCCAGAAAACAAAAAACACAAGTTTGAAAACATCAAATTGTATAACTCATGAGAAACTCATGCTTTACAAGCATACAAAAAATCAATGAAAGAGTGTTCAACATAAGAATCATGAAGCCTCAAATACCATAATATATCTTAGCAAGTCGATGAATGGTTTAGAAAACTCTCCAAACTATAGCCATGGCCGTAGCTAAGTTCAGAGGTGTCAAGACTCTCCACGTCCTTGAAGTTGACGCACATGTTCCGTATGGTGACTCCAGAATCCTGATGTATCATCCAATCAGGGCTCCATATCAACCTGTGGTGGATAAATAAAACTGGGTCCTTCCTGCCATCTCTATAGGCTGGCCAGTGGGGACCTCTTACTGCAACAGGCGGGTAACAACCCTATCACCATCAAAACCACTTGTAGGTGTAACAATAATATAAAACCACCACAACATATCAATTGGTCCATATCTAGGATGATGTTCAAATGCTAGGAATGAGTATTATTCCACAAATATGAATGCCACAAGCATAAGATGTATATAAGTGTCATACCTAACTTCCAACTCAATGTTTCAATAAAACCATAAACATTTTCATCAAACAATAATACTCTGGCTTATGATTTAATAATATAGAAATTCATTTCTAACTTGAGCAAAGCATCAGTTCAATAATGAAAAAATCACAGAAAGCTCATTATTCAAAATCATAAAAATTCAAGATCAATATTCCAAAAGAATTATGCAACACAAAACCCCACTCACTACTTAGGCGAGAAAATCACAAGCGGCTACTCCTCTGCTAGCTCCTTTCCTCATGATGAGCTTTCAACACCTAACTGAACAATCACACACAAAGAAGAACCAATAATTATACAAAGAACGCAAGAATGAAACCCTAGGTTACAAATGCCATGCAACTCTAAATCAAGCCCACGGTTGGCTCAAGACCAGGTTTTAGAATTACCAATGAAATCCGGGTTTGATCTTCACTTTAAACCAAAGAATTCAAAGAAAAGACCAAGTTTTACCACTTCTATAGTGGCTAAGCTACAGTACTCAAGAACCCTAGAAAACCTTTGTTCATGGATATAATTAAACAAGGAAGCAATAACAGTGCAAAACAAACTCTCAAGTTCTCAAAGCAATTACCAACAAGAATAACATGGATCAAACCAACCATTCAACACCTAGTTCATCCACTCATTAACAACAAGAGAGAGAGGAGAAGAAGTTTATCTGTAGAACACAAGGAGAGAAGAAGGATGGATTTTGGAGCTCCCAACTTGGAAGAACAAGATCAATAAGACCTTTTTCTTGCTCCAAGAATCGCCCAAGGCAAGGGAGAAAGAAAGGGGAAGGGAAAAAGGAAGAAAAAGGGCAGAAAAACCACCAAAAAGGCCTCAAAAGGCTTAAGAACAAGGCAGGACATGCCTCGAGGGAGTTGTGCAGGCGCACACCGCCTGTAGGTGCCCACCTTGGTGAGCTTTGCACCTGCAGGCGACTGCATAAAGGGTGTCGACACGTGACTCAGCCTTTAGTCTAAGCCATGAAGGTGAGAACGCACACGCACACACCACCGCGCAAGCCCAAAAATAGCTTGAATGCGCTTAGACATACCCGGTCTCAACTACCGGGTCAAACTAACAAGCTCAAACCACGGTTCGAGTCTGTACATACAAAAAGTGGCAATACACCACAACATTTTTGTGAAGAATTTAGAATTTACTCTTCTCCTACCTTTTATTCTTATTTGTCCAATGTTTATTTTGAATATAATTGTTATAAACCGAACATGAGCAAGTAGATCTATTTTTCTAGGGTTGGGAATATGCCCTTTGATGAACAAAGATCTTGTAATTATTTCTCTATCTATTTTAATGCTTTGATTTTTTATTTATTTTATCTTTGTATAGTTAATGCTTGTGAATGTGATGGATCCCATATTTGCATGATCTTAGACACTAAAGGTAGAACTGGAAGCTAAACCCCAACCGTACAAAAATAGATCTACTCATTCATATTTTATTTACAACACATACTATTCAAAATAACAATTGAGAAAATAAGTATAAAAGGTAGGAGAAGAGTAAACTCTAAACCCATCACAAAAATGTTGCTTGGCTTGTTGGTCAATCGATGGAAACTCTTGCTTAATCTTTAATCCGTCTTTTTTGGCTTGCTCTTGAACCTTATAAGTCTTGGAGAAAAACACCTTTAACCATTTTTGCTACCATGGTCGTATATCCTTAAAGAAAAACTGTATTTTTTATGGGCTAGTTCCTTTTTGTAAGACAGAATCGTATTTTTTTGATAGGGTTGCCTCACTTTAATGGTTAAGAATTTGTTAATTTCTTATTTAGACTAGGCAATGGGTTTTCCTTAATTAGGTCTTTCATGTTTATTTATTTTTTAATTTTTATTAAAAAATATTTATTTTATTTATTTATTTGGATTTTGATAGCTGATGGTTTTATTTGGGAGTGTTTTTTGCAATTAAAGGGTGGATGACTTTAAAGCTCAATTTTCTTAAGCTGTGATAAGAGCCTAAATGTATGTATTTATACGTTGGTTTGGTATATGTTTTTATACTATTTTGGATGAATCGATGTCCGTTTTTCGCCTAAATTGGTTATTTCCTTGTTACAGGCCCCAGAAAACCTAGAATGAGCTCGAGAACGCAATTGGAGTAAAATTGGCACCAAAAATCTCGTTTTTGGAGCAAGAACATTGTAGCGGTATTGCAGCAAGGAAGCAGGGTCTTTTATGAGCAAAGCTATGAACCTCGCGGGCACTGTGTGCCCGCACAACTTGCTGAAGAATTCGGTGTCATTACTGTAGATGGATTACTGCAGCAAAAGTACTGTAGAAATGTATTGTAGCGGTGCACTGTAGCACCGGCCCGCCTTTCTGTGAACAAAAGGGCAGTGAATTGCGCGAGCTACTGCCACCCGCGCAGCTCGGGGCGGATGGCTTTAAAAGCATAATTAGGGCATCAAAGAGGATGTCTTTTGGCCACCATTTCTCCACCATCATTCTCTAGGTCTTCAAGGGGTTGGAGAGGCAGATCTAAGGCGCAAATTCAAGGGGAGAAGAGGAGTGCTATCAAGGAGAACATCAAGGAGCTTGCCCGCGCAGATTCGACAAGCTTCCATCACCATCTTCCAGTCAAAATTCAAGGGGGTTTCTTTGGTTTTATTCATTGCTTCATATGTATCTTGAGATTTCCTTGCTTTTCATGTTGAACTAGACTCCCAAGGGCACTGGGCATCCGGTGAACCTTGGGATGAACTTGCTTGTATGAATGTTGTGATTTACATTTATGGCATTTGGTTTTGTTTGTGGTTTAAGCTTGGTGAACTTTGATGTGTTAATTTGCATGAGAACTCTGTATTTCAACTGTTAGGTTGTACTTGGTGTGTGACCATCACCCTTGTACTAGACATACCTAGCTTAATGGGGATTCATGTATGAACACGCCGTGACCATCGGGTGCTTTATACCCCTCCAACCATTAGGGCTGGACCTAGGTTTAGTATCGGCCATAATTAGAGATTTCTTTGTGTGCATTACAATCGTAGTAGGATTTGACCGGAAGAGATTCCGAGCCAATACTTGTATGGGATTAGGAATTATTACCGTGACCATTGGGGTAATCTATTTTCGGATATCTCTTGACCCGAACCACCACTGCTTGTGTAATTCCAACATCCATCTAACTTTAGTAGTCCCTAGGGGATCCTTGCCCAGGCCTCGCACTTTCATTGTTATTTGCTTCCTTAATCTATTTATGTGGTGCGCCTTAGTCCAACTTGTCTATAGTTATCTCTCTTTGTAGTTTTCTTATTTTGTTTTAAACCTATATTTGTTAGACTAGACAGTGTCATCTAGGGGGAAATAATAGCATCTCTTGGGACCCCAGGGAATACGACCCCCTCGTGCATGTGCGAGGGGTATTTCTTGACGACCCGTGCGCTTGCGGACACTCATCAGGCTGCATCTTGTCTTGTGAAAATATCCAGCGATGTTTATCTTCCTATACCCATTGTTTTGGTCTTTTATGGGCTATGAGTCTCAATTAATGCTTGCAATATTAATACTAAGAAGGCCAACATCCATTAATAGTATAGTATTTTCCTATGAATCCAATTATGCTTTAGTATCCTTAATATCCAATCTTTGGTATATTCTTTTACCAATTCTACAAACATCTTTCTTAGTTGTGGGCCTTGAATCTTTGTTATCTTCAAAGACTAATGCCTCTTAATTGATGACCATGTTTCCGCAATGTAGTGTACAAGTGTATAACTTCAAGATTCTTCCTTAGTTGATAGTTCTTCAAAGTTTACAAGCTTCCCAATTTGGATCTAAATCTCCCATCAATGGTATACATTTTTCTTTATTGTTGGATATACATGGAAAAACATTACTTACCATGATAATACAAGATACTTTGCTCATGTTTTTTTTTTAAACATTTTTCTTTGTTATTAAGTATGCATTGTGCCACTTATATTCATTCGAATAGCTTTGCTTATCTTCTTTCTTATTTCGTCTTGTTTTTCTCATTTTCATTGTTATTTTTATTGTTAGTTTAATGATAATATCTTTACAATATTTTAATAGAGCAAGAATATAAAAGAAAGTAGTATTTGTCCAAACTTTACTTTATTATATTTGAAACCAAACAAAATTTCACAATGGATAAGGACGAATATTGGGCATGTGCTCGCTTAAACGAGCATGATATATATCAAAACAATATATATATAAAAGCAGTTGAAGATTATATTAACTTCATAATGAAATAAAGTGGGTTGTTATTGGTGATAGAATCAGATACCCTTGTTTGAATTATCAAAAGCATATGTTTCTTAAATATAATGATGTGCGGTGACACTTATACTATAATGATTTTTGTAATAAGCCAATATTTGCTATTGGGCAATCATCAAGAATTAGGCAGGATGTTGTCAAACCAATCTCTGAAGTAGTGGTAGAAGATCCAAATACTACCATGGTTAGGGATGTTTTATCACTCAATTTGACTCTATTATAAATTGTGATAACGAGTCTATGCTTGCTAAGCATGAACCTAGTGTAAGAGCAAAAACTTTTTTTCTTTGATGAATGATGCGAATGAACCATTGTGGTCTAGTTGCACAAAACACAGAACATTATCAGCCATGTCATACATATTAAATTGCAAATAAGACTTCAACATTAGTGAAACTTGTTTTACTTGTCTCATGATCATGAAGGGTATGCTACCATACTACAACAATTTTCAAGAGAATTATTATCAAATAAAGAAGAAGATGATGGCATTTGGCCTTGAATATTTAAAAATTCATGTATGTGAGAATAATCACATGTTGTTTTATGAAGAATTTGAAGTGTTAGAGCATTGTTCAGTATGTGGTCATCCTTGATACTAATCGAATAATTCAAAAGAGGAGTTTTCAAAAATTTCTTTCAAGATTTTGCTTTACTTCCCACTTATTCCTAGGCTTCAAAGGCTTTTTATGTTAATTAATGTTGCAAAGTATATGACTTGACATGCATACAATCAAAGTCCTCTAAGAGTGCTACTCCGTCCTGCTGATGGAGAAGCATGGTAACATTTCAACCGCTCACATGAATCTTTTGCCAATGAAGTAAGTAATGTCATATTAAGGCTACGCACATATGGTTTAACCCTTTTTAAGCAAGGTGCAAGACCATACTCTTATTGGCTAGTCATGCTAGTGTGATATATAATCTACCTCCTTGGATGTGTATGAAATAATCATATTTATTCCTTAATATGGTTATTCCATGTCCGAATAGTCCATCATAGAATATAGATTTCTTTTTGAGATATTTAATACATGAGTTGCTAATTTTGTGGGGTGTTGGTGTTCAGACTTTCGATAATTATAGAAAGGAACATTTTTCACTTCTGGTAACATTATCATGGACAATTAGTGACTTTCCTAGTATGATATGCTATCTGGATGGGACACTTATGAAAAATTGTATTATTGTATAAAAAATTTAAAGTCATTTAATTTAGTGCATGGGAGAAAACCATGTTTTTTTTTATTGTCATCTGTAGTTCTTGCCTTCTGATCATCCTTTTAGAAGGTAAAGAGATAAATTTAGGAGAAGAGTTGATCATGATTCTTTAATAGATTGCCAGGTGAAGAAATTTTGAAGAAAATTGATGACTTCCCAGATTTAACATTTGGCACAAAATGTCCTTCCTCTGCAGAAACCAAGGGGTTATGGGCTAACTCATCATTGGATGAAGAAAATCATTTTTTGGGAGTTGCCATACTGGTATACAAATTCGATATGGCATAATTTTAATATCATGTATATTGAGAAATTTTTTTTGATAATATATTCAATACCATAATGGATATTAAGGGAAAAACAAAAGACAATGTAAAAGCACGATTAGATGTAGCAGAATATTGTAAACGTCCAGGTTTATATTTGATTAAAAGGAATGGAAAAATATTTAAGCCTATAGCTTTATATGTTCTAACGAAGAAAGATCGATACAGAGTGTTTACTTGCATCAAACAGCTTAGACTACATGATGGTTTTGCCTACAACATAGGGAGATGTTTTAACATCGAAGAGGGCAAGGTCTATGTAATGAAAAGTCATGATTATCATGTATTTATACAACGATTGCTTCCAATTGCGATTCATGATTTGGTGCCCACTCCAATTTGGGATATAATTACCGAGCTTTGCAATTTTTTTTGAGATCTTTGATCCATTAAAATAACTATTAATCATATGGAATTGTTAGAAAGTGTTGCACAACCACAAGAGCACGGCTTTGCCAAGTAGTAATAAGATATCGATCCCACGAGGACCAAGTATGATTACTAATCTATTGCAACAATGGGTTATCTAGACAATAAAAAGCGTGGAGAATAGAAACAATAAAGTAGCTGAAAATGCGCAAATAAAGAACACCGAGATGTAGGGATGTGGATTAGGATTCAAATTTAGAAGAACTTAAGGCTTGGGAACTCACCACAAAGAGCAAATGAATGATGTGTTTTGGATCTAAACTTGATGTGGATAATTCGATTGAAGGGTATTAATCCTTAGCTACTTGTCACTCTCTTTCAAGAGATAACAAGTTGATCTCGATTAGGCCATCTCCTACTTTTGTAGTAGATGAACACCTTCAAACCCCTAATAAGATCAATGATTAAATAATGAACCCTTAAGAATTACCTCTCAATAAATTCAGGGTGGCTTAAGAGGTTCCAAGACCTTGATTAACCTTTCAATTAACCTTGGTCCCTAAGATAAAGCAAGTAATGTTTTCACATTCATAAGCTGTGTTACTTAAATCAAAAGCTGATAAGTGCTTGTGTTATAGTAACGCGAAGCGTTATTATCTTACAATGAGCATCTCTTTTATCAGATTTTATCACTAAATGGTGTGCATTTGTGTACTCTTATGCATTATAGGTTTGTGGAGCTATTTTTAAGAAGAAGAACGAAGTTAGATCGTGTTTGCCATTATTGGGTAGTTTTCGGATCAAGCAAGGAACAGGGCACGAGTTTAGACTTGTGAGTGTGTGCCAATCTCCTTTGGAGGGGCATAAAGGAAGTCACATTCACAACAAGTTTAACTCGTGTAGTTTAGGAGAACTTCACAAAGAAGAAGATTTGAAGCAATCGGCATGATCTACCATTGATTGTGTGCCCAATTCAATGGCCTCGATGAAGAACAATGAATTCGGGAGCGTTTCGGCGAGTTACTGTAGCAAAACACTGTAGCAAGCTACTGTTCACTTTCAGCCGAAATTCAGAAAACCAGAGAGTTCACACGGGAGTGTGGAAAATCCACACGGCCGTGTGAAATCCCGATAAGTTCAATTTTAAAGCCGTGACTCAATATTATAAAAGCCAGTTTTATGAGACTTTTGACATATCTTTTGACCTATCTTTCTCCCCAACTTCTGGAGAGAGCGGCTAGGGTTTTGGAGAGGATTTCGTAGAGGTTTGGAGCACAAGAACACGGCCACACCATACGCAAGGGGGTTTTCATCAATGCCTTTAATTTGTGCTTTCTTTCGTATTTTGATGAACATGTATAACTCCATGAGGAGCTAAATCCCTCGTGGGTATTCGGACTTGTAAACCCTAGGATTATTATGTTTCTATGACATTGATATTATGCTTTTCATTTATTGATGAATAAATTCGAGTTTCAATTTTAATTACCTCTTGCAATTGTTTTCCCTTAGCCGTGACACTAAGGTTGAGAACAATCTAGGTTTTCCTTTGGAGGTGTGACAACTCCTATAGGGTTAGACTACTTAAGATTGAAGAGGGTTGAGAGGGTGAGCCGTGAGGTAGCGAAGCGTCCCCTTTCCCCTCCGGTGTGATTTCTTCCTACCTCCATATTCCATGATTTCTTAGCGGTCGAGATAGAGTGAAGTGCTAGGAGAGGAACTCCCCTGGGGCTTAGTTGCGCGAGCGGCAGAGTGAAGGGTTGACGTGAATCCTAAGCACTGGGGCTTAATTTAGACTAGGGTTCTTCCACCTGGACCAAAGGGTTAGAACTATACATAAGAATAGGTTTTATCACTAGGAATCCCTAGAGTTTAAAGCAATCCCACGTAGTGTGAGGTTTAGGAAGATAGACTCCCCTGGGGCTTAGTGGACAGGTCAACGAGAGTCAAGGGTCGTAGTGAATCCTAATGCAGGGGCATAGTGTTGGGGTTAGTCACAGTTGACCTTAGGTTTGGGACCGTGTGTTTAAGGATATCCTCGACTCAATTAACATCAATAGGAAAAGTATAATAGCATAGTCTTGCACTAGAAGCATAAGTCCTAGAGGTAGCTTGTCCGGATACCCTATTCATCTATTGCTAGTCCTTCTCTATTTACTTCTACTTGCACTTTCTTACCTTCCATCTCTCTTTTTAATTGTTTTCATATTCACTCATCGATTCTATTTTCTCTTTTCGTACACCGCATAGCTAAATAGTGAAATCTTGTGTTTTAAGTCCCTATTCCCTGTGGATTCGATTACCCACTCACTGGGGTAAATTTATTACTTCGACAAGCCCGTGCACTTGCGGGATACACGCAAGGGGTCGTGTCAAAAGCCAACTTAAAGAAATCTACCTTTAAGCACAAAAGATCCATACAAAATTAACAACACATTAAACAACAACTATTTTGGGCTAATCCCCAAACCTAAAAAGAAGTTTTACACTCCCATATCTCAGTTACAAAATAAAGTATGAAAAATAGATGTTATGCAGAGACACAACATAACAGGGCTTGAAAGACTCCCTATGATGTCCACAAGGATCTAATATTTAATTCTTCCGCTCTCTTCTCCTTTTTTAGCCCCTTTCAGGGTCTTCGGAAATTCCCCTTTTCTCCTCTCTAGCCGCCACCCCCTTGTCTTTCTGTCTTTATTCCCCTACCCCCAAAAAAAAAGCCCTTTAATGCTGCCTTTTTATAGCCAGTGATAGAAGTTAGGCCTGGTTAGCTTTACAGACCATAGGTACTTTTCACAGACCACAAGCGAGTTGTGTGCCCTCCAGAAACTGATCCTCAGTCTCTAGAGTTTTTCTGTTAGCTCCAGCTTTCTACAATTAAAACAACTAAAATGAGTAGTTTGTACAAAAAGAAGAGGAAATCATTATGAAGACTAGGAAAAATGCATGATTAATGATGGATCATTAGCTAAATGCATGGTGATAATAATGCAATTTTTATGTACAATAAACTCCCCCAAGCCTAAATTCTTGCTTGCCCTTATGTAATGCTACAATTAAATACCACGGCAAGGGAAGCACACAGAAATCAGATGATGCCAATGTTTGGCACATAACACAAGCATAACTATAAAGAGAGTTCATAAAGGACATGAAGCAATTGATCTTTTTTCACAGGATGGATTGCACACAAGCATTACAAAAAAGAATTGATTCATCCCACATGCAGATGGTCTTGAGTTTTAAAATAGGATATAAGGATGCAATGAACCTTAGAGATTCAATGAGATCCCTTACACAATTCACTAGCCAGATTGTTTTCTTTTGTTTTTTTTCCAATTCTTTGTCTGACTAACGTAGAATGTGGTGATCCCACTTTTTGTTTTCTTTTTCGAATGGTGTACATGCTGGTTAGGCACAAGAGCCACCCTTCTACTTATTACAATCCTACATAAACGCACTCATGCTTCGATAGCAAGTAGCCCTTGAAAACATAGGAGTGCTACGATAGACCTCTATTTTTTTTCAATTTAGATTTTAGGGCATCACCTATGTCATTTCCCTCTTATTTGAGAACTTAACTTGGGCAAAGAGAATGTTATGGGGTCATAAAATCTCAAGAAGAGTTCATTACAAATGTATATACTAAGTTAAAACACAGGATCACAAGCAATGGAATTAGCTAAGTTAAACTCATGCAAATGCAAAGTGTGCAATCCAATCATCATTAGATAAGAACAACTATCACATGCCCTTTTTTGTGTCAAGCTAAACAATTCATCATAGGATTTCTGGTAGAAAGAGTCCCCTTTTTTTTTTTTTTTTTTTTTTTTTGGCAACATGCAAATGCAAGAATGCATGAAAGGATGCAAACTACTCTACTACTAAACTTGGAAGACCGAAAATTTAATTAAACTGCGCTAGATTGAGTTTATAGTGTTGGCTAAATAATCGGAATGTAATCCCACCTTCTTCACTATCTGGGCTATAAAGAACATGGGCATCAATGGAACTTAGAAATTCTAGGGTTAGACACTCATAGGTAGGACACCTCATGTTGACAAATGTAGTCCATCCTAAGTTGCCTACCATCCAGTAAACATCATCTAGAATACCCAAGGTGTGCATGAGAATATCATCCATATACCTGGTTGGAATGATCCTTTGTTTGGAGAGAACCCGGTACCTGTTTCGTTGGAAAGCATCCCTGAAGATGATGCTGTGTGAAGGCGCTTCAAGCAGCTGTTCAATGAAGGGGTGGCTCACCGGAGGAGGTCGTGGAGACTGGTCATGGGAGCTGGGTGCAGCAGTTGTGCGTTTGGTTCTTCTAGTCCGCATGTTGAAGATGCTGCTAGTGGAACTTAGGGAGGGTGGTGAGAAGACTGATGAGAATGAGTGGAAATGATAGAGGTGGTCAGGTTGATAGGTTGGGCTGTTGGAGAATGGCGAGAGTTATGTTGAAATGAATGAGTAAAAGAAAAGAAGAGAGGAAATGGGAAGATGAATGAGGAATGTGATGGAAATTCATAAAGGTGTCTTGGTTGTAGGAAAAAGTAATAAGGAATAAAGGAAAAAACAAGAAGATCACGGGGAAAGGTACAGGAAGCATCTAGGACAGTCTTGGGGCGAGGAAAAAAGTAATGAAAGTGGATGGAAAGAGAAAGGTGGACTTTAGGATCAGGAATAGAAACTGAAAAAATTGGAGGAAACACTGTTTCTGGATTGTCCTTATTAGTGCAAGATCCACACCTGTGTTCCCTGATGCACTCTGGTTGTGTTTTGTAGCAGTCGACCCTGGTGAGTTTGCACTGGCTACTAGTAGCCTGGCCTGTACATTTGAACATCAAATGAGCCAAAGGAAGCCTTGGGACAATTTTGAACCCCCAGGAAACATCTATACCCGAATCAGCTAACATAATTGAAAATTTGTATGCATAAACAGAGAAATAGAACAAAAGACTGAAAATCAAAAAGAAAAAAAGGGAGCTCATTTAAGGTCATAAGTGCGACCCTTTTTTATTCATGTATTCAGTGATGGGGGATTTGGGAGAACATAAGTTCTCCCTTCCTTAGTAAGCTCTCCAACAATATAATGCTTCAGTCTTTGTCCATTGACTTTGAAGGTGCCTGTTGTCTCACTGTGAACTTCAACAGTGCCATATGGGAAGACCTTGGACACTCTAAAAGGTCCTGACCATCTTGACCTTAATTTCCCAGGAAAAAGCTTGAATCTAGAATTAAAAAGCAGGACCAAATACCCTTCTTGAAATTCTCTATGAAAAATCTGTTTGTCATGACACAATTTGGTTCTTTCCTTGTAGATTTTTGTGTTCTCATAGGCATCCGATCTCAGTTCTTCCAGTTCTTGTATTTAAAGCTTCCTTTTTTCTCCAGTTGTTTTCATATCAAAATTGAGAGCTTTAATTGCCCAAAACTCCTTGTGCTCCAATTCAATCGGTAAATAGTGTGTCTTGCCATAAATTAAACGAAACGGGGTCATGCCGATGGGGGGTTTTGTAGGTTGTTCAATACGCCCATAAAGCATCATCAAGTTTTAACGCCCAATCTTTTCTTGTTGTTAAGACTGTTTTCTCAAGTATGCTTTTGATCTCCCTATTTGAAATTTCAGCCTGCCCACTTGTTTCGGGGTGGTACGGTGTGGTGATCTTGTGTGTTACCCCATACATCCTAAGGAGGCTCTCAAATTGCCGTTCAATGAAGTGTGATTTCTTGTCGCTTATAACAGCCCTAGGAACTCCGAATCTTGGAAAAATTACCTATTTGAAGAGTTTAATTACTGTCCGAGCATCGTTTGTTAGGGATGGAAGAGCTTTCAACCCATTTGGAGACGTTGTCCACAGCCACAAGGATATATCGGTCGTTGCATGAGGATGGAAACGGCCCCATGTAATCTATTCCCCAAACATCAAAGATTTCTACTTCAAGGATGTAATTAAGAGGCATTTCATGTCTCCTTGAAATGTTTCCTGCTCTTTGACAGTGATCACAGGCAAGCACATATCTCCTCGCATCTTTGAAAAGTGTTGGCTAATAGAACCCAGCTTGAAGTATTTTTGCTATAGTTTTTGAAAAGCTAAAGTGACCACCATAAGATGAAGAATGGTAATGGAACAGGACATTTTCTGCTTCAACTTCAGGGATGCATCTTCGAAGTATTCCATCAGCACATTGCTTGTAAAGGAATGGTTCATCCCAAACGTAATATCACAAATCTGTGAAAAACTTTTTGTTCTGCTGAAATTTCAGATCTGGTGGCAGAATTTCACAAGCCAGGTAGTTCACAAAATCCGCATACCATGGAGCTTTAATTGTAGAAATTCTTAGCATTTGTTCATCGGGGAATGCATCATTGATTGCCAGCTCATTTTATCCATTCTTATCGACATACTGATGTAATCTTGTGAGGTTGTCGGCTACTACATTTTCTACACCTTTTTATCACGAATCTCAAGGTTGAATTCTTGAAGAAAGAGAATCCAATCTAATTAATCTTGGTTTTACATCCTTCTTGCTTAAAAGATATCTGATCGCAGCATGATTTGTGTATACTATCACTTTGGAGCCAACAAGGTAGGATCTTAATTTATCAAAGGCGAAAACAATTACGAGGAGTTCTTTTTCTATTGTGGCATAATTAACTTGGGCTTCATCTAACGCCTTGCTTGCATAGTAAATTACATTTAATCTCTTTTCCTTTCGCTGCCTATGCACAACCCCTACCGCGTAGTCACTCGCATTGCACATGACTTTGAATGGCAACTCCTAATCAGGCGGCTGAATTATTGGTGCAGTGGTCAATGCCTTTTTTCAATCTGCAGAACGCATCCAAACAGTCATGATTAAAATCAATAAGAACATCATTAGCCACCAAATTAGTTAAAGGTTTTGCAATTTTTGAGAAATCCTTTATAAAGTGCCGATAGAATCCTGCATGTCCTAGGATGCTACGGACTGCTTTTAACTGAGGTTGGTGGCTGCATTCTCTCTATGACTTCCACCTTTGCTTTGTCAACTTTAATTCCATTCTCGTAAACCACATGTTCCAACACAATGCCGTCCTATACCATAAAATGGCACTTCTCCCAATTAAGGATGAGGTTCATTTCTTAACACCACTATAGCACCTTAGACAAGTTAGCTAAGCATTCATCAAAGGTTGTGCCATACACCGAAAAATTATTTATAAAAATCTCTATGATGTTTTCAATAAAATATGAGAAAATGGTTGTCATGTAACGTTGAAAGGTGGCGGGAACATTACAAAGACCAAATGGCATCCTCCTATAGGCAAAAGTGTGGTAGGGACAAGTGAATGTGGTCTTGTGTTGGTCACTAGGATGGATAGGAATTTGGTAAAAACCAGAAAATCCATCTAAGTAACAAAAATGGGAGTGTTTAGCCAACCTTTCTAGCATTTTATCTATAAAAAAAAGTGGGTAGTGATATTTCCTTGTTTCTTTGTTCAATTTATTATAGTCAATGCACATCCTCCAACCCGTGGCCGTTCTAGTTGGCATTAATTCATCATTCTCATTTTTCACAACGGTCATGCCTTCCTTTTTGGGAACTACTTGCATCGGGCTAACCCACTCACTATTGGAAATTGGGTAAATCACGCCGGCATCAAGCAATTTGAGCACTTCATTCCTAACAACTTCTTTCATATTGGGGTTCAATCTTCTTTAGTGCTCAATGGAAGGTTTGTAATCAGTTCAAGTGAAATTTTGTGCATACAAACTGAAGGTTGTATCCCTTTCAAATCATCTATGGTGTATCCTATGGCCTTTTGGTGTAATCTAAGCTTGTTGAGAAGTTTTTCAGATTTTGTCATGCTTATATCAGTATTAATAATCACAGAATATATGGAATTGGGTCCAAGGAACTCATACCTGAGAGTGGATGAGAGAGGTTTTAATTCTACCTTTAGAACTTTACATTCTTCTGGTTTGTGTACTGTGAAAACTGGTTCCAGAGTTTTAGTTCTGTCTTGCTGGTACTGTAGAAGTTTCTTGGATTGCAGCAGTTGTACATAATCCTTGCTCTCGCTATCTTCATCATCTTCTAGCTTATCTTGTACCAAACACAGCTTGAGGGGGTCTTTGGAAATGTATTTTGGCAACTCTTTTTTGATAGCTTGTTCAAGTAGATCAACCCTACAACAAGAGCTTTCAACAAAAGAGCACTTAACAGAGTTAGCCAAATCAAATTCCACTTTTTCTTCACCAATAGTTAAAAATAGCTTGCCATTTTTGACATCAATATGTAACCCCGCAGTAGCCAAGAAAGGCCTTCCAAGGATGATTGGAATTTGAGTGTCTTCTTCCATTTCTAACACAACAAAATCATTGGGTCCAAAGAACTTACAAACCTTGATTGGGATGTCTTTAAGAATACCTATTGAATGTTTGACGGATCGATCCGTGAGTTGCAAGGAAACTGTTGCCGGCTTCAACTCACCCATGTCTAGTTTCTTGCACACCGACAAAGGCATTAAGCTAACACTTGCACCAAGATCACATAGAGCCCTTTCAAAGCTTGCTGTCCCAATTTTGCATGGGATCGAGAAGCTACCCGGATCCTTTAGCTTTGGAGGTAATTTGTTTTGAATTAAGGCGCTGCACTCTTATGTTAGTGCCACTATTTCATATTCCTCCAATCTCCTTTTCTTGGATAAAATGTCTTTTAAGAATTTCGCGTATGAGGGCATTTATTGCAAAACTTCTGTGAAAGGAACATTGATGTATAGCTTCTTGAGAGCCTTTAGAAACCTTCCAAACTGCTTGTCAAGCTTAGTCTTGGCTAATCTTTGTGGAAATGACACAGGTGGTGTGTAAGGTTTTGGATGTGTGTACCTCAGTGCGTCATCAACTTTTTTTGCATCTCCACTATTTTGTTCAGCCATTTGCTGTGGTGTATCATTTTTTCAGCTGGATCGCTCCAACATTTTCATTTTCTACTTGTTTTGGCTTGGGGTCCTATAGTTGCTTCCCACTCCTTAGAATTATGGTTTTGCAATGCTCACTTGGATTAATTTCTGGTTTTCCTGGGAACATCCCTAGGGGTCTGGATGAAGAACTCGCCTATTGAGCAATTTGGTTTTCCAGTATTTTGTTGTGGGTCACCAAGGAGTCAACCTTGGAAGTAAAGCTGCCGAATTGCTTCATTCATGACTTGACTTTGTTGCTTGAACCCTTTATTTTTCTTGGCTTGTGCTGCAACAAAGTTCTTAACATGACCTCTAAATTCAATTTTCTGCACTGGTTGTGGATTGGAAATTCTCTATTGAAATCCTGGTGGCTATCTGGGAACAATAGAGCTGAGGTTTTGCTTAAAATGGGGTTGATTGCTTTTGTAGGAAAGGTTGGGATGGTTTCTCCAACCAAGGTTGTAAGTGTTGGTGAATGGATCATTGACAGTCTTTGACTAAAGTTGATAAGATAGTTCACTTGCTCCATTGATGGTTATGAAGAGGGGGTGCGATCAACTGGCAATTTGCAGCTAAATATCTTGTGGAACCGCAAATTTCACATGTGACATTGGCAGCACTTGAAGCACTTACATTTAGTTTATCAAACTTTTGAGTTAGAGCATCCACCTTGGCTGCAATCAGATTTAAGGTTTCCACCTCATGTCTCCCTGTAGGTTTTGGAATGGCGTTTCTTTCACTTGCCCATTGGTAGTGATTGAGCGCCATGTCTTCAATTAAATTATAAGCGTCATCTACACTTTTGTTCATCAAGGCTGCTCCTAATGCAACATCAATTGAAATGCGAGAGTTATAATTTAATCCACTGTAGAAGGTTTACACAACCAGCCATTTATCCAAGTTATAGTGTGGTCATAGTCTCAATAGCTCCTTGAATCTATCCCAAGCCTCATACAGTGATTCACCATCCTTTTGATAAAAACCAGTGATTTGGTTTTGCAACTGGCCTATTTTGCTTGGCGGAAAGTACTTAGAGAGAAAAACTTGGAGTAATTGGTCCCATGTTTTGACAGAGCCTTCAGGCAATGAGTGTAACCAAGCTCGAGCCTTATTCCGTAATGAGAAAGCAAAAAGTCTCAGTCTAACTGCATATTGTGGGACTCCATTGAGCTTAACGGTGTCGCAGTACTCAAGGAAAACAGAGAGATGAAGATGTGGATCTTCGATTGGTGAACCTCCAAACTGATTCTGCTGAATTAATGACATAAGTTCCTGCTACAGCTGAAAGTTGTTTGCCTTGACAGGTGGTCTTGCAATGCTGGAATGCAGTCCTTAAGCACTCGGGGTTGCAAACTCTCTCAAAGATTTATTATTATCCTCCATGTTTGATGCTTGTGAGGATTCTTTAAGTTTTGCTTTTTGATATTAAAGCCGGAAATCCTTCTCAAATTCGTGATCTGGTTCCAACAGATTTCCAAGACTCCGATTTCTTTGCATAGAAGGAAAACTGACCTGCAAAAAAAATTAAACAAGTTAAGGGGATTGGACTAAATGGGAGTTTTCAAAAATTTCTTTGAAGATTTTGTTTTACTTCCCATTTATTCCTAGGCTTCAAAGGCTTTTTATGTTAATTAATGTTGCAAAGAATATGACTTGACATGCATACAATCAAAGTCCTCCAAGAGTGCTACTCCGTCCTGCTGATGGAGAAGCATGGTAGCATTTCAACCGCACACATGAATTTTTTGCCAATGAAGTAAGTAATGTTAGATTAAGGCTATGCACATATGGTTTAACCCCTTTTAAGCAAGGTGCAAGACCATACTCTTATTGGCCAGTCATGCTAGTGATATATAATCTACCTCCTTGGATGTGTATGAAACAATCATATTTATTCCTTAATATGGTTATTCCATGTCCGAATAGTCCATCACAGAATATAGATTTCTTTTTAAGATCTTTAATAGATGAGTTGCTAATTTTGTGGGATGTTGGTGCTCAGACTTTCGATAATTATAGAAAGGAGCATTTTTCACTTCGGGTAACATTATCATGGACAATTAGTGACTTTCCTACTATGATATGCTATCTGGATGGGATACTTATGAAAAATTGTATTGCCTTTATTGTATAAAAAATTTAAAGTCATTTAATTGAGTGCATGGGAGAAAACCATGTTTTTTTATTGTCATCTGTAGTTCTTGCCTTTTGATCATCCTTTTAGAAGGTAAAGAGATAAATTTAGGAGAAGAGTTGATCATGATTCTTTAATAGATTGCCAGGTAAAGAAATTTTTAAGAAAATTGATGACTTCCTAGATTTAACATTTGGCACAAAATGTCCTTTCTCCGCAGAAACCAAGGGGTTATGGGCTAACTCATCATTGGATGAAGAAAATCATTTTTTGGGAGTTGCCATACTGGTATACAAATTCGATATGGCATAATTTTAATATCATGCATATTGAGAAATTTTTTTTTGATAATATATTCAATACCATAATGGATATTAAGGGAAAAAGAAAAGACAATGTAAAAGCACGATTAGATGTAGCAGAATATTGTAAACGTCCAGGTTTATATTTGATTAAAAGGATGGAAAAATATTTAAGCATGCAGCTTTATATGTTCTAATGAAGAAAGATCGATACATAGTGTTTACTTGCATCAAACAGCTTAGACTACATGATGGTTTTGCCTACTGATAAGTGCTTGTGTTATAGTAATACGGAGTATTATTATCTTACATTGAGCATTACTTTTCTCAGATTTAATCACTAATTAGTGTGTATTTGTGTTCTTTTGTGCATTGAAGGGTTGTGGAGAAGATTTAGAGAAAAAGAAGCAAGAATAGGTTATGTTCGTCATTGTTGAGTAGTTCTCGGACCAAGCAAGGAACAAGGCACGAGTTTAGACTTGTGGGTGTGTGCCGACCTCTATTGGAGGGGCACAAGGGCAGTCACACTCACAAAAGTCTATAACTCGTGTAGCATTGGAGAACTTTGCCAATGAAGAGAAATGAAGTAATCGACATAATCTAACGTTGATTGTGTGCCCAATTCAACGGCCTCGATGAAGAACGATGAATTCGGGAGAATTTTCGGCGAGTACTATAGCAGCAATGTAGCTTGTACTGTAACAAAAACTGTAGCAAGCTACTGTTCACTTTCTGCCGAAAATCAGGGTTTCAGAGGATTCACACGGCGTGTGGAAATTCCACACGGACGTGTACTGTAGAAAAAGCACTGATGCTAAAATACTGTAGCAAGTTACTGTTCACATTGCGCCGAAAATCATCAAAACAGAATTTCCACACGGCCGTGTGGAATTAACACACGGGCGTGTGGAAATTCTGCAGCCCGTGTGGAAAATCCACAGGGGCGTGTGGAACTCTGATTTCAGCTCGATTTTAGTCTATAAATAGCCCGTTTTCAGATCTATTTGGGGACCATCCCCTTCTATCACTTGCCTATCTTTTGGGGGGCTTTCGGCTAGGGTTTAGAGAGGTTCTTGGAGGTCTTTGGAGGCGATTATACGGCATCGGCATCGACATCTATTGGAAGATAGCTATTGGGGGTTGCTTTCGTCGGCATCGATTCGGTGAGGTGTGCCCTAGGCTTGACAAGGGATTCGTTGGAGAAGACGTGTGACTCCACAAGACCATCGATACGATCTACAAGGGGGTTTTATTTATGGTTTTTATGCATATGTTCTTAATCTCTTTATTGATTTTGTATTGTTCCATGGAGAGCTAAACCCTAGTGAGTATTCGGACTTGTAAACCCTAGGATGACATTGTTTCTATGACTTTTATTATGCTTTCTTTATTGATTAATTTAATTGAGTTTCAATTTTAATTATCTTGTGCTATTGTTTTCTCCTAGCCGTGACACTTGGGTTGAGAGCAATTTAGGTTACCCTTTGGAGGTGTGACAACTCTTATAGGGTTAGACTACTTAAGATTGAAGAGGGTTGAGAGGGAGAGTTGTGAGATAGCGATGTACCCCTTTCCCTTCCGGTGTGATTTCTCCCTACCTCCGATTCCTTGATTTATTAGCGGTCGAAATAGAGTGAAGTGTTAGGTAGATAAACTCCCCCAAGGCTTTGGGGTGACGTGAATCCTATGCACTGGGGCTTAATTTAGACTAGGGTTCTTCCACCTGGACCAAAGGGTTAGAACTACTACACATAGGAATAGGTTTTATCACTAGGAATCCCTAGAGCTTAAAGCAATTCCACGTAGTATTAGGCTTAGGTAGATATACTCCCCTGGGGCTTAGTTACGCAAGTAACAGAGTGAAGGGTTGAAGTGAATCCTATTGCCGGGACATAGTGTTGGGGTTAGTCACGGTTGACCTTAGGTTTGGGACTGTGTGTTTAAGGATATCCTCAACTCAATAGGCATCAATTGTAGAGCATAATACAAGTTTTGCACTAGAAGCATTAGTCCTAGGGGGAGCTTTGTCCGGGTACCCCATCGTCATATCGATTACCTCTCCTACCCTCATTATTCTTCTTGCACTCTTTTATTTTTTTTTACATCTATACATATATACTTTTCTCATCATCGATTCCCATCATAGCTAAATAGCGATAAAACTTGTTTCTGAACACTATTCCCTGTGGATACGACGACCCACTCACTAGGGTATTTTATTACTTCGACAACCCGTGCACTTGCGGGGTACACACGCAAGGGGTGTGTCACCTACAACATAGGGAGATGTTTTAACATCGAAGAGGGCAAGGTCTATGTAATGAAAAGTCATGATTATCATGTATTTATGCAACGATTGCTTCCAATTGCGATTCATGATTTGGTGCCCACTCCAATTTGGGATATAATTACCGAGCTTTGCAATTTTTTTTGAGATCTTTGATCCATTGAAATAACTATCAATCATATGGAATTGTTAGAAAGTGTTGCACAACCGCAAGAGCATGGCTTTGCCAAGTAGTAATAAGATATCAATCCCACGAGGACCAAGTATGATTACTAATCTATTGCAACGATGAGTTATCTAGACAATAAAAAGCGTGGAGAATAGAAACAATAAAGTAGCTGAAAATGCACAAATAAAGAACACAGAGATGTAGGGATGTGGATTAGGATTCAAATTTAGAAGAACTTAAGGCTTGGGAACTCACCACAAAGAGCAAATGAATGATGTGTTTTGGATCTAAACTTGATTTGGATAAATCGATTGAAGGGTATTAATCCTTAGCTACTTGTCACTCTCTTTCAAGAGATAACAAGTTGATCTCGATTAGGCCATCTCCTACTTTCGTGGTAGATGAACACCTTCAAAACCCTAATAAGATCAATGATTAAATAATGAACCCTCAAGAATTACCTCTCTATAAATTCAGGATGGCTTAAGAGGTTCCAAGACCTTAATTAACCTTTCAATTAACCTTGGTCCCTAAGACAAAGCAAGTAATGTTTTCACATTCACAAGTTGTGTTACTTAAATCAAAAGCCAACTCAAAGAAATCTACCTTTAAGCACAAAAGATCCATACAAAATTAACAACACATCAAACGAATGCTACTTTGGGCTAATCCCCAAACCTAAAAAGAAGTTTTACACTCCCATATATCATTTACAAAGGAAAGTAGGAAAAATAGATGTTATGTAGAGACACAACATAACAGGGCTTGAAAGACTCCCTATGATGTCCACAAGGATCTGATCTTTAATTCTCCCGCTCTCTTCTCCTTCTTCAGCCCCTTTCAAGGTCTTCAGAAATTCCCCTTTTCTCTTCTCTAGCAGCCATCCCCTTGTGTCTCTGTCTTTTTTCCCCTCCCCTAAAAAAAAACCCTTTTAATACTGCCTTTTTATAGCCAGTGATAGAAGTTGGGCCCCAGTTAGCTTTACAGATCACAGGTACTTTTCATATACCACAAGCGAGTCGTGTGCTCTCTAGAAACTGATCCTCTGTCTCCAGAGTTTTTCGATCAGCTCCAGCTTTCTACAATTAAAACAACTAAAAGAAGTAGTTTGTACAAAAAGAAGGGGAAATCATTACGAAAACTAGGAAAATGCATGATTAATGATGGATCATTAGCTAATTGCATGGTGATAATAATGCAATTTTTATGTGCAACAGGAAGAAATATCATTAAAACAGTTTGCAAATTAGAGAATATTTTTCCACCTGCCTTCTTTGATTCAATGGAGCATTTAGTCATCCATTTACCTTATGAGGCTAAAGTTGGTGGATCAGTTCATTATTCTTAGATGCATATGTTTGAGAGGTACGAAATTTAGATAGTTAGCATGTTTGGCAAAATTAAATACTTAAGAGATTTTGTACTAAATTAAAATTTATTTGCTTAATGTTTTAAGATTTCTACATCACCTCAAAAAGAAAGTGAAAAATCTTGCAAATGTTGAGGAGTTAATTTGTGAAGCATATATTACTAAGGAGACTGCATCCTTTTGTGCCTTGTATTTTGAAGAGGTTGTGCAAACAAAGTTCACTCGAGTACCATGTAAAGATGATGGAGGTGAGATGGACCATATGGGACGCCTTTTGATTTTTAGATATTCCAGACGATCCCTTGGTCCGAAATTAAATAACACTTAATATTTGTCAACAAATGAGTATTTGGCTGCAAAAATCTATGCCCTTATGAATTGTCAAGATGTGGTTGCATACATTGAGTAAGTAATATTTGTTTTTTTTTTGTATTCAAATATGTAGTATTGAAAAATATTACTTACCCTAACTTGTATATCATATGATTTAGGATATTTGATGAGATGGTGAGAAGCGAAACACCACATATTACTAATAATGAATTGGAAAATTACGAGAATCCACATTTACATCATGGTTTAAACAATATGTAAGTATTAAACTATATGCAGTTCATAATCATTCTAGTTTTATATAAATGTCTTTCTATTAAAATTTGATCTTCCTTTTAGGTCCAAAAGCTTTTCTCTGGAAATGATTCTCGTTTTGCTCAACTTGCTCATGGTCCATCTTGTTTGGTAATATGCTACAAAGGTTGCTTTGTGAAAGGTTTCAAGTTTCATACCAAAGAATATAGTTGGAGTCAGTCGACATTAAATTGCGGTGTATGCTCAAAAAGGAGTTTTTACAATGATTATGATTGGGACTTTTATGGTGTCTTGGTGGATATAATTGAACTAGAGTATTTTGGGATTGTAAATCTAATTGTCCTTTTTAATTGCCATTGGATTTATACAAATAAAGGGGTTCGTGTAGACCCCTGCCATGGTCTTGTGGAAGTAAATTATAAATTAATACTTGCTACTAATGAACCATTTGTGTTAGCCATGCAATGTCACCTAATTTATTATAGTCCTTATCCTTCGACAAGTCGATATCGGCAAAATTGGTGAGCTGTGTTTAAACCCAAGGAAAGAAGTAGATTTCACTTTTCCACTAGTGATGGAGAAGCCCTTGATTTAAGTAAAGAGGTTTTCCAACAAGTTGAAGTGTCTACTCCAAGAAATGTTATCTACTCAGAAGATCTTGATAGTGAAAGAATACTTGAACTTTGAGAGATGGAATTCGTGACTAATAAAGGCTATCATAGATGGAATTCTGTGGATCATAAATACTTTTAGAGATGGAATTCTATTGGTAATAGACACCTTTAAGGACGGAATTCCGTGGGTGATGAAGACTATTAGAGACAAAATTATGTTGGTAATAAACACATTAAGTGACGGAATTCGATTGGTAATAAAAAACTTTCAAAGATGGAATTCCATGGGTTATAAAGACCATCAGAGATGGAATTCCATTGGTAATAAAATTTTCAGTGACAGAATTCCGTGGATAATAAGGTTTATCAGAGACAGAATTTTGTTGATAATAAATACTTCCAAAAACAAAATATTCTGTTGGTGATACTTCAACATCACCGACAGAATAATTTTTGCTCATAGAATAGCATTAGCGACTTGTATTTTAGTGACAGAAAATTCCAATAGAATATTCCATTAGTAAAAGTTATTACCGGCAAAATTTTACCTATCAATGAGGAAATTTTTCATTTGATTCCCCTGTTTTCTTATAGTGACTATCAACCCTTTGGCTGTTCATATTAATATCTTGAGTTAAATTTCATTTTAAACTTATCATTAATGTTCTAATAATTAATTGATTATGAACTTCCATATCTATAATTGTAACCAAAAAAAAAAAAAAAATCCAAAAGTTAGAACATTTAATCGAACATATCAAATTCAATTCATTTGGTCTCTTATTCAATAACCCAATTGCCACATCCAATTATATAAATGGCTCAACGACATAATTAATTGATGAATTAACTAATTGAATAAAAAACTACATTCAAATAGTAACGATTCACTTGAGTACATAAAAATCTAATTTATAAGCACTCTTCATAATATCCACAAAAGAAAAAAAAATAATAAATAATTAATTTCATGGTTGAAATTTGCCAACGACTCAAAAACACACGCAACGGATGCATAACCAGACACTCATCCAATTTTCAGCCTCAAAAAACACGAAAATATCTAAATAAATAAATAAATTCCAATGCAAAAAAAAAACAACGGATAATAACTAACCAACTTGTGGGAGGAATTTAAAACAAAACCTATTTTTACTGTTGAATAAATAAAATAAATATATATTTCTTTTTTTCAAAATAAAAATTTAATAAACTGAGGCTGCTCTTTTTTCTCGCTAATTTTTTTTTTCTTTTTTCTTTTTAAAAAAAATTCAACAAAAAAATCTCACAATTTCTCAGAAGCAATCAGTGGAAGGCTGGAAGCATTTCACTGGCATCAATGGCGACCGCTGGAGCTTCCGGCGTTCAGCTCACCTCCTACTCGTCCTTCCTCGCCGCCGGCCTTAATAAGCTCCAACGCAAGCGAACCTTGTCTCCCAGCAATGGCCGGAAGCCTGCGGCGACCACAATCAAAGCTTTGGCATGGGGACCCTCCGGTCTTGACGACCTTTTTCTTGGCGTTGGAGTTGGCCTCCCTTGCACGGTGATGGAGTGCGGGGACATCATCTATAGGAGCACCCTTCCCCGCTCCAATGGCCTCACTGTCACCGCCCCCGGCGTTGCCCTTGCTCTCGCCGCCGTCTCCTACCTCTGGGCCACTCCTGGGGTTGCCCCTGGTTTCTGGGATATGTTTGTTCTTGCCTTTTTTGAACGCTTGTTCCGTCCTACTTACCGCAAGGTTTGGATTGATTTGATTGTGTTCCCTTTGTTGTGTTTCTCTTCTAAATTGTTGTTGTTTCTTCTTGCTTGCTTGAAGGATGACTTTGTTCTTGGGAAGAAGCTTGGAGAGGGTGCTTTTGGTGTTGTTTATAAGGCCACATTTGCGAAAAGCAAGGCTTCTTCCAAGGTCTGTTGTCTTCTTCCTTGTTTAAGTCATTAGATTTTGATTTTCTTTTTTCTTTTTTTTGATTTGATGGTCATCTGTGTTTATGGTGTTAATTTCTGGTTTTAGTTGCACTGTACCTTGGTATTGTGGCAATGGTTGTATGAGTCCTTAAATGGTGATTTTTTTTTCATGTTGGTACTTGGTTTCATGTGTTCTTTACTTAGAGAATGAGGCAGTATTTGTTGGCTTCTGGCTCTTGGCTGACACTAGAAATCTTGAATATTGTATGCCTTTAATATGCTAGTTTTTACCACTTATCATCTCTATTTTGGCCTTTAACTTATGTATTAAAATGGGCTTTTCTTCTGGTAAATGGAATGGTTTTTTGCTCATAGTTGATGTTAACATTCTTGCACCTTGTATGAGTCTTCAAATGCTAGTTTGTGGCTTTACATGATCTTTTTTTTCTGTAATGATGCAACTGGTTGATGTTCGGTTGTTCACAGCTGACATTAAAATTGTTGCACGTTGTGTTATTGTGCTTGTTTTTGAGATTTCTTGTCATTTTTCCTTCTTTTTTTCTGTGTTAGTTCCTCATTCTACATGATTTTTTTCTGTAAAGAAACAGTGATGGTTGGTCACAGCTGATATTAATATCCTTGCATCTATATTGCTACTGGATTGCTTCTTAATTCCTGCTATGATTTATGAAGCAAGGTGACCTAGTCTTGAAAAAGGCTACGGAATATGGTGCTGTTGAGATATGGATGAATGAGCGTGTGCGCAGAGCCTGTGCTAGTAGCTGTGCAGATTTTGTATATGGATTTCTTGAGGTGCTTTTTAACTTTTTGTTTTTCACAATTTGTTTTGGTGATCATTCATTGTGGATGGATGGGCTCTGTTTTGGTGATGTGAGCATTTTTTTCTTACTTGATATTTCCTATTTCACACTTTTAGAGTTCTGCCAAAGGAAAAGGTAGTGGCGAATATTGGCTTGTATGGCGTTTTGAAGGCGAGGAAACCCTTGCAGAGCTTATCCAGAGTAAAGAGTTCCCATATAATGTGAGTAATATGTTCCCTGTTTGGGTGCTTTTCTTTCTCTTGTTTATTCTCGTACCACATGATGTGCATAGATCGATCTAAAATGATACGCCATGAAAGTTCTTTCACTTTTTCATGCAACAAAATAGTAAATTCATTTTAATGAAGAAAATGGCATTGCATATTTTGCTTGAACATTGTAGATGTTAGATTCATTTTAATTTGATGCACATGATTTGAAATAGACATCCAAACTTAAGAAAAGCAATGAGTAAAGGAAGGTGGATAAATAAGAAATGGGAAGAGGTACCAGACCTGCATCGTCAATCATAGTTTGATTTGCATTTGAAAATGTAGATTATTACACTTCGAGGTTAAATGTAGCATAGAGAACTGTGTCCTTTCTATTTTGCTGAGATAGTTAGGTCCCTGAGAGTCAGGCCTGTCTTCCTCGAGTAAGGCAACATCATAACTTAGTGTTATTTATCTGTTGTGCATATAATTGCCTCCAATTATTAGTGTCATTGTGTGAACATATGTGTTGCGGAGCGTTGGCCATTACCTATGATCTGGACAATGGGTTTATTTTATCCTTTAGCTGTAACTGCAGCGAGTGCGTTTTTCACTTTGTAATAGAGAAATTATGTTGAAACTGTATTGTTTGGAGAAAAGAAAAAGTTTTATTGAAACTATTTGAGAGATTACCACATTAATGATAACTACAATAAAATGTAAAGTAGATGATGGTGGAAGACATATCAATACGTAAATTTGGTTACACCTTGGGTCATCCTAAACAATTCATGGCCTATTGTAGAAAAATCTAAATTTGGTTTGACTAATGTTAAAGTTCGTTCTGGTGTTATTTGTAATTAAGAGTTCCTTTTTATAATTTCTTATTTTTGCAAGTGATTTTATGCTTAGTTTTATTTGAAGTTTGGCAGGATTTTTCTTAAAATTTTTCTTTTTAAGCTGTAAGGGTTTTCTTTTTTAATCCTATTGAAGCATGAGTAAATCAACACAAAGGATGATTTTTTTTTTTTTTTTTTATGATTTGAAATTGAATTTTTAATAGGGTTTGAAAGCCTCATTGAAATTCTACTGGGGGATTGGTGCTTGTTTCCATCGATAGCAAGCTTTCACTTTTGTGTTTTCTATTTGCTAGGATTGTAACTAACCAATCTAAGTTAGTTACTCCCCAGGCTTTGTATTCTCAGTTTTCATAAAAAACCACAAGAGAAATATGGCTATAAGCATTTATAAATTTCTTAAGAATTATTGGCAGACTTTGCCATCACAAATTTCTATCCTAACATCTTATAATGGTATTTACCTTAGAGTTTTAGCTTTTTAGTCCTTGTTTTTGGGAATTCAAATATTATTTAAGCTCATTTGATTTGCTTAAGACATATTTGAATACCATCAGGTTGAGACAAAGATTCTTGGAGAGGTTCAAGACTTGCCAAAAGGGTTGGAAAGAGAAAACAAAATTATTCAAACAATCATGAGGCAAGTTTTGTTTGCATTGGATGGATTGCATTCAACTGGGATAGTTCATAGAGACATGAAGCCCCAAAATGTTATCTTCTCAGAAGGTAAAACATCCTTTTCTTGCTTTTGTACATATCAGTCCAAAAGGGTGCACTTTGAAAATGCTATCTGGTAACCGTGCATTTCAAATTTTAGGATCTCGCACTTTCAAAATCATTGACCTTGGAGCTGCTACTGATTTGCGAGTTGGCATTAACTATATTCCTAAAGAGTTCCTACTGGATCCTAGGTAATCCAAGTTCAAAACAATTTCCTTGAGTAATTTGATGATTTTACCATTTTTTTGGTTGGAGACCATAATGGCATGGGTAAGTTTTTTGGCACCGATTGGTGCAAAACAAGCTTAAAGTCAGATATTTGAGTACTTGAGGTTGAAGTATGCTGTTATTTCTTTTTGCATATGCATTTGATTAATTTTTCTTCCAATTTGAAGTTTATTCTTGTGCTGTATCCATTTCTTTTGCTACAGAAGTGTGAGAGCCAAGAATGTCTCATTCTACTCTCTTTTAAATAAACAGTTGATTAAGATTTGAGTAAAATGGTTCTTCTAATTTGGTAGTCGATGTAAATCACATGTAAGGTTTAATTTAAACTGTTTTGACAAAAAAAAACATACTTGTGAATACTAAATGAGCACATGCTACAGATAGAATATAAATTTCCATTTCATATTTAAAAACACCATAAGAATTTTCATAAAAATTATGATTTTTTCCCTTTAAATTCAGTTAAGAGAACAAAATAATTGCTAGGTTTGACAGTTGTACAAACAAAAACAACTCAAAAGTGAATTGTTTTATCACTTAGTGTCAACCATGATCGTAAAATTTTCTTTCTAGTTGATTTTTGTTTGCTGATCTGCGTTTACTTGTAGCTGATTCAACTTTTTGGAAAGATATGACTGGTGATTGATGCTAACGGGAATTGCTACCAAACTTACTGATGATAATGAGAATTGAGACCAAAATTATTTCTGATAAATGTTTTCATTTTCCTTAGCTTGCACTTGATGTTTAAATCCCTTTACGTGGTTCAGTGATACATACTTTTTTCCTTAACCCCTTCTATTTGACAATTCTTAAATTCATCTCTGTTTTATTCACCATTGGTAGTATCAAATTTTTTTTTTTTCAGATATTCTGCTCCTGAGCAGTATATAATGAGCACACAAACCCCGTCTGCCCCCTCTGCTCCTGTGGCAACTGCATTATCCCCAGTCCTATGGCAGGTGTTTTTTCTACTATGGGCATAAAATATTTATCTCTATGAAGTCTGAACTCAACTTCTGGATTATTGTGGTGTTTTCCCCTTAACAGATGAATTTACCTGATAGATTTGACATGTACAGTGTGGGGCTCATTTTTCTACAAATGGTATGTAGGCTCTATTCTGATTTGCATGAACTCATCATGTACATTCCAAATTTATAGCAATTTTCTCAATTCATTTCCTTATTAACAATTCATCTATGTCAAGAATAGCCTTCCATGATGGGATATATATTCTGTGTCCATTCAATGCCAACTCTACTGGTCAAGCACAACATTTTGTGAAAAGGTTACTCCCCTGATTTGCAACTAAACATGTCTCATGGTTCTCTTTAGGCATTTCCTCCATTGAGATCCGACAATGGCCTCATCCAGTTTAATCGGCAGCTGAAGAGATGTGGATATGACATGGCTGCTTGGAGGAGCACTGTAGAACCTCGTGCAAGCCCAGAACTCAGGAAAGGCTTTGAATTGTTAGATTTAGATGGAGGAATTGGATGGGAGCTTCTCACTTCCATGGTCCGGTTCAAAGCAGGCCAAAGAACAAGTGCCAAAGCAGCATTAGCACACCCGTATTTCAGAGGGGAGGGCCTCTTGGGTCTATCCTTCATGCAAAATCTAAGGTTGCAATTGTTTCGTGCAACACAAAAGGACTATAGTGAAGCTGCCAAATGGATTATCAGGCTTATGGCCAGATCCGGGACTCCAACTGATGGTGGATTCACAGAAGCCCAACTTCAAGAGCTGAAGGTATTTAATTCATACTCTAATCCAACTGCTTTGTTAATAATTAACTTTGCACCCATGTCATTTCTAGTTTCGGTTGTCTGTCAATCATTACCTTACTTGCCTATCAAATTACTGCAACAATGCTTGTGCAGGAAATGGAGCCAAAAAAGAGTAGCGCTCGGCGGAATGTTCTCGCTTCTGTTCTTCGTCTCCAAAGGAAGGTACTCAGGACCCTAAATGAGAGTATGGACGAGCTGAACAGGCAGCGGAAGAGCCTATGGTGGAGCAGATGGATTCCGAGGGAAGAGTGATGTAACACTCAAGACCGATATCTGTAAATATGTGCTGTATGGCATCTACTATTCTGGTGGGAAAGATTCATCATGTAATTTAGAAGATGAAGGCACAAGCAAAACGATCGGTGTCATCCTACACTGTATTTCATATTGTGTATAATGAGTTTGAAAATTAAGGCTTAAATGTGCAGTGTAAAGTAGTTTTTACAAACAACAATTGTTTTGATCTGAATTGCTTTTTGGTATTGACTTTGTATGTTTTATAAATTCTGGCCAGTTACTGTCTCAGTGTCTATGGTCATTGTTAGTTGGCCTACTGAATGACCTCTAGTTAATTTTTTGAGTCAGGTTATTTCGATGATAATTTTATGTATTCAAGTGAAGGATTATTTACACTGATGTATGAGAACTCTAAACAGTGAGGTACTTGAATGAGAGAACTGGTGTATATTTAAACGCAGGGATTAAAAAAAAAAGTTGCGGAAGTACATGTAAACTTTATTTTGATTTAAAAAAAAGTATTAATTTGTTATCTAAATTACATAAATATGCCTATTTTTTATTTTTTAATTATTAAATGTATTCACCTTCATTTTTAAATGCTAATATGTTGATTTGATTTATAAATTTTATAAATTTTTTTATTTTGGTACTTGAATAAGTATATTTGTTTTTGTAGTAACTCAAAAGAATTACAAATTAAAATAATTGATTAGATGACTAAGAATTATACGATCCATTCAACATTAGGTAAAGTATAGATTAAACGGGTTATTTTTGTTATTTTTTTCTCTTTATAATACAATCTTAATTTTTTTTTTTTGTGACTTAAAGCTTATTTTCATTTTCTACTTAAATATTTATTAATAAAATAAAAAAAACAAAGTATTTGAGTACATTATCTCACAATTTTTTGTATTGTTGCTTTAACAGCAGTTATTAGTATTATTATTATTATTATTTTTTTTTTTTAGTAAAACAACATTATTTTTCTTTTACAATTACAATAGTCCTATTAAATAAAAAATTTTGGATGATGTTAGATATTATACAAGTTACATTACGTACAAGGCATATCGCAATTAACAAGGATAAAAATCTTACCTAAATATTGTGTTTTGCAACAACCAATTGGATGAGCACTAAAGATATATTTGAATTATTTATTTTAAAATACATTATTCATTAAAGAATAAGCCTTTGGAACAATAGCTTGTTATTATTCTTTCAAGCTTGATATATTTTTATCTCAGTAATACATCCAAAATAGGCATTATATAATCAATCCGTTAATTATATACAATTACAATCCCATAATTTTAACTCTATAATCACGAATTTACAACTATTGCAATATTCCCCCTAAAGTTAGAGTGTACATGTAATATGCTTTTTGCTTGTTACAAGTATATCCAATTTGAGGTTCTTTGAGGGTTTTACTAAAAGAATCCTTCAATTGGTGATTTGAATTCACAATGCTAGTAGCAATATACATTGACTTTGTCTTGTGTTTGATAAAGTAACAGTCAACTTCTATGTACTCGGTTCATTACTGAAGGACAGGGTTTAAGATAATATGCATTGCTATTTGATTATCATCTATTTGTTTCATTTGTTCAATATTTTTAACTTTCAATTCTTGAAGAAGCTGTTTTAACAACATGAGTTCACTTGTAAGTAAAGCCATGGCACAAATTTTGCTTTCGCACTCAATCTAGCAACTACATCTTGCATCTTACTTTTGAAGGATATGAGATTACCTCAAATTAGACAATATCATGAAGTAGAACATTTATGCCCAAGAGAACTAGCCCAATATTCATTATAAAAAATGACCAACTTCTTGTTTGTGTCCTTGATCTTCATACAACAAACCTTGACTTGGTGTTTCTATAATGTCTCTGAGGATTTGATTCACTACATCCTAATAACTATCACATGGAGATTGTAAAACCTAACTTACCACACTAATTGAAAAGGAGATAAAATCTAGTCTATTGGCACTGAGATAATTGAGTTTTCCCACAAGTCTCCTATATCTTCCAATATCGGCTAAGGACTCTTTATCTTGGTAGAGATTCCATGTTGAATCTTTAGGGGTATGAACTAGCTTACAATCTGGCATTCTAGTTTCTTCCAATATATCCAGTGCAAATTTCTTTGTGAAATTATAATATCGGTATTTGATTAGATTTGTCTTAACACTCATAAAATATTTTAATTTTTATAAATTTTTAATTTAAAAATGATTAAAAAGATATTGCTTCAATTGACTGATACCATCATGATCACTGCTTGTGATGACAATGTGATCCACATAAAATACTAGACATAAATATTTTTGTAACAAGTCACAATGATAAAACAAAAAGTGACCAGATTCACTTTGATTCAACACAAATCCTTTCATAATAGTTCCAAATCTACCAAATAATGCTTGTGGAGATTGCATTATAATAAATAAATAAATATAAAAGAAAGTCCTTCATTAGAAGATTGTCAATATAGATGAAAATAATGCAAAATCCTCAACCACTCTCAAAGAAATTATTGGTACCAGACAAAGATAAGAAGAAAATTTAACAAAAGAAAATTAAGAAGAGTATGTGTTTCTAACTTGCATGAATGCAACAATAATAAAAGATAAAGTTTGATTCTTTTACAGTGGTTGTAGTAACCGTATAACTAGGAATATGGAGATATTTAATTATGGAGCTTGATGAAAGCATCTACAACCAAGTGATTCTAGAAGATATAAAGGAGAAAGATTTAAAGAAATAGTATTATTGCTATAAATAGCAAAACAGGCTAGCAAAGTCACATTCAAGATCTTTTATATGTACCTAAACTTGCTCACAATTTGTTATGTGATGGTCTATTGATTCATAAAGGATGCTAAGTCAATTTTGAAGGCAAGAAATACATAATTTTGTATAGTAAGAGTAACTCCCTTATGACCATATGGAAATGGCTATAATGAAAGTTTTTCTGTTTTTCTGTCATATTCTAAAGATAAGGCACTGAAAGTTCAAGTAGATGAGTCGCATTTACTATAAAATAAAAAGGGGTACATTTACTATAACAAATGAAGATGGTGATTGTCTTTCCAAATATTCAAAAGTGTGATAAATTTTATGAAGAATACATATATTGGAAGATGAGCAATCTTCCTTCTCCAAAATCAGCATGGAGAACTAAAGCTTCTTTAGAGCTTGTACGTGCAAATATCTTTAGTCCTACATGACCACCTAAAGGAAAGAAGTAAATTTTTATTTGTTGATGATTTTATTAGAATGATCTAGATCTACTTTTTAAAGCAGAAATCATATGCATTTAGCACATTTGTTTAGTTTAAGGCCCTTTTTGAGAAGAAATGTAACTTTCAAATAAAGTCCTTAAGAATTGATCATGGTGTAGAATTTATATATCACCCATTTGTAGAGTTTTCGTAAAAGGGGCAAAAAGGTAGCAAACCATGAGTAGGAGTCCTTTACAAAATATTATTGTTGAGAAGAAAAACTGCATCATTGTCGAGATGGCACATAGTATATTGAAAGGAAAAAAAGTCTTCCAAATAATTTTTAGGTGGAAGCAGTCTATACCACAACCTATATTTTGAATCATTCTCCCACCAAGATTGTAAGAAATAAGTCCCCAAAAAATATTAGGTTAGTAATATTAAAATGTTTGGTTATTCATCATTTTGTCTTGATAATCTCCCTCAAAAAATAAATTTGATGAGAAAAGGGAGAGGTTCTTATTTGTTGGTTATAGTGATGAATAGAAAGGTTGTAAATTGATTAATCCTTTAAATAAGAAGTTGGTTGCTGCAAGGGATATATTTGATGTGATTGGGGGTGCTAGAGTAGAAGAAAAGCTCTCAAAATGTAGGAAATCCTCTTGATTTCGCTTATGCAGCTAGCTCTAAAGTGTGATTGCACTTTAAAGCACATAATTCTGGTGTTACTTTTTCTGAAGCGTCAGTATAATAGGCCCCATTAATCAAAGTCCAGAACATGCAAAACCTGTTCTAAGAAGATTTGATTATGTTAAAGACAACTAGATAGGTATGGTGCTTTACAAGTTGTTATGAAGATGTTACTAATAAGTTTGCATTATTGTCATGTGAACCTTAGAAATTTGAAGAGGCCATAAAGTATGACATATGGGTAAAGCCTATGAAGAAGGAAATCATCATGATTGAAAAGAACTAAACTAGGAGCTTGTGCTTTTTTCAAATAACAAAGATGTCTTAGGGTTGGAAGCCTGAAATGGATCTACAAGACCAAATTTAATAAAGGAGGTATTCAAAAGCAAAATGCTAGATTGGTTGCAAAGGCTATTTAGAATAGACAGGGATTGAGTTTAATGAGATGTTTGCTTCTGTAACAAGAATGAAAACTGTTAGAATTATTCCTGTTATTGCAACACAACTTGAATTGTAAGTTTATTAGCTAAATATAAAATCAACATTTTTGAGTAGAAAGTTTCATGAAGAAGTGTATGTTGAACAACCTCGAGGCTTTGCAATCAAATGGAAAGAAAGAAACATTTATTAGCTAAAATTTCATTGTATGATCTAAACCAAGCTTCAAAAGCATGGAACAATCACATTGATAATACATTCAAAAAAATGGATTGCAAAGGAACCCTAGTGAACCTTCTTTGTATATAAAGAAGAATGAATAAAGTTTTATCATAGTTTGCATTTATGTTGAAGATCTTATTTATATGGGAACTAATTTGAAGGTAATTGTAGATTTTAAAATTCCATGATGAAAGAATTTGAGATGCCTAATCTCACAATGATGAAATATTTCCTAGGGATCCAGGTGAAGCAAAAGAGGGGAGAAATATTCATCTCTTAAGAAAAATATGTAGAATTCCAAACCTATTGCTATATCTTAGGTTGTAAGTGAAAATTTGAAGATGTAAGATGGAACTAAGAAGGTTCACAATACAATATTCAGAAGTTTGGTTGGTTCTTTAATGTATCTTACTCACCAAGTCTTAATCACTCTAGACCTAACATGATGCGGTTGGTTACAATGATTTCTAGGTTTATGAGTTCTCGAAGCACTTTTCTTTATGCTAGTGCAATTATGTGACTCACATCCTTCAACCAATTGTTTGTCTTGCCTGATCTCATCCTTCAGCAATCATTTGTCTAGCCTGATCTTACATATGAACAAAATTAGGAAAAATTAATAAAAAAATTTACTTCTCTAGTTAATTTACTAATAGAAATAAGATTGCAACATAAGATAAAGAAATGGAAGGAAGATGATTTTTGCAAATTCCTTTAACTATTGTTTTAGATCTAATAGCTAAGGTCACCATAGAAAAAGAAGAGGAAGAAACAAGAATATAGATTAGAGTTTTATTACTAGGGATATAATCGAAGTCTTTTGAGTCAAGAATCCATCAATCTATAGGTGAAGATTCGGTGATACAACAAAAGAATGAAACAAGCTGAAGCAATGGTAAAAGAAGACTTTTTGGCTGTCTAATATTATGAATATTCTACATGATTAACTCTTGTTAAGGTGATAGCACATGACAATCACTCCTTTATATTTGGTCAAGGAAGAATACCAACTCTAATAGTGTGAACAATATAGGTGGTATACTATAAACAACCAGAATTGGACCTATAAGGTTGATTTTTCGTGGTGATGGGCAGTGGAGTGTCCAATAGATGCCACATGTAAGACCAAATGGTCATAATTTGTGCAATGAGATCTAAGTTTCTAAGCTTACCACCCCAAATCCCTCTCTTGTTTAGTTTTTTTGCCAAACATAGTTGACTCACTTGAAATAGTCTTTAAGATATTATTTAGGGTAGAAGAAAGATCAAAAAGTCTTGTGAACACATTTTTCAAAGTTGAAACCTCAAACCAATCAAAATTTGATCTTACTCAAAAGTTAGATTAGATTAAGTAGGATAAAAACTAGCTGATAAGTACTAATTAGATCATATTTTTATATCATTCACACTGCTTTTAGCATGAAATTTAACACTTTAGCACCGTATTAGTACAAACTTTCAATCTTTTGTTCACTGCGGCCTCTATTTCTGGTTTAGGGGGAAAAAAGTGAATTCGGGAGCGTTTTGAAGTAAAACAAGCCAACTTGTTGAATTAGAACTTCATAACAGCTCACAACAGGTGTGGTGACAAGTTACAATGCCCGTTGTCTACACTTACCACCACTATTACAAAGTCGTGGCAACGTGGAACCCTTAGAAGCAACACTGAAGTCACAACGACCTTACAATAATCATTGCGATGGCCCATAACGCCTGTGATATAGTCACACAATGCATAAAGACCGTGCCAGGACATGATTTGGCACCCAAGAAATAACTTACTCACCACAGGCCTCACAACGCCTGTGGTGGGGCTGTGGTAGATCCGATCACTATAAATATCCTAGTATTCTCTAAATTCGGGGAGATTTTTTTTTTCCCGAATAAGGAGAACGGCCGGAGTTCTAGAGATCTGAGTGGCTGGAGATGAGTTTTCTCCCATATTCCATCAGATTGCTATGAGTTTCTCAAGAGGAAGTCAATGATCATTGTTAGAGGAAGGCGCGAGTGACAGGCGTCATCTTGTCAATCTTGGGATCCTCTCATCCTTAACCTTCGGAAAGTTATTGGAGGGAGTTAGTTTAGGAATATTTTGAACGAATATTTATTCTTGAGCAATGATATATTGAACGAAACAATTACACGAACCAGCCACACAACTGATGTGGCTGGTGATGTGGCAATTGGTTTTTCTAATATAAAAAATTAAAAAAAACAAAATTTCAGTAAAGTAAATTAGACTTTTGGTCTCTCTCTCTCTCTCTCTCTCTCTCTCTCGTGTGCCACTCTGCCGGTCGTGGCCGCTATTTCCCGCCGCCGCTCCCGGCCGCCAGCCTTCCTCCCCCACTCCTAGCCCTGTTCTGGCTGCTGCTTCCCTCCCACTCTCCCAGTCCCAGTTCCTGCCCTTGCTCACGGCCCCCATTCTGGCAACCGCGTCCCTCCCCCTCTCTCGGTCCCGATTCTGGCCCTCGCTCAAGGCCCTTGTTCCGGACGCCAACCTCCCCTCCCCCGCTCCCAGCCGCTCCTCTCTCTTGCTTAGCTTGGAAGAGAAGCTAGGGCACAGGTCGGTGGTACACAAGAGAGGGGATCGGCGGGCGAATCGATGGTGCACGAGAAGCTAGGGCACAAAGAGAGAGAGTGATACAGAGAAAGAGACAGAAAAGGCCGGATCAGTGGTGCACGAGAAGCCAGACCGCCACTCCCCTCTCTGGTGCCCTTGTCCGAGAGTCTCGACTCGCCTTGAAATCAAGTATAGAGGCAATGATGATGCCCTAAAAATTTCTCTCGTGCCCTCGTCTCTCTACAATGATTGCATAGTAGCTTGGATGGCCTAGTAGGCAACCGCTGCTCCTATTGTTGTAGAGGGAGGGGGAAGGGTGGGAGAAACTCATTACTGTTATAGTTTGAGCCTCTTGTTTGATTCTGTTGCTTGATATGTTATATACTGTTGAATCTGTGTATTTCTAGCTGTCGATGTGGCTGGTTCGTGTAATTGCTTTGTTCTATAAATCATTGCTCTTAGAAATGATGTTCTTGTGGCCATGATGATTTGCCCTAGAAAAGAGTATGGAGATTGGGTTGGGTGGCGTGGCAACTTTAGTTGCAGCCCTTGATTCAGGTTTTTCCATGTGAAACAATGGAGGGGCAATATCTGAGCCTAGAATGAAACATGAAATCATTCTCAGAAAATTTTCTTGTATTTTTGCAGGTTTTACAAAGGTAAGATTGAAAGATGGATTTTTTTTTTTCTTCTTTTGTTGATTTAGCAATGGATAGTACCTTGTTGATGGGATCAGTGTTGTGTGTTTCCTTGAATCGTGTTGCTATTGTGGAGGAATGAAAATCTAGTTTTTTGGTGTCTTTATTTAGTGACGTAGAGAGTGTAATGGTTTTCTATGTTAGGTTTTTGTCCATAACTTGTGGATGGGATGTAGTTTTTCCCCCATGGATTGTACTGAAATTATTTTTTTATTTTTTGATTTAGCGATGGAGATAGTGTGATGATTTTCTATCTTAGGTTTCTGTGTATACCTTTGGAATTGGATGTAGTTTTGTGTGTTTGCTTGAGTTCTACTGGTATTGTGGAGGAATGGAAGGTTTTTTTTATTATTTAATAATGGAGGTGTGATGATCTTCTGTGCTTGGTTTCTATCGGTATTATCAATATGGTTGTTAACATTCATTGGAAAAGCCATAATGATTCAGTTAAATTCCAATCTCATTGTATGAGATGGTGATGACAGTGGATGAGAATCTGAAGCCTCTGTCAATTCCCGTTATAGTTGGTCAGACAGTTGATGTTGTGGGCCAAGCAGGTCGACCAAAGACCATCACCGGGTTGCAGACGCACTCTACTCCCGCTGAAAAATCATAATCAAGTAAACTTAAAGAAGACAATTTCCAGACGCACTCTATCTTAGGTTTTTTTTTTTAATGTGTGTGTGGGGATTTTCATATCCTTCTGTCTCTTATGGGATGCCTCTTGGTTAGTATTTCTTTGTTTGAAAATATCAACACATCGCCGGCTCAATTTTTATAGCTTATTAGCTTACTATATCAAACATGATAGATGCAGCTACAAAATATGAAGATACTTATATCCTGTGAGCAAAACATGCTCAAAATAAATTAAACATAAGCAACTTGCAACACAAAGCAACACAAAAATCTTATAACACAAACATAAGCAACACAAACACAAAAATCTCTGTTTCAAACATAAGCAACACAAACATGAACATAATTATTGTATACCACAAACATGAACATCAAATTTTTGTTTTTCCTCCACAAACAAGAGCACAAATGCGAACGCATAAATAAACCTTGCGCTATATAAGCAACTTGCATCGCAATATGATTCCCTGAAAAATTAAAATGGATAATATATCACAACTTCATTTTACCAACAATCATAATCACCAACAAACAGAAAATAAATACATACGTCTTGCAACTCACCTTAATCAGAGATCATTGCATCAGCTTGTAAAACCTAAAGAAGAACTATGATGCATGTCCAGATTGATCGATATAGAATTTGAATTCACCTAAGAAAAGAGATTATATTCCAACAAATCATTATTTGAGATTAAATGATTGAATTACATAATTTGGACATTAATGACAATAATAAGAGAATTACCACGCTCTCTTCTGTACAATGATCATCTTGTGTAACTATTTGAGCTGATGCAGCTTTTTTTGCTTGTGCCTTCTGACAATAATAACATGGATGTTATACACTAAAAAAAAAAAATTCATCGAAAAAAAAAACTAAAGAAATGATACTACATGAAAAAAAATACCTTTTTCTTGTTTTTGATTATTATTTCTTCAACTTTTGACTTCTTCTTTTTTGATGGTGGAGGACCCTTACTCCGCACCTATAAAGGAGTGAGAAATTTTTGGTGTGGCACATTAGTCGCCTCCGACAACATAGGCGTAAATTTTTTCTTGCAAGTTGTGTTGTCCATCAACTTGTCAATTGCCCCATCCATATATTTCATCAAGAAAGTGTATTTGTCATTTGACTCTGCTCCATGTTCTACGGCTTTAGTAAAATGAGAGCACAATTTATTGTACCCTAGTTTCTCCTCACTGGTTTGTGAGTCATCATAATAGTTTTGTACATATGTATGCATGCGTTTGATGCCCTTCCTCCATCATGGTAAAATATAACTAGAAGGAATGTCTTGCATATTCTTCTCAATAAGCACCTTGCAAATGTGCCTACAAATAATCCCCTTGAACTCAAACAACCGACAAGAGCATTTAATGTCAAATTCTTCCATATTAGTGTAAACCTTGTATACCACTTGCTTTCTAAATGCACCTTCTTTCCCTTTAACAACGTCAAACACCTAAAATAAGTAGACTACCCCATGTGAAGAAGTGAGAGTAAGATTGCAATATATCATTCCTCGCAAATCATCTTGAAACAATTTAAAAATTTCATTTGTGTATGCTTCTTGTAGTTGCTTCTCAAATTAGCAATCAGTAATCAATGGAAAACACGAGTTAAATGAAGCAAAATCAGCTTTGTTCTCCTTCTTAATCTTGCTTTTCAAGGCATTATCATATTGCTCAACAAACTGCTTTAGTGAAGTCGTCAGACCAACATAACCATCAAAAAATGCATTTACGCTTTCACTTCTTTGAGTGGTAGACATTTCAACCCAAAATATGCCTCTAACATATACAGGAGCCCAATGATCACGAATTTTGAATAAAGAATTCAACCATTCATTTTTTTCTCAATGTTATAGTTTGTCATCATTTTCAAATATGTGTCTTGAAACTCTTGAGTATCCACTGCTTCATACGTGATGCGTTTCAAAATCTTCTTGATTGCTTTGTATTCATTTAAACCTCCAAGCTTCTTGGGAACTTTCTTCATGATATGCCAAAGGCAAAGGCGGTAATGGGAATTTGGAAAAACCATTCTAACTGCACCCTGAATAGCCATACATTGGTCTATAATAATTGCTTTAGGAGCCTTGCCTGACATACACTCCAACCAAGTTTTGAAGAGCCAAACATATGTTTCTGTATTTTCCTTTGACAATAAGCCACACCCAAATAATACTGTCTGCCCATGATGATTTACAACGACAAACGGAGCAAATGGCATATCATATTTATTCGTCAAGTATGTTGTATCAAAGGAAATTACATCACCAAAAGCTTTATAAGCCGCTATAGATCTCGCATCCACCCAAAAGACATTCCTCAAACGATCTTCCTCATCCATCTCAGTAAAATGGAAAAATTTTGTGTTTCTTTGTTGCATGCGAGAAAAATATTTTCCAAATGCCACGGCATTCCCAACGCCAAGCCTAAATTGCCTTGCTTTCGCAATATAATTTCTACAATCTTTCTCGGTGTATGTTAAATTTTCATAACACCCACTTTCAAGCGCTAGGGAATGAAAATTTTTGCTTAGGCTTATCCTTGCTTGGTCATTTAATTCAAGCCTTCTTTCCACATATACATCAATTTTTTTATTGCACTTTTGGAAACCAGCTTTTTGTGGGCTAAGTGCATGATTGTGCTCCAAATTAACACTAGAAATGGTAAATCGCCCATCATTGCCAATAATGACATTGATCTTTGCTGGACAATTTACTTTGGTGGATAGCCTTGGGTTGAAGGAGTTTTTTGAAGTAGATATTCGTTTGCCACCTCTTGCATATGCTAGCGTGTAACATTTCAATTTTCCATCATCACCTAATCTCGTTCTTTTTTTGGTGATGCCAAACCCTTCATGCCGCACATACTGGACATACAATTTATAAACTTCTTCTTTAGAATCAACTATCATACCGGCCTCCGGCACAATATTTTCAACTGAATCCAAATCTACCGGTTTTTCTTCGCCATGTATTTCATAATTTGAACATCCAACTTCTACATTATCTTTTCCTTACTCAGAACATCCCAGTACCACTTCTTCCATGTTCTTGCTTTAAGTATGTGTCTAAACACAAATTAGACAAACAATAAATTAATAAATAATTTGGTATATTTACTCATTTTTGGATTTTATTTTAGACAAACAGTAAACACAAACTAGGCAACACAATAAAGGGCATATAATTCTACTCATATTTTTTTAGCTTTTGGTCGAAATAAAGAAGCATCACGAGCAAAGTACAAACTTAATCACAATACTAATCAAATAAACAATAAAGGGCTAGGATCTCTTTTTAAACTCAAGAGTAATTAATAAACTCGAGAGTAATTATATATCATTGGTAAAGAAAGGAAACAGGGCCAGGAGCAACATGATTAATGATTAATAAATCATTAATTGAATATCAACATGATTAATTGAATATCTAGACACATTAATGATTAATAAAAATATCTTACCTCAATAAGACCAACAAGTCAATTATGTGTTAAGGGGACGGGAAGCAGCGACCGGAACCGGGACCAGGAGAGGGGAAGGGAAACGGCGGTCGGAACGGGGCTAGGAGCAAGGCCGGAACCGGGACTGGGAGAGGGGGAGGGAAACGAAGGCCGGAGGATGGGGCAGGAGCGGGGGAGGGAGGCTGGCTGGTTGCCGGAATGAGGGCCGTGAGCGAGGGTCAGAACTGGGACCAGGAGAGGGGGAGGGAAGCGGCAGCCATAATGAGGCTAGGAGTGGGGGAGGGAGGCTGGCGGCCAGGAGCAGCTGCGGGAAACGGCGGCCACGACCGGGAGAGAGGCACACGAGAGAAAGAGAGTGAGTGAGAGAGGGACCAAAAGTCTAATTTACTTTACTGAAATTTTTTTTTAATTTTTTATAAAAAAAACAATTACCACGTCGCCAACCACATTAGTTGTGTGGCTGGTTCGTGCAATTGTTTCGTTCAATATATCATTTCTCTTTATTCTTTCTTTGGTCTTATGGTTTTCACTTGCTTTAATTGTTTATTTTATGATCCATAAGAACCTAATTCGAGAGGAATTGTATGTCTAGGTCCCCCGATTATTGTTTATGAATCTTGATTGTTTAATCTAATAAATCTTTCTAGTTTTTGTGAATCATTGTATGTGTTCTTGAATGATATTCATGTTAATGCGGATGAGGAAGATATGCCCCCACATTAGGAGACCTATGTTATGTTAGACCTATGCATGCTCTAAGAGGTTAGGTATTGCTAGAACTCTCGTTTAGGGCTTAATTGCCCCTTAGGCTTAGGATTCGATTTATCCTTTCTCGTGGAATTCCCGCACTTAAGGCAAACATAGGAGGCTCGGTGGAAGAGATCCCATCTTAAGTTCCTAGTGATTTATACCTAGTTGCCAAGAGATTTGGGACTAGTAGGCCTTTGAATTGCCCCGGTCCAATTCTAGAACATAATTGTCACACTAAACGGCTATCATAAGTTATAATCAAGATAACTATTATACAACCTCTAAACTCTTCCCAATTGTGCTTATCGATTCTTTAATTGTATTGTATAAAATATTGTAGAAGTAAATTAAAGAAAGAACATAAACATTTAGGCTATTGATTAAGTGAAAAGGAAGTAATAGGAGTCTCTTGCCATTCTTGGGGAAATGACTCTCATGCTCACCCACGAGGTATTACTTGATAACCTATATATTTACGGTATTAACGGACCAATTATTTGTATATTCACATGTTTATACTTGCATATATTTAACACCACACATAAAGCGTCTGTCAAGTTTTTGGCGCCGTTGCCGGGGACGAGCTTAGTCGAGAGATTCTGGGAAAGCTTATAGCTTAGTGTTTTAGCCATTCATTCTTATTGTATTGTATTATTCATTCTCGTACAATGTCGATAACTTATTATCACTACTTTCATCTACAGATAACTATTCATGACCAAATCTAATCCTACTGATCTAGTAGAAGGAAACAGCGAACCAGAGAGAACCCTAACATTATTGAGAAGGCTTCGAAAAAGGCCAGTTATGAAAACAGACAGCGATAGTGACAATACAGAATCTGCTACAATGGCTGAACAAAGAAGGACACTTTTGGAGTATGAGAGGCCGCTGTTTACAGGAGGAGAGTTCAATGTGCAACCCCCAGCGGTGGCGGCTAACAACTTCAAAATTAAAGCTAGCACTATTGAGATGATTCAGAACTCCTGTCAATTTGACGGCTTAGCAGATAAAGACCCAAATGCCAATCTCTCAAAGTTTTTACAGATTTGTTCGACGTTAAAGATTAGCACAGTTACAGATGATGTGATCAGACTGCGACTCTTTCCATTCAGTTTGAGAGGTTCAACATATAGGTGGCTCACATCACTAGCACCTAGGGCGATCAAGACATGGTATGACTTGGTGGAAAACTTCCTTGGACGTTACTTTCCACCAAGTACAGCAGCAAAAATCAGACATGAGATCTTAGCATTCAAGCAAGGAGAGTCTGAAATACTATTCGAGGCAGATGAACGATTCAAGGACCTACTTAGGCAGTGCCCACATCATGGGTTCAATTCATGGATGAGATTGCAGATTTTGTACAATAGACTAAACTATCAGACCAGCCAGATCACTGATGCCGCAATAGGTGGATCATCGAGTAATAAGTACCGTAAAGAGGAATAACAGTTATTTGAGGATATGGCTAACAATGAGTTACACTGGAGTTCAAGCGGTAGACATTAAAAGATGGTCGAGCTACATGAGATAGACAAAGATACCACTTTACCAACAAAAGTGGATGCGCTCACACAAAAGTTGGATCTACGCGTGAGTCATGGTCAGGGTGTTAGTTTGAATTCCAGGGACGTTATGTTTTGTACACCTATAGAGGAGGACATGAGATAACTCAATGCCCAACTGTAAGTTCATCACTAGCTCCTATATAGCAAGTTGATTACATTGGAGGAGGTCAGAGGAACCAGAATAACCCCTACAGTAACACCTATAATCAAGGGTAGAGGAATCATCCTAACTTCTCCTACAGTTAAGATTAGCAACAGAGGCCCCCTTTGCAACAAAGTTGCCAGTATCAATCATAGCAGCCACAGCCTGAAAGAAAGTTCTTCACAGATGATGTTTTGGCCAAGTACATGACAAGTAATGATGTAAGGATGGATGAGGTTGGCATTACATTAAGAAATGTCCAAGCATCAATTAAGAACTTGGAAAATCAGGTTGGACAGTTGGCAAGAGCTAGTGCAGAAAGACCTCAAGGAAGCCTCCCGAGCGACACTGAAGCAAATTGAAGGTAGTGACAGGGGCCCGAAAGTGCACGGGTTGTCACAGTAATAAAGTACCCCGGTGAGAGAGTAGTCAAATCCACAGGGAGTAGGAATTATAGACACAAGAAATTGCTACTTAGCTAGTGCAAAATGCGAGTGATATGAGAAGAAATCAATATATATACAAGAGAGTAAAAGAGAAATATGAAAGACAGGAGAGTGCAAGTAAAGAGTAAAGAGAGGGACAATCAATGTAAAAAGGAGTACCCGGACAAGCTCTTCTATTGATATTTAATGAGTCGTGGACATCCTTAAGCACATGGTCCCAAACCTAAGGTCAACCGTGACTAATCCTAACACTATGCCCTGGCATTAGGTTTCACTACGACCCTTCACTCTGTTAATCTCTCAACTAAGCCCCAGGAGAGTCCATCTTCCTAAGCCTCATACTACGTGAAATTGCTCTAAGTTTTAGGAATTCCAAGTGAAAGACCATGTCCCTAAGTATAGTTCTAACCCTTTGTTCCAGGTAAAAGAACCCTAGTCTCAGTTAAGCCCCAGCACTAGAATTTACTACAGCCCTTCACTCTGTTGCTCACGCAACTAAGCCACAGGGGAGTTCATCTCCTAGCATTTTGCTCTACTTCAACCACTAAGAACTCTTGGAATACGGAGGTATGAAAAATCACACCGGAGGGGAAATGGGACATTTCGCTACCTCACGAATCACCCTCTCGACCTTCTCCAATCTCGAGTAGTCTAATCCTATAGGAGTTGTCACATCTCCAAAGGATAACCTAGATGATTCTCAACCCTAGTGTCATGGCTAAGTGAAAATCAATACAATAAGCAATCAAGATTGGAACTCAATTAAAAGCATCAACTAAGAAAGCATAATAAAAGTCATAGAAACAATGTCATCCTAGGGTTTACAAGTCCGAATACCCACAAGGGGTTTAGTTCTCCATGGAGCTATACAAATCCATCAATGTGTATGAATAAAAAAGAATAGTAAACATAGATGAAACCCCCTTGTGATACGTGGCGATGGTTTTGTATGGCCGCTCCATCTCTCCACCAAGGCCTTGGTCAAGCCTAGGACACACCTCGCCGGATCGGTGCAAACGAAAGCTCCCCCAATAGCTATCTTCAAACGGGCTTCGATTTTGATACCGTAGAAATGCTCCAAGCCTCCACAAAATCCTCTCCAAACCCAAGTCGTGACCCTCCAGAAGTTGGGGAAAAAGATCCTTGAAAAATCCCGAAAAAGTCCTATTTATAGTGCTGAGTCGCGGCTGTGAAATCGGCTGAAATCGGGCATCCACACGGTCGTATGGAATTTCCACACGCCCGTGTGGATTCTCTAGAATTGAATTTTTGGAGCGCAGTAAACAGTAAACTGCTACAGTGAATTGTTATAATAACTGCTACAGTACTCACGCATAAAATGTTCCCGATTTCATGTTATTCATCGAGGCTGTTTGAATTGGGCACACAATCAACGGTAGATCATGTTGATTACTTCATTTCTCCTCATTGATGAAGTTCTCCAATGCTACATGGGTAGACTTTTATGAGTGTGACTGCCTTTGTGCCCCTCCAATGGAGGTTGGCACACACCCACAAGTCTAGACTCGTGCCTTATTCCTTGCTCGGTCCAAGAACTCCCCAACAACGGTAAACATGACCTAATTTTGCTCTTTCTACTCTAAATTTACTCCACAACCCTACATGCACAAAAGAACACAAATGCACAACAATTAATGATAAAACCTGAGAAAAGTAATGCTCAATGTAAGAAAATAATACTTCGTATTACTTTGACACGAGCACTTATCAAACTCCCCTACACTTAAGCTTTTGCTTGTCCTCAAGCAAAAATTAAACATGAAAGTACTTGGGAAGAACAATTAAAAGTGCTCGGCTTTAGGTTCACCACAAGTATACAAAAGAAGCATTCTACAAGTAAGGGGAATTTAGAACATTACATAGAGAGTATCATTGCTCTAGCTAGAAACTTGAATAAAAAAGGACAACTCGAAAATGTGTAAATATATGTGAACTCACTCAAGTTAACACAAAAAGTACTCCTCAAAGCTCATATTAAAAGAACTTATTTATGTACAAAAGTAGGAAGGTAGTACCTTCACACATCCTCTAAAGTAGCCCTTTCCTAGGCGACCACAAAAGGTGTCTTTCACACTGTCGATGTGATAACTCTTTTTACCGGGGTAGTAGCTTTCACGCATCCCATGAGACAGTTTTTTCTCTCATTAGGGCATAACTTATATCCGACTTATGAGAGAAGCTACATACTTTATAGGAGGTAGCTCTTTCCACACCAAATGCACAAATAAAGCTAACAAATATTCACAAGCTCACAAATTTTTTTTTTTTGGCAAAACTAAAACTTAGAAACTCAACTAAAACGATGATAAACTAGTCCTTAAATATCGAGCTTGAGTTTCCAAAAGATTTCAAGAGTGAGTAGTGCAATATGAGATATTCGAGCAAAAAATTCCCTAAAATTCAAGTAAAAACTAGATCATGATGAGATACAATGTTAAAAATTTTCCTAGACTCTAAGAATACAACCATTGCAACTAAGGTGAACCGCCACGGGCTACATGAGCATAAGCAATTAAACGCATCAGTAAAGGTGTGTGCAATGTGAACTCCCCCCCACACTTAAGATGTACATTGTCCCCAATGTACGCATGCAAGCACAACAAAAAGTATAGCAATTAAAATAATTAATGTGGGAGTGGGCAATTGAAACATTACTCTCCTGAACTCCAAGTGTTGCGTTCGATGGAGCTATGTTCATTGAGAGTTTAGTCTCAATGGGTTGTGGAGCACACACGGTCCCATGACCGTGCCTATGACTATTCCTTAAATTCCAAACATCCAAGACCATATGCACACATGCACAAGGGGTTCAGTGTAGCTCAAGAAAAACCAAAGTAACTCGAGTATATAAGATAATAGCAATGAAATACAACTCGAGAAAAATAAAAGCAATAGAAAATAAACTTAGAAGGAAGATCTTTTCTGAGTACTACAAGTCCAAAGATAAGAAATAAAAGTACAAAATAACAGAAAAATAAAAGAAACTATGATGCCTCAGCGTCGGTGTCCTACACAATAGCCTCTAGTGGTACTGTAGGCTCTACTGGTGCCGGTGGATCGGCTGGTGGTGACGCTACTGATGAAGATGGTGCGGGGGAGGCTCGAGGCTAAACTACAAATGGTGAAGTCACGGCCCGCTCTAGTAACTGACGAATACTGTGGAAATGGGCCATGACCTCTGTGTGCTGCGCCACTTGGGTAGCTCGAACCTCGGCCACCTTTGTCTGTAGTACCCCCACAGCACTGTCGAGGCACTCCAATCTGTCATGGCCTCGAGACGGTAAAAATATGCGTACTGGAAGTGGCTCCGGTGCTGTGGGTGGTACCTGTGTCTCTGTTTGTGCCTGAGGTGGCTCCAGTACTGGCTGTGAACCCTCGGCCTGCTCTAGCTGGGGTACGATTAATACATAAACTCCTGGTCCACCCCTGCGGATCATACCCATCAGCCTCATTGTCTCAATGCTCAGGGGGGTTGGTACAGTAGTCTTCTCGGCCCCTCAAATTCTGTCCCTGAGATCCATACCTATGACGAGTCGAGCATTGTAAGGGCCTGAGAAAATGACTCCACATCTGGGATACTGTCCCTGATGGCGTATGTACTCAGCTAAGATATGCCCCAAATGGAATGACTCGCTCTGTACCATCGAATGTAGGTAGAGCAGCTCCTGTTGGCTCAGCACTCCCGTACTATCACCTCTGCCACTCACTGATCGGCTCAAAATGGCATGTACATATTTGTATGTGGGCCGGGATAGGCATGTCGCCTTAGAGACTCCCGGCTCGTACTGACCCTCCCCACATAATACTGCGTATGCCCTCTGAGTAAATGCCTCATTATAGAGCCCCATCCTGATAGAGAACTACATCACACTTATGCTAAAATGCTGACCGAGTGCGTGAAATTGAATGGTGTCCACATCAGCAAAACTGTCATACCCCCAGTCAAACTCAAAGTACGATAAAACCTCGAGTGTGAACGATCGAATAGCCGGTTCTCGAATGGACAATAGTCTGTGCTAGCCACCCACCGCAAGTAACTCCTCTACCTCGTCAGCGATGCTACCTCCCCCTTGTATCCCTCTAACTGCGCTCAAATCCAGATACCACGACTGACAGAACCCGAGTCTCGCTAATCGCTCAAATCGAGCCTAATGCTCAGGTATGGCAAAATCCATCTGTTCGGGGGGGGTGGAGATTACTCACGAGGGCGTTTACCAGCTGCTTTCTTCGATTTGGAAGCCATATCTACAAGATTTAAAAGAAAAACAGTCAAGCAACTTCAACAGTTCAATCTGCTGAAATCCACACGGTCGTGTGGATCGTCGGGCCGCAATAGCCGCACGGCCGTGGGGGCCAAAAATTCATACAAAACTATTTCAAACTCTTTAAAACTTTCCATAATCAGTCAACAAGTATGTACACATGCAAATCAAGTGAAAAATTACGAAATGAACCAAAATAATCAAGATTGACAAAGAAAAAGAGGGTGAAGTGCTTACCGACACTGTGAATTGTAAAAGCTCAAAATCTGCCGGCAAAACTCAAGAAAACCTCTATAATCGAACAAGAGAAAGTCGGTGGTGTGAAATGGAGTGTTTGGAGAGCTTTTGGATGAGTTTAACCAAGAGGCACGAGTGGATCTAAAAGAAAAGCCACGGCTTTTGGCTTTCTGCCCATTCACACAGCCGTGTGGAAATTCCACTCTACCGTGTACCTTTACTGAGAGGGTTCACAGGGGCAGTCACATGCCCCTGTGTTCTCTCTGGTAACTCTCAGAACACCCCCACACAGCCGTGTGCCTTCACAGGGAAGCCTCACAGGGGCATCCACACACCCCTGTGTGCTCTAGGGAAAATGCTTAAGGCCTCTACTCACATCCACACTGCCGTGTGAAAATTCCACAACACCGTGTGCCCAACCTGGCTAGACACAAGGCCGGCCACAGGGGCACCCCAAACGCCCCTGTGGCCTCTCTAGATCTCCCGAGAAAAACTTAAGTGTTCCATACGGCCGTGTGAAGAATCCACACGGCCGTGTGCCCTTCACAAGCTCACTCACAAGGGCGGCCGTGTGCCCTTCACAAGCTCACTCACAAGGGCGGCCATATGCCCTCTACAAAGTTTCACACAACCGTGTGCCGTAACACAAGGGCACTCACAGGGGTATCCACACGCCCCTGTGTGCTCTAGGGAAAATGCTTAAGGCCTCTGCTCACATCCACACTGCCGTGTGAAAATTCCACAACGCCGTGTGCCCAACCTGGCTAGACACAAGGCCGGCCACAGGGGCACCCCAAACGCCCCTGTGGCCTCTCTAGATCTCCCGAGAAAAACTTAAGTGTTCCATACGGCCGTGTGAAGAATCCACACGGCCGTGTGCCTTTCACAAGCTCACTCACAAGGGCGGCCATATGCCCTCTACAAAGTTTCACACGACCGTGTGCCGTAACACAAGGGCACTCACAGGGGTATCCACACGCCCCTGTGTGCTCTAGGGAAAATGCTTAAGGCCTCTGCTCACATCCACACTGCCGTGTGAAAATTCCACAACGCCGTGTGCCCAACCTGGCTAGACACAAGGCCGGCCACAGGGGCACCCCAAACGCCCCTGTGGCCTCTCTAGATCTCCCGAGAAAAACTTAAGTGTTCCATACGGCCGTGTGAAGAATCCACACGGCCGTGTGCCCTTCACAAGCTCACTCACAAGGGCGGCCATATGCCCTCTACAAAGTTTCACACGACCGTGTGCCGTAATACAAGGGCACTCACAGGGGTATCCACATACCCCTATGGACTCTCTGGATGGAGAGTTGAAGTTCTGCAGGATTTCACACGACCGTGTGGAAATTCCTCACGGCCGTGTGCCCTTCTGAGGTTCATTCACAGGGGCATGGACACGCCCGTGTGAAAATTCCACATGACCGTGTGCCTTCTTTAAATGACTTATAAAAATTACAGGCTCTATAGAAAATTTCAGAAACACACTTATAACACTTAGAGCCTGTACAGACGATAAAAACACGACCAAAGATCCATGGAACATGCTCAAACGACTCAACTTCGTCAAATACATTTGGGCACACAAAAACATCAAAAATCCACACGAAATTCACAACACGTGTATAAAGATCAAGACACCAGCACTAACACTCTTATTTATGCTACTACTAAACTAAGTGCTAGAAAAAACAATAAAAGCTTGGGTTGCCTCCCAAGAAGTGCTTGTTTAACGTCATTAAGCTTGACATAGTTGACCTTACCTCACGGGGGTTCATGAATAAAAGTTGCCATCTTCCCTACAACCCGAAAGCATGCAGAACATAATTTTTGTAGGGTAGAGGGGGAGTTATCAAGTTTGTTACCACACAAGGGCGAAACACCCTTACTCCTTGAATGTTCATCCCCATTTGTGTTGGGGCTCTTCTTATGGTGTCTCCTCGATCTCCTCATCTTCCATATCATCTTCTTCATGATTCCCGGGGTTGGTTCCACTTTCTCCACTAGAACAAGTGATAGAACGTCTTCAATCTCCGCATCTTGGTCTGGCCATCTTTCATACGGGTCTGGATTCATCATTTCCTGCATATATTCATCGATTAGTTCATCAGTAGTGTCAAGATAATAAAGAGTATCATCAACGTCTAGAGAATGTCTCATGGCTTCGGCGAGGCGATAGGTGAGTTTTCGTCTCCAACCCATAAGGTGAGCTCTCCACCGTCCATGTCTATCAATGCCATGGAAGTACGCAAGAATGACCTCCCAAGAATCAGCGGTACATCGACATCCTCGTCCACATCTAGCACTACAAAGTCTATAGGAAAGATGTATTTATCCACCTTGACGAGTACATCTTCAATGATGCCCCTTGGATGTCTAACTGAACGATCGGCTAACTGAAGTGTCATCCGAGTGGGCCTAGGCTCTCCCAAGCCTAGCTTCTGAAAGAATGAGTAAGGCATGACATTTATACTTGCTCCCGAATCTGCTAGTGCCATCTCCTCACCCAAATTACCAATATTGCACGGAATGATGAAGCTCCCAGGGTCTTTCCTCTTGCTCGGCATACTCTTTTGCAACACCGCCGAGCAAGTGAAATCTAAGATCACCGATGCACTTTCCTCCAATTTCCTCTTATTGGTCAAGAGGTCTTTTAAGAACTTCGAGTACTTAGGCCTTTGTGACAACGCCTCCACGAATGGGATATTGATGTGCAACTGCTTGAATAACCCCAAAAATTTCTTGTATTGCTCGTCTTGTTGATCATTCTTTAATCTTAAAGGACAAGGAATTCTCGGCTTGTAGGGTGGGGGTGCCATCTCCTTCTCCTTAGATACTTCCTCTACCTCCACAACCTTTGGTGCTTCATCGTTTGTCTTCTTAAGAGGAAGATTACTCTCAACCTCTCGACCACTCCTCAAAGAGATTACCTTCACTTGTTCCCTTGGATTTATCTTCGTATTCCTTGGCAAACTCCCTTGAGGTCTCTCGGATAGAGACTTCGCAATTTGACCAACTTGGTTCTCCAAGTTGTGTAAAGATGCGGTGTGGTTGCGAAGTGTAGACTCTACCGATTGGAACCTTGCATCCGATGACTGGATAAACCTTGTAAGGGCCTTCTCTAAGTTGGTCATCTTGTTCTCTAGCCCTGTCACCCGGTTTTTCAAATTCGGTGCTTGTTGTTGTTGAAAGCCCGGTGGTGTACTACTCTTTTGTTGCCCTTGGTTGCTCCATGACAAGTTAGAGTGATTCCTCTGCCCCAGATTGTAGGTACCACTATAGGGATTCCCTTGACCTCTGAATGCATTGCTTACAAAATCCGCTTGCTCAACCGAAGAAGTACCACCAATTGCAATCGGGCAATCACTTGAAACATGTCCTCCCCCACATCCATTACAATTCGTGATGGCCGCCACTCTTGGTGAAGTTAGAGTGTCTAACTTCTTGCTTAATGACTCCACTTGAGCCGCCAACGATGTAACCGCGTCTATTTCATGAAGTCCGGCCACCTTTTTCCTATCCCTTGAGTTCCATTAATAGCTATTCATTACCATCTCTTCTATGAGGTGTCGGGCTTCACCGAGGGTCTTGTTTCCTGAGGTACCTCCTGCTGCCGCTTCTAACAATTGCTTGATGCTTGGATTCAACCCGTTATAGAAAGTGTGAATGATCATCCATTCGGGAAATCTATATTAAGCGCACTTCCGCATGAGGTCCTTGAACCTATCCCATGTCTCGAATAGAGACTCCAATTCCGTCTGTACGAAGGAAGAAATCTCATTCCTAAGCTTTTGCTGATTTTCCAGGAGAGAAGTATAGGGCTAAGAATGCTTGTACCATCTCCTCCCATGTGGTGATCGATGCTCTAGGCAATGAGTGCAACCATTGTTTTGCTCTTCCCTTAAAGGAAAATGGGAAAGCTCTCAATCTGATGGCATCATCCGTTACTCCATTAATTTTCAACATGTCACATATATCCATGAAATTCTCAATCTGATGGCATCTCCAAGAAAATACAGTATCAGGACTACCACTTTATTTTTTTCTTTTTCTATTTCATACAAAGTTACCATTGTTCCTTTTATCCTAATATGCTACTAAAGCTATTGTACTCTTTATTTTTAACGCTTGTTATGGAAGTCAATTTTTTTTATTATTTACACAACATTATTAGGATGGTAATATCTGATCCATACCGGCCACTACAAAATAAATTGTCAATTTAATAAATTTCACCAGAAATATATCCAACATTCTCACAGCACAAGCACCAAATTCACAACACTAAAGTACAAGGATCAATAATACATTTAACTAATTAGTGAAATAACATGTAGCATCTCAAACCTTTCACTTTATAAGAATTTCCAGGCATGGTAGTTACAAACGCACTGCCTGAAGCGGGGGGATAGTGAATTTTGTGCAGTAAATGTATCTCAAACATATTAGCTTTTGATATAATATACATGCATACTTCTGACAATTAAATTCCATTATAAAACTCTGCCCTCCTCCAGACTTTGTATCAGTCCATCAGCGGAACTCGGTAAAACCGTAGAAGCTCTAGTACAAGAAGACTATAATTGAGGACTGTATGGTATGCTGTATGTGTCAGTAACTGCAAGAACACCGAGTGTCGTATTCAGTGCTTTGAACCCCTTGTACTCTGTGATTTAGTCTTCTCACCAGGTGGTTTCCAAATAATTTCATCCAGTTTACTACGGAAATCAGTGTTGAACTGAAAATAATTTAAGTAGTTTGTTAGTAGTTCAACATGATCCATGAAGCGGTTCTAAAACAGAACAAAACCGAGCTAAGAAAGAATATCAAAAGCAAGAGGAAAAAGAAAGGTAGTTGCATGCTTCAGTGAGGATCTTTGCCCATACTGAACCTAAAGGGGTTTTAGATGGTTTATTCTAGTTGTTGTGAAACTTCTATGGTATATCAACTGTCCAATAGTTCTGTAACCTGCAGCTAGTTCATCATTTGGTTGATAACTTAATAGATCTGGATGAATTTACAAAATTTTGGTAGTAAGAAAATCAATGAGGAAAAGATAGAATATTGCTTTAGTGTAATGTTCATGCAATTTGACAAATCTCTCACACAAGGCCCTTTTTTTAATCAAGGAACTGAAATCCCCGGTCAAATGAACAAATCCCCTTATAGTTTGAAGTGTTCATTTTCATCCATGATACTGACATGACACAAAAGTGGCCTATGACCCCAAGGTAAGTTCATTTACATGCAATATCTGAAACAAATGGCTAAAAATAAACAGATGGAAGAGAAAAAATCGTCTGACCTTGAAGTATTCAGCAGGATCTCCAGATCCCCTTTGGATTTCCACCATGAAGAACGAAGGAGCAACTTCAAAAATCTGCTTCAGTGACAATGTGAAAAGAAAATTGACATTAAATATCAAGCAAAGAAACAAGAATCAGAGTGGAAATGAATGAAATTAACAGTAGAGGAACCAACCTCAAGCATGACAGACAAATAACCAGTTTTGTCAAGTGATAGGCCTTCCACCCTCATCTGCAAATAAGTGTGCTATTAATTTAAGCATCATAGAGGCGAAAATATAACATATCATATAAAAATTGTCCGACATAAACATAAAATAATCTGTATATCATACAGAGTTTTAAGATTCTAATATACATAGCAATTTTCTCTCATCATTTTGGTTTACTAGTTTAGACACATCTAAGTTCATGTTCTCATAAGAATTTGCTCAGTACCAAACTCAATGCTTTCTGGGTAGCTAGATCATGACCTTGTGTTTGAGAATGAAATTGAATTATTACCTAACAAATACTAGACAAGATATCTATTTTCAGAATATTTATATTATACAGTCCCAAAATCTCTGAATAAAGGCAAAATATTAGCAACATAAATTTTATTGTAATGCATCATCACTTCAGAGAAACTAAGGGCCAAGTCCCTTATTTGACCAAGACTTCAAACACTGAGTATGCTTTAGGCATTGAATTGGAAATTTATAATGCATCATCACTTCAGAGAAACTAAGGGCTAAGTCCACAGAAAGAATAACTTACCTTATAGTTACGAATATGAGTCTTGAAGCCCATTGATTGTGCAACAACTTCCATGGTTGATAAAATAACCCTTGCCGGCTTAAGTGAAAGAAAAAGAGTCCGATGCTTAGCATAATCCTGATAAGGGAAAAAGCCAGTAAGTAGCAGGATGAAAACTGATAGATCCATTCCATAGTAGCGGTGGCAAAGCTGCGTTGGAAAATTAGCCTAGTCTTATTCATTTAGCATGGAACCCTAACTCTCCAACAAAACTAATAGTTCAACATACAAATAGTAACAAGTTTATAGACCTAGGAATTTGAAGAGTTCATTATTTGGTGCCTAGACAAACACATAAGATATTAGACAAAATATTTCTTATTGACAACTCCAGGATAATCGGTAAATATTTTTGCCCTTGGATATCAAATTACTATCCAAAAAGTTTTAGATTGTCCAAATGTTGTCCCTCCAACAAGGAGAGAATAGGAAGCTAAAATTAAAACAAGAATACAATCATCTTTCTCAAGATGGCCAATTAGTTCACGAAGCATACCTCTTTTCGATCAAAGAGTGCAGAAAGGTTAAGCCCTTGTGAGAGAATAATCAGATCAAATGCATTCAAAGACAGAGGACCAAATTCTTCATTCCCTGCTTGAGTATTAACCTGCCCATCCTGCATATGTTCATCAAAAAGAGGTAATTTAGATGTAGCACAATAAAACCCTAGAATTGATACGCATGCATTACTATTGGGATTAAATTAAAAAAAGACAGAAAAAAGTAAATACACCAAGCTTTTAGTTATAGCTTTACCTCCATTAATAACAACACTAAAATCAGATTACAAGCAAATTCACAAATCTAGCACAATAAGAAAATGCATGAGGAAGCAACATCCATGCAAAGTACACATTGAAAGCTAAATTTGATGGTTCAACCTCTTGAATATGCCAATATTTCTAATAGGCGAAAATGGTAAATTTTATGGTTATCCAGTACATAAAATAGTCATTGAATGCCATGGTCGAGTGCAATCAACATAATCAATGACAAACTTAAAAACTGTCTCCCAAGTTTAGCTCTTGGCTACTGTGCTCCACAAGCTCCTAACTTTCAGCAATCCCTCGACATTCTGCTCACATTGCCCCCACTTGCCATGGCAGGTGGGGTGCAGGTTCCCAGTCTGCAAAGGGAGAAGAACCAATGTTGGTGCAGCCTGGGTCATTCGGCAAATTCTAAGTCACTGACATGCCGAACAGATTCTATTTCATTAAGTCACTCTTCTGAAATGGTGATGAAACTCCTGTGGGATGGACCCTGGACCATTGGGGGTATGGTACTTAAACTTACTCCATGGAGAAGCAATTTTCAACCAACCTTTGAAAAGCTAACACAGCAGTGGTCTGGGGTTTAGCTTCATTATCTTCCGATGGAGTTTTGGAATGGGGAGATGCTGGAGTTCTTTGGTTCCTTTTTTGGTAGGCTCCTCAAAATAGATGAACATACAGAGCACCGAACGAGGGCGAAATTCGCCAGGATGTGTGGAAATAGGCCTTTCTCAACCCTTGAAACAGGGCTTTTGTGTGGAATCAATTTGAGGAGGGGATGTTACTATATATAGCAAATATTTGTTGCCATGTATAAACAAATTTTGTACAACATATTGATTTTGTATCTTTACATAATTAGATTGATTAGCTGCAGATAGAGAGAAATCAGACAATAATTACTATATATTCATCTATTTATTGAATGGAAATCGAAAGAGAATGGAGAGAATTCAATCAAAGCAAATCTTATCAATATATATATATATATATATATATATATATATATATATATATCTTCGTGGATCACTTGTTTCTCATGCGATAAAACTAATTTTGTCTGGACAAGAAAAGGGTTTTACTTTGCTTATCTAATTTTCATTCCAAACTCCATTTTAATTTTTTTTCATTTGATTTTCAATCTCAATCATTTGTTTTATTTTAATTATCTTACATTTTTCTTATCTTTTTAAAATCCAAATTTTTTTAAACTCTTCTTATTTTAATAATTAAAGCTTATCTTTTTAATGAATTTGCATGGGTTTAGGAATGTTCTTTAGTACGTTGTAAATTTTAATATGATGTAAATACCTTGTCCTAAGTTCCATTTCTTTAAAAATTTGTTTTACCACCATGTTCTCCATCCTTACAAAAAACAATGTGATTTACATGTCTATATACACATTTATACACATAGATGAACTCTTATATATACAAACATATATCATATGTATAGATGCATATAGTCACATCCACATATCCAATTTTCATTGAAATCATGTCCTAGATACTCTCTGATAATTCAATACTTAATAACCGTGTCCATGTCCTAATAACACTGAAGATAAGCTATTATTTAAAATTTAACTTCATTTTCCAAACTCTTTCTTTAACTGTTCCAAATTTTTATATAAATACACATTGAATAGCGATAGAAATGTGAACTATGTAAAGGCAATCTTGTAGTAAAAATAAAGAAAGCAATCATGGCTTCATTTACTTAAAGTTTGTTTATGACAACTGACAGGATGCCATAGACACTTGTTTTGGCATGTAGCAAAAAAAATGTCAGGTTTGGCACTATGCAGTTCTATTATAATTTCACTTGCAAAGTCCTCTAGTGAATACATAAGTCAGGTTCCTTTTCATTATCTTGACCTTTTAGGTAGAACTCAACCAAGTTAAGGTCTTCAGTTTGTGTTGAACATGGTATCAGAGTTGGTCCAACTTGAGAGTTTAGTAAGCTATCATACCAGTATAACTTGATTGTTTATTTCTGCCATTTGTTTATGATATTTTAAGGATGAGTTTGGCATATTGGATATTTGTGCACAAAACCTTTGTTCTCTAATTGGTATGGCACCAAAAAAAAAAAAGATTCACTCATGTCGCACTATGTTTACTGTCCAAGGATAAGCTATTTTTCCAAATTTGACTTGTTCTGATAATCTTCCCATAAATGTACATAATATTCATGAAACCTCACTGAACATAAATACATGGAACAGTTATGGAATTGAGAACTATGCAGTCTGAATCTTCTAGGAGACAGTAAACATAATGCGATGAATCCTAGCTGCGTTTTCTTACCATTTGTTTCATTCAAGGATGACATAAGCGCTTCTAGGGATTTGAAGAAAAAAACATGCCAGGTTTAGTACCTAACATGTAAAGTTTTCATGTGCAAAGTCCTTTGGTGAATATATTGGAAAATTTTCTCCTCATCAGCTAAAATTTTGGGCAGTCACAAAGCTAGTTAATGTCCTCAGTTTGCATTTACTTGGGTATCCAAGCCTGTCTTACTTGATCATTTTTTACTGCCATTTCTTATGGCATTCGAAAGTATTGTGTTTACTAAGTATAGGGAAAAAACTTATTCTGCCATATGGCAACAGACAAACTGCACAATTTTTACCCACTACGCTGTAGCATAAATTTGTCACAAAGTGAGATAAGTTGTTTATCCAAATTGAACTTCATGTTCTAAACTTTTTCTTTATACGTGTATATATATATAACCTTGATCTTATATTTCCTTTAAAGAATTTATTTTAAATAAAGAATTATTACTTTTTTCATGAATATGTACACCAGATTCTTTACTACCATCTGCTAAAACTTTTGAACTTCATCAAACCAAATTAATATGTTTTTGGTTTCCATTGAACATAATATCAGAACTAGTGTGACAGGATTGTTAATTTCGACCTTCTAGCCATAAGATTCTAATAACCCATGTTTAGTTCATGGGATCAACATGCACAAAACAAATGACCACTTTTGTTTGTATTCAACAAATTTGGGATAAAAGGGATAACTGAATTTGCCACTCCCTATCGGACAAAAACTCCATGATGTTTATACCAGTTTCCGCCTAGGGTAAATTTATTCTATGGTAGATAAGCCATTTTTCCGAATTTGATCTTTCTTAACCCAACAAAAACAACTGAAGACTTCATTGAAGAGTTACTGATGAATCATAGTTTCTTTTCCTTAAGAAGAGTTATTGATGAACCGTAGGTTCTTTTCCTTAAGTCGGTTTCACACAAGGATGGTATAATTATATTTGAGCACCATAATACAAAAGATGTCTGATATGGAACTAATCAGTTTGCCAAGAATTCATTTCTAGAGTTCTCCAGTCAATATGTAATTCTTGATTTCTCTTCCAAATTTCCACTAAGCTTAAACCTTTGGGTTGTGTATCAAACCTAGTTAATGTATTTGGTTCATATTTAAGATTGCATCATATTTAAACCTTTGGGTTGTCTATCTGAAAGTTAAGGACACGGCTATATAAAGATATTATATATTTATATAAAATATTTATTATAAATATAAATGATAAATCTATATATTTTTCATGTAATATATGTTATATATTTACTTATAATTAATTTGGTGATCTTGTGTATTGGGAAGTAATTAGAAAATATACATAGATAATTTAGAAAAATCATTTACAAAGCACATGAGTGGCTAGCGGTGTCCACAGTGTGTCCTTCTTGGACACGGGTATCTGTGCGTCCGACACAATACGACACGGGTATGCCAAGCTCCCCGAAGTGTCCCGTGCTTCATAGATAATTATGATAGTGCAACAAGGACAAGACAAAACTTGAAAACATTAAACAAAATAGAATAACGTTTTTGTTCCTCTGTTATGTTTGTTAGTGCAGGGAAAGAACACTGAACTTGTAGTTTAAAAAAAGAAAAGAAAAAATCGAAGGGCCATATTTAAATTTTGAATACAAGAAGAAACACCCTTCTTGTATTCAAAATTTAAACACATAATTATCAAAATAAAATAATAACAATTTAATACATATTCACCTAATTACTACTCTCACAAAAGTACATATTGTTCATAGACATTATGAAAATCAAATGAGCTTATACTCATCACAATAAGGGTCATATTTGGATATATATATATTCATGCTCTATGAGGATATTTGAACATATACAGCACATATACAGTGACACTAATGAACAATGACTCCTGTAACCAAGAAGAATAAAGACTTCATACTTATGATTTGAAACTCCAGAGCAAGCAAACCTAGAAGTTTTAGAGATCATAAGAATTATGCAGTGAATGGCAAATGATATGGTCTGGCCCCAAGCAAAGACAGTGCCATATTCTTCTTGGCAATCACCGCAGAACATGGACAAATAAGCATTTAAATGTTACAATGAACAGTTATGGAATTAAAAGGTCGATTTGAATCTTCTAGAAGAAAGCAAGCACGCTGGGAGACATTATGGCTTTATTTACTTAGAGTTTGTGTCAAGCAAGAACGCTATCGATGCTTGCACGCACTTGCGGAAAAAAGATGCTTAGTTTATTGATGATCAACTTGCGAAGATTTCACTTGCATGCTGCTACTGTGTGGAAACAGATGATGAAATCGTGACACATGTTATCAAAAACTATTTTCATAAATGGTATACATGTTGCATGGAAGGAGAATCATGCGAAGGATTATGTCAGAATTTGGTGAAATTGAAAAGATTAAACTTGCTCATATTATGCCAACTACAATACCATGAGATTTTGGGTTTGCCATTTTTGACACTCATGACTCTTGAACTAAAACACATTCAGCTTCATTTAGCATAGCACCAGAGCCAATACGACTTGATTGTGTTTGTGTGAGCATGATAATCAAAGAAGCAATCTTGTTACTCTGACTGTAAAGGATTATTAGGAATCAAAATTAGATTCTCTTGTTATTTCTTGATTTGTTCTAACCCTTATCATGATTTCACTTGATACTAGGGATTGAATTGATGGTTAAATGTCTATACATACATGTGTGTGTGAGTGTGTGCATGCATGTACATGCATTGTTTATTCAGTAAAGATGTCAAGAGAATTTTGCTCTTTCTTCTCTTCTCTGTTCACAGTTTTTTAACAACATAATTACCTAAAATAGGCTAGCACATATGAAAGGGTCACACCAATTAATTCAGTACATTTTGGCTTGCACATATAAGTCTGGGTCGCTTTCTATCATGATCAGAATCAAGCCCATATTTGGTTTACATTTAACATTACAATTGAAACAGTCATACTACTATAGTACTAAGTTAAAGAAATCAAAACTATGATTTCTGAACGAAATAGGTCTGGCAGATCCATAATGTTTCATATCAAAACTTAATTGTGTTGCTCCACAAGTCCTTTGAACAAACAGGCAAGCCTGGTCTGTTGCATTCCTTGCATCATGTCAAGTATAAAAAAGACAGACTGTTGATTAGTACATTATTTTATCAAACATCAACCAGAAGATCCAAGTGGGAGGTGTTAGATGCAAACCAAACATATCATCCAAACCCAATTCAACCTAAAAGCTTAAGCTAATAGAATGAGACCCATGTTTAGATATTCAGATCCATAGTTACCAAATTAACTGATACCGGATTACCAGTTAATCTTATAGGAGAGTCGATCAAAGAGAATAACAAATGTTTTTAGGTACTATAATTTCATATAACTAAACTTATTTTCATAAGATAAATTTTTTTCTTTAAGATAAAAAAATGGTAAGAGTAGAGAAACCAAAAACCTTACCTCAGAATCTTCAAAAACAGCATTAATGTCATCCAGATTAACAACTTCATTTTCAATAGGTTTAACAGGCACATAATTCTTCTTGAACCATTCATCATTTCTGATATCTTCTATCCGAATCCGCTGACAAAGTAAACAAAGTCAAGTAAATCAACATAATTAAACATGAAAATTGACACCTCTTATTTCATTAATCAGTCAACTACCAAATATATTTTGTATATGCTTATTGTTACAAGCCCGACCCGGCCGGCCCGGCCCGAATTATAAAATATATTTATTAATTAGTTTTGTTTATATATATATATATATATATATATATATATATATATATATAATGGTAAATTTTCATTGATTATTTATTAATTAGTTTTGTATATGCTTATATAATATATATTTATTGTTGATTGTCATTGATTATAATGGTTTGAATTTTAGTTGTTGTAATTGTATAAATATTTGCATTTGGTATTTTAATTTTTAAGTGTTTTGTAGAATAATATTTGGTCATATTCACATATTAATATTATTGTTAATTTTTTTATAACTTATATATTATTTGCTGAAAAATCTATTTGGGCGGGCCTTGGGTAGATGTTATTAAATTTGGGCGGGCTTGGGCAAGAGTTAAGCCCGAATTTTCGGGCCGGGCCGGGCTTGGACAAGATTGAATTTTAATAATTATAGATAAAAACCCGGTCCGAACCCGGCCCGGCCCGGCCCATGGACAGGTCTACTCCTAGTAATATCTCCAAACAAAAGCAAAAGAAGTCAAGAAAAAGTTGTAGTAAAATGAAGCAAAAATATAAGATGGAAAAAAGAATTATGAATTCTTCACATCAAATGAACTGATACTACGAGTAATTGTTAAGCGAAAAATCTTATAACATTTTAACCAAGGATTAGGTCTAATTCATTCATTAGTAATAAGTGTTAAATTTATAGTATATTTTAATAGATTTAGGTTTCATTTCTTAGTAGGTCATACATCTTTCCCTATGTTTTAATTGAGTTTTACACTTCTAGTTAAAGTTACTACTCAATATCAGTTCAATATCAGTTTACATACAGATAAGTTGAGTTCAGCCTTTATTTGAAAGGCGAGTGACATATGGTAACTACCACACCCATGGATCATAGTACAGAAATTATATAGACTAAAACCCTAGAAGCACAACCCGCCTGTGCTAGCTAGCATAATCGTGGATCTTTTCTGCCATCACAACCCTAACTTAACCTTCCATTATTTGAGGCCAAGAAAAAGATTTTAAAGGATCTCTGGCTACGAGAATAAGGACACAATTTCTCTAACAGCTGGGGATCATAAAGAACTATCAAAAAAAGAAAGAAAACAAAGATCAAGGGAGAGATTTATCTATCTACAATAACATCACGCGTGCATAAAGGATCAAAAGTTTCTTCTTTCTTTGTCATTGATTTATTCCATGTTTCAATCTATAATTGATATGAACCTTTTACCTTATAAATCGAACATGAGTGAGTAGATCTTTTGTTCTAGGATAGGGATTAGCCCAGTGTTTAGATAATTGATTATGTATTGAATTCTATTTTCTTATTAATGTTTATTTGCTTTTGATTCGATTTTATGGTACTTAATGCTTGTGAATGAGTTGGGTCCCTCATATTTTTCATGATTTTACACACTAAAGGAAGGACTAAAAGGTGAACTAAGGTGTTGGAACTCTAGAATTGAACCTGAAATACTAGATTATGATTTATTGAAAATTAATGGATGTCAAAGAACTAAAAAGATCCAATTAGATTCAATTACCATGAAACTAAGAGTTGCTCTATGTTAGATACCTCCCTATATTCTGAAAGAAAATAGTGAGTATCCTAGGATATTATATTTTCAAAACAATTAAACTTAACCGGAAAAGAGTCAATATGAAGTCTTTTATCAATCATTGTGGTGAACCTTAATCTTAAAAGCCCTTGAAATCTAAATTAATCACCTGAGCCATTGGTAGCCTTAATTTCCTTAGTTTTAGTTTTCATTGCTTATTACTTCCACAATTCACATACCTATCAATTTGCCTAGGTAACCCTAATTGCAAGAAATTGGTAGTTAGCAACAAATTACTCGTGGGAATGATATGTTATTTACTATTTGAACGATCCGTGCACTTGCGGTACGCATCAATTAGTCATAATATTTTTGCTTAAATATTACCATTTTGGTTCGAGTTATCGTTTTTTGGTGCTTTATATGCAGATGGTTGGAATTTGTCATCAATTATATAATTATTTGAAGCATTCTAGAAGAAAAAAAGATGAACAGTTGTGGAAATAAAAGAATATAAGTAAAGAGTCATCAAGGACCACAATCCACCAATGTCAACTACCATGGGCATGGAGCACAATGTAGGATCTTAATTCAGAAAGGACCATGACTCACCCATGGTGCACACCACACCCATGGCGCATAGCTGCCAAAGAAAACCCTAGCTTATTTCATCCTATATAAGACCATGGAAAGCTTTGAGAAAGGGATCTTGGGTTGTGGTGGTGAGAGTTTGAGGTTAAGAAACATTAGAAGACCAAAGCACACACCAAAAAGACGGAGGAGACCAAGAATTAATTGAAGATCTATTGACTTTCAAGCATGGAACTCATCGATCAAACCAAGTTTTTCCTTTATTTCTTTTTTTTTTTTTTTAATTATTGATGCTTAGTTTGAACATCATGGGTTGTAATTCAAATATGAGTAAGTAGATCTATCTTTTTAGGGTTGGATATTAGCCCCTTGATGAACAAAGATTCTTTATATTGACTTTGCTTTCTACTTAAATGCTTAAATTCCATTTGATTTAATCCTTTGATACTTAATGCTTGTGAATGTGATGGATCCCATATTTGCATGATCTTAGACACCAAAGGAAGGACCAAAAAGTGAACACCGGTGTTAGAAACCATGGGATTAAGCCTAAAATCATAGATTTGGATTTCTTGAGGATTAATAGTTATCACGGAACTTAAAAGGTCAAATTAGATTTAATTATCACATAAGTAGGAGTTGATATAAGTTATATAACTCGTTATATTCTGAAAGGAAATGGTAAGTACTTTAGGATAAACCACCTTCAAACAATTAAGCATAATAGAGTCATATAAAATCTTTTGTTTATCATCAGGATGAAATCCTAATCCTAGAAGCCTTTGAATTCTGAATTCTCCCTCCATTCCCTTTTGACAATCCATCAAAAACAGTGTTAAGGATAATCATGGTCTTTAAACTTGCAATGAACCTTCTGTGGGCTAGTGGCAGCCAGTTAGGAGAAACATAGTGAACTGGTGGATAAAATGGTCATTTAATGCGCTTTCTGATACATTTTTTGATAACAATGGAAAAGTCTAAGCCATCTGTTATGCCAATAGATGTCTTAATAGATTGTATGTGTAAATAAAGATCAGATCTTACCATGATCTCATAGGCAGGCTCAAAGTTTGATTCTTGGAGCTGTGCCAATTTAGGAACCATTTTCCCTGAATACACCTAAGAGAACCTCGGAAGATCGTGAGCAACATTGGCAACGACAAGAGATGACTCAAGTTCAATGGTAAGATCGGGAGACTTAGATGTAATAACCTTAGAGAAACCAGGTTTATCAACACAGCTAAAGCATTAGGAAAGTCAAGGGTATTAAGTGGTTGAAAAGACTCACAAGTGCCACTTCCCACTATTGGAATCCCCCAATTGAAGATGGGACTTGAAGGGAAAGGTGTACTTTCAGTAAATGTGACATCTGCAGAGATGTAAAATTTTTTAGGTGAAAAGCTGTAACATCTTTTTTCAGTACATGAGTAACCAAGAAAAACGCATCCAATGTCTCGGGAGTCCAGGTTACCTCTATATTGGTTGTGGGCATGGATAAGAGGCAAAGCTCCTAAATACGCTTCATTTGAGGCAATTAGAGGTTCTAAAGAAAGAAAAAATTATTAAGGATCTCTATAGTACTCTTGTTGTCTAACACTTGTAAGGAAAATATATTTATCATGTGTGTGACAAAAACAACCACATCTTCTCAATAAGACATAGGACTTAGGACATTCTTTTAAAAGTGTAAAGTATTGGTGGTGTTGAGTAAATGCTCATTTGTCCTTCTGCCCTCCCCATTATGTTATAATGTGTTAATACATGATGAATCATAAATAATGCCCTATGATTAAAAGTAGGTTGAAATAGTCTCTAGCATTGTCTATCCTAAAGCTTTTTATTTTAACTAGAAATTGGTTCTGAACCATTATGCAGAATATAGGTATAACAATGCTAACATCAAATTTTTTGGTTTAAGGAAGAGCCATGCAACCCAAGTGCAATCATCAATCAAAGATACAAGCCAATGTGCCCAAGAAACATTAGGTACAATATAAGGACACAAACAAGCCAATGTGCCCAAGAAACATTAGGAACAATATAAGGACACCAAATGTGACTATGAATTAAATAACAATGACGAAAGATTCTTTTATTTCTAATGGGAACATACGTAAGTATGGTTTGCTAGTCCACAAATATCAAAATAAAACTTTAAGATATCTAACCCTTGAAACAAATCGAGAAACATGATTTTTAAAACCTTAAAAGACGGATACCCTACACGTAGGTGATACAGCCAAATGGCATATTTATTTGAGGAAATAAGAAAAGACGATGATAAATTGCTCACACTTTCCGTAGATGATTTAAGGTAATAAAGCCACTTCTTTCCTTAGCAAGCCTAATCCTCCTCCCTTAATCTTGAAAAGCATAGTAAGAAGGGAAAAAAATTAACATGACATTCAAGATCATAGGTGAACTTGTGAATGGAAAAAAAGGCTAGCTAACAATTTTGGTACATGGAGAACATTTTTAAAGGGTAAGTATGAAATATATATCTCCGAAGCCTTCAATAGAAGTAAAAGAGCAATTGGCCACTAATAATTATCTTTTACTTGGGCATGTAGTACAAATGTGGAAGAGTTGACATGTAAAGGTCATATGGTCTTTGGCGCACCAGAGTCTATTATCTAATAATTTGCATATCCTTTGCCTGAGATTTCATGCAAAGAAGAAATGAAGGTTTACTTGAAAGATCTAAAGAATAAGCTACAACGGGGTTCTCAAGAAACCCCAACAAATTTCTTAATTCTCAATTGCTTCAGTGTTGAACCTCATGAAGTTTCATCATTTTTGGGTTGCTCAACCTTGTGTACTTGAGGCCTCTACTATCCCTAATGTTTTCCTCACTCTTGGCTTAGTGGCTAACCATTTAGCTTCCAACACTTCTCCTTTGTGTGCCTCAGTTTTCTACGATAGGCGCAACAAAGATTATCCTTATTTTCGTTCTGTTGGGTTTCTCTAAGTGTTGTTTGGGCATATCACTCATTCATTCCTCTTGATGATTTATTTTTACCACAAGGGTTGATCCGTCCATGGTTTGTGTTCAAGCATAACACTCCAGCTTTCTTCTCATCAAATCCATAAGTAGAAATGGTGTCTTCTCCTAACAAGAATCTGTATCCTTCATTGACAAATTCAGGATTCATTCTAGCTAGAAAATTTAAGCCTATGTTTTTTTCAATGAAGTTCTTCAAAATGGCAGTATCATCAAGGCATTTCATCTCGAAAACTCAATAATGATTTAGTGCTTAACATAGATATTGTAGTAAGTTCATGTACTCTGATAGATATGGTTCTTTGTTTAGTGGTTGCAATTTTGACCGAGATATCATACGCTTAAGCATATCATTATGGGCCTTCAAATATGTGCGATAAATGAAGTTCCAAATCTTTATGGCCAAAAACATAGATGTGCCGCTAATCACAGGATCCATGAACTCCCATAGCCAAGACATTATCATAAATAATCAACCAATGCTCCACATGTCGAGCCATCCTTTCCCTGCCTTGTTCCAGAAAGGTGGCTATCTTTTTCTACTTATAAGATATGTGTGGACAAATTGAGACTATTTGAGATAGCTTTTTCCTATTAAGCCGACAGAAGGCCTGAACATTCTACAAATCTCTAATTTTCCTAACATAATTGAATTTTTTTAGTAGTGCTAGGTGTCGGAGATTGACATGATGAAGTAAGGAAATTCACAATAAATAAGGTTGGAACACAAAAGAAACAGTATTCAGAGAAAGACACAAACATGTGGCAATGAAGGCTACTTAAAGAAAGAAGAAATCCCAAACAAAAACTTAAAGCTCTGATACCATCTAGTAAAATGAAGCAAAAATATGATATGGGAAAGAATTTTAAATTCTTTACATCATATGAATTAATACTGCATAGTATTATATTGTAATTTATAAGAGAAAAAATAGGAAACTAAATCACTCCAAATAGAAAACTAAATCATTCCTAAAACTGAAACCTTTCTAACCACATCCCTCCATTTAAGTATTTGGCTTTATTCCTTCATTTAAAGGATTTCAAACTGATCTTCCTAACCTGTTTGCCCATTTCTATGTGCCCATTTTCTTAATTTATTAACAACTCATTCACACCTCGACAGTTCTCTTTGCAACTTTCTTATGTAATATCATTTCCATAACAAGAAAGCAGATGGATAATAATATCCCATTAAATTACGAAAGAAAGACATTATAAATATCAGATCAGGAGTCAAACATATTATATACATGACATATAATGAAACCTTCATGGCCAATCAAGAATCAAGAGGAATTCAGGATCTAAACAGTGTCTTTGGATCACATCATTTTTAATTACATTCAAGAAGGCAAACCAAGAAATAATTCTATAAGCGGATAGTTATAGTTTATAGAAAAAGCATGCTTAACTACAAATTCTAGAGCGAACTCAATCTTTTGTATGGTGGTCACAAATCAGGGTTGCTATGTCAGGCATGTGAGACATATTTATTGTCCTCATCATAACATTAAAATCAGCTAAACACAACAGTATTTGGTTGGATCTAATGCTGAAAAAAAATTAGAGGCTGATCACAGATTAGAATCAGAATTAGATGCCACTATCTTGACTGCAATTGAGTTGATATTGGCCTAAAAAAAAGCCGTCTATGCTACAATCATTTTTATTGGATAGATTCCTAGTCAACTGCTTTGAGAGGAAGTAGAGCAGTGATGCTTGCAGGTGTCAGCAAGTTGCATAGGGCAATGGATGTGAGGGCACTAAACTGAAAGTGGAGATCTGTGTGCTACCACAACTGCAGCGGCACAATGCAAGATATCAACGCAAAGGGAGATGTGACAAGGCAGAGCAGGCCCTAAGGAACATACAGACACATCCTATCCAATGAATAGGAGATCATAGGGAAAACGGGTTGAAATTAAACTTAAACATTTAAAACTCACAAAACTTTTGCAATATATATAAGTCAAGTGAACCAACAAATATTGACGTACAGCAGATTAAATTAATCAAACATAACTTATTGGGCAAGGTTTCATTGGCGACAAATTTACTTATGAATTGTTATTGGCCAAAAAAATCAATATGAATTAGATGCTGGTTAACATATGCCAACTTAAAGTTGATTGTAGCAAAAAATTGAAGTTACTTGCACAAATAATGATAAATTGATTACAGGAACTTAAACCAAATAAAACATACTAATGAGGTCTTTTTGCCCATAACCAAGCCCTTATCCTGACATTGCATCTCATTACCTGATTTATTTTAATTTTCTTAAGAACCCATCCAAACTGCCCTTAGCATAGCCTACAATTAAAGATCACTGAAAATCCAATAAAGAGTTCTTAAAACATTTTCTGGCCATCTAAACATGACTAATAATACCACTGACTTCATGCAATAATATCAGTAATATCTTAACCATATTGCTTTCTTGCTTGCAACCACAAAGCACAGGAGATTTAAGAGGACATCTTACAAAATGAACTAATTCAGTTTACCAATGTACAATGATCTAGCATAATGTCGAACATCAATCCATCTGCTGGGGTTTAAAATGCAGAAGAAAAACTTACAGACGCTGGGTTAGGGTCAAGAATCCTATGAATCAAGGACTTTGCTCCAATAGGAAACCATGATGGGCACGAAAATTCAGCCTTTTCAATCTGTTGAATATGAAAGAAGAAAATCATTAGTTTTTAAGATAATGTACTAATAATGGAATTTCTTGCATGAAGGAGGCATACATTGAAAATCCATTAGTTTCACGAAATTCAAAGAAAATTTGCAGCGCAGATTATACAGTTAACGCTGCATATCAATCCAAAAATAATAAAGCGAAAATTGCAAGTATACCCTAGGAAAGTGTGTATTTGCTTATTAGCCCAACAATAATAATATTTGCTTGCATACCCCAGCAAAACAAGTTTTATTGCTTATATACTCTTGTCATCAGCCTCCGTGAGTGGTTTTCAGGCTTATAGGCTTTAACCATAGTTCAAGTCTAACCCATGGTTAAAATCTCAAAAATAACCCGATGCTTGATCTCTTCTTCTTTCAAAGTCTAAACTTTAATCTTCTCTTCTTCCTGTTCCTCATTGTCTTCTCCCTATCTCCTTGTCCACAAGCTAATGGATCTTGCTAGACCGTCTGCTTACCTGATACAGTTCATACCAGACTTCATCAGAACAGCCAGTCATCTTCTCCATGCCAATTATAGGTTTGCTCTCTCTCTCCTCCGCCAAAGCAAGCATTACCTTCATACCTCTTCTCAGTAACCCCTTCTTCATGGCACAGTAACCACCCATTGCTGCCATTATTGAGTATCACCACTTGTCGAGCCAACTGGTCTCCTCCACTACCTTGAAGTTTGTCAACCTTCATCGGATCGGCATCACTTCTTTCCATCACAACTTGCTCTGCCAAAGGCCAAGCTTTGTTGCCAAGCCCTGGGGCGACTGCGAGGCCCCATTTTGTCAAAGGCGCAAGGCGCACCATAGGCGCTAGGACCCTTATATTTCCCAAGGCGGGGAGGCGCAAAGCGCAAAAAAAAGCGCTTGCTTGAGCTAAGTAAGGCACATGCACACACACAACATATAAGAATATAATAAGCTTTAACTTTAATATAAGATAATAGTGACATTAAGTACCTCAAAAGATTGTTTTAAGACTAAAGACAAAGCTTGACCCATCCCTTCTAAATTTATTCCAAATATGACTAATTAAAAATCATCAGCAAATTAAAATTCTAAATCTATATTCCATCTTCACTTCCACTTTCTCCATAATTATTACCATCTAAATCCTACTCTTGTTCATTGACAATTTCCACTTCAACAACGAAAACTCTTGATCTAGTTTTAAATAAAGTTGTGACCAAAGTTAACTAAAATGTGGCACAATTTTGGTCTAGTCGAGATACGGTTGAAAATTACTTCCGATTTAGTTACAAAACTAAAATTTTAACGCTAAGTAAAAAAAATAAAAAATTTTCTTGTTATGGTAATTATTGTTATGGTAACATAATTAAAAATCTAATCTCAAATAGCATTTTCAATGCAATTGACAAAGTAAATTTTTCTATCAAGTTTTATAAAATAGTAATTAGCAAACCAATGATGTTAATTTATTATTTCAAATAACTTAAGTTCACAAAATAAATTTATATTGGTATATTAGCAAACCTATAACAGTCATTTATGACTTCAAAAAGCTCGAGTCCACAAAATAAGAAAAAACTTTAGGAGGCACATGAGCATAAAGCCATTTTGCCAATGTCCTTTTTTCCATCCATTAGTTTGACACCACAAAGGTCAACAACTAGAATATGTAAGCAAAAACAGGAGATTTGTAAAAATATGCAATAAAACATCAATGTTGCTGGGGTCAATAAGCAATTCCCAACTTTTGCAGAACCAAGAGGAGAACCCAATAAAAGTAATAAAAGACATCTGAAGTATCAGAATAAATGAATTATCTCAATTCAAGTGATAGAAATTCAACCTCATTCTTATATTGCTTCTAAGGCCCGCCCTTTTTCTAGAGATAATAGTAGACTAGATTGTATATTAAACGCTTTTTTTATGAAGCGTTATACATGAATACTAGATTTGCACAAAAAACTATAGTTGAAAGAACTAGATGACCTGGCTTGTATAAGTTGATTTTCTAATATAAAGAAGTGTTGTTAATTGTTATTACTTTAATTAAAATAATAAAGGATTTTTTATCTTAAGAAACCAACTCATAAGCTGACTTAGTCTTGGGTAGTTTCCATTATTGTGGACTAAGTTAAGAAGATAATTATCATGATGTAACTAACTTGGTCTATAATCAGTGTATATGTACCAGGTTGAAGTTTGAGAAACAAAAAAATAAAAAATAAAAAAATTTCTGTACTTTCATGGCCTCAGAGATACATGGATCCTAGTTCCTACCATTCGGCTTTAATGGCATCCAGAGCCATGACTAGAAGCTCTGCCTCTTCTGGAAATACTAATGAAGATAATTCCTCAATTTCTCAAATTCATAATGGACATAACAATCCATCATTCCATCTAACCATTAACAAATTGAATGGTAAAAATTACTTGGATTGGGCTCAATCTCTGCCTTCGGTAATTGATGACAAGGGAAACTCGGGTATGTCACAGGTGAAACACAGAGACCGACCTACAGATAATGACCCGACTTGCATGCATGGCAGTCTACAATTCTGTGGTGATCACTTAGCTTATCGACTCCATAAACTGGCAATAGGAAAAACTTATCAATGCTTGCCTACTGCTAAAGATGTATGGGATGCAGTACGAGAAACCAATTCCAATTTGGAGGATTCTTTTCAAGTTTTTGAGTTTAAAACTCGACTATGGAAGTGCAAGGAAAGAGATTAGGGCATCACTGATAACTACAACGAGATGGCATCATTGTGGTAAGAGCTTGATTTATGCTATGATGAAGAGGAGGCATGTGCTACAGATATTGCTCATCATAAGAAACGGTTGGAGAATGATTGGGTTTTTTAATATCTAGCCGGTCTTAACAACTCGTTGGATGAGATATGTGGAGGCATTCTTGGACGATGACCACTTCCTTCTCTATGTGAAGTTTTCGAAAATTTGACGAGAAGATGGACGCAGACACGTTATGATTGGTGATCCAATTACTGCACAACCTGAGCCCTATGCTCTTGCAACCCGTCAACATAATCAGTCCTCTAGTCCACCCCAGCAGGCCAAAAAGGTGTGATGTGACCACTACTGCAAACCACGTCATGCAAGGGAAACATGCTAGGAACTTCACAGCAAATCGCCTAATTGGAAACCCCGATCATTTGATCCCTTCACTAGTGATAATAAAGCACTCCAAGCTGGATCTGTGGCGTCATTTGAGCAATCTGAGGCTATTAGTTCATCAGAACAGCCAACTTCAGTAAGGAGCAACTTGAAATGTATAAAATTTTTTCATCCACACTTTCCTCTAATGCAGCCTCCTCATGTTCACTAGCTCAAAAAAGGTAATTTTATAAATTTAGCTGCCTTTAACTTTCTTCTATTTCTCATGTTCCATGGATTATTGACTTTGGTACCACCGATCACATGACAAGTTGTTTCACACTCTTTCATGCCTACAATCCTTATGCCAACAATTTTAAAGTCACCACTGCGGATAAATCTGAATTTGCAGTACTTGGAAAGGATCCATCAAACTCAATGATTCCTTCATACCAAAGAATGTTCCTTCCCAATCTTTCTTGCAATCTACTCTCAGTTAGTAAAATAACCTTTGATACTAATTGTAGTGCTACATTTCTGTCCTTTATGTGTCAATTTCAGGAATTTGGCTCAGGGAACATGATTGGTAGTTGCTAGAGAGTGTGGTGGACTCTATTATTTTGATGATGACTGCAATGTGAATAGACAAGCTTAGCTTTCTAGTTCTGAATCTCTTATGTTAAGAATACTTATGATGTTATGCTTTGCCATTTTAGGCTTGGTCATCCTAGTTTTCAATACATGAACTATTTGTTTCCAAAGTTGCTTCTTAATAGCCAATGTTCCCTGTTTTTTTATGAAGCGTGTGAATTAGCTATATATCGTCATAGTATTTTTCCTACGTGTTTATACCAATCCTCTACTCCTTTTACACTTGTACATGGTGATGTAAGGAGGCCTCTAGAATACCAACTATTTCAGGTCATAAGTGGTTCATTACTTCAACAAATGATGATACAAGAGAGTGTTAGGTCTTCTTATTTAAGGAAAAATCAGATGTTGTGAAAATTGTCCAAAATTTTTATAGTATGGTAGAGATTCAATATGGTCAAAAAATTATGATTTTTTCATAATGACAATGCTAGGGAACTAACAATGCTAGGAACATTTCAATCAATACCTAGTACCTTTGTTTCAAGAAAAAGGTATAGTTCATCAAAGTTCTTATGTTGATACGCCACAACAAAATGGCATTGTTGAAAGGAAGAATCGTCATATCTTGGAAATTGCTAAAGTTCTTATGTTTATCACAAAAGTACCAAAATACCTATGGGGAGAAGCTACCCTAACTGCAATCTATTTGATCAATAGAATGCCTGGTCGAATTCTTACATTTAAGACACCTCTAAGTGTGTTGCACGAGTGTTTTCCGCTAACAAAGCTAATTCCTATCTTGATCCAAAAGTCTTCGGATATGTAATCTTCATTCACATTCATAGTTACAACCCTAGTAAACTAGATCCAAGAGCCATTAAGTGTGTTTTACATGATATCCTTCTAATCAAAAAGGGTATAAGTGTTTTGATCCTTTGACTAAAAAATTCCAAATCACTATGGATGTTACCTATGTTGAAAATGAGCATTTCTTTGCCCAATCTGATCTTAAGGAAGGGATCTCTAGTCAAGATTCGGTTAATATATTTAGTTTTGATACAGAGGATTTATTTTCACTTGATATAGACCTTTCAAATGAATTTGGTCCTAGAAAACCATCTCTTATATCTGATAATAATAACAATGTTATTATTCCAACAAGTGTAGATTCTTAACATAGAGCTTATGTACCTGAGCCACAGGTCTATTGAAGGTGCAAACATTCTCAAAATGATATGCATATTGCTTCTCACCATTGCCAAGATTCTAATCCAAGCTCACTTCCACATGTTGTACCTGCTGTAAGTTCTATTGCTTCACCAACAAATAATTCTGCGTTATCCTCTTGTCCTGAAGCTATAGATATTCCTCTTGCTCTTAGGAAAGGTGTTCTATCATGTGCAAAACATCCTCTTGCTAAGTTTGTGTCCCTATAGTCAATTATCTCCCTCTTTATGTGCCTTTACTACTAATTTGTCCAGTGTAGATGTTCCAAAGAATATACAAGAGCTTTGAGAGTTCCAAAATGCAAAAAAACTGTTTTTGAAGAACTAGCAGCCCTAGATAAGAATGGCAGCTGGAAAAAGGCTCCTTTACCGAAAGGACAAACAACTAAGGGCTATAAGTGAGTTTTTACAGTTAAATTCAATGCCAATGGTACTATTAACCATTATAAAGCAAGGTTAATGGCAAAGGGCTTCACTTAGACATAGAATAGATTACCAAGATACATTTGCTCCTGTGGCTAAATTGAACACTGTTCAGAGTCTGATTTCGATTGCTACAAATAAGGGTTGGCAACTCTATCAACTAGATTTTAAGAACACCTTCTTAATGGAGTTTTTGAAGAAGAAGTGTTTAGGGATCCTCCATCTGGGTTTGAGAAGGATTTTGGAGATCAATGTTGCAAACTACGTAAGGCCTTATATGGTCTAAAACAGTCCCTCATCTATGGTTTGAGAAGTTTACAGAGGCTGGCAAAAAACAAAGGTTTAAGAAATGGAACAACCATCACACAATGTTCTTCAAACACTCCAATGATGGTGAAGTAGCTGTATTGATTGTCTACGTGCATGACACCATCACTACTAGAGATTATGAAGATGAAATTGTAAGATTAAAGGGTAGCTTAGCTTCTGAATTTGAACTTATGGATTTGGGATAGATGCAGTATTTCTTGGGAATGGAAATGGCAAGATCAAGGCAAGGAATTGTGATTTCTCAAAGAAAGTATGTACTTGATTTATTGGCTAAGCCAGGTATGAGTGGATGTAAACCAAGCGATACACTGATAGATCCAAATCAAAAACTAAAAAAGGAAAAAGATGGTAATTTTCTGGATAAGCGCAGATATCAGCGTCTTGTTGGAAAACTGATTTATCTTTCCTATACAAGGCCTAATATTGTCATTGCTATGAGTGTGGTAAGTGTCACGGGGCAAATCCACCGATTCGGCACCGTGCGGCGACTGACTGCGTCCCGCGCACCAGCCCAGCCTTCTCCTCCGTTCCGCCCAAGGACCTGGTCAAGAAAAGCAACAAGAAGACAAAGAACACCAAGTATGGAAGAGAGAAAAATAACTCTCTTGAAGTTGTATATTTTGGCAACCTTGCCTCAAGGCTTACAAGCACCAACTTGCCTCCAATGGCCTCCTTTTGCCCCTTTATATAGGCAACTGGATCCAGGGTAACCACTCCAGATGAGGGTTCGACCATACCGTGCATGTCAGCTCGCGTCACCGCCGGCCGTACAAATGGCGTCACTCGGCCATGCGCAGTTCCATGCTCCGTGCCATACCGGGCCATGTCCTGCCGAGGCCATACCCTGCACCCCCTGCGCAAGCCATGCCCTGCCAGCCCTGCGCCTCGCCTCAGCTCGCGTCACCTTGCCAGCATCAGCCCTGCGCTAAGCGGTGAGCTCAGCGCGTGCGTCACCCCGGTACGCCGCGCCATGCTTCGGTCATCCCTCCTTACCGATGGTGATCCGCCCAAACCGGCACCATTTCTCTCGGTAAGTACCACATGGCCAACTCAACCATGCATATATTCTAGGCCAATGCCTTAGAATATTTTTGGCCTACTTCTCTCGGCCCAGCACTGTCGGTATGATCACATCGCTCGCTCGGTCATGCGCGCATGGCCCTGCCGATGCGCCCTGATCACGCCCTGAGGTAGGTTGCGCAGGAATCACCCCGCTCATGACCGAGTGTGATGACCGACCGTACAATCTGTGCTGCGCGTGATCACGCCTTGATCACGCTCTCGGCCAAGCGGCCCGGTCACGCCCATGCCAAGGGCGGACGCCGCTAAGCCCCGCTACAAACCTCCCCCACCTGAAGAGCCCGACGCCCTTGTCGGTTGAGCTTGAAGGTACGCCTGAATCAACTCTTCGAACAGCCAAAGAGTTGTCCTTCTCCCAGCTCGCCTCTGTCTCAGGAAGATCCTTCCATTGGACTAAGAAATAAGTCCGCCGGTTCTTCTTGCTCTGCCCTTCGACCTTCCGATCCAGAATTTTCTCGGCCGTCCGAGTAAATTCCTTTCGCACGGTCGGTGGCGCCCGCCTCGACCGATTCCGCTCCGGGTGCTGTTGATCGTCATGACAGGGCTTCAAGAAGCTCACATGAAAGGTTGGTGTAATTTCAACCTTTCGGGTAGGTCTTGCCGATAAGCTACGCTCCCTACCTTCTGCACGATCTCGAACGGTCCATCATACCGCGAGATCAGACCCTTGTGGACATCCTTCCGATGCAATTTCTTCCACACCTGCGGTGTCAACTTCAACCACACCCGATCTCCTATCTTGAACTCCAAGGGCCTCCTCCCCTGGTCCGCATATTTCTTCATTCGCCTAGCAGCCTTTGCCAAGCTATCCCTCGCCTTCTCCATCATCTCCTGTCGCTCCAGTGCGAAGTTATGCGCGGCAGGACACCCGCTGCCCGCGCTGCGCTTAGCGACCTCGGGTGGAGTGAGGGGCTGAAATCCATATGCTAGCTCAAAAGGACTCTGACCGGTTGCTGACGACTGATGCAAGTTGTAAGCCAACTGCGCCGTGTCCAATAGGTCCAGCCAATCCTTCTGGGAAGCCGAGACATAATGACGAAGATACTCCTCGAGTAACGCATTTACTCGCTCCGTCTGCCCGTCGGTCTGTGGATGATTGGCTGTAGAGAACTTTAGCTCTGTCCCTAACAAGCCAAATAATGCCACCCAAAACCGTCCCGTGAATCGGGCGTCTCGATCACTCACAATGTCTTGTGGTACACCGAAGTGCTTCACCACATGACGCAGAAAAAGGGCTGCTGCCTTCTCAGCTGGACAAGTAGCTGGTGTCGGAATGAACACAGCATACTTGGTTAGCCGGTCAACGACCACCATCACCGCGGATATGTCGCTGACTTTAGGAAAGCCTGAGATGAAGTCCATGGAAATCGACGCCCACGGTCGATCCGGAATAGGTAGCGGTTGTAGCAATCCCGCTTCTTTCCTCCTCTCCGGTTTGTCTTGTTGGCAGACGTAACAAGACTTGACATAGGCCTCTATGTCACGGTCCATGTCTGGCCAGTAACAATGCCTGGACAGAAGTGCCTTCATCCTTTCCCTACCCGGGTGGCCCGACCACCGAGTATCATGATGCTCCTTCATCAACTTGAGTCGGAGCTTGCCTCCCTTAGGCACGAAGAGCTTACCGCCTTTGGCGTGGAGCAACCCGTCCTCCACCCAATACCTGCGAACAACCCCTTCCTCGACGTCCTGTACCAACTTTAGGTACTGGTCGTCCGTCTTTGCGACCTCTCTGATTTGAACCTACAAATCAGATTCCACCTGAGTCAACGCGGCTACATACTCCACCACTTGCTTCCTGCTAAGAGCATCCGCAACCTGGTTATGCCTGCCGGGCTTGTGTTGCCACTCGAAGTGGTACTCCTGAAGAAACTCTTGCCATCGAGCCTGTCTCAGGGAAAGCTTCTTCTGGGTCACAAAGTAGGTGTTGGCGACATTGTCTGTCTTGATCACAAAATGTGTTCCCAAAAGGTAGACTCGCCACACCTGGAGACAGTGGATCACCGCCAACATCTCTTTCTCGTGAGCCGAATACCTCAGCTCCGCATCCTTGAGCTTCCAGCTCTCAAAGGCTACCGGATGTCCCTCCTGGGCAAGTACGCCGCCTACAGCCTTGTCAGATGCGTCAGTGTGTACCTCAAAAGGTACCTCGAAGTCGGGAAGCTTCAACACCGGTTCGCTGGAGATAGCTGTCTTCAACTTCTCGAAAGCTCGCTTCTGATCCTCGTCCCAGCCCCACGGCCGGTCCATCTTCAACAGATCAGTCAAGGGAGTCGTCATCTTCGAGTATCCCTTGATGAACTTCCGATAGTAGTTGGCCAACCCAAGGAATGAGTGCAACTCCGAGACTTTGCCTGGCGCCGGCCAGTCAAGGATTGCCTCCACCTTCCTCCTGTCCATCCGGACTTCTCCTCGCGAGATCAAGTGTCCCAAGAACTTGATGCTTCGCTGCGCGAACTCACACTTCTCCAACTTGATGTAGAGTTGGTGTTCCTGCAGCCTGCAAAACACCTTCCTCAAGTGACGTATATGGTCCTCCATACACTCACTATAAACAACTACATCATCAAGACACACATTCTCTTGGACAAAAGAGATAGTGTCATAAACTTGATTTACATAGTTGTTTACAATCAAAAAGTACACAACATGCATAAAAGAGAGGACAAACAAAAGTCGGGGAACTCGGCCTCACTCGGGCCGTACAACTGCTCCCCTCGCCCATCCTGGGCCGACCCTCTTGATCATGCTGCGGGGCCATCGGCGCCCCTGTCAACCTCTATTGACAGGTCCTCCAGCTCGGGACAGAACAACACCTCGTGCGATCCCTCGCAGTACTCGCAGATCACTGCGGCAGGAGCAGTCCCCTCGGCGGGTGCATCCCTGATCACAACCCCAGTCGGCCGGGCGAGATGTCGCTGCATCTCCCGCCTATAATCTTTCGCCCTAGAGAATCTCCGCTTCATTGGCGTGGCCATGGACTCGGCTGAACCTGCCGGTGTCGGGGAGTTGGAACCCACAACATCCCTGCAGCGTCGAGGCTGAGCATGCCGATGCCTCCTCAATTGACACCTCCGGCAGTAAGTGGAATGTCACCTTCAAAGATCACATCCACCATCGTCTTCAAGTCTTCCACACTACTCTCCAAACGGTTTAACCTTTCGCCTGTCTGGTCTAGCTGCCCTAAATCATAGCGCACCCCCAACATGTCGCTATAAAGGCCATCATATCGTTGGCACAAGGATGGGATGTACCCTACACCCTCCTCCGGGAAGCCGACCGTGAGATCCAGCCTGTTAACCACCTTCTGGATTAGCCCCACTAGATCTTCTAGGCGCTGGAGTCGTGTCCTGGCTTCTTCCGCCATCTTGATCTTTTCTTAACCTGGGAGCTCTGATACCAACTGTCACAGGGCAAATCCACCGATTCGGCACCGTGCGGCGACTGACTGCGTCCCGCGCACCAGCCCAGCCTTCTCCTCCGTTCCGCCCAAGGACCTGGTCAAGAAAAGCAACAAGAAGACAAAGAACACCAAGTATGGAAGAGAGAAAAATAACTCTCTTGAAGTTGTATATTTTGGCAACCTTGCCTCAAGTCTTACAAGCACCAACTTGCCTCCAATGGCCTCCTTTTGCCCCTTTATATAGGCAACTGGATCTAGAGTAACCACTCCGGATGAGGGTTCGACCATACCGTGCATGTCAGCTCGCGTCAGCCCGCTCGCGTCACCGCCGACCGTACAGATGGCGTCACTCGGCCATGCCCAGTTCCATGCTCCGTGCCATACCGGGCCATGTCCTGCCGAGGCCATACCCTGCACCCCCTGCGCAAGCCATGCCCTGCCAGCCCTGCGCCTCGCCTCAGCTCGCGTCACCTTGCCAGCATCAGCCCTGCGCTAAGCGGTGAGCTCAGCGCGTGCGTCACCCCGGTACGCCGCGCCATGCTTCGATCATCCCTCCTTACCGATGGTGATCCGCCCAAACCGGCACCATTTCTCTCGGTAAGTACCACATGGCCAACTCAACCATGCATATATTCTAGGCCAATGCCTTAGAATATTTTTGGCCTACTTCTCTCAGCCCAGCACTGTCGGTATGATCACATCGCTCGCTCGGTCATGCGCGCATGGCCCTGCCGATGCGCCCTGATCACGCCCTGAGGTAGGTTGCGCGGGAATCACCCCGCTCATGATCGAGTGTGATGACCGACCGTACAATCTGTGCTGCGCGTGATCACGCCTTGATCACGCTCTCGGCCAAGCGGCCCGGTCACGCCCATGCCAAGGGCGGACGCCGCTAAGCCCTGCTACAGTAAGCCAGTATATGCACTCTCCACAAGAAGCTCATCTTAGAGCTGTTTATCATGTTTTATGATATTTAAAAAGGCCACCAAGTTTGGGACTGTGCTTTAAGAAAAGTGAGCAGAGAAATATTAAGGTCTACACAGATGCAGACTGGGCTGGTTTGATAGCAAACATAAGATCCAACTTCTGGTTACTGTACATTTCTGTGTGGTCATTTAGTAACTTGGAAAAGCAAAAAAACAAAATGTTGTTGCTCAGAGCAGTGTTGTGGCAGAGTATCGTGCCATGGCACAAGGTGTTTGTGAAGTGATATGGCTGCAACAAGTTTTAAAGGAGCTGAAACAAAGAATTGATCCACCTATAAGGCTATTTTGTGACAACAAAGCAGCTATTAGCATAGCTCACAATCCTATCTAGCATGACATAAGTAAACCGTGGAGATTGATCGACATTTCCTACAAGAAAAGCTTGAGAATGGAATAATCTACACTCCATTTGTTCCTTCTACAGGTCAGATTGCAGATATGTCCACTAAGAATCTCCTTAAGGCTATGTTTCTGTCTTCCGTAAGTTGGGCATGCTGAATATACATGCACCAACTTGAAAGGGGTTGTTGAAATTAAGTTTTTTTTATTTTGAGAAACTAGCTAGTAAGCTGACTTGGTCTTGGATAGTTTCTACTATTATGGACTAAATAAGGAAGATACTTACCATGATGTAACTAACTTGGTCTATAACAAGTGTATGTCTACCAGATTGAAGTCTGAGATCAAAAAGAAACCAAAAATCTCCCTGTTTTCAACTTCGATAATAGGAGATTACACCTACATAATCAACTCTGATGCATATGTAAACCTATCACATATCTAACTCTTTGCATACCAACAAGTTGTACTCAATGATTTAATTAACCCATTTTAGCAGAAAACAGGACAGTCATTTCCACAGGTCACCTATAGTTTCAGGTTTTAATTGAAAACAGACAGTGACATAAACATCGAAAATAGCGATGATTTATGTTAAACAGATAGCACATGGTTTTAAATTTTAAATAATATTCATATCTAAGATGGTACAAGGTTAAAGACCCTAAATGGCGTCCAAAGAATTAGCATGAGTAACTTCATCTAAAGAGCAGTTGGATCAATCTCATCAATCAAATGGGAGATACCTTGAAATCACTCAAGATATTAACAGCATACCTTGCAGTAAAGAGTCGTCAAATCTACTTCATCAAATGGGAGATATCCTGCCATTAGAACATAGAGAATGACCCCACAAGACCAGACATCAGCAATGGCACCGTCATAGCCTTTATGACCAAGTACCTGCAACAGAGCATGCGTTTACCAGGCAAAATTTCATATATTACAACATAGTTAAATAACACATGAAGATTTAAAAAACTTAAAACAGAAACAAACCAGTACCAACTGATTTTCCAGCCAAAAGGATAAAATAAAGTAAAATTTCAAGCACGCTTGACACAAGTTAAAGGAAGCAGATGCAAAACCACCTATAATGCTACACTTGTACAAAGAATATATATGTATGAAATATTTAGCTTACTTAATGGTAACTTAAAAGGAATCTTCATTATAGTATTTGGTGCTAGGCATAAACATAAATAAGAGAACATTAACCTTAGCAAGGATCTAGGATCCATTAAGCAAACGGCAGTATAAAATTCTGTTCTGGAGCAGATTTCATTCAACGGCATTGCAGGTTATCCCTTGACCAGAAAACCCAATACTGGCAGAATGTTCTCAGCTAACTTAAGTAGTAGAAATGCATGTTGATTGGACAATTTGATAGGTCAAGTAGAATAATGGAGATAAATCAAATTTTTAGTCAGATGAGGAATCAACTGCATTAATAAGCCATACACGACCACTATATCCACCTCAAACACCTTTAAAAGAAACATGTTTAGCTAGAAGGAAAATAACAGCCATGTGTTTAGCCTGATAGTTATTATAAAAACTAGGGTGTATGCCCACAACATTAAGACTTCTCATATGTGCATTAATAAGTACCTTAGCAGGAGTGATTTTCTTATAAAGCTTTTGAAAACAGTATGTTATAATGGTTGTGACCAATTTCCTCTATTATGAGCTTAAACTTGGATTCGGTAACAAATTATGTTTAATGTTTATTGTTGCGCTAATTTTTTTGATGCACTTTCAGCTCGCTTGCAATGTTAATAGTCATTATCTAGGTGAGAGATCTGACAATCTTGCTAAATGAACATCTTCAAGATACATCTTTTATGATATCCTATAAAAAGATACAAATAAATAACCTCTTTCATCATGTTGCCTTATCTATCCTATATTTCATGTGTTGCTAACAGGTTAGTTGTACCTGAAATTCCATTTCATTCATAAATCCAATCACATAAAACTTCAAACAGTTAAACAATCTCCACTATGGGAGCCACTTAGTTACAACTTAAAATGGCACAAGACAACCATTTACACCATCTAGCTTGTTGGCTGCTTCTTCTTCATGGCCATAAATCATCGGCAAGGAGATCTCATTAATAGAAAGAAATGTGGTACTTATCGCCTCAGTATTGGTCGACGAGCGCGACCGCATGTACCAATATAGTATGAATACCAAACTTCGCAAAGCATAAAATGGCCTAAATGACACCCAATAAATAGAGAGGAAAATGGTCTTGAATGAACTAAAACATGTTAAATCCTGTCCTTGTTGCAGAAAATATGTATCTTGTTTCATAACCATCTATTAAAATTATGTTAGGCTTTTTGTAGTACGCAAACATAACTGATCATATCACTCAGCTTATGTTAGCCATTCAACTAACCAATCAATTAAGCCTATTCAATATATCAGGAAATAATGTTAGCTTACCCTTATACGATCAATTACCCAATTATCCAATTATAATTGCTAAAAATGACACGTACGTAGCCTACTCAAAGTAATAACAGATGATGCTAGTTCAACATAATTCATTCAGAATGCCCTCATGATAAACTAAATATTCCTTTTCTTTATCGCAATAAATTGGATTAAATAAATCCAACCTAAACAATGCAATGAACAGTCAATTGGACTGATTCCACATTAACCCAATTTAGTATTTTCATCTAGAATGCCTGCGGGATGAACTAACATTCATTTTCTTTATTGTGATTAATTGGATTAAAAAGAAATCCAACCTAAACCATGCAACTAACCAGTCAATTAGGCTGATTCAACATTAATTAATACTATAACTCATTCATCATCAGAGTGTTATGCCTCAACTAATGCAGGGAATTAACATCTAGGTTTCAATCTATAATTCTAATTAATTTTTAATAGTTAATTTTAAACTAGGAAAAAATATTACTCATGGAAAATATAATTGGTAAAAACTATAAATCTAACTGTAAATCTTGGGCACTAACAACCTCATGAATACTAGAAAGGAATCAGATCATGGATCAATATACCTTACCACGAAGGCTAGTGTTCACAATCGGTTCACCTAATCCAAATGGCAATAATAATTATACACAATTTTGTTTCTCTCTAACATTATCCAAACTCTCCAAAATAAAAAAGCCTACAACTTTATTTCAATTTCCTTTTTGTTTCCTCCCTGACTAGTCTATAACTCACCTACCACTTTAAACTCTTTAAGCAACTTTAAGAAAAATATGAAATAAAATAAGAATTTCAAATATTCAAGTCAATTGAAAATCCCATACTTCTACATTGAATGACTCGGCCATCTGTGTAACACTTTAATGGCAGTTTAACTCACAATACATCCTTTTAACCTAAATGGTACTTTTCAAGCTCACTAATCTCATATTGTGAATCAGATCATTAGACTTGAAGCATGTCAATATCCTATCAACATTCTGCAAAACAATGACAATTGAGAAATGTCGTGTAGCAAGAAATTGTTGAAGTTATGTGATCTGCATTACAGAGAGATGAACACAAGAAATTTTTGGATAGTATCAAATCGCATTGTTAAGGTCCACATGGTATCCCAGCATTTGTTCACTCCCTTGCAATTTTAGCACCATCAATAACTCAGGCATAGCTCCTAAGAAAAACAAGAGAAAGGACCTCACACATTTATATCACTAATGTGCATGTTATAATTACATCTTTTTCTTACATGGACATCAAGAGCAAACAAAACAATAATAGGCAAGTATATGAATCACTTTGGCATCATCATAATGAAAGACAAGAAAAACGAATTATTTAGCACCCCCAATGTCTCAGAAATGCAGCAATTAAGATATGTAACAATATAATAAAACTAGGATTTGTGCAAATTATTGAATCTCAATGAATAACAGATACCTCTGGTGCCACATAGTTTGGTGTTCCACAAGTTGTACGGAGAAGACCAACGCCCTATACAGAGATCCATTACATAAACAACTACTTGAGACATTTAGACCATTTTACAAACATATGTGAAATCAGAAAGAATCTTACTTGAGCAGGCAATGCACTAAGCCCAAAGTCTGAAATTTTTAGATTTCCAAGCGAATCAAGAAGGAGATTTTCTGGCTGTATATGCAATAGAAAAAAAAATTAAGAACCTCATAGAAATCCAAATTCAGAACACGCTTCTCCATATGAAGCCATCGACGACCTTCAGATCTCGATGGTAGACCCTCTTACTATGACAATAGTCCACACCATCTATAAGCTGCTGAAAATATTTGCGTGAATCAGCTTCACTGAGTTTTCCGTGGTGAACCTGTTGTATATTGTCATTAAAAAAATTATTAAAGCAATTATGAATAAGAAATAAAATCTTTGAACAAATATGTGTCACTTGAAAAGAGTTTAAGTCAGATTCAGAAATCAAACATGTGCCTAGAAACAGGAAAGAGTGAAAATTCAATGAAATAGACAGCACATTATTGGGGGTCAGAGGATAATCTCCAAATTATGGCTTCACTAAATCTTTAATACCCTAACTAATAGATGGCATGGCCCTTGTTAGCCGTACACATCAGCCACTACTAGTGTCCTCCAAAAGGAAAAAGGTGGATGGCCCTAATGAGAAGAATAGAAAATTTGTTTTAATCCAACACTGCTTCATGGTATCAGAGCCATCAAAAGGCAACAGCTGACAGCCCTCTTCCGCTAACTTCAGGCCTCTTTTCCAACCAATGCCGCTTTCCAACTTCCAGCGCCATCTTTGTTGACTTAGTGTTCTCCGTCAACCTAGGGTTTTGTTGATTTTGACGTTAACTTAGTGATTTCCGGCATCTTCCTATCAAATCCAACACGGATTCCCAAACCCGTGTTGGATCTAATTTCCCAATGTCCTGGAGAATCGATCGACTCACATCTCATACACATTAAGGATCTCTGGGACAAACTTGCAGGCAGCTTTTGTAATTTTTGAGGATAATGATATCGTCTTGTACACAATTAATGGTCTAACATAAGCCTATAATGTTTTCACCACATCCTAAGGATCTCTGGGACAAACTTGCAGGCAGCTTTTGTAATTTTAGAGGATAATAATATCATCTTGTACACAATTAATGGTCTAACATAAGTCTATAATGTTTTCACCACATCCCTGTGTGCCCATTCAGCTCCTCTTCACTTGGAAGAATTGCATGTTATGTTAAAAGCAGAAGAGGTTGCAATTAATCGGAGGATAAATGTCAGGAATCTAATTTCCAACCTACAGCTATGCTCGCTGCTCACCTTCAAAGTCTGCAAATCAACTCTAATAGGAGTGGTCGTTCATCTAATTGAATTTAGCATGGCGGAAGATCCGGACGTGGTGGAAACTCTGGCTCACTGTTCAGCTTGTTCAACAAGGTCCTAATGGTGTACCCATGCCAAATTTGTGGGAAGAATAATCACAAAGAACTGGAATTCTTTTACCAAACTGGTCATTCTTATCAAGGACAGCATCCACCAGCTCAATCAACCACAATGGTTGCTACATGATCAATTGGAACTTCACTGCAAACTGGTGTGCCAAAAACCCTTTGGCAGTGCTTGGAGCAAGTTCATCGGCAGCTAATAATGTTTGGATCACTGACACCGGCTACATTCTAATCTCTAGTAAGCTCATGTATATAGACAAACAAATTCATGAACACAATCAATACGGTACACACTCCAAATAATTAAGACAATTATTCTTTGTGCTGTTTATGCAAGTTTTGATACAAAAACTTCAATCAGGCCTAAATTTGGAGCTTGTATTATTCCTTGTTTATCAAATCATCTGTGAGCATGATCTTTTTTTCCTTCTAATCTCATTATTACCTTGGCAAGGTGCATTTTGCATCATACTACTTTAGAAACAATTATGGTGAAACACAAGACTAATGGGGAACTTTTACAAAAGCGAAGCCACTGAACAAGCATTTATGAGCAAGAAGAGCAAGAAGCTCTAGAAAGATGGCATTCCACCATGTTATAACTTGGGGTACAATTAATATAATACAGTAAATGTTTAATGTTTCCATATAAGAATGTAATCTAGAGATGTTCACAATAATACTATAATTTTATAATTATATTTTTATTGTTTACACTTACATTCTTATTTTTCTTGGCAAGTCACGTAGAGCTCATTGAAAACAATACACTTCAATTTTCCACTCAAACAAGAGTAGATCCTAATTCAATTATATTTTGAAATGTAAAACTAAATTAAACTTGTCCCTTGATTTGGAAATGCGAGATAAAATCCGAACAATTTATAATCCAAAACATTAAAATCAGTGTACAGAGAAACACCAACAGAAAAAATATTATCCCCAAAGATGATATGCAGAGAAAAGCAGACATCAAAAATTATTCTCAAAATCAATTCTCATAAGGATTATTCATGATTTTAATGTCATTCATGAATCCCTTCAGTGTATTTGCACTTATAGATTCTGGAAGCCATAAAAACATTAATAAAAATATTTAAAAACACTAACATAAGCTAAAACCCTCCTCAATTAATACCACACTGTTTCAAACCCACAAGTAACACTTATGATTATTATCATGCTTACGATATATGTATAGAGATTTATATAACATTAACCATAGACAAAAATAAGTGTGTGGGCACACAAGTGCGTCATAAGTAGGCTTGCATTTATCATTAATGCTTTCTATTCTCCATTGCAAGCTATTATGTTCACATTCATTTACCATACAAGTGAATAAACTTTAAGATTACAAACATATCACCATTATCAAAGAGTGTAGCAGGATCCTATATCAAATGCTATGAATAGAAAACAGTAAGCAAATGGTGCTAAATGAATAAAGCATGGGTTTGACACTCACAATTTTATCAAACAGCTCGCCACCTGTAATAAACTCCAGGATTATGTATATCTTCGTCCGGCTTGCCAATACCTACACATCACAGTTTCAAGAAAGCAAACTTTATTATTACTAAAATAGTCAATATAATACCAAAACATGAACAACAATTCACAAGGATGAGTACAAAATCTTGCCTCATGAAGACGAACAACATGGGGATGGCGAACAAGCTTCATTATTGAAATTTCCCTTTTAATCTGCAAAACGGGATCAAAAGGAGCACAGCAGAGTTATAGCAAATATTTCTTTACCACACAATTTTCATTAATACCGGTTACAAGGTCCGTGCTCTAGTTACAGAATTCAGAAACATCATCAGAAGATTAATGGTTTTCCCTCACAATGCATCCACTGGCTAATAATACAACAATCATTCCTGTGCCCAATAGAGCTATAGAAAGTATTTAAACAGCGCTCTTCACTACTACTGTTTCACAAGCTTGATATGGTAGTCTCAAAATTCAAGCTTTCTCCACAAAGAATAGAACTACCATTCTGATTGCAAAACCTATGTTAAATTGATCTTTAACCCACATTAAAGAAAATTTTCTGTTTAATCTGCAAAATGAGATCAAAATAAACATGACAAAGCTAATAGCAAGTATTTATTTACACAACACCATTCTTCAATCCTAGTTCATAACGTAGTTTCAGAATTCAAAAACATCATCAGAAGATTGAAGCTTTACAAATCATTCCTATCCCCAGTAAAGCTACAGCAGGAATTCACACAGCATTCTTCATTAACACTAGTTCACAAGGTCGAATCACTACACTCTTTCTCAAATACTAAAACTAACATTCCGATCACAAAACCAGATAAAAATTTCCCTTTGTTAGGTCAACAAGCTTTGCAGACAATGCAGTGCAGCAAATCAAGAGGGCAACAAGAGAAACTCATGAATGAGAGCAAAACCTGATCAACCATCTTGTGCTTGATGATGGTGGCGCGATCAAGGACCTTCATAGCCACGCTCTCGCCAGTCTCCGTGTTCTGCGCGAACTTCACCTTGGCAAACGTTCCTTCCCCAATCGTCCTCCCGACCTCATACTTGCCCACCTTGCGAACTCCCATTCCGACTTCCCCAATCCGAACTGAAGAAGCAGAAGTAGCAACTCTGCCGCACTTCGATCGAAGAGAAGGGAAAGCAAGAGGGATTGCAATTGAGAAGAAGCTTTTGGAACTGAAGCTTTGCTTCCTTTTCAGAATTGGAAACTTTTTTGAGGATTTTTTTCATTTCACACCCTGAAAAATAAGAATAATTGCCTAACCCTACATATTTATCAAGTAACACCTCATAAATCTTCTTATTATTTTTTTTCTTGCTGCCGTTTGAGGGTTTTAATTTTTTTAGTTGAGTTAAAGGATATTCGATATTTTTTTACTTTTTAATTAAGAATTTTCTATAATATATATATATATATATATATTAAAATGTTATTGATAAAATATGACATTATACTTTAATTATAATCAAAACTCATCATCTTTTCACTAGAATGGATTATTTATCACTCTAATTTTCATAAAAATCATAATTTATTTATTTTTAATAAAAACTGATTTTTTTTAATTAAAATTAATTATAAAGTAGATTTCAAATATGACATTTTTATGATCTAGTTTCAATAACTTTTTTTAGGTCAGGGGTCTCAGTATTAAGTTAAAAGTATCAAATAAGCTCTTTGCTATTATTTGGGTTATATATATATATATATATATATAATTCAATTAAAAAAATAAAAATTGCTTAGTGAGCAACTGAAATAAAATAAAAAGGGGTGATTATGAGATTTTTTTTATAAACAACAAGTGATAAATAATTTTATAATTTTTCAGGGGGTGAAATGTAAAACACCCCACTGTTGAGAAAAATCGTGAATCATGATGTTGCGCTGTTTGGAGAGAAACGCGTTTGAAAGTTTGGACGGACGATGTAATTAAGGACAAGTATTTTGGCTAAAGATGTTCAAATAGTGGTGTCTTCTCATGAGAAGGGCTTGTTAGTGGACCAAAAACATTTAATAAAATAAATTGTTAGTAAAGGAAGGTTCTTGTACTTTAATGAAAGTGAGTGAAATTAAATTAAATAATAAATAATTGTACTTGGTTGCCAGGAGAAGTGTTTGGGACACATATTTTTATATGCATTATTGTATTAAGTTATTATTATTATTATTATTATTATTATTATTATTTTATGTAGTTTGATTTTCAGTTAAGTTATGTTTGTTTTTTGGTTTTTTTTTATAGGTAGATAAGTCACCACATACAAACATGATCTATTTAAGTTTCAACTATATATTGAGAGAAAGTTGAATTCTCAACCTCCTGTATAAAAATCAAATGTTTTAATTGTTCAGCTATTACAATCATAGCTTAGATTCAGTTTTTTTTTCTTTTGCATATATACATAAATATGTCGTTTTAAATTGCTTTTTGTATTACTGTTAGACACTTGTTTAATTTTTTCTGTCAATTGTTATTGTTATATGACATTAAAATCTTAGATTTACTTTTTGTGACAAATATATTGTATTGTTTAGTGTATATTGCCAGATAACATACAAAACACAAGAATGAAAAACAAAGGTAATTTTGTACTCTATGAAGCATGCATGGGTCTTATTGTTTGATAGCCATTAAATTAGTTGCCTGGCATGTGGTCCTAATATAATGTATTTTTTAACTAATAGTTTTTAATAGAAAATTACTTTTGTTATACTTATAAATCAACAATATGTGAGAGTACATTTTGGTGACTCAACCATTTCCGTTCTCATACTCTTTAGCAAGAATTTCTCTTGCTAAATTAAAGACAATTGTGATATGCCTTCTGCAATAGAAATGTTAACAACCTGATTAAATAATATAATGGTTCACTTTATTGCTTTAATTTTGTATGCCACTGAATAAATTTGCTTATACCCATTGCCAGCTAAATATTCATATTTTCTTTCAATGGACAAGTCAGTGATAGAATGTGGGATTTATGATCACTACAAAAAAAATTACTGTTTTGAAACAGCATTTTTCGTTTTTATTCAGTTGTTAATTCAGTTTAGAAACATATTAGAAACGGAAACTAATATATTTCCAACTTTTGAAAAATTAAAACAAAATAATGTATGTTGCTAATCTGATTCTAAATTCCATTGTAATTCCGTTTCTAGATTTAGAAATCAATTTAAAACAAGAGTTTTACCATTACAAAATTAGAAACGGCTTCCAAACAAAATATTTTTTGTTTTATTTTTGTTCCTCCTCATTAGAAACAAAAGTTTTTTTTGTTCCTAATCCATTTTTAAAAATTTTTTAAATTAAAAAACAATATTAAAACAAATAAATCCGTTTCTAATCCATTCTAACATTCAAGTAAAAAAAATAAAATTTATATTCCTGATTTTTTTAAAACCTGGTACATGAATTTTTTTTAACCTAAAATGCCAATAAATAAGATAAATTCATCAATTCATACAAAAAGAAATGTTTAAGTATATATGTTCAACACAAAATAATAAGTATACCACAAATACAACTATAAGTCAACATCATGATCATCAGTCAATGGTTGTGAGTCCTGTGTAGTAAATTGCGACTGCTAAAGTATCCTCTTCTCAAAACTCATCATCATGTCCTTCATTTGATGCATCATCTCCTCACGATATTAGTCCCTCTCCTCTTTCATTTCAAGCAACCTTTGTTGAAGCCTCCCTCATGATCTTGGACTTGAGTAAGAGCTTGATGCAAATCTCTAACCTCAGCCTGTAGTGTCTCCGATGATGAACCTGTGGAAAAACTTGAAGATAAATGTGAGTAAAAGATACACACTTGGGACCCTATTCCATAAACCTGTTTTTTTTTACCTTCCCCATCAGCCTCATAGTATAGAGCTGTTTCATTCACAATAGGAAGCTCGTCATGTCCTTCTTGTGTTTGAGATGCCTACTCCACAAGCTCCAAATAGCAATCCTACATCAGTCAACTCAACTCATTAAATATATTATTCTTAAAACAACTTAATATAAGCTCACAAAACATTATAGACAAAGTCTCTAATTGAAAACCCCACAAAAAATTGTTCCACTTACCTTAATAGATTGAGCACCTGCATCAACAAGCATGCATGGAGGTACCCTTCTTTGTATGAGTCACTTCAAAAAGCTCAAAAGGGCGAGGGTCACATCCAAGCCTCGATCACTAGAATAACACAACAAATTGAATTTTGTTACAATTAGCATTAAACTAATTCTTTATAATTTTAAAACATATTTATAGAAATATTAAACAAATTACCAATTTATCCGCATGGGAAGCATGAGAAATTGAGCCTCTTGTGCGCCGGGATATACCAGATCCAGGTCCTGCTATCTCAATGATTCGGTTTGTGGTAGCTTTCTCACACCTAGTTTTAAATTTTGGGGAATTCCATTCCTCGGTCCATGTTTTTCATGCAGAGTCAGACACATGCAATGATTTTTCTTTCCCCTTTCTCAAACTACACATCAATGCTCTATACCATTCTGCAGCTTTATGTTGCCATGACATCTTAATAGCAGATGACATTGACTCATCCCATACAAAAAATTTCTATAGTTTAACATAAACAAACATACATATTATATATATTTTTTTATTTAAAAATACCAACCAATGGTTTATATTAAACTACCAATGTTTTGCTAATTATAATTATACTAAAATACTAATAATAAGATTTAGATTATGGAAAATGACACTATATAATTAATAATTCAATAAAATTTAGTTCCACAAGCAACATCAATTACGTTATTTGCCAACATCCAAATAATCATGATAAGGAATTTTAAATTCACTAACAATTAACAATTTAAGTACTAACTAAGCAATAATATTTTAATAATATCGATGACATAATACTTATTAACAAATAATCTCTAGGTTATTGAAATTGAACCTATACAATTAATATTCAATCAAAAAATCAACATTACAATTTATTTATCCTCACAAACAACATCAATTATTTATTTTTACCAACATGCTAAGGATTTACAAATTCATTAAACATTACAAATAAAATCAAACAAATTTTCTTTAAATTTTATATAAAACTATTTGAAATTCATTCCAATAAAAGTCCTTTGTCTCCTTAGAGACATTCTTCCAGCTGTATCCATTCTCATCCATTCTTTACTTAAAGATGAATGTAATTTTTTTTTTTAGCGCAGACATCTGAGGGGTGGAAACACTTCAGATGATGGAGAGACGATGGTATGTGAAGCAGTAATGACAATAGGTAAAATATTTGCTGATGTATGGCTTTTTTATTCAATAGGCACTTTTCACATGACCTTTAAAAGAGAATGGTTTCATCACTATGAACCTATCTCCAGGGGATCCATGCATAGTTGCAATGATCAAGCCTTGAAAATGGTTGGCATTAGCATCATTAAACTAAAGATGTATGATGGCACGATTCAGACTATGCAAGAACTTTGACATGTGGAGGGTTTCAAGAAGAATTTGTTGTCTATAGGACAACTTGATGATATTGGTTGCAAAATTGAAGGCTAGAACAAAATCATGAAGGTAATTCAAGAATCACTTGTATGCATGAAGGGAGAGAAGATAGCTGCAAATTTATATATGCTGAAAAGAGAAACTTAGCAAGAAGGAGAAGATTCAGTTGGCACAAGTAGTCCAAGTGAAAGATGCATAATGACATGACACAGGAAACTTGGACACATGTGAGAGCAAGAAATGAAGATTCTTACAGAGAAAAATCTACTTAAAGGTCTCACATAGGTAACACTACCTTTTTGTGAACATTGCATTATGAACAAATAATATCGACTAAAGTTCAAAACATCTAATTCTAGAAGCAAAGCAATTCTAGAATTGCTTCACTCTAAAGTGTGGCAAGCACCATTTATATCTCTGGGAGGAGTAAATTACTTTGTATCATTTATTGATGACTATTCCATGAGATGTTAGGTGTATCCTATCAAGAGAAAGGCAGATGTGTTTCAAGTTCTCAAATTTATAAAGCATGGGTGGAACTTGAATCTGGCGTGAAGATCAAGTACTTGAGAACTGATAATTGAGGAGAATACACTAGCAAAGAATTTGATAAATTATGCGACCAAGAAGGCATCAAAAGGCAATTCACTATAGCATATACTCCTCAATAAAATGGAGTGGCATAGTGAATGGATAGGACTCTGATGGAAACAACAAAGGCTATGATGGGAGCTGTAAGCTTAAACAAAAAGTTCTGGGCAGAAACAGACATCACCGCCTGTTTTATGGTGAATCAGGCTCCATCAACTACAATCGAGTTGAAGACACCAATGGAGATGTAGACTAATAAGCCATTTGACTATTCAAACCTTCATATATTTGGAAGTCCTACGTATGAAATGTACAATACCCAAGAAACTACAAAATTAGATCCAAAATTAAGAAGATGTATGTTCTTAGGATATGCTGATGGAGTTAAGGGTTACAGCTTGTGGGATCCCATTGTCCATAAGGTTGTAATCAGTAGATGGTGAAAACACTTCAAAAGAAAGCACAGAGACTACAACAGTAAAGGTAGAAGAAGAAGAAGCTGAAACTGCACTAGAGCACGAGGTACAAGAGCTAGCTAAATCTAAAGTTCTAGAAGTTCAACGGTCAATTCATATAAGAAAGGCACCAAGTTGGCATTTTGACTACATTATGGAGGGTAACATTGCATACTATCTTCTAACTGAGGATGGAGAGGCATCAACTCTTTAAGAATCATTAAGCAATTAAGATGCATCCCAATGGATGGCAGCAATACAAAAAGAAATTGAAGCTCTTCATAAAAATAAGACATGGGAACTAGTGTCACTACCATAAGGGCAAAAGTCCATTGGCAACAAATGGGTCTACAAAATCAAGCACAATAGTGATAATCAAGTAAATCGTTATCTTACTAGATTGGTGGTAAAAGGATATGCTTAAAAGGAAGGAATTGACTTCAATAAAATATTTTCACTTGTGGTTTAACTTACAACAATCTGAATAGTCCTGCCGATGTGTGCTACATTTGACTTGCAGTTTGAGCAGTTAGATGTTAAAACTGTATTTTTTATAGAGATTTTAAAAACACGATTTGCATGCTTCAACCAGAAGGATTTGAAGAAATGGGTAGAGAGAACATGGTTTGCTGGTTGAACAAATCTCTATACGGTCTAAAGCAGGCGGCAAGCAGTTGGTACTAGAGATTTGATTTCTTTATCATGAGCTTTGGATGCAGCAGATTCAATATAAATCCTCGTGCATATGTTAAGAGATTTGAAGAGAAAGATTGACGACATGTTGGTCACATTCCCCAATAAAGATCATATCAAGGAGTTGAAGGTACAATTGGCTAGAGAATTTGAAATGAAGGACTTAGGATAGACAAACAAAATTCTAGGGATGCAAATTTACTGAGACAAATAATAGAAAATTTTTTGCTTTTTCAAAAGAATTATTTGAAGATCTTACGACGTTTCAATATGCAAGACTGTAAGCCAATTTCTACACCACTTGGTATTAATTTCAACTTATTCTTAAATATATGTCCTAGTAGTAAAGAAGAAAGGATGGAGATGTATAGAGTATTGTATGCATTAGCAGCGAAGCTTAATATTTGCCATAATATGTACAAGACTAGACATTACACATGCAGTGGTAGTGGTAAGTCGGTACATGACAAATCCTAGTCAAAAGCATTGGAATGTTGTTAAGAGAATTCTCAGATATGTAAAGGGAATCTCAGATGTTGCATTATGTTATGGGGGATCAGATTTTTTTTATTAGTGGATATGTTGATGCTGATTATGCAGGTGATCTTGATAAAAGTAAATCCACTATTAGATATGTGTTCACACTAGCAGGAGGAGCTGCGAGCTGGGTTTCAAAACTACAGTTAGTCATGGCTACATCAATGACAGAAGCAGAGTATTTGGTAGCTACACAAGCCAGTAAAGAAGCAGTGTGGCTAAAAATGGTGTTGGAAGAACTCGGACACAAACAAGAGAACATTACTTTATATTGTGATAACTAGAGTGCATTGCATCTTATAAAGAATCCAACATTTCATTCAAAGGCAAAATATATCAAAGTTCAATACCACTTCGCTAGTGAGAAAGTGGAAGAAGGTACAGTGGACATGCAAAAGATTCATACCAAGGATAACCTAGCAAATTTTATGACAAAAGCAATCAATGCTGTTAGGTTCATATGGCGCCAATCCTTTTGTGGGTTGACAGTGAAGATCTGATTGTTTTTCAATCAAATCTTCAAGTGGGAGAATTGTTAGTAAAAAACATTGTCTACCAACTTCAACAAAACCATCAGCTTTAACTAAACCCATTTGCTCGAACAATGGTGCAAATCAATGTAGCCATTGATTGAAATTAAAATAATTTAGAAATTGTCAAAAGTTGCGGCTGGGTTAGTGTAAGAATTGCCTATAAAAGGCAATGGTTGAAGCTCTCATTCAATTCACAACTTAAATGAATGAGGGTGTGAGAGTGTGAGGGTGGGAAAGAAAATTGAAGAGTGAGAATTGGTATTTCTTCTAGTATAAGAGAGAGTGGTGGTTTTTTTCTTATTATTAGAAATAACTTGTAACTCCTAAACTTTTCCCACTTAGTCAATTCTTCTATCATTGTTCGTGGTTTTTACCCTAATTATTTAGGGATTTTCCACATAATATATGTGTATCTTTTGCTTTTGAGCATTACTTTTCATTTTTTTTTTTTTGTTATGGTACTGGTCTATTCGATCCTACATATCACAACAGTTTAGACATTGAAAAAATAAAATAAAGTAAGAGGCATGAAGATGAAGAAGATATGAGGTATAAAACTAGACATACTATCAAACACATTCTTGGTATTCTATCAAACACTTCGTAATATTTCATCATAGACTTTGTTAGCATTCTATTATACACTTTTTTTATACCACTCTACCCTAAACACTTTGTTTCCATTCTATCAAACTCTTTCTCTTAGGCATTCCATCATATCTACTTTGTAATACATCATAACATAATAACTACGAATTCATAAATTATCAAACTAATAAAATAACATGTTTCAGAAACAAGCGCTAGTTATATACTATGTCATCAATCTAACAAAATAGCATTATATACAATAAAAGTTTATATAAAATCATTCCATGAAATATTTATTGTAGAAAATACTTTTTTTCAATAAAATTGAAGAGGTGTACTCATTTTGATTCCGTAATTATGTTATTTAGAAAATATATGAATTATTTATATTATTATGAGTGAGGAACAGAGAAGAAAGGAAGATGTGAGGGTAAGTTTGACGAGTGGTTAGACTATAAAGTATTTTGGTCATTTTGCAAGTGCACTTTGGTCACTCTATAGTCTATACCCTTGAGGGTACCTTGGTTATTTTGATTTAAAAGACTAATGAAGGGTGCAATGAATAAAAAAAATGTTTCAAAACAACGGAATAAATCAAAATATAGGAGTATAGTAGTGGCATTTGTAATGTTGTAACATTACTCCTATTTAATTGGGTTTCATTTTATCATGCTTCACGAGAGCATGAAGTTGGGTACAATTTTTAATTTTTGGTTTTCTCTTAATGCTATTTTTTTTAAATTGTTTAAAACTTACCTCATTTAATAAACATTTTATATTTTTCATAAAAAGACTAAAAAAGAATTATAAATCACATATTAGAAATTTCAGTTGCTCTTCAGATGCAGAACAGATGAAATGATGCCATCACCTTTATATTCCGCATTAAAAGAAACCCATATTTATCCATTTTCAAAAATTGTGTGCATATATCTTTAGGTAATTAATTATCATGGCTTCATAAATAAGATTTAGCAAACCTTTGATTATTACATTGGAGCATATTTGATGAATTTATGTTAAATAAATAATATGTTATTGAAAGATAATGTTTTTAATATAAACTAATTAACAATGAAATTAAACAATTTATATAAAAAAGGAAAATAATTTTTAAACAAAATTAAAACCAACATCTCATATTGAATAAAAGATAATATGCTATTGCTAAAGTAGGACTATACCAATAGTAAGATACGGTGGTTCTATGTGCGAGTTTGAATCCTCCTCATACATGATAAATTATGTGAATAGTGACTTGCTTATTTTGTCAAATAATAACGACGACAACAACAACAACAATAATATGCTATTATGATCGTGCTATTTTATATATAAATATTATAAATTTTACAAAGTTAAAATGGAATTTAGCCTCGAACAAGCCCAATTTCCTCACAATTCACCAATGACCATCAAATTCTCATATTTTATCCTTTTTTTTTTGCCAAAATGTTAAAATATCTTTTTTTTTTAATTCTCACTATTTGTTCTTTTTAATAAATATGCTATTAAACAGGTAAAAAATTGTTAAAAATTATATCTACAAAACCTTAAAAGGTCAGATGAAAACTTGTCAAAAGTTTATGAACGGGTTTGATACAGATATTGGTTTAGAAAATTTATACACCTTTGGGAATGGTGTCTTTTTTCTCTATCACATACATGTTACATTCTTGGTTTTGTGCAGGGTAATTTTTTTGGATGATTCTATACTATAGTCATTTTTTTTTAGCACCAAGCTTCAATTTGTATCATTTTAGTCATCTAGCTTTAATTTGTGTTTCCCAAGAGAATACTGAGGGGTCTCCTGGAAGAATTTAATGACATATATGCAAGATTTGTTATTTCAACACTAGTTTGCACATCATTTGCATATTTGGATATATGCCATACCATCAAAGAGAGGCATGTGACTCTATTTATTAACCAGTTTACCTGATCGATGTGTTGTGTCAATAAAAGTGACCATGCAGCCCTCTTTAATGATGTGTCACATATGGAGATAGAGGGGTGAACTGGTGTTAGCATGGCAAATTTGACATACATGTTATCAAATTCTTCCCAAAATTCTTTTGGTACTTTCTCAATGAACACATATTAAAGTTAAATGACTAAAATGATATAAATTGAAATTCGATGCACAAAATGAAAAATAACTACAGTACGATATCTACTGAAGATTTTGACACTGGTTTTCCAACTGTTCCCAATCAATTGGCCAACAAAATATGGCTTTTACCTTTGCAAGGCCTGAATTTTACTCAAATCCATGAACAACTAAACTTCATCAACATAAAACTCCAACCTCAATCAAAGTATGCACAAGCCCAAGAGGACAACAACATACAAATGGAACTAATCCTCTGAACTCCGTAGATAAAGGTTGAGACCCGGTTCCCTATCATTGGGTGCTTTGGATTACTGTAATGGGTATAAAGGGAAATGTTGTAATGAAAAGGGGATTGGAATGGATAGGGGATGAGAATAGAAAGATGTTTGGTTGGAAAGCGAACTCATTGGGAATGGAAAAAAGATGATTAATTTATTGGGAATTGGAAAAGTAATGAAAAGATGTTATGTAAAATTACTTTTATGTAATTAATATAAAAAAATAAATTTTGTTGTTTGTAAAATATTTTAAATAAATTTTAATTATTATAATTAATTATTTAAATTAATTATTTAAATTAATTATTTAAATTAATTATTTTATTTAATTAAATATATTACTAGGGAGAAAAATGCCATTTTATTTTAATTATTAGGGTTAAATATCTAAATTAAGTAATATATGTTAATTACATCAATAGTTGTAATTATTATAATTTAATGTTTAAATTCATGACTTATATTTGAAATAAATATTTATTTAATATAATTATTATATGGTTATTATAATTAAATATTAATTATTTTAATATTAATATATTAATATATAGTTATATATATACCCAAATACATGCATTAGTGATGGGTAAAATGGGTAATTTACAATCGTTCCCCCTCCATCCTCTTTCATTCCTCCCCCCGGCAAGTAAAGATAAGTAACCCCGAACCCCGGCATTGGGGTTACTAACAACAATACTGGGGTTAGTACCACAAAATAATAATAATAAAACAAATCTAAATGCAACTTGAGTTGTGATTATTTTTTTAATTTTTTATAAATCAAAGACGAGAATAATGTTTTTAAAACCAGACCGGACCGGCCGGTCCGGCCAGAAAAACCAGGAATCGGACCACAGTCCGGCCAGGGTTAATACTAATTTTTGACCAAATTCGGAACTGGTCAAAACCGGATAAAACCGGTGAACTAGAACCGGGAAAAACCCGGTTTTCTATTTTTTTAATTAATTTTTTAAATTAGTTTTTTGAAAAACCAGGAGTCATGACCAGTATTGGTTTCACACTTTCACTTTCCTAATTTCTATTCTTCTCCTCTTCCATCTTCAATCATTGCTTTCTTCTTCTCCTTCACAGCTCTCGGATTCTCCGGCAAACGGGCAAAGCTCTCTCAAGGTAAGGAATGTTACGATGGATTTTTAAAATATCTATCAAGCTTTGTTTCATTTATGTTGTTTCCAGCCCAATAATCTGTTGGTCTCTTTCACTAAAAAAGTTACTTTAACTCACTGTCTAGTTTCTAACACTTGTATAGGTTTGCTTTACATTTGCTATCTAGTTCATCTCTCAATAAGTAAATACTTGATTATTTGATATGCAATAGGATTATGCTCTTTTTGTGTTTAATATTGTGTCTTGAACTTCAATGATTATTCGTCTTATGTTTCTTTCGAAATCTAAAGTGTTACTCTTTAAGTTAAATATATTTATGAACTTATTGTTTTGTTTTTGCCTTGGCCAAAGAGAAGAAAATGTTAAAAAGGCCAAAGAGAAGAAAGGATATTTTGATGAACTTGAAGGTGATGATGTTGGAGACACTTCTTGTCAAGTAGGCAAAAGTAGTACTTGTGTGGGTGCAAATTCCAAAGGAAAAAAGAAAAGCTTCTTTTGGTATTGAATCATATTTTACACATGGAATTGCCAATCCTACCCAACCAAGTATAAAGGCTTATTTGCAAAGCAAGGAGAAATGGCATGATATTCGTATGTCAATTGCAATGTGGTTTTATCAAGCATGCATTCCACTAAATGCTGTTAACTCTTCTTTTTTCCAAGTTGCAATTAGCAAGATAGCAAGTATGGGTCATGGCTATATTGGTCCTAGCTATCATGCATTAAGAGTTAACTTGTTAAGAGATTGCAAGCAACAAGTAAAGTTGATTATTGATAGTTTCAAAAAAATTGGGCTGAAACAGGATGCACAATCATGGGTGATGGATGGACAGATTCAAGACAAAGATCTTTGATCAATTTTCTAGTATATTCTCCTAAAGGCATATCATTTATTAAGTCAATCGATGCTTCAGGCTTTATACAAATACAGAGACATTGTGCAATCTATTTTCTGAAATCATTGAAATGGTTGGTCCTCAAAATGTAGTTCATATGGTTACAGACAATGGAGCAAATTATAAAGCTGCTGGAAGAAAGATTACAGAGAAGTATTTTAATATTTATTGGTCTCCATGTGCTGCTCATTCTATAAATTTGATTATAAAAGATATTTATGAAATGTCTACTATTCATTGTTTGGCCATTCTTGCTTCAAAGATAACGGTTTTCATCTACAATCATAAATGGGTTTTGAATTGGTTGAGAAACCAACCAAATTGGACAGAAATTATTCGTCCAGGAGCGACTCGTTTTACCACCACTTTTATTGCCTTACAGAGTTTGCATTATCGTAAAAGTTACTTACAAGCTTTGGTTGTTTCTTCAAATTTCAAAAAAATTCTTACTATGGAAAAAGGGAGAGAAGTAAAACAAATTATTTTGGATGAAAATTTTTGGAGAAATTGCTTGATAGTGGTGAAGATAATGGGGCCATTGATTCGTTTGTTACAGATTTGTGATTCTGATGAAAAGCCGGCAATGGGATACATGTATAATGGAATATATTGGGCTCGGAAAAGCATTAAAGAATTGTTCAAAAGGAAGAAACATTTGTACAAGCCTTACACTTCCATTATCAAAGATCCGTGGAATAGAACTTTACATACGGGAATTCATGTTTTGGCATATTGGTTGAATCCGACATTTCAGTTTGATGAGCATAACTTGTGCCAAAAATTGGAAGTTCAACGAGGCATACTTGATGTAATTGAGCAACAAACAATGTTTAAACCAAGTGAACTCATGGAAGAGATGAAAGTATTTAGGGAAAGACAAAAGACTTTTGCTCGGCCACTTGCTTTAAGCACTAGCAAGACTACTACTCCTGGTATGAATGAAATTGCTTTATTTTAACTTATATGATATATCATTGATTTTTAAGTTGTGATTGTTCAATATATTAACATAATTTTGCTATATATTTTTGTAGATGAATGGTAAAAATTCTTTGGTTGTGATGTTCCTAATTTGCAAAAGTTGGCAATTAGGATTCTAAGTCAAACTGTTTTTTCTTCTGGGTGCGAACGTAATTGGAGTGTATTTGAACGTATACATACAAAAAAAAAGAAATAGATTGGAGCACCAAAGACTCAATGACTTAGTATATGTTCATTATAACCTACGTTTGCAACATAGGTACAAATATTTGTGTTTTTTTACTCTCACAAAATACTTCATATGACATTGTTTTAATTTTTTTTCCTAGGTTGGCTTCAAAAGATAGATCTTATGATCCAATTGATTATGAGTGTATTGATAAAACCGAATTTTGGGTGGTGGAAGAACCGGAAGGAGAACTTGATTATGATGAATTGGAATCTATGTTAGAAGAGCAACCAAGAGTGGATGAAGAATCAACCAACTTGTCTAAAGGTTAATCTTATTAAGTTTTTGAACTATTATTTTCACAATAGTTAATGTTGTTGATATTTAATATTCTTATGATTTTTTTAGGTGGTAATGAAGATGATATGGTGGTCATTAAGGATGATGATAATGCAATGGTTGGTGTTTAAGGAATGGCTACCAATGAGTTGGATGAAGAAAATTGGCTTACATGATTACATCTCCTTTAAGAAATTAGATGAAAATGTTTTTGCTATGTTGTTGATTTGGTAAACTTTCATATTTATTATGGATGTTGTGGTTAACTTTTTAAGTTTTTGCTATGTTGTTGATTTTGTAGACTTTTATATTTATGTGTGGATGTTGTGATTAACTTATTAATTATTTGCTATGTTGTTGATTTTGTAGACTTTCATATTTATGTATAGATGTTGTGGTTAACTTGTTAAGTTTTGTGCAATTTTGGATATTTTTTCTTTTGAAAATTTGAAAAACTATCTAGGATTATATATTTTTTGTTTGATCTCAAATTAGCTTTGTTGTTATGATTTTATATTTTAATACATATTATTTAATTTTTTTAAAAATATTTATAATTTTATATTATTTTAAATATATATTTATGACATCATTGAGTCCAACCGGAACTGGTCATTCTGTTGGACCGACCAACCCATAACCCAAATATGTGGCCGGTTCGCTTCTCGGTCCGGTTTTAAAAACATTGGGTGAGACAAACCAGCCCAAAAAAATATTTAACTTGTATTTTTGGTGATGACATGGTCCATCTGATTCCATGACCCCCATGGGTTAAAAAATATTTACAAAAATATGCTATTTGAATCGGGTAGTTTTTATGATTCTACTTATAACTAAATATTTTTATTTATTACGAAGGGTTTCTGCTTATTATTTATGATGCCACTTATTATTTAAGGAATATATAGGTACTAAGTGAAAGCAATGAATAAGCTGCAAAGGTAGGTACTAACCTCGACATTGGGGTTACTAACCCTTGTACCGGGGTTAGCACCATAAAAAATAAAAATAAATAAAACAAATCTAAATGAGAGTTGAGTTGTGACTATTTTTTTTTAAGTTTTTATAAAAAAATATTTAAATTGTATTTTTGGTGATGACATGGTCCACCTATTTCCATGGCCCCAATCATTTAACACTAGCCCCGCCCTGCCAAAACCCATGCTTGGGTTGATCTGTTTAGTCTAGCTTACAAAAGGGGTCATATGGTCGCGATAATGTAGAAAGATTATCACGTGTTACGTGCTAATATGAAAATATTACCACATTTGGCATTACACCGGTGGTAATTTGAATGGTAATATCACATTACCAACCTAAGAACATTACCAAGAAAGTTGGCAATCCTATGATATCCAAATTTTGTATCTATCTTGGATTATCAAATATGTGGTAATCTCATAACTTTTTTGGGTATAATATACCCTTTTTCTTTAAATAATTTTAAAAGAACACAGGGCGCAAGATAAAAAAACATCTTTTATCTTCTCCTTTCTCTCTCTCTCTCTCTCTCTTGCTAGGGTTTTAAAAAGAGGATTTTGTTCGTGGTTGAAGCGATCTTCCGATTTCTCCTTCTTCTCTCTCACACTATGGTTTCCAAGAAGTGGACTGTTTTTGTTTTTGTGCCAAAGCGAACATCATTTGTAGATCTTATTGGTTTTTCTCCTATTTCATATAAGAATTCTCAAATTGGAAATTAAAAGGATCTATGATTGTGCTTTATGCAAAATTATGAAGGTTTTATGGGATTTGGAGTGTCCCGGTTCTTTCAATTTGATTATTTAATTAAATATAGGGCACGCGCTTTGAAGTTGTCTCTTTTGGCATCTGCTTTCTTCCAAGCCTTCAGCTTGAAGACAAGATATTGTTGCAAAGAGTTTTTAATGAGTTGGACATGATGTTTTCCATGTTCCTTTATGCAAAATTAATAATTGTAATACATGTGAAGAAAAGACAGAAAAATGGTGGGTGGCCGTGTAGATATAATTTCATTTGCATTATTAAATTTATCAAATTACCTATTGTAAGATTAGCTTTGAGTCAAAATTTTCCATCTGAAAATGATTACCCTATTCTAGTTATAGAAGTAAATCGGTCTTGATGCATTTGTTCTACTCTGTTTGGCACTAATTTTGATGAAATAATAAAAGTAGATTCATTGCATAATCTGGTGTGGTTGGGGGCCATATTATTTACTGACTGATGATTTCTTTCAGCATAAAATATTGTTTGTCAACATGACTATGATCCTTGTGTGTGTGTGTGTGTGTGTGTGTGTATTAAATGCCAATTGTGAAATCAAATGTGGCTTATATTGTGCTTTATAATTCCTCACCAGCTTAGAAGTTGGAAACATTGATATGTCGTACATGTGTGTGAGAGGCCGTGTTGTCAGTTATTTATGCAATGCTCATAATTATTTCTTTAGCATGGTATGTGTATCCTGTGATGTAGGGAACATGTAAATTTAAATGGAAATATGCCCTCAAACTCCTATTCCTTAATAAATGAAAGCATGTTAACTAATATGGATCAAATAATGTGCTTAGCCATGCTTTTTTTTTTTTTTTTTTAATTAAATAGGTGTCTTTTTCGTATGCAACACCTTCTCTGGTGCTTGATAACAATTTGTACTGATTGACATGCATACCTGTGAGATAAATGCAACACCTATCACCTTGAGACATAAATTGCCAATTGTTAAGTATTGTTAAAAGTAAATTATTTTCAAGTAATGTTTGAAAATAATTCTACCTTATAGGTGACAACTTATATGGGAGATGATGTCATTTTCTGGCCCTCCAATGGATGAAGTAATTAATAAGAATAGTGCAACATTTAGTAATCATCAGAATATTCAGGTTATTGAATATCATCAAAATAGTAATGACTGAAATTAACTACCTTTTCCAAGTTCACCATCATGAACACCTGAAGACATTTTCTTAACACTTTGCAATTAAAATACAATTATTTATAGTTTACTATAAATGTATTCATTGCTCTATCAATACCCATCGTCTTATTTATTTTGTTTGTTTCATCATATGTATTGATCAATGGATCTTTTCTCTCAAGAAAAACTGTGATTGCTTGCCACAATAGCTTGTTTGTACGTTGAAATGATGAATAAACTAGTTATATTACTATATGTCATTGCCTTAGAGCGTACTCGTAGAAAAAAGAGACCACGGATTGCCTATGATGGGGGCAGCAGGAAATTAATCAGAGATGTGAATGTACATAGGTTAGTTTTTGAAAGTGACCTAACTTGTATTGAGAGTACTCATATGGATCGACAAGCATTCCATTGTTTGTGTGAGTTACTTTCCACAACCGGCCAACTAGTTGATACTAGGAACATATGCGTTGTGGAAAAGGTTGCATCCTTCCTTTATATTATTTCACATGAAAAAAATAGAGTAACAAAGAGGGAGTTGTTAGATCAGGAAAGACTATAAGTTGACATTTTAAAGGTGTTATGTTTGCAATTTTGAAATGCCACAAAGTTTTACTCAAAAAACCAGTTGTAGTTCCTGAGAACTCAACTAGTGAAAGGTGATGATGGTTTAAGGTAAAAAAAAGACCTTTATTCAAATATTTATAGTTTACTAGAAATGTATTAAAAAAATTATAGTACCCTATACTAACATTAATTTATTTTAAAGAATTGTTTTGGAGCTTTAGACAAAACTATGTCAAAGTAAATGTTCTTGCAATTGACAAGCCTAGGTATTGGATTAGGAAAAATAAGATTGCCACCAATGTCTTGGGAGTGTGCTCCGAAGACATGCAATTTATTTTTAATAGCTAATTCTAGAGTGTTACGTGATGCTATTTCTAGGAGAAATGGGCTAAGGGTCCCCCAAGGTATAAAAATGCTAATATAGTTAGCTTTGAAAATTGGTTATGTTGCGTAATTGCTGACCTTTAATCTTGATTTAGGTTATTACTATTTATGTGAAGCCGGTTACCCGAACGGAGAAGGATTTCTTACACCTTTTAGGGGACAAAGATATCATTTAAATGATTGGAGACAAGGGAGTCAAACAACCACACCAAAGGAGTTTTTCAATTACAAGCACTCTTCTGCTAGAAATGTCATTGAGCAATGTTTTGGCCTTTTGAAGGAAAGGTGGGCCATCTTGAGGGGAAGGTCATACTATCCAAGGAAGACACAATCTAGGATTATTTATGCTTGTGCATTACTACACAATTATGTTAGGAGAAAAATGCCTATAAATCCTTTAGATGAAACCATCCCAAAAGACACTATAGAATAAGAGTTGGATGGTGATAGGATTGCTTTTGTTGAGACAACTGATTATTGGACAACATGGCGGTCTAATTTGGCTATTGATATGTTCAATCAGTGGAAGCGGAATAGGTGCCAACAAACCTAGTAAAATTAACTATGCTTGTTATGTAACTATTGGTGTTGTTTTGTTTTAAGGTGATTTATGATGGTTCAAAATACAATTATGTATTTGCCTATATGTTAAAGCAAAACACATATGCAAGAAGCATGTATGGATGTTTTTTTTCCTGATAGCAATGCACCCTTTGTTTTTATTGCGATTAACCTTACATAAGATTGTTGAAAAAAAAAAGTTGATGTATGCATACTTTCTTTTCATCAAAATCAGTTTATTGAATGATGTAAACTATTTCCGGTTTCTTTGTTTGGGTCTTGAATCAAAACAATGTTATATTTATTATCCTCATGTAACTTCTTTGATATAGGATGGCTGAAAATGAGAATATGTATGGGATTGATACATCTGAAAGATGAGGAAAGAGGCAAATAAAATTAGGTAACAAACATGTTTGGATTGCACAAAAAGATGCATGCTTAATTGAGTGCTTGGTTAGGCTCACTCAAAGTAGGCAATGGAAGGTTGATAATGGTTAATTTCGGCTGGTTATTTAACTTAGTTGCAAAAATGGATGCATGAGAAATTACATGATTGAAATATCAAGGGCTCACCTCACATTGAGTCAAGAGTGAAACTGTGGAAAAGGCGGTACCATGCCATTTAAGAAATGTTGGGCCCAAATGCAAGTGGGTTTGGCTGGAATAATAATGATAAATGCATTACTTGTGATGTTGCAGTATTCAATGATTGGGTAAAGGTAATTTTATTTTAATGTCAATATTTATCATTTATCTTGACCATGTATTGTTTAGGCTAAAAATTATTTGTTTGTTTGCTTTTAAAGTCACCCAAGGGCTGCTGGTTTAAGGAATAAACTTTTTTCCATTCTTAGAGGAGTTAAGCCAAGTCTTTGGAAAAGACTGAGTCACACGAGAAGATGTTGAAGCTCTAGGAGATGCTGTTGCAGAAATTGAACATGGGTAGCACATGGCACTTATTGAACTCCCTATAGGAGCAAGTTTTTATGATTTTGAATTTGACAAAAATATGATGGATAGAGAAGGAAATTCAAGTGCAACTCAGAGCCCAACTCAAGCAGACAATGCAGATGGCAATAATAACAACACTACCACAGAGACTTCACAACTAGGCTCATCACATGCACCTACTTAGAAAAATAAGCGTAAAAGCTCCTTTAGCCAAGATGGTGGCTCTAATGAATTCACAAACGCCATTGGGTCAATTAAGTCGATGATGGTAAAATTTGGAGAGCGCATTTCAAGGCTTGATAATTGCTTTCAATTTCTTGCTGAAGACGCAGAGGGAAAGAAGAAGGATTTTACTGGAGTAGTTAAAATTGAGGGCTTATCTCAAGGGGGAAGAACCAGAGCTGGTGGGTTGTAGCTAACTCTAGTAAAGTGTTATATCTTTTCTCACTCCCGAATGAATGCAAGAAAGAATATGTTGATTGGGTTTTGGGTGATTGTCTATAGAGTTAATATTTTTATAGATTATATTATCGACTTATTCAGGAGGATGTTTACATTTGAGTTGAAACTAGAAAGGTGACAATAGTTTGTGTTGGTTGATTATGAATGAATTTATGAGCTTGTCTTGGACATGGATTGGAAGTTTTGATATGATTATTATATTTTCTTTTTAGTTGTTCTTCGTGCATCTTTTATTTGTCATGATTATGTTTTAGTTGTCTTGCACACAGTTTGCTGTGGACAGGAGATGCAATTTGGAAGGTTTGGTGTGGACAACAGTTTTTTTACATGCAAGCAGGGAAATTAAAGAACATTTGAGATTTGAGCAGGGAGCATGATTATATATGCATTATTGTTGTTGTGTTTTGATTTATTTGTTCAAATAGTAAACAGGTGATTCAATATATAGCAATATCATCATGATATGTCACAATATATAGACAGATGATGAAGAAGAAGAGAGAGTGATACCCAGAAACAAATTAAAGCATTCATTTTCTTTCTTTCTTTCAAGTCATGCAATAATAAGAATAAATTTGACTAAATATAGTATAAGCATAAGAGTATCAAGACATCACTGAATATTGCAGTAGAGAAAAACATTGTAGTGAAGCAACTTCTTTGTCTAAATTTTCCTAAACTCATTTGGTGATGTTTTCTCTCCGTTTTTGACTCTTTTTAGAACTGAAGTGTTCCTCTTCTTATTTATTGAAGATCTCAATTTTCAACAAATGTTTTGTTTAGGAAAAACATATTTTTGGTAAGTAGATAAGGTTTAATAAGATAGCTTGATATCCAAAACCACGCAAACGACAAGGAAAATGCTCAAGCTAGGACTCAAGAAATAATTACATCAGAGGATCACAGTTTATGTCCCTCTGATTTCAGAGATGCAAATAACTAAAGAAAAATGAACAAAAATCATGCAACTTGAAAACATCATGCCTTGCATGTCTGTCAATATACTGTAGTGTGACAGAAATAATGCAGCAACTTAACAAACGTGAAAATAAGGTATTTGTCAGTAACCAACAAATACTTGTAAGAGCATAGTCTGTTTTTAGGATACAAAATTAAAATTGTTGGTTGTTATGCATGATGTTTTGGATATCAAGTTACCCACATGAAGTACACCATTTTCTACCATTGAGATAAGGCTGATTGCATTGTGTAAAAATGACATGTGCACCATGCTATTTAATTACCACATGGGGTTATAGGCACAAGACCTTATTATAGCAAGTATTATAAGACTTGAAGAAAAGCAACACTATCAAGAGTTACAAATGTAAGATTCTCAAACATGAATGTAGATAGGTAGATGATATAATATGGTGCAATGTCAACCACCCTTCGAAGTGAGACAATAAACATAAAACAAACTATTTTGGACCTTGATTTTTGGCAAGCAAGCAATGTAAACTTCAGAAAAAAAAGCATAAAGAGTTTATTTTCTTCCTCAAATAACAACATGAGTGATGAACCCTTTTTTCTCTAGAATTGTGGACTAAAAGCTTGACAGTTACAACTAATTTGCCCAAATAGTCGTGTATTTCACATCAATAGTTATTTTACACTCCAATTTGTACTAGGTAACCAAATATAACTCCATATGTTTTACAAATCCTAAGTACAGGATTTGAATAAATTAAAATATGTGCTCCACTACCTATTTTTTTGGATATCTTAAGCACAAGAACTCTTAAACATTTTAGAGAATAGCATTCTTTCATCTTGTTAGGAAAAAGGCTTGCAAATCCACTGCATGCCAGCAATAACTATCATGCTTACATCATGTGTTTTGAAATATTTCGCAGAATTCCATAGTTCACCAAATAATGAAGAAATATTCATGATGTTTCAGACCAGATGCTAACATATATCTCCTGAGAAGATATTTTGGTGGATTATAATCTAAGCCTAAAGCCAATTAGTGTAGATTCTTTTTGTTATTACAGAATTATTGCCTAACAAATAAACAATCTCAGATTCTAGAGAAAGTGCCTTTACAAATATGTTGTCATGCATCCATGAAACCTCATTAGTTATATTTGCAACATAAATTCACACCAGATCTAAAATCAGGTTCCATTTTGATTTGGATAGGGCTCATGAGTTGTAACTAGTCAAAAGATGGATCATGAAACATTAACAACAGATTTCACATTGACAACTCTCACTGAACTAGTAAATGAGTTTTTGACCAAGATAATCAAGGAGAGAACTTTATAAAGAAGATACAATTGGCCATACCGCTCTAAACTAGCTAAAAGGGTTCAGAAGACATTCCAAACAGATGCTGATGACTGAATTTTTTTGACATATCAAACATTTGCACTCCTCAATGCTACAAAATGTTTTAATGGTACTCTTGATAGCTCAAATAAGTGCCCAATTCAGCATGGCATTTTATCATTGGATAGTGATCATTGCAGCCGAAGTTGGCCATTTCACCAATGCCGAAACAACAGCTTTCAGGATTTTGCCCTAGTCTATGGCAAATGTCCAACAAGTTGGTTCCCACCGACCATGAAGCACACTTGGAAACTTAACAACCCAACTGATTTCCTCAAACATTGACTGAATCTGACTTAAAGACAAAATCTTTTACCAAATTGGGGAGAAAGGAATGTTAATTTAAATGATTTTTATATGAAACATAAAAAAGGGATAACAAACAGTTTCCCTTCAAATTATCTCAAGAAAATTTATGATGATAAGACCTAGATAAACAGGACCTAAGAAACCAGAGTTGATTACAAAACTGACATTCACTGTTCAAGCAGTATCTACAGTCCCTTGAAGAACTCAAATCTTATCGAAAACAAGAATAACAATGCTACTTGATTCCACTAAATGTGCAACAAGCACAGGAAAGTGGAAACCATATATAATGATACTCTCCCGACCATCTTTATTTCCAATCACTTGAAACATTCTCCATAAAAGTACAGTAGTCACTGTAAATAAGATTGGATATTCCGCATTCCTGGGATGTGATTGTTGCAAGATCACCTTACACAATTCATTGCTAGCCCACAGAAAATTATGGAAGTGGCCATTATTTACTAAGTACACATTCAACGGAAAAAAGAGAATCCACAGATTAACAATTCTAATTTCCTCGGGGTTTATTTACTCAATATTAACAAGAAAATACACAAAGCACAGCAACAAGATCACATAGCTCCATATTCTTAGGATGCATTAATTGCAAGTTCACTTTCCTTAACTCATAGTCAGCACGCAGAAAAATATAATAGTGGTAATTATTTCATAAGTATACATTTACACCAAAAAATAAAAGGAGAATCCACAGAGCAAGGTAGTTCCATGAAATGAAAACCACAAATGGGAAATCATGTCAACTGACATAAAATCCTACAGAAGACAGCTAAAAAATTAGACATCAAAAGCGGCATATTTCCTGGGTTTTCATTATTTATTCTAACTCAACAAGAACCCAACATACAGGAAGCAAAGTGATCAAAGTCTTATCATCACATCAGGACACAGCAATACTCTATATATATATATATATATAGCACAAGCAAGATGATAAGGAACACAACAACAGCAGCAGCAGCAGCCGCACATCAGGACAAAGCAATACAATATGTATTCAGCATAAGCAAGATGATACGAAGAACAACCACAACAACAACAGAAGCAGCCGCAGCAAGGTTTGAGAATGTACCATTTCACTTGTTCCCTCCAAGCTCCTTCTCAATAGCATCAGCAGCAGCTTTGAGGTCCTCATCCAGAAAGATGTCCCAATCCCCATCCCAACGGATGAAGAATTCAGTATCCTCAAAGTACTTCACACGGTGCACATCCCCAGCTGGGGTGAAGAGAAAGTCCCCTTCCAGCAATTCATAGCCTTCACCCTTGGTGAGATTCCACACCTTCTTCCTCCCCTTTATCACCAACAAATCATGACCGAACGTGTGATGGTGAGCAGGCTCAACACTCCCCGCCGCAAACTTAACAATCGCCGAAGTAGGGCTCTCTCTCACGATCTTCATCTCACCGCCGGGCATGATCCCCACCGGCTCGAACTCCATCCCCTTGCGGAGACAGCAGATGGCGCAGTTGGATACGGAGGAAGGGATGCGAGCCATTTCCTCAGTGGAGGTATCAAAGAAAGCCTGGATGTCCTCCGGCCAGGGTGCACCGCCGGAGGCAGGGCAAGGGGCTTTGAAAGGGGTTTGAAGCCAGGCATCAAGGATCCGGACTCCCTCTTCAGCGGTGGTGCCCATGCCGCCGACGGAGAGGACGTTGCAATCATTGATGGATCGAGTGTTGACTGCTTCATCGACCGAGGTGCATGTGGCGGCGTAGACGCGCGGGAACTTATTGGCGAAGATGGAGACGCCGACGCCGGTGCCGCAGGCGAGGAGGCCGCGTGTGTCAGATCCGGAGGCTTTGTTGCCGGCGGCGGAGCTGACGTTGTGGCCGATGCGCTCGGCGATGGTGTAGTACTTGTCGGTGCCGAGGTCGATGACCTCGATTCCTGGTTTGGAGCGGAGGTGGGAGAGAAGGGCGTCCTTGAGGTCACAGCCGAAGGCGTCGGCGCCGGCGTAGATCTTGAGAGAAGGGGGATGGTTCTCGGTGGTGGTGGCCATGGCGCTCTGAGTGTGGGGGAGGGACTCAGCCAATGATGATGGTCTTGCCGATTTCTTTGGTCCTGGTCTTTGGGATCGTTTTATTTATTTATTTATTTTATTTACATTTTTTTTAATAAAATATGTTTAGATCCACTTCCTATTGTGTATTTTAAAAAATAAAAATAAATAATATATATATATATATATATATATATATATATATTTAAAAGGTGGATAAACCACATCAATTAAAATAAAGGAAAGAGGTACAACATAGAGCAACAGATCACTAGAAGTGGTACTGCAACTCCCAAAAGATAACCAAGAAAAGATACATAAGGAATAGACTTCCTCAGGCCGACAATATCAGATCAAGAACTAACTCGTCTTAGAAGTCGATGCCTCCTCGGCCGATACAAGAACCATCTGATTACCAGTTAAAACAGTGAGGCAACCCAGCCCGGCAAGAGGGCCCAAGTTTGGATCCCGCCCAACATGTAGGCCCAAGATAGAAACCAGGATCAATAAAAGTAGCTTCACACCCATCTTGATCCATTCAAACAAAACTAGCCAAAAAGGATCAAGGGAGTTATGATCGCAATGCTAGGAGATAAGACCAATTGCCTGACCCTCGTGATCAAGCTTATCCCCATCACAAGGCGAAAGGCCGCCGCTCATCAAGGAAGGATCAAGCTTATCGCGGACGATCTTATCCCTAGACGTATGGCTACCAATCCCATGCAATCTCCTGAAATCTCGAACGTTGCTATCACTCCGAGAAACATAAGCGTCCCGATAGTTGACAACTGACCGCTTGAAGCAATAGAGCGTCCATCGCTCGACACGACGACGAGGTTCACGGGTCAGCGACGCAGCAGGCGCAGCCAGACCGCTGCGCACGGATATCCGAGTCCTCATGGAGAACTGAGCCCGGATGGGACCAATGGGCCGACCAAACACCGGACGAGGACGGGAGCAGCGCTCAACGGGCCGACCAACCACCGGACGAGGACGGGGGCAGCGCTCAACCGTTGACGCATCAATTAGGTGGGAGCTTCGCTTAACCACTGCAGGAGAATATGCAATGCCGTCAATCGGGATCTCGGACTCCGGCGGCTTTCCGTCACCATCCTTTGAAGACCGTCTATGAATGCCGGAACCTCCCACCTTCGCCGAGCCGGAAGCCCCCCGGGCACACGAAGCCCACTGCGGCGGGAGGACAGCGATCTCCAGTGCCACATGGGGGCGGAGCTCAACCCTCACCGGGGTTCCCTTGCATCCCTCGTCGACATCCTCGTCGTCCGCCGGAATAAAAACCTTCTCGTGGGAGCCACGCTCAACCACAGAGCTTCTCATCGGTCGGTAGCTAATGGTCGCTGGAAGAGAGCCTAGCTTCATCAGCCTAAGGGCGCCCAACGACTGGGTGGACTCCGACGAGAACGGCAAACTACTATCCCTCACCTCCTGGACGCCGAGCTCCATTGCATCCGCCCGGGAGCGATGCTCCACCGGGGCCGGAATAAAACTGGGCATCATCCCAAAATCGGACGCATCTAGGACAGTCCTAAGGGCCTCCGACAGTGAGCAAAGCTCAACCGGAACCGGAATAATCCGGGGAATCACAATAGGGCTCACCTTCGGAGAGAAACCATGGCATCGACCACACAAGCGGGAGCCAAGCTCCACTGCCTCCGATGCCAAGTTCTTCCCTTTCTCCTCCTGAGAACATTCATGCGTGAATCGGCGAGACACCGGAGAAGAAGGGATCGGCAAGACTTTATCTCCTGGTGGTGTCTGCTCCTCGTACTCAAGCATGGAGTCAAAGAACCCTAGCAGCCCACCCTTGTCATCCCCCTCGGCATCCAAAGGCGGCAGAGGCTCCCCTTCCGCCTCATAATGCCGGGAGTAGTGCACCGGCACAAAGAACGACAGGCCATCTGGATCAAAGGTGAGACGCACCTCCCCGCCCATTTTAGAAATAACACTATTTTTCTACAGCCAAACTATTTGTCTATATATATATATATATATACTCAGCCCAAAGTTTTAAGATTATTATGATCTTTTTAGCCCAAAGTTTTAAGATTATTATGATCTTTTTATTATTTTTTTAATTTATATTTTAAATTTTTTTATAAAAAAACTTTATTTTTTATATTAGTTTACTCGATTGTATTATTAAATAAAATAACATAGAGTAATATTGTATATGTAAAAAATATCTCATAAAAATTATACCATTTCAAACTAAAAAATATTTTGGATATATATATATATATATATTATAAAATGTATTATCCTAGTTTTTAAAAACCAAGGATAAAACAATAATTTTCATAACTATATTATAAAAATATAATTTTTTATACTATATAAACTAATTTATAAAATATCAAGTCTAAATAATAAATTTTTATAAATATTTTATTAAAAATATATATATATTAAATTGTTAGTATTGAAAATTTTGATATTTTTTAAAAATTAAAAATTAAAAATTAAAAAAATTAAAAAAAATTAAAAAAAGGAATTAAAAATTAAAGGGGGGAGAGAGAGAGAGAAAGAGAGTAAAAGAGTAAGAGTTTCGTGGGTGGAAGAGTTTTGAGAACGTTTCGAAAAAATTGAAAACATAAAAATCTTTTTTCTTGTTTTTTTTTTGTTTTTTTGGAAACATAAGGATTATTGCCAAAATTTTTTAAAACAAAAACAAGGTGTCAAACATGTTTTCTTAGTTTTGTTTCCAAAATATGAAATTGAAAAAAAAAAAAACAAAAATTAACAACAATGCCAAACAACCCCATAATTAAATGTTTTTTTTTTCAATCTAGCCTCTCTCTATTTTTTTTAAAAAAAATTATCAAAATAACTTTACAAATCACATCAAAACCAATGACTTATTGTATAAACGATAAGTAATTCATCTCCAATATATATATATATATATATATATATATATATATATATATATCCTTGAATAGAAAATAAGTAGAAAAAAAAACATAAAGAGAAAGGAAAAGAAAATATACCGGTTACCATCAATTATACCGAATCTTCTCTACTTCTTATATCTCTTTTTATCTCTCTCTCTCAAAATACATAAATAAAGGGGTATTTATAAGCTTTCAAGAGTTGAATGAACAGTCAGAATTCATTCAATCCGACGGTCCAAAATACCCTGGTAGGTGGAATAGTAACAGTGCTGGCGGCTGCTACAATAACATGTGGACAGCTGCTGCGGTATCACATGGCGTCTGCTACAATAAGGCGTTTGCTGCAACGTTGCGTTTGTTACAGTAGACATCCACTATTTATTATAATATTCATAACACTCTTCCTTGGATGTCTACTACTAAAGGATATGCATCGTTAAAACCTTGTTTGGAAAAACCCAGTGGGATAAAAACCTAGACAAACAAGGAAAAGAGTACATTATCCTTTGGGGGCGTTTGGTTCGCGGTAATGTGAAAACATTACCGGGAATCTGGTGGTAATGTGTTCAGATTACCATGTTTGGTTACTGTAGCAGTGGTAATGTTGATGGTAATGTGAGATTACCAATAGTGAAATATTACCAAATAAGGTGGTAATCACATTACCACCAAAATAGGTGTCCATCCAGATTACCAAGTTGGTGGTAATGTGTAATATTTATTTTTTCCAATTATGCCCCCACTCATTTAATATAATTTCATATTACACTCATTATCAAAACCCTACTTTTTATTTTCCCTTTATTATTTTTGATATTATAATTTAATTATTTATTTATCTAAATACTTTAAATTAAGTTTTTCAAATTTTTATACGTAAGGGTATTACTAAATACAAAGGTATTTTAAAAATTATGAAAAAAATAATTTTTGATATTATAATTTAATTATTTATTTATCTAAATACTTTAAATTAAGTTTTTCAAATTTTTATACGTAGGGGTATTACTAAATACAAAGGTATTTTAAAAATTATGAAAAAATAATTTTTGATATTATAATTTAATTATTTATTTATCTATATACTTTAAATTAATTTTTTCAAATTTTTATACGTAGGAGTATTTTACTAAATACAAATGTATTTTAAAAATTATGAAAAAAATAAATTTTGATATTATAATTTAATTATTTATTTATCTATATACTTTAAATTAAGTTTTTCAAATTTTTATACGTAGGAGTATTTTACTAAATACAAAGGTATTTTAAAAATTATGAAAAAAATAAATGTTGATATTATAATTTAATTATTTATTTATCTATATACTTTAAATTAAAATTTTCAAAATTTATATATAGGGGTATTTTGGTAAATACAAAAGTATTTTAAAAAATTGTGAAAAAAATAATTTTTGATTTTATAATTTAATTATTTATTTATCTAAATACTTTAAATTATATTTTTCAAAATTTTATACATAGGGGTACTTTGGTAAATACAAGGTATTTTAAACATTTGTGCAAAAAAAATAATTTTTGATATTATAATTTAATTAATTAATTATTTAAATAATTTAAATTATATTTTTCAAAATTTTATATGTAGGGGTACTTTGGTAAATTTGACATATTACTGAGGTGATTAACATGAATAACCAAACATGGTAATGAAAGATTACCAGTAATGTAAATTCTCAACCAAACATGGTAATCTCACATTACCACAACATTCCTGGGCATACAACATTCCCGATCTCATTACCACGGTAATCTCATTACCGTGGTAATATACCATTATTGCGAACCAAACGGCCCCTTTGTGTTTTGAGGGTCACTGCCTTGTTAAAAACCTTGCCTCGGAAAAACCCAATAGGATAAAAACCTCATTGAAGCAAAAAAGTACAACCTCCCCCTCAAATAGTTTTCAACTTATATCATCCTTGAGTCTTCTCATCATGATTTTATGTATAAATCTTTGGTGAATGCACTTAGGGAGTGATTTTGTGAATAGATCGGCTTGATTTTCATTAGATTGATTCTTTTGAACTTCTATGATGCCTTCTTTCTGGAGGTCATAGGTGTAGAAAAACTTTGGTGAGATATGTTTCGTTCTATCACCTTTAATATAACCTTCTTGTATTTGAGAAATACAAGCATTGTTGTCTTCATATATTACTGTAGCATTTGTTGTTACTGATGGTAATTTGCATGATGATTGTATATGTCCGATCATAGATCATAACCACTGATATTCCCGACTTCCGTCATGGAGAGCTAGGATTTCAGTATGATTTGATGAAGTAGATATAAGAGTTTTATTTATAGAACGCTATGAGATAGCTGTACCATTATAAGAAAATATGTATCTAGTCTGAGATCACCCTTTGTGAGGATCAGATAGATACCCAGCATCAGCGATGCCTATGAGCTTGGATGAAGATTCCTGTGGATAAAATAAGCCCAGATCTGTAGTTCCTCATAAATAACGTAGTACATCCTTTACTCCTTTCTAGTGTCTTCGTGTTAGTGTAGAGTTGTATCTTGCTAGAAGATTTATTGCAAAACCTATATTTGGTCTTGTATCATTTGTAAGGTATATTAATACACCAATTGCACTTAGATATGGAGTTTCTAGACCAAGAATGATCTCTCCTTCTTTAGGTAGACAAAATGGATCTTTTTGAATATCAAGTGTTCAACCAACCATTAGAGTACTTAATGGATAAGCATTCTCCATATTGAATCTTTTCAGCACCTTTTCTGTATAGGTCGACTGATGGACAAATATTGCCGAGGGTAAGTGCTCGATTTGTATACTAAGACAGAATTTGGTCTTTCCCATATCTTTCATTTCAAATTCTTTTCTCAGATATGATTCTGCAATTCCAATTTCATGAGAGGTACCCACAAGAATATTTAAATTATCCACATATACTGCTATCACAACAAAACAGTTAGTAGAACTTTTAATAAATACATATTGACATATATTATCATTTTGGTATCCTTCTTTCATAAGATAATCACTAAGACGATTATATCACATCCATCATATTGTTTTAACCCATAAAGAGATCTCTGTAATTTAATAGAATATAAATATTGTTGATTTGTAATGTTTGTTATTTTATATCCTTCAGGGATTTTGATATATATATCATTTTCAAGTAATCCATATAGATATGCTGTGACAATATCCATCAACTGCATATCTAATTTATTACTTACTGCCATGAAAATTAAAAATAAAAAAAGTAATTCCATCCATTACAGGAGAATATGTCTCCTCACAGTCAACATTAGACATTTGAGAAAATCCTTGAGCAACCAGTCTTGCTTTATACCTTACAATTTCATTATTTTCATTTCTTTTTCTCCCGAACACCCATTTGTAACCAACTAGTTTTATCCCTTTTGGTTTTGGCACTATTGGCCCAAACACCTTAAGCTTTGATAGGGAATTTAGTTAAGCCTGGATAGCTTCTTTCCATTTTGCCCAATCATTTCTTTGTCGGCATTCATTAATTGTTCGTGGCTCTAGATCATTATCTGTATTTATTTCTATATCTGTAGCCACATTATAGATGAATGTATCATTTATTTCGGTCTCATGCCGATTCATTATTTGACCATCATCTACATAACAGATTGAATTTTCAGTATTTTGAGATATATCATTCCCATTTGATTCTTTTTTCATTATCATGCTCTGAAGATTTCATATTTTCCTCTCCTTTCTCACATGGGAGATACCTCTTTTCATGAGTTTTATTTTTCTGCTTCTTTTTTCTAGGAACTAAATCTTTAGCGCTAATTGGTCTTCCACGTTTTTATCGTGGTTTGTTTTCTACTAGTTTTTCTTTCAATGGGGTCTTAGGAATCACAATTCTTGTAAGAGCATTAGCAGCTAGTATATATGATTTGGTTACCCTTTTACTATCAGTAAATACATCAGGTATTTCATTTGCAATATTTTGTAATATAATGATCCTTTGGACTTTAAGTTCACACTCATTGGTGAGAGGATCATATGTATGTAATCGTGATGCATTCCAATCAATTTCTTTTGGCTCATTTTGAGTAATCATTTCTCCTCCTAATGAAGGGAAGACAGATTCATCAAAATGATAATCTGCAAATCTTGCAGTAAATACATCCCTTGTTAATGGTTCTAAATATCGAATAATTGAAGGGGAATCATAACCAACATATATACCAAGTTTGCATTGTGCACCCATTTTTGTACGATTTGGAGGTGTTATTGGCACATATACTGTATAACTAAATATTCTTATATGTGAAATATCAGTCTCTTTACCCATAATAAGATGATGTGGTGAATATGAATTACATGCAGTGAGTCGGATCCGTATTAAAGATGCAGAATACAAAATAGCATGACCGCATGCACTTGTAGAAAGTTTCGTCCTTAATAACATTGGACGAGCAATAATTTGGAGTTTTTTAATTAATGACTCTGCCAACCCACTTTGGGTATGTACATGAGTTACTAGATGCTCAACTTGTATACTAATTGCTGTATAATAATCATAAAATGATTTTGATGTAAACTCACCAGCATTATCAAGATGAAATTTCTTTATGGGGTAATATGAAAATTGTGCTTTAAGCCTGATAATTAGTGCCAATAATCTTGCAAAAGCTATATTTCTTGTAGACAAAAGTGAGACATGGGACCATCTAGTCAATGGATCGATTAAAACCATAAAATAACTAAATGGTCCACATGATGGATGTATTGGTTCACATATATCTCCTTGTGTTCTTTTTAAAAATTTAGGAAATTCACTAGTTACCTTTATTGTAGAAGGTTTGGTTATCAGCTTTCCCATTGAGCATGCTGAACATGCATATTCATTATTTGTTAAGATTTTATAATTCTTTAATGAGTGTCCATGAGAGTTATTAATAATCCGGCGCATCATAATAGCTCTCGGATGTCAAAGTCTTGCATGCCATATTTTAAATGTCTTTGGCTCATTAACCTGCCGAGGTAAGACCGTATGTGATTCCATCACTTTAATACGTGTAAAATAGAATCTTGAGGATATATAGGGAAAGCTTGCAAGTACACGTTTTTGGCGTGAAATAACTTGTGTAATATAAAGATATTCTTTTCTCTATATTGTTGTTGTTGTAATATAACATTTCATGCATGGAATGTTGTAAATGTTTTCTCGAGCATCATTTGTTCTGTTACCGTCTCTCCACAAAGATGTAGCATTGAGAATATTTTAAATAACTCAGAGTTATATTCTTGCACATTTTTAAAGTCTTGGAATCTGAGATTTAACCAATCATTGCGTGCTTTAGGCAAGTAAACCATTCTGAGATTTTCAAATCTCTCTTTCAGAGATAACCACAATTCCTGTGGATCCTCAATGGCCAAATATTCTTTTTTCAGACCATCATCAAGATGATGCCTTATAAATATTAAGTCTTTTACTTTATTATCGATGATGGCTTATAAATATTAAGGCTTTTATTTTGTTATCATTAGGCTCATTATTATTAGCCTCAATGGTTTTGCCTAGGTTCCTTGCCTTTAAATGGAGCTTGATATCGAGGTTCCATGATATATAATTGCTCCCAAAAAATGTGAAGAGCCTTGAATTCCTTTCTTCCAATATTAGCCATTTAATACATAGTCTAGAAATTATAGGAGGTGATTAGAAGAAAGATTAAAGGAAAAGAAAAGTATGAATACTTTGTATAGAATTACATTAAAGTTAAATGAAAATGTATAACAAGATTAGGAGCAGATTCGTGCTGATAACGTATTATATAAGCAACAAGTAATTCATCTTCAATATAAATATATATGTAGATTTCCATGAATAGAAAATAAGTAGTGAAAAAGACATAAAGAGAAAGGAAAAGAAAATGTACTGATCACCGTCAATTACACCAAATCTCCTTTACTTACTTCTTCTTATATCTTTTCTTATCTCTCTCAAAATACATAAATAAAGGGGTATTTATAGACCTTCAAGGGTTGAATGAACGGTCATGATTCATTTAATCCGATGGTCCAAAATATCCTGGTAGGTGGAATAGTAACAGTACTAGCGGCTACTACAGTAACACACGACATCTGCTACATAAGACATCCACTATTTATTATAATATTCATAACATGACTAGATTTTTTAAAAGACAAAAAAATTGGTCATTTTTCAACAGCACCTTCCATTTTTAAAAATATAAAAATAAAGGTAAAATTCATATTTTAGTTCCTGTACTTAGTGAAATGTGCCATTTCCGTCCCTCTACTCTAATTCTTGCCTTTTAAATTCCCTTATTTTTTTATTTGCGCCATTGTAGTCACTCATGCTAACGGCTGTGAGATTTGTCGTCAAGTATGCTGACATGAAGATACGTGGCATTTTATAATCTTTTTTGGGTGACATGGCATACATGGGATTCATTTATCCCAATTGGATCTGAATCCGAGAAGGTCACCCCCTTTTTCTTCTAAAATATACCCCACCCTCATCCCTTTCATAAATCTTCAAGATGAGAGTTTCATAGCCATGAAAGAAGTGTTGATAAATAGAGAAGACAGTGGAGGCTTGGATCTAGTAGAGAAAGTAAGGGATGCCATGGTCACCGGTGACATTTGCAACCTAAGGGAGAAGGATGGTGTAAATGATGTAGGTGATAGGGAGGCCACGGGCGACGAAGGAGTGGAGGATGTTGGAGAAGTTGAAAGGGCTAAGACGGTTGTAGATGGAGAAGTAGTCGGAGAAGGAAGTATGGGATCTGGTGATGTCATCGTCGTGGTCATTGTGGTTGTCGTAGAAGGGAGAAAATGTGAGGAGGTTATGGTGGAGTTCAGAGGCGGAGGAGGGGAACATGCAGTAGTGGCCAGAGATGGTGGCGGAGAAGGTGACGTGAGTAGAAGGAAAGTGGGAAAATTGGTTGGCGAGGTGGAGAGCAGGGTTTATGTGGCCTTGGCTAGGGAAAGTGACCACTAGTATGTGTTGTTGCTAGAGATCTGCCATTGATCGGGGCTCTAGGGCTTTGCTTGGAGTATATATATATACTCCCATGTATGCCACATCACCCAAAAAAACATTATAAAAAGCCATATATCGCCACGTTAGCATACTTCGATGGCAAATCTCATAGCTATGAGTGTGAGGACTACATTGGCTCAAATAAAAAAGCAGGGTAATTTAAAAGGCACAAATTACAGTAGAGGGATAGAAATGACACATTTTGATAAGTACAGGGCTAAAATGAAAATTTTATCTAAAAAAAATAACCTTTTGTTTTTAAACTTTTTTAAATTATTATTATTTATAAATTATTATTTTTTTAACAACATCTATTTTGGGAAAATATATTATTATTGGTTTATACATATTTTTGAAGTTTAAGGCATTTTTTAATAATGACAATAATTATTAAAATTTTTATATTTTCTAAAACCACACTTATTCAAAATATATTATTTGTTATGAAATATTAATTAAAGTGAATACCTATGAATGTATAGATCTTCATCTCCCCAAACTCCCAAATCTCTTCATCTTCTGAACTCCTAAACTTAAAACTATTCATCTTCTCATGTCTCTTAATCTTTCCATAATATTTATGAGGAAGTTTAATAGATGTGACTTTCATATTCATCTTAGCCTATAAATAGAGGCTTTGTAATCTAGTTATTTCTCTTCTCTCCACTTGGGTATTGTGAGGTATGTTTTGATCTTGTTTATCATAGATCTTCTAATAACAAGTAATTGACTATGCATGCTTTTTATATTCATACTTGCTTTCACAAGAATTCAATTTTCATGATATTTGATATTATGACTTATCTTATATTTATGTGATAGTATTAATATGTCAAATCTTGCGAAACTTGAATTTGTGGCTCTTGACATTACGGGGAAGAATTATTTATCATGGGTATTAGATATTGAAATTCATTTGGATGCAAATGGTCTTGGAGGCACAATTAAAGAAGGGAGTAAAACATCCAACCAAGATAAAACCAAAGCCATGATCTTTCTTGGTCACCACCTCCATGAAGGATTGAAAACTGAATACCTTAAGGTAAAATACCCTCTTATTCTCTGGAATAATATAAAAGAAAGATATGATCACCAGAAAAAACTGTAATTCTTCCAAAAGCTTGTTATTACTAGATGCATTTGCAATTACAAGATTTTAAAATTGTTAGTGAGTATAATTCTGCAATATTTAGAATCAGTTCTCAATTGAAATTATGTGGAGAAAAAATTACTGATGAAGATATGTTAGAAAAAACATTCTCCACTTTTCATGCATCCAATGTGCTCCTGCAACAATAATATCATGGAAAAAGTTTCAAGAAATATGCTGAATTGATTCCTTGTTTTCTCGTGGTTGAACAAATTAATAATGAGTTGTTAATGAATAATCATAAGTCTTGTCCTGCCGGTTAGACTCTATTCCATGAAGTGAATGCGATGGCACACAATAATTACAATTATGGACAAACTCGTGGATGTGGGCGTGGTAGTGGCCATAGTCGTAATCGTGGTCATAGACGTGAAATAATCGAGTTTATTATCGTAGTGACAATTCAAAGAATTCATCTCCCCACTTGACGTGGAAAAATAAGGAAAAGAAAAAATGAATTGAAAAGGAAAAAAGTGGGCAAACTAGTAAACATGTGGATAATCCATGCTATCGTTATGGTGGCATAAGTCATTGGTTGCGTACCTGTTGTGTGCCAAAACATCTTGTTGATCTTTACCAAAAATGACCCAAAAATAAATAAAAAAATATCTACACAAATTTTTCTTATAAAGATGATTTCGATCATGACCATATTGATGATACTCATTTGGATATTGTTGACTTCCTGATCAATCTCAATGAGAAGATTGATCATTTAATTGAATGAGTATCCATTTGGTTAACAACAACATCAATGATGAAGATATGTGTCTCTTTGATAGGGCAACAACTCACACCATCCTTAAAGATAAAAAATACTTCTCTTATTTAGTAATGCAAAAGGCCAATGTTAGCACTATATCATGTAGTACAAAGTTAATTAAAGGCTCCAGAAAAGCTAACTTGTCATTACATGGAGAAACAAAATTTTTATATCAATAATGCATTATATCCCACCAAGTCTCAAAAAAACTTTCTAAGTTTCAAGGATATTCTACGAAATGGATATCATATTAAGACAACAAATGAGGAAAATATTGAATATCTTTATATTTCAAGTTTGATATAAGGTAAAAATGCATATTGGAAAAACTACCTGCATTTTCCTCTGATTTGTACTACACATATATTAGTATAATTGAAACTTATGCTATCATAAATCACAAGCTTACAAATACATTTATTATTTGGCATGATCGGTTGGGTCATCCTAGATCAATTATGATGAGAAAAATAATTGAGAATTAATGTGGGCATTCGTTAAACAACTAGAAGATTCTTTAATCTAAAGACTTTCAATGGTGTGCTTGTTCTCAAGGAAAGTTGATTATTTTACCATCACTGGCAAAAATAGGAAATGAGTCTCTTGTATTTCTGGAACATATATAAGGTGATATTTGTGAGCCTAAGATCCACCATGTGGACCTTTTAGATATCTTATGGTTTTAATTAATGCATTAACTAGATGATCCCATGTATGTTATTATCAACATGCAACCAAGCATTTGCTAGACTTCTTGCTCAATTAATTTGATTATGAGCAAATTTTTTTGATTATCCAATTAAGAAAATATGCCTTGATAATGCTGACGAATTTACTTCTCAAACTTTTAATGACTATTGTATGTCCATTGGAATTGGTGTTGAACATCATGTGACACATACTCACACACATAATGGTCTTGCAGAATCACTTATCAAGTGTTTGCAATTAATTGCAAGACCATTGCTTATGAGAACAAAACTTTTAATTTCTTATTGGGGATATGCTATTTTGCATGCAGCAGCTTTAATTCACATCAGGACAACAAGTTATCATAAGTACTCCCCTTCACAATTGATTTTTGGTTAAGAACCTAATATTTCCCATCTAAGAATTTTTAGATGTGTGGTTTATGTTCCAATTGCTCCACCACAACGCACTAAGATGGGCCCTCAAAAGAGGTTAGAAATATATGTTGGGCATGAGTCTCTATCTATAATAAAATATCTAGAACCATTAACATGAGACTTATTCAAAGCTCGATTTGCTAATTATCATTTTGATGAATCAGTTTTCCCAACGTTAGGGGAAGAAAATAAACGACTGGTGAAAGATATTAGTTGGAATGAATTATTATTATCTTATTTTTATCCTCGTACTAAACAATGTGAACTAGAAGTTCAAAAGATAATTCATTTATAAAGTTTAGCTGAACAACTACTAGATGCATTTACTGACCTAAAGAAAGTGACTAAATCACATATACCAATTGTTAATGCTTCAATCAAAATTGATGTCCTTGTAGGACAAATTAATATCACAAATGAATCCAAAGCAAGCATGAAGTGTGGCAAGTTTGTAGGTTTCAATGATAAAAATCCTCAAAAAAACAAAGGAGCTAAGAATCTAAATGGTCAAATCGAGGATACAATGACTGTAGAGGAGTCTTTAGAACAATCCCCAATTGCAGAAGAAACTCAGGTACCTGAAATTTATGAAAATAGAGAGATCTCTTTAAATTATGTTCTAAATGGAATAAAATGGAACAAAAATGAAGTTAGCGTTGACAATATTTTTGCATGTAATATAGGGCTAAATGTGATAAATAATGAGGATCATGAACCAAAGTTTGTTGAAGAATGGAGAAGCAATGATTGGCCAAAATTTAAAGATGCAATTGAGTCAGAATTAAACTCACTTGGAAAACAAAATTTTTTTGTACTTGTAGTTCATATATCTAAAAGTGTAAAGCCAATTGGATATAAATGGGTATTTTCTCAAAGACATGGCATTGACTATGATGAAACATACTCACCTGTGGTGGATGCATTTATTTTTCGATACTTAATTAGTCTGGCAGTACATGAAGGACTCTATTTGCATTTGATGAATGTTGTTACAGCTTATTTATATGGATCCCTTGATAGTGAAATATATATAAAACTCCTGAAGGATTTAAAATGCCTGAAGCATGCGATTTAAGTTCTCGATAACATTATTCAATCAAATTAAATAAGCCATTGTATGGATTGAATCAATCTGGACGCATGTGGTATAACCGACTCACTGAATATTTATAGGAATGATCCTATATTTTCCATGTATTTTTATATAGAAATTTGAAAATAATGAGTTTGTTATAATTGCAATTTATGTTAATGACTTGAATATTATTGGAATTCTAGAAGAGCTTCAAAAGGCAGTAAATTACACATAGAAAGAATTTAAGATGAATGATCTTGGAAAAACAAATTGAATATTTGAAAAATGGGATTTTTGTGCATCAAGAAGCTGACATTGTGAAAGTGTTGAAATGATTTTATATGGATAAATCACATCCATTGACTATCCTGATGGTCGTAAGCTTACTAGATGTGAATAAGACCTTTTTTTGACCTTAAGAAAATGATGAGGAACTACTTGGTCCTGAAGTATCATATCTTAATGCAATCGGAGCACTACTGTATCTTGTTAGTCACACAAGACCTGATATATCATTTGCTATTAATTTATTAGCAAGATATAGTTATTCTGCCACACGAAGGCATTGGAATGGAGTAAATTATTTCACTACCTTTGAGGATATTTGTTTACATGTGGTGGTACAACCATTTCATGGTGATCTATGAAGCAAACTATAATAGCCACAACATCTAATCATGCAGAAATTTTAGCAATACATGAGGCAAGCCGAGAATGAATTTGGTTAAGATCTCCAATTCAACACATTCAATGGACTTGCGGTTTGTCTTCAAGAAAAATGACCGTAATAGTCCTATATGAAGATAATGCTACATGTATTACCTAACTGAAAGACTTTTATATTAAAAGGGATAGAACAAAGCATATTTCACCAAAATTCTTTTTCACTCAATCTTAAGAAGAATGATAATATTAATATTCAACAAGTTCGTCAAAGTGATAATCTAGTAAATTTTGTTTACCAAGGCACTTCCTACTACAATATTTGAAAAGTTAGTCTGTAATATTGGAGTTTATCGACTCAAAGATCTAAACTGATATTATCATGAGGGAGAGTTAATAGCCAATGTACTCTTTTTCTCTTAAACATGGTTTTTCCCCATTGGGTTTTCCTGGTAAGATTTTTAATGAGGCAACAATTATAGCATATACTAAAGATAATGTATTCTTTTTTCTTTAAGTAGATTTTTATTCCATTGAGTTTTTACTAGTAAAGTTTTAAGGTGGTATGAAACATTAATTAAAGTGAACGCCTATTAATGTATAGCTCTTCATCTCCCCAAACTCCCAAACCTCTTCATCTTCTGAACTCCTAAACTATTCATCTTCCCATAATATTTATGAGGAAGTTTACTAGATTTTACTTTTCATATTCATCTTAGCCTATAAATTGAGGCATGGTAATCTAGTATAAGAGAGGAATATAAATGTGATAAAGAAATAAATGAATAAGAAGTTAGCTGTTTCGTTTCTCTCAGCTTGGATATTGCCTTTGCTTGCTTTCTTAATTTTATAACATTATTACTATTATTGTTATTAATAAAATAACAATTTTTTTGAATTTTTTTAAACTTATTTGTTGTTTAACTTGTTTAAAACTATTTATTCCTTTTTTTAAAATATGCTTTAATGTGTTTAATAATAATAATAATAATAATAATAATAATAATAATAATAATAATAATAATAATAATAATAATAACATATTTTTCAAAATAAAAGGTGTTCAAAAAATAAATTTTAAAATATAATAATAACTTAAAAAAGTTTTAAAAACAAAAAGATTAAATTTTAATGATTTTTAAAAAGACAAAGGTGTTATTAAAAATGACCAATATCTTGGTTTTTTAAAAAAATCCGGCCATAGTCCAAGTGATGATATGACTTTAATATGATATTTTCAAACTGATGTTGGTTAATAAATTTCTAATGAGGTTATTATGATAATTAAAACAACTGGAGGACTAGATTGAAAAAAACCCCTTATTTAAATTTTATTAAAAAAAAACTAATAAACCACAGCCAACAACCTCATCATCAATTGAAGCATGTCCTGTTCCTGGGTTTAAGAAGATGTGGGTTCTAATTAATATCAACTCATACAAATTGAATATTAACTATTATCTCCTCTTTTGTACATGATCGCAACAAATCTTGTTTACATTTTTAAAAATAAAATTAATAAACCATAGTTTTTTATTGGAAATAAAAAAATATATTTGATCTATAATTATGGTCTTTTTAATTAAAAATTGAAGATATTCTGATATTATATTGTATTTTTTATTTCCGTAAATAAACAAAACTAATAGAACATTTAAAAAAAAAAAAACTACTAAATGAACTATTAAATAAGTATTCCGTATTTAGTTGGGTAATTCCATTCATTTATAAATTAAATTATGATGATTATTGATAAAATAATTTTATATTCCAAATATATATTTATTCATTTAAATACATGAATTATAAAGTAATGCACTGCATTTTTAATTTTTCGGGTTTAATATTTATTTATTTACTGAACCGGCACACAAATATTAGCTTCTTTAGCGATTCATGTTTGTTTGGATAGGATCGAATCTTTTAATTCAATCCTATTAAAAGAATTCAGATGGCAAAATGTTATGGCAAGAACAACATCACGGTCTCATCGCTACTTTGGGTGGGATGCTTTTTGTGGAAATTGGTTTCAAATCAAGTAGGAATATATTTATGAAGATGTTTGGAAGGAGCATGAGTTGCCAGCCGACGAGTCTATTTGAAAGCAATTGATTGAAGATATTTATGTCAAGCATTTAAATTGAAGATAATTTTGCATGGAGCTATATTGGGTGAGTGCTAATTAGGGCTATGACTTGAATTATTTGAATATTATGGTGAGGATTAATTAAGGATTAAGTTTAGATGATTGGAGATTTCTTTGAAGGTTGATTGAATATTATGTTGAAGACCTAAGGTTGGGTTCCTGCTGACATGGAGTGAAGAATACAATTGGTAATTGCTTGGTTTGGCCAAGATTGTGGAGATTTGGTTGTGTTTGGCTCATATTCAACCAAGAAGGTTGATTTTGTTTTGAAGTTGTGTTGCAACTTAGAGTTATAGCTCAGTTAGTGAGCTGGGAATAGGGATGTGATGGGTCAAATCGTGTCTATGTTAGAACACAAGGTTATAACACTAGAATTGGAAGCTATAGAGAATTAAAATAAAAGAGGACGGTTTTAAGAGGTAGTTAACACATGAACTACATAAGTCTCGTCCAAAAGATTTAGGATGCAAAAGAGAGGTCTAAGGATGTAGACGTGAGAGTATTGGTCAATTTTATGAAAAAGAGCTTATTGTGATCGTGAGATCATGGGAAGATTCTAGTAAAAGCATGTCACATCAATAGGAAATCGAGATAGACGGAAGGTTGGTTAAGGGGCTCCTTCAGGAATACAATCTTTGATGAGTATACTCTGGTGAGAGTGTTTGTATAACCATTATACTCTTGTTTACCTCTTCTAGTGTATTTGATTTTCTAGACATGGCCCCTTAGGAGTAGACAAGTTGTGTTGAACTATGTTATCAAACTTTGTGTCATTTTCTTTTGATTCTTATAGTTGTGTTTGCTTGGTATTTGGAAATCAAAAAATTAATAATCCACAACACTTAAGGGAACCAACATTTTTCATTTTTTATTTTTTTTCCTTAAAAGAGCCTCCAACTTGGCTACAAGCAATTGATCAATATATGATGTTGTTCTTTCAAATCCCACTCAAAATTTAATTACAATCAACTATTCCTCTAATACGTCTAAAGCTTACACTTCTTAACTCATTTTCATGGAAATTCCCAATTTAATGCATTTTTCTTTAGTCTGGATTTTCTAAGATTTTCTAATGGCACTTTCCCATGTCCCTCTCCAATGGCAGTTCAAAATGGTCAATATATCCATAATCGAGATTATCTTCTTGGCACCATCAAGATTAACAAATTCTTTCATTGTTGAGTGAAGCTAATATAGAATTGATTTTTTCTGCAACATCTAGTCAGGAAGTTCAGAATTACCTCCCTAGTCTCTGTGCCAAGAGATTTACCACATTCATTATTTATTTCAAAGTTAAACTCACTATGATTACTAGTGGTTCTCTCTATGTTATTGACTTTCTTATTTCCATCAAACAAATTATATATGAATTCATTGCTCTCAGTGGTCCTCTAAGTAATGTCAACCTCTAGCCTATGAAACTTGATGCCTCTGTTGTAATGATCACCTCAACACTTTAGCAGTATACGGTATCATATGCTACTATAACATGCACGCATACGTTACTGTAGCAAATATTGTGATTTTTACTGTAGCATTGGATTCTCCCTGCGGCTTTTATTTGAGCATTTTTTTTTTTGACCTTGAGATTAGTGATTTGTTTGAGAGTGGTTAGCTGGTGGTAGAAATGGGATTAAGAAAAAAAGAATGAGAAGGAGAGGAAGAAAGAAAAGGAAGAAGAAGAAAAGGAGTAGAAGAGGTGCGCTACTGGTTATCCTAGCTTAAGGTGAACAAAGCTATCCTAGACGAACCAGCCAAGGAGAAAATAAAGAAAGTTTTGCTTTAGGAGTTAAATGCCCTACAAAAAAAGAGTTTTGAAAATTCTCTACATTACTTTTGAAAACTTTAGGAACTTCTATGTGGAATTCTTCATGACTTTAGTTTTGAGTTTGTGATGGAAATGTTAGTTTTATATTAACATGCATAGGATTATGTGGGAGAGTATGTTAATATGTATTCGTTTTATGAAAGAAAGGTTGTGTTTGAGAATTTTGCATATATTTATGATGGTTCTTAGCTGAAATTTTGTGCTATATCTCATGCAAACATGCATGATATTGGCTTTATCAAGTAGAAGAGATTCTGGAAGTTTTCCCTTTGATATTGTTGTGCTTACACCTTCTTTGATTTTGTCTTGCAAAGTAACCTCCGAAATTGCATAGATACTATCAGGTCTTAACACAATACAATAAATGTTCCTATAAGTACACACATGCCTATATATGTACTTACATACATAAATAGGTACACATACTTGATTTGTGGTATACATACATGAATTACGATATATGTATATACCTACTTACATATATAGATACTTACCTATATAGGACACACACACACACACACACACACACACACACACACACATATATATATATATATATATATATTGTGTTATATAAATATGCATCCCAAATACTAATGCATACATATAGTTACTCTAACCTTGTGGAAGTATTAGATTACAATTTTGGGCATGTTACATGTGTATCCTGGTGAATGGTGTGGGTGGGCTTTTGTATGGTGGCGATTAAGTGTATTCCTGAAAATTCTACATTGGCCTTGTATGTACTGGTATTATATTGCTTAACAAAATGTAGAGGTGCATTTGGTCTTGTCGACATGAGTCTAGTGTTTAGATTGGGGTATCTGTGGATGGTGTATGGTGTGATTGTATGATGTTGTGTAGAGTGGTAGTGGATATGGTGGATGGTGTGATCGGGGTTTGTTATTCTAATTTCAGCATCTGAGAAAGAAAATTGGAATGGGAATATCTAGAAATGCAGTTTTATCATAGTTATGGAGTGGATTATTTCATTATTCATGTTATGTTTTGGAAAGACTGCTTTGATTTCATGAGTATGTGATTTGAGTTATGAACCTACTTATCATTAGCATATGTAGTTTATGATTTATGTATGACTTGTCTGTTTTTGCTTTGTTGGTTATTCCTCCGGGTTTCCTATTTCTTCTTTCTACTTTCTCAACAAAGGTATTTACTGTGCTTGTGAGCTCACTAACTGATACATTTTTTTTGCAGATCGTAGGGAGTAGACAAGAGATATAGAGCTAAAGACCTCAGCCAGGATAGTCATCTTGCTTATATGTATGTCATTTACCTAGTGTTGTAATGTTGTCGTGAACTGTATTTGTATTGACCTTTAGACTTAAACGTATCATGTATTTGCCTTCTAATGGAACTTAGAGTATTATTGTATTGTTCTTATAGCGTGTTGCCCACATGGTATATTAAATTAGTTTCATTATTATTTGCTAATTTTTCCTTCTAATTATTTCCCGGTATACGAAATTATATATATGAGGTGGAGTCCACTCCTTATATGCATGCAACTGGTCTGTTAACGCCCCCTACTAGGTTCAGGGTGTGACATAGCCCTTCTTACAAGGAACTTATTACTACTATGCGGTATGAGATTCTGTTGTTCTATTCAAAGAATTATTTAACAAGATCATCAATCATGAGACTTTCTTCCTTTATAGTGATAGTAAAATTTTGATCTCATCCCATCCTCTGCAAGTTTAACCTCAAAATCTCCATCTTCCTATGCAATCCAAAGTCCAATCTTCCTTCCCCAATGCCTGGCCTACTTCGTGATCTCATTATTGTCCACAATTATTTAATACCTAACCTCTCTATTTCACCATCAGGTATATATCAATCTGGTCATCCCTACTCATTGCTTTTTATATGGACACTAATGAGGGATTAATCGAGATGATTTCATATTCGATGAACTCACCCTCCTTCCCCATCTCCAAATATCATTGGCTGAAATGTGTTTTCTCGATTAAATGATATCGTAATAGCTTTATCTCTAGGTACAAGCTTGTCTTGTTAGTAAAAGATCTCACTAATATCATAGTATTGATTTTTATGATACTTTTTAATCTTGTTGTCCAACTTATGACTATTCATTTAATACTTGCTCTAGCTTAATACTATGACTGGCCTTACATGATAGGACACGATTTGAAGAAGTCTTAATGTAGGAACTGCTAGGATTTTTTTTATCAAGCTAGTCCAACCATTGTTTGTGAATTATGAAAAGTAATTTATTGTTTTTTGACAAGATCTAAGAGCATGTTATAATGAACTCAAGGGATTTTTACTCTCCTATGGATTTACTACCATTTGTAATGGCACCTTGTTTTCATATATCATCACAATGCTATTACTCCTTGTTGCTTATGTAGAAGAGTTGATTATCACCTTTTAGGACAATTGGTTTCTCATTTTTTTCTTTTTTGCCACAAGCATTGGCAAATCCCTTCTCCATCGAAGACTTTAGTGATCTTCAATATTTTCTTAGTGAAGGGGTTTTTTTTTTCCCTACGTTGACCATATTAAGGTTGATTAACCAAAGGTATAGAATGAAAAATCAATTTTAATTAAAATTTTTAGGTGATTATGGGTTCATATATAGTTTTTTTCAAGAGTGATCCCCTAATATTAATTACCTTGAATAATATCGTAGGAGCGTCCAATTAAGAAATAAGTGTGAATAAGATAAAATGAGCTAATTTTTATTAATTTCATGTAATATATACAATTTATATATAAATACATTTTTTTGATTGTTTTCTTGAGATTAAAAATTTATAAGACAAGAGTATCATCTTTATTGTTATTGACTATTATTTAACTTTTCTTATGAAGAGGTCATGACATTTTGACTTGTTCTTACATTCTTGCAAAGAGTATGACGAGGTACGTTTTACTAATTTATCGACTTATTGAACTTCTAAAAAATCTTTTCCCAATTTTCACCTCTAAGAGCATGATTGAAATAATTTGTCTCCTTTGATTTGGTTGAGTTTGACTTTCTTCAAATTGTTGGAGCTTGCATCTTGATGTATATTTCTTCGATTAAAAAATTATTCTTAATTTGATGTTTCCAATTCAATACTTTTGTCATATCTTTAATTCTTGACTTGTCATTATGATTTGGTCGGAAGCATGGTACATCAAGAAAGAAATTCCGTAGGCTCTAGAGCAATAGAAGCATTGCACTTCAAAAGTTTTATTCCACATGCTTACATTAAGGTAGTGTTTGGTGTGACAGAATTGTGAGAATTTTTAATAGAATTTAGTTGGGTTGATTCACTATCTACATTTTATTATATGGAAAGTTGGTGAACTCAGTGGAATTACTTTCCTTGGTTTGATGGAATCACTTTCTATTGGGTTGAGCTAGAAATCCACTTTTTCAATTGAGAGGAAAAATTGCAAAACTATAGTTTGTCTAAAATGCCCTCATCTTTAACAAGTAAAATTTTATCGTCGCTTCTCTTATCTTTCCTAACTACCTTATTACTTGCTTTTTTGAATTTCTTTTTTTTTTTCTTTTTTGTCTCTCCTTTTTGAGTCTCTGTTTCATTCTTTTTTTTAGATCCTTCTATGGTGACTAATGCAACAAAATATCAAGTATTCCAAATCAAAAATAGACAGGAAATAGCAAAACATAATTAGATAATAATAAGCAATACCCAAAACACAATTAAATAAATGCTTCATGTTTAGGAATTGAGAGAGGGTTAAATACTTCATTTAGGATGGTTAAATATTATCTTTCCACGGATTATCTAATTAATTAGTTAAAGGATGAATTGGGAAATCAATAAAACATCCTCAAAAGAGTACTATCTTTCCAAATACTGGAATGTGGCTTTCCATGTATTTTAACCAACACTTTTCTTTATATACCAAACATTGTAATCTTACTTTTCTAGAATTTTAACTATAAGGAATCACTTTCCTATCAATTATTCTCATTCAAATATTTTTTTATAGGAAAGTACTGAAAGCTTCCTAAGATGAAGGATGACACTATGAAAGGTGAACTCACATAGGTTGATTAGATATTTAGGTTGAAGCATGGCACCTCGAAAATTGAACTCTATGAGCTAACTCTAAGACAAAGCATGGCACCTTGAAAGGCGAACCTTATGGGTGGATCTTAAGATATGGTGTTTTAGCAGTATGATTACCTTAAGGAAGATTCTTGATTAGGCATTTGACTGGGGAGTGTTATCTTAAACTGTGAACTCCACAGGTCGATATTAAAATATGGTATCTTTGTAGTATGATTATCTAAAGGGAATTCTTGATTAGACATTTAGTTAGTGCCATAGCACCTCAAAAGATGAATTGTATAAGCTAACTTTAAAGGTGAGCATGGCATTTATAATGGTAAACTCCACAGGAAAATATTAAGATTTGGTAGTATGATCATTTAAAGGGGAATTATTGATTGGAAATGAGGTTGGAGAATGGCACCTCAAAAAATGAAATCCATGGGTAAACTTTAAGATGGAGTGTGGCACATTGAAAAGTAAAATCCATGATTCAACCTTAAACATTAATATGTTTTTACATTATAATCATCTAAAGTACGATTCTTGATTAGACTTCTATTTTGGAGCATGGCAACTTGAAAGGTAAACTCCATGGGCCAACTTTAAAATATATCATGACACCTAAAAAAAGAATTCTTATTAAGCACTTATTTGGAGCATGGTACCTAACATGGTGAACTACAATTCCAATCTCAAGATGAAAATGTTTTGCAAGAGTGATTAGGAGAAGTTAGACTAAATACTTGGTTGGAACATGGCACCTCGAAGATGAACACAATGAGCTAATATCCACTATCCAAATTGAATAAAAATATGCATTGAATCTTCAATTACATTTTTAGTAATATTGGGCAAGATCTTGCCATTTGATCTTACTCTTGATTAAGATTAGCCATGGCAAGAAAATACCGTGAAGCTCACATTGAAGCCTCAAAATTCTTTAATCACCTTTGTTTTTCTTCTTTGTTTTCTCATAGTTGTATCTTTACTAATCTACTAAGTATCTCTTTCCCTTTCCCTTTCATTCAAAGCCCCTCAAGCTCCTCCACCAAAAATAAAATAAATAAAATAAAATAAAATAAAAATCTACCCTAAGCTCCTTATCTTTCTCTATAGGTTTGCTTTTATAGCAAGAGAAAATTTTATTTGCCTGCAAAAATAAATTCATAAGTTAAAACTCCACTGATCTTATTATTTGTATTTTTTTTTTCTTATTTTGAATTAAATAGAAGACACCATTCTTTTTAAATTTCTTACGAATATAATCAATTGTGGAGCAAGAAATTACAAAGTGGCAAATAAAACTTAGTAAATTATAGTTCAAGTATATTCAAAATTATATAATAATACAAGTTAAATGCTATATCTATGTTCTTCAAAAAAGTTTTTACATAAACAAGTACTACAAAAAAAAAAATCAACAAGAACAAATTCATAATTGTCCTCTAGGAGTTTTCATATTTTAAAAGCAATATTGTATAATTGTTTCATTATCTACACAATTAAAAATATCATTCTCAATGTATATTACTAAGTAATCAACTAAGGCTTGATTATTAATTCTATTGCATAGTTGAGTCTTCATAGTATTTATTGCAGAGAAAATCCTATCCACAGTTGTAGTTGAAATTGGTAAAGTTAGAGCTAGTGTTATAATCCTGTAGATCAATGGATACAAAATGTTTCTTCTTGTTCTCACCAATCTTATAGCAAGATCATTAATTCCTAGTAGATCATTGAATTCTGTGTTGGATCTCATGTTAATAATATAAGTCTCCAATTAATTCTTAAGAGTAAGGACTTCTACCTTTTAAAAATCATTTGGATATCAAGTTGAACTAATCTTTTCTTAGCAAAGCTAAATAGAATTTGTTAGACTCAAGCGTGCAGCACATCATTAAAATGGTTATTGAGCCTTTGAAGTTGTAATAAATCTATAATAGAATAAGATCAACTTGATAATGATGTATAGTTATCACCTTTTCTACATTACGTCAAGATTGTCTACAAGTAATATACCCATCATAAATGTTAATGACATTTATATCATATTTTAGCTAAAATAAAGAAACCTCATCAAACAAAGAACTCCATCCATCTTCTTGCACAGACTATAATCAATTTTTGGTGTTAGTTTTTTTTTTTTTTTTTTTTCTATAATGCTAGTGATAGATCAATAGTGATTCCCAATATGTTCTTAATCAAAATAATGTAAAATGCCATATCATAAGAGTACAACAAATGACTTACTTGTTTTTTTTTTTTCAAACTTTGGATTCCCTATGATCAAATCAAGTACTTCAATAATAAATGAAAACATTTTTATCAAGCAAATCAAGATATTATAACAAGAACTCCAATGTATCTCACCAAGTCATTTAGGAATATTCTGTTGCTCACTGGTTTCAAGTGCTTTAAAAACTTTGATGTCATAATTTTAAATGAGAATATCACAATGCTTGCAAGATCCTCCAACCACATGAATAATTCCATTCACCATTATAAAAAGCACTTCAATAGAAACATTATTTTTTGCAATAGCTACAAGTGCTAGTTGGAGTTAGCGTGCAATACAATGGATGTAAAATGCATTTTTGTTTTCTCTTAAGATTAGAGTTTTGAGACCATTGTACTCACCTTACATATTACTTGCACCATCATATCCTTGACCATGCAATTGAAAAGGGCTTTTGTTATGCTTGAAAAACAAGTCTTCAATTGTTGCTTGTAGTAACAAAGCAATGGCGTCAATAACATGAACTATACACAAAATGCACTCAATCAATTGTTTGTAACTATTCACATGCTGTACTATTACACCCATTAGCTCTTTAGTTGATAGATCACACACCTCATGAACTAAAATTGGAAAACATGAATCTTTAAGATCTTGAATTATGATCTTAGTGGTCCCACTTGCATATGCATGAATGATATCTTTTCAAATATTTGGTGAAGTCAACTTGAAATTTCCAAGACATTTATCCAATACAAGCCTTTTAATATCTTCATTATGACCACAAAGAAATGCTAAGATTACCAAAAAGTTCCCACAAGTTTCAAACCTATGAAAGCGAATTCAATCAATGGAAGTAGTCAAATGGTTATTGTGGTCACTTCGGAATTGATCATTGTACTTGTTCACAATTGTTCAAATAGGTTGCTATTGATTCATTAAGAACCGACAATTATTCCAAGCCTTTTTATGTGGACTATTAGGGCCATCGATATGCCCTAGTAGTTTTTTTTCCCAAATACTAAAGCCTTCCATAATAAAAATATTTGAGGTTCTTGAATATCTCTTGCTTTCTATTTTAAACAAATAACAACAAAAGAAACATGTTGCTTCTTTAACAATGCTATAGGCTAAGCAATTAGGAAATTCATGAATCCATGAGGGGTTAAATCATCACATTATATTACCTTACATTTTCTTTTGAAGAAAAAAAAAAATAATTTCATTCCAAATCCATACTAAGAATATTACACAAAATAGGTGGAGAGTGTAACTGATAGGATTATGCCCTAGAATGCCAACGAGGATACTTATATTAGGGAATTTGATTTGTATTATACATTATTATTAAATAGACATTTATTTTTTATGTTTATATGAATCTTGTGATGACATTTTAATTAGTTTTGAACATCGTAGTCCATTTGTATTAAATTAAACCTTCTACTCTTTGTGGGATAAAGAGGAGAGCACTAGAAGGGTTTGGTACTAATACACTTAAATAGTTCACAAATCGGAGAACTTTTAATTGGCCGTTATAGGTTTGTAAGGATTTGTATGACATATACTTTGACAAAGAGTGCTAGTTGAACACTATGGAATAGTGAGAGCATATGTCATAAATGCATCACTAGAATTGATGTATTCGAATATGATTTGCAACAAACCAATCACATGGGTTTTACTCTCTGACAGTCAATGATTGAGATTGTTGGTTATAATCATATAAGTGAACCTTAGACCTGAGGTATCATAATCACAATGTATTTGTGATGACTAGTTTGCTACTAAAGTTGTTAGGATCAACTTACCTTTTGGCAGAGCCAACCTCGAAGTGTGACTATGTCAGGCAAATAGCAATTGTGAGTGATCACCAATAAGGAATTCATTCTCTTAGAAGTAAACGAGTTAGTATCCTATGCAATTATAAGTATGTCAGATTAGATGACCTTGGCTAAAGCAGTTAAACTAATTATGTGGGACACGAAAGATAGTTTGGTAATGGCACCCTATTATAGTTATTTGCATATGATTAAGTTCAGTGAGTTTGACAATTACCATGACTCTCATTCGGCTGAGATACAAGAACAAAAGATTTATACACATATGGTAATCATAATCGAAAAGATTCGTAATGATCTACTCATTTGTGTTCAATTGGGTTACGACGTGGGGTCACGGGACTAGCTAGGTGTCACCCACGGTATTCTCCCATTGCCAATCGAAATGAACCTAGCAGCTATTTGGAGAAGAAGAGGAGATTGTTTCTTAATTCTAGCGTGTGATCTAGAGGCGTGGGACTTTCGTTTGGTGCTAAGAGATCTACGACAATCCGAAAGACAAATTAGACACATTAAAAGAAAGGCTTTCAAACATTAAGAGGTAATTTTATAGGCCTTTTAATTAAAATTAAGGTGTTCATTAAAACAATTAGAACATATCGCAAATTTATTATTGCTTTGCATGCTTTTGATGATGTTATTTAATTTTGCGATATTCTCTAACAATGGTACCAGGGCCAGGTTAATTGTTTTAATGAACATTAGGTCTAAATCATATAATCAGTGATTATAATTTGATAATTATATAAAATAAAATTAGATCTTATGCATGATTATTGATTTTATAAATTAGGGTCTATTGTTTTATTTGATATTTTAATATAAATAATAATAATGAAATAAATGAATTAAATCCAACGTGTTTTGAGAACTATATAAATTTGATTTATTTAATATATATAAATAATAATAATAACAATAACAATAATAATAATAATAATAATAATAATAAATTTGCGTGGGCCCACGGTTGCGCAGTTGCATGGGTCCACACATGGATATTGTTATTTTGTTTTATTATTATTTTTTTATAATTATTTCATTATTTCATTATTTATATTATTTATAATTATTTTATTATTTTATTCATTATTATTTATTTTAGTTTAAATAAAATTGGACCCACGTAAATGTGGAATATATGGTTGTTTTATTTTTGATGTGTTGAATGGATATATGGCATACAATCATGAATTTTTGGGCTTTTATATTTATTTTATCTTGCGTTTATATATTTGGGCAATGTTGCGTCCAATGTAATTTTATTTAAATTTACACAAAAGTAGATTATATCTAGGATACATATTTGTAAATTTTACAGAAAATAATAATCAAGTGACATAAGAGTCCAAGTGAATACAAGAGTCCAAAAATAATAACAAGCAAATAAATTCTCCCAAAATAAAACACTAAGTTGAGGGGAACGGGATGTCCTGGCTCTCCACCAAGCTTTGGGTGATTAGAGTTATGAGGGTGCATGATATCTTCCTTGTATGAGGGGGTTTTATATTCGCTTATAACTTTAAGAACCTTTAGTGCATTGGATGTCGTTAGTCGAAACAAATTCCTCCATAGTTATACTGTATGGGTTGAGGGGGTGGAATTCAACTGTTAGATTAATAGAAGTTGGTGGGCTTGACTTTGATAGTTTACGGGCCAATTAAACTGTATGGGTTGAGGCTTGGTAAACTATGGGCCAAAATTGATTGAACTACATATGGAATAGGTTGACATGGGACGCCACTTTATTAACTCTAGTTGAGCTCCATTGGATTTAATAGAGAACACAATCACTCATTACGAAATCTTACCAACGAGGATTTCCAATTTCTACAGTGGGAGTGTAGATTTTCGAAAAATGTAGTGAAGCCAAGTTTTATTTAAAGACCTTTAATATAATATGGCCTTTATTTTCTTGTAGTTTATTTCTCGATATGACTCATAACCCACTTTATATTTTGCTTGAGAATAATGCCCTTATCGGGCCCAATTATGTTGATTGGCTCAGGAATTTAAGGATAGTCCTCAATTTTGAGCAAATCGCGTACATTCTTGAGGCTAATGTTCCTACCGAACCTTCACCCGAGGCAAGTAAGGAAGAACAAGATATTTATCTAAAATGGCTTGAGGACGACTTGTGAGTGAGGAGCTATATGTTAGCCTCTATGAGCAGTGATTTGCATCGCTCTCATGAGAAGATGAGTGATGCGAGATCGGTACTGTTGTACTTGCAGGAGCTCTATGGAGAGCATAGTCAGACTGCTCGATATGAAATATCGAGAGAGCTTTTTAGGGCAAAGATGAGTGAGGGTAGTGAAGTTGGAGAGGATGTCCTTAAGATGATCTCTATGATTGAGAGGTTGGAAGCTCTTGACTTTTCCATGGACTACAACCTTCAGGTTGATCTCATCTTGCAATCTCTTCCTGATTCCTTCTCTTAGTTCATTGTTAATTTTAACATGAATGATATTGAGTGCACACTGGTGGGTCTTCTTAACAAGCTAGTGAGTTCTCAGTCTCAAATGAAGACTAAAGGGAAGGATGATGTTGCTTTGGTTATCTCTACTTTTAGGCCCTTAAAGCCCAAGAAGCAGAATGCTTTGGCTCCCAAAGCTGTGGGAGGAGTGGGTAAGAAAAAAAGGTAAGGGAGCAAGTGTTTCCATTATGGCAAGGCCGGTCATTGGAAGCGGGATTGCCTACATCTCAGAGCAAGCGGCGCTACAGGTATGAAACGATTTGTTTTCAAAACAAATTGTTCAATTTCTGTATTTTCTATTTCTTGGATTCTTGATTTAGGAGCTAGTGCTCATATTTGTATTATAAATCAGGATCTAGAAAGAAGAAGGAAGTTGGGTGAATGAGAGGTGATGATCAATGTCGGAAGCGGACATAGTGTCGCAGCAACTCACATCAGATCTACTTCTATTCTTTTATATTCTGGACATGTTTTAGTTTTAGAGGATTGTTTAGTATTACCAAATGGGTTAAAGAACATTGTTTCTGTTCTAGTTTTAGTAAGAAAGGAATATGTCATTAAATTTGGTGAAACTAATTGTGATATTCATTTTGGAAATAAATTAGTGGGTAATTCTTCTTTACTAAATGGATTGTAATATCTAAATGTTCAGAATAAATGTGTTGTGAATACTATCACTAAAAGACATGGTAGGCATAAGATAAATCAAAAACTTGTATGGCATTTGAGATTAGGTCATGCTAGAGAAAAAAAGATTCATGAGTTAGAGAAAGATGGCCTCATAGGTCCATTGGGATTGAATCCCTATCCAACATGTGAATCTTGTTTCTTTGGCAAGATCACCAAATCCCTTTTCATAGGACATCCTAAGAGGGCATTACAAGTTTTGGATTTAGTGCACACCGATGTTTGTGGGCCGATCAACGAGATGGCTCCCGGTGGTTTCCACTATTTCATAACTTTTACCGATGACCATTCTAGGTATGGTTATGTATACTTAATGAAGAACAAGTCAGAGACACTTGACATGTTAAGAAAGTATAAGGCTTTAGTGGAAAATAAAACTGGCCATCGTATAAAGATACTGTGATCAGATCGTGGTGTTGAATATATGAATACTAAGTTTGACTTATTCTTAAAGGATCATGGGATAGTTTCATAATGAACACCACTAGTGACTCCTCAATTAAATGGGCAGCTGAGTGTAGGAATCAAACCTTGTTGGGCATGGTTCATTGTATGCTTAGCTACATGGACTTGCCTATTTCTTTGTGGGGTCATGTGCTTCTCACTGCTGCACACATCTTGAACAGATGCCCCTCTAAGTATGTCCCTAAGTCCCTACATGAGATGTGGAAGGGAAGGAAATCAAGTTTTAAACATATTAAAATTTGGGAATGTCTAGCCTATGTCAAGAAGACTAAGGTTGAAAAGTTGGAGGTTAGATCCTTAAATGGACGTTTTGTTGGTTACCCAGAGGATTCGATGGGATACCTCTTCTACCTGCATGATGGTCACTGGATTATTGTAGCTTTACACACTCACTTCTTGAAAAATGAGTTCATTCGAGAAGGTGGAGCAGGTAGATTGATTGTTCTGAATTAACAAAACAAAACACCTGAGGAATCTATTGTTCAAGAACAAAGAACCGAACCTATTATGACACAACTACTATTGTGACGATATAGTAGAGTATTTTGACTGCAAGGGAGATATGGTTATCTACTACAAGTAAAGCATAATTTGTGTGTTGTGGCAAAAGGGAACTATGGAGATGATCCCTCTACTTATGATCAAGCAATGATGGATGCAGACTCTGCTATGTGGAAATTGGCTATGTAAGTAGAGATGGATTCGATGTATTTGAACCAAGTTTGGACTCTAATAGATTGCCCCAAAGGGATAGTTCCTATTGGGTGCAAGTGGATCTATAAGAGAAAGATTGGTCCGGATGGCAAGGCAGATACCTATAAGGCCAGATTAGTGGCGAAAGGGTATAGTTAAAAGGAGGGTATTTACTATGAGAAAATCTTTTCTCCAGTAGCTATGATCAAATCCATCAGAATTTTGCTTGCAATAGCCACATACCTAGATTATGAGATTTGGCAGATGGATGTCAAGACTGCGTTCCTAAATGGATACCTCGAGGAGGAAATCTACATGGAACAACCCTAGGGTTTTGTGTCTGAAGTTGACTCTCATAAGGTGTTTAAGCTTAATAGGTTTATTTACGGACTTAAGCAAGCCTCTCGCAGTTGAAATCTTTATTTCGATGAAGTTGTTAAAACTTTTGGTTTCATAAAGAATAAAGATGAACCTTGTGTTTATAAGAAGGATAGTGGGAGCAAGATATCATTCTTGGTATCGTATGTAGATGATATTCTGCTTATCGAGAATGATATAGGCATGTTGACTTCGGTAAAAACTTGGCTTTCAAGCACATTCTCCATAAAATACTTGGGAGAAGCCACATATATCCTTGGAATTCGCATTTACTGGGATAGAGTGAATAGAAAAATGGGGCTTTCCCAAGCCCTTTACTTAGAGAAAGTCTTGAAGCGATTTAAGATGGAAAACTCTAATAAAAGGCTTCTACCTATGAGGCATGGAGTGTTAGTGTTAGCCCTAGCCCCAATGCGTTGATTTGAACCTTTATTAGTTATATGTTTATTTTTAATAAAACCTGGCTTGTTTTATCTTACTGCATTTCTGTGCATGTATGCTTGGATAGAACTATCCCTAAGAGTTTGTTCCGCACAAGTTGCCGAATACGTGATTCAGGCTGTAAAACATTGGTGCGTAAAGGAACAACTTTCTAAACATCCCTAGTCAATTACTGTCATGGGAATGTTAGTAAACTAAGACTAGTATGCCTATTGTGTGATGATCATGTTTTACGGATTATAGGACATGTGATGTCAATCAATAGACATAGACACGTGTTAGTGAACAGCGTGTCTGGATCGATCCGCTCATGAGATCACTACATGGATGCAAAGTCATAAGTGGTTCTCGTGTAACGCTTATACCGAATCTTTAGACTCAAGGTTGCTATGGAGCTTGGATGAATGTTGGTGTACTTTGACATACGCCTAACGTCATTCGTAACAGAGTGACAAGTGTGGGTATGATTGGGTACATCGAGATTCATAGCGAGTAACATTTACGATGCGAGGGGATTGCCACTCTCTGAGGAGAGAGAATATCACCGGCCATTTGATCGGTGAAACTGAGTTGGGCGTGGCCACGCCCAAGTGAAATGGTAAGGGTTATCATTTATTTGACCTAGTCAGTTCACTGAGGATCAAGAAATCGATCGACAAATAAATAAGGGTGACTAAGCTCCATGCTTTATGTTGATCGAGATATTCAATTGGCAAAGGAATCAGATAGGGTTACGAGGTTAGTTGATTACCCAGTCGACCTCCGTTTTAATTCGGGTAGTCACATTGCCATGCTAGACAGCATTTGTGACTTATGGGCCTTAACGAGGTTAAAATCCCATTGCCGATTTTAAAACGGGCCTACAGGATCGTACACGTAAAAGCCGTGAAATCCGGACTCAATCTAATGAGTCGAATAGCTAAATGGAGTTTAGATAAATCAAGAGTTGATTTGGTCTAACCGTGAATGTGTAAAGATTGAGTTATGAGATAACTTAAAAATTGAGGGACTTAATTAGAAATTAAGTGTTAGCTTATTGGATCTAATATGATTAATATCCAATAAGAGGGAAGATCCAATATGTGGAATCAATGGTTGATATTGCATTGGGATTGGTTTTAGGGTTTTATAAATACATTTGTATTAGAGAAAACCCTAACCCTAATCTTTTCTCTCCCTCTCTCCCTCAAGGAGGCCGTCCTTCCGCCCTAGCCAAGTGGACGCCGCCGCCGCCGGTCCGTCCAAGCCGAGGCCGCCGTCGGGTCTAATTGTTGGTCGCCATCATCCTTCGCAAAGGTGTTGTCCGCCTTTTCCCCCCCTTTTTGGAGAAAGTTTTCTCTATCTAGATTGCCATTACTCGGCTCCGGCAAAGGTATAGGTCGACACTCTTTTGATCTTTCTTGTTTATTCATGTATGTTAGTTCACAGGCTGGCTTTTTCATTGATATTTCTTTATCAATGGAGATCGCCGGAGTGAGAGCCTTTTTGAGATTAGTTCATAATAGTTGTGGAATTTTTCTCAAAAGATTCTCACATGTGAAACATTCGCCGAGTGTCGGTTTTGGATTTACAATTCCTTACACATGTTTACGATTAGGTTTTTGCGACCTAATTTTAATTGCTATTCGTATTTCTTGATAAGAGTTATCGTCGGATACTAGCAATCCATACCGGATTGTTTCCGCCTTGTGTGTGTGTGAGAGTAGAGGGGAGTCGCGTATATGCAGTCCCTTTTTCGACTTCACCCTTGGAATTGTATTTATTTATTTATTTTAGATTTTTATATCTTTATTCGCTTCTATTGCATTCTAGGGTCCATGCTAGTTTTGTTTGTTATCCGCTGTGCATATTTTGCTTCTAGCATGCTTGTAGACCCTTGTCGATCCTAACAATGGTATCAGAGCTAGGTTTTCTTTTTCATGCTTTGGACTTTGGTTTTATTTGTTCTTATCTTTCATATTATTTGATGTTTGTTTGGTTCAAATAAAACATAAAAGTTTATGGAATTGATTGATTGATTTTAGCACAAATCAATTAATAGTGAGTTTAAATTTATCAATTGAGATCAAATGGGTTGATCTTATGGGGTAACTTGAACACACGATTCCAAATGGCTTAAATTAAATTGCTTATTTAAAATGCGTTTTATATCATGTGATGATAGCATGCATGTGTGAATGTTTATTCATGTGATGAATATTTGTATGGTGAACGTTATGTAAGTATGGTTTATTTCGTGCTATCATGGGCCTTAGATAGACACGACCTGCGTGCCGTTTTTACATTTGGATACGACCTGCGTGTCGTGGTAATTTAATACGGCCTGCGAGTTGTTTTTCTTTGTATACGGTATGCGTACCGTTTTATTTATTTTTCATTTAATTCTTTTTATGAAGACGGCGAGATTTAAAGAGACGGATCCAGACGAGAAGCTCGCCTAAGAGATAATCTCTAGGTTTAGGTTTTTTGGGCTCATGATTGTCACCATGTTTTTCGTTTTTTATTTCATTGTGAATGGATGCATGTTAAGCCGTAAAAGATTTAAATCCCATCAAATAATAAGTCTTAAAATGCCTTCCACTACTCAAAACTTGTTAAGGCATCAATTGTCGAAACGGACGCCATGTCGTCGCTGGTGTGCGCTAAATTATCTTTGTGAGGCAAGTGCCGGAATAAATGTTATGTCCGACATTTGGGTAATGGTTTGACTTAACAAGGGTAGTAGTGACAGTCCTAGCCCTAGGCATTAAAATGGAAAGTGCTTTAACATAATAGTTGTTAATCCCATTTGATCCAAGGGTCTCATGGTGATGTGATTGGAAAGAGTTCCTACCTAAATAACCGAGTTTTGGGTGTACAAGCTCAGCTTAACCAGGACAAAGTGAAATATGGACCTTGGCCCACAATAAAACCACCAACATGAATTATTTTTCGAATATTTGTGGGAATGTTTTAATAGCCAAAAACTAATACTATTTCGCACATTTTCTGTATAGTTTCAATGACAAAAGTAAATCAGAACACTTTTTCTTTGCGATCTGTTCTTGAGAAGGACAAACTCAATGGGCCGAACTTTCTAGACTGGGCTCGTAACCTGAGAATTGTTCTTAGGCAAGAGCAGAAGCTAGAGGCCATTGAGAAGCTGCTACCTGATCCACCGGGTAGGAGCGCTACGGCTACCGTCAGAGAGGCTTTTGAGAAAGCCAAGAAAGACTCTAACGACGTCACCTGTATGATGTTGGCAACCATGACTCTTGATCTGCAAAAACAGTTCGAAGATATGGAAGCCTATACCATCATGGTGTCACTCAAGGAAATGTTCCAAGAGCAAGCCCGTCATGAAAGGTTCATGACTACGAAAGCACTTACCTCCTGCAAGATGGCTCCGGGTACTTCGGTTAGTGCCCATGTTCTCAAGATGAAGGGTTATATTGATACCCTAGAGAAACTTGATGCACCCATTCGTAAGGAGCTTGCCGTTGATCTAGTTCTTGGGTCTCTGCCCGAGGCCTATGATCAGTTTATATTAAATTATAATATGCACGGCATGGATAAATCTTTGGTTGAGCTACATGGGATACTTAAAAATGCTGAACCAAGTATTAAAAAGACTGTCCTGGTGATGATGGTCCAGAAGAACAAGGGTCAAAGTGGAAAGGGAAAGGGAAAGGCCAAGGCCAAGCCAAAGGAAAAGGTTGGACCTTACACCAAGGGCAAGGCGGCCAAGACTCCCAAGTCCAAGCCTCTAAAGGAAGGCAGCTGCTTTTACTGCAAGGGAGCTGGCCACTGGAAGAGGAACTGTCCACTATATCTGAAAGATCTGAAGAAAGGAAAGAGTCCCCCTGCTTCAGGTATTTACATGATAGAGATCGATCTCTCTATTTCTACTTCTTGGGTATTAGATACCGGATGTGGTTCTCACATTTGTTCAAATATGCAGGGACTGAGAAATAGGAGGGTATTGAAGAAGGGCGAAGTTGACCTAAGAGTAGGTAACGGCGCAAGAGTTGTGACGGTGGAGATAGGTGGCTATTCTCTGACTTTACCTTCAGGATTAGTGATTCAATTATCGAATGTTTATTATGTACCTGCTATGAGCAGGAACATTATTTCGATTTCATGTTTAGACAATTATGGATTCAATTTTGTTATTTCAAATAATGAATTTTCCATTCATCGTAATAACATCTTGTATGGCAATGGTGTGCTAAACAATGGTCTTTACGTTCTAGACTTGACTAATCACAAATCAATCTATAATGTAAATAGTAAGAGGATAAAAACAAATGAGTTAAATCCCTCTTACATCTGGCATTGTCGTTTAGGACATGCAAATGACAAACGCATCTCAAGACTCCATAGAGATGGAGCACTTGGGTCATTTGATTTAGAATCATTTGACACATGCGAATCTTGTCTGCACGGAAAAATGACAAAGAGACCATGGAAATAGAGAGTTAAGAGTGGATGGTTACATAGATTCAGACTTCCAATTTGATGTTGATGATCGGAAATCCACTTCAGGGTTTATATTCACTCTCAATGATGGAGCAGTAACCTGGAAGAGTTCTAAGCAAGGTACCACTGCAAATTCCACCACTGAGGCTAAATATGTGGCTACTTCAGAGGCTGCAAAAGAAGCTATTTGGATTAAGAAGTTCTTGATAGAACTTCAGGTAGTTTCAAGTGTGGAGCTCTGTTATCACTTTATTGTGACAACAATGGAGCAATAGCACAGACCAAGGAACCAAGGTCTCACAGCAAATCCAAACATATTGAGCGACGGTACCTTAATTGACCCACATCATTCGAGAGATCAATGGAAGAGACGACATAGCCATGTAGAAAATAGCCTCAGCGGATAAATTAACTGGCCCACTCACCAAGCCACTATCACTAGCTGTGCTAGATTAACATCTTGAGAAAATGAGTGGAAGATACTATATTGGTTGGCATTGAGTACAAGTGCGAGATTGTTAGGATTATGCCCTCGAATGCCAACGAGGATACTTATATTAGGACATTTGATTTGTATTATTATTATTATTATTATTATTATTATTATTATTATTATTATTATTAAATAGGCATTTATTTTTGATGTTTATATAAACCTTATGATGGCATTTTAATTAGTTTTGAACATCGCAGTCCATGTGCATTAAGTTAAACCTTCTACTCTCTGTGGGATAAAGAGGAGAGCACTAGAAGGGTTTGGTACTTATACACTTAAATATTTTGCAAATCGGAGAACCTTTAATTGGACATTTAAGATTTGTAATTATTTGTATGACATATACTTTGATAAAGAGTGCTAGTTGAGCACTATGGAATAATGGGAGCATATGTCATAAATGCATCACTGGGATTGGTGTATTCGAACATGACTTGTAACAAACCAATTACATGGGTTTTACTCTTTGACAATCAATGATTGGGATTATTGGTTATGATCATATGAGTGAATCTTAGATCTGAGGTATCATGATCACAATGTATTTGTGCGACTAGTCTGTTACTAGAGTTGTTATGCTCAGTTTACCTTTTGGCAGAGCCAACCTCGAAGTGCGACTATATCGCGCAAGTAGTAGTTGTGAGTGATCACCAATAAGGATTTCGTTCACATAGAAGTAAACGAGTTAGTATCCTATGCCATTATAAGTATGTGAGATTAGAAGACCTTAGTTAAGGCAGTTAAACTAATCGTGTGGGACACGAAAAATAGTTTGGTAATCTTACCCTACTATCGTTATTTGCATATGATTAAGTTCAGTGAGTTTGACAATTACCATGGCTCTCACTAGGTTGGGATACAAGAATGAAAGGTTTATATACATATGGTAATCATAATCGGAAAGGTTCGTAATGATCTACTCATTCGTGTTCAATTGGATTACGATGTGGGGCCACGGGACTGGCTAGGTGTCACCCACATCCTTTGGTATCCTCCCATTACCAATCGGAATAAACCTAGAGAGTTACGCTTAAAGGGATAAAGAATCAATCTCGTCTTTTAGTACAAAGGTAAAATTGTCAATTTATAATTTTACTTCATGGGATGAGTGAAATTCTAAATTGGTCTATGGTTTTTGTTTTAAGTTTAAATTTTGATTTAAACTTGATTGAGTCAAATAGATAATCAAAATTGTAAGGACTCAAAGACAAAAGTGGTTTTAGTTACACTAGGTCGTATATTTCTAATAGAACTTCTATAATAAAGTTTATCATATTATGAAGGTTCATATTTTGAATAAGACTTCATAATTGAATAATGTTTATCATATTATAAAGGTTCATATTTCAAATAGGACTCATAATTGAATAATGTTTATCATATTTTATGAAGTCTCTATAAATATGACTTCTCTTTAACCCTAAAATCAATCAATTAATTCTCTAGTGAGAAAATCCCCAAGCTCTCTCTTCCTCTTTAACTCTCGCAACTATTTGGAGAAGAAGAGGAGATTGTTTCTTAATTCTGGCGTGTGATCTAGAGACATGGGACTTTCGTTCGGTGCTAAGAGATCTACGACAATTCGAGGGACAAATTCGGCACATCAAATGAAAGACTTTCAATCATTAAGAGATAATTTTCTCGGGCTTTTAATTAAATTACATTGTTCATTAAACTAATTAGACCATATCGCAAATTTATTATTGCCTCTACATGCTTTTGATGATGTTATTTAATTTTGTGATATTACATAACAGTACTCACTCCTGCCAAGAAAGACTTTGAACATCATCTTTAGCAATTTTATTTGCACACCTATTAGTTGTTCTGCTAACAAACCTAATATTAATATCTCCAAATAACCCAAGTAATGACCTACAACCTTCTAGTATAATGGCTACCAAGGAGCTTTTGTTAACAGCTGGGTCTTTAATGCTTTCCACTAAAAGTTGGGAGTCCAATTTTACTTCCAGCTTGTCCCATCCTTTCTGCAACAACCATTGTAGGGTCTCTTGACATGCTAACACCTCAGTCAACAAAGAGTATGTATTGTAAGGGGTTGGACTTGCACCTTCTCCTTTAAAGATACCCTCATGATCTCGAAGCATGGCTCCAAACGCTGTTGACTGAAGATGGAAATTGAGTGCAGCATCGAAATTGCACTTTAGAGGTTTGCTTGAAAGTATGGCGTCAATGTTGACATGACCATTTTTAGAAATTTGCTCTTTGAACTTGGTCCCTTAAATCTGGAGCATATTTAATAATAGTATTATTACAATATAGGATAGAAGGAAGATTGGCTAAATCAAACTTTATGTGACTCCTCTTTGAGCCATGAGATTTATGACCCACTGTATTTTCTTTCTTTTCTTTTGCTTGAGGCATTACTATTTTTTGTTATTGAATTTTTTCTTAAAGTATCTCCCCATAAAGTCTTTACATAATTTTTTTTAAAAAAAATCAAGGGTTAGAATTCAAGTTAAAAATTTTAGTATTATAATTTTACTATTTTTAATTAGCGAAAGAATATCTCAATTAACAATTAATAATTCACATATTCAAGTGAGTTGGATCAAATATTCTACATTATTTTTATTCAAATATAAAATATAAGAGAGACATTAGCCATACTTAAAACTAATGCAATTCAACAAAATTTTAATTATTTTTAAGTTGAAAACTATATTATATTGCATTAAATTTCAAAATTTGATATCATCCTTGAAACCAAGGGATATTTGATCTACTTTGATATCATAAGAATCACACAATTAATACCACTTACAAGCATAAATCTTAATAATCAAATATAGCTAGACATTAAATTAAATGAAGGCATGGGGTCAATTTCAAAATTGTGAAATTTTACAATCTCACAAACCAGCTACAAAGAGACAAGATCCACAATAAACGAATATTAACTACTCACTGTACACTATCTAATAATGTAGTAGATCTCTCCTCTATGGCTCTACACCATTATTCTAGTAATCTCCTAATCCACAAATCACAAATATTAATCTTAGGTTTCATATAAAAAAATGTCTTAAAGGATTAACAATAACATTGATAGGGGTGTAAGTGTACGTATCTATCGTGTAATAAAGTGCTCGAAAAGTGAGGTATCGATCCGTAAGGAAGATTGAGTGTACTAGTACTAGTCATAGTCTCAAAAACTAGCCTAAGCAAAAATTGTGATGTGTGTGAAGAAACTAAGAAACAAGAGAAAAGAAAACAATAATATAGAAATAAAAGGGGAAATGGGATGCCAAAGCATAGTATCCCTCTAGGGTTTATTAAGTTCAAAATAAAGATTGTATAAGTGTGCAATCCTATTTGAACTGAAAGAAATCCTATAGTATACTAAACCCCTCTTGCAAGAGTGATTAGTAACTGATTTAGTATAGTGTTAATATAGACACCCCACAATCGCATTGTACTATATGAAATCTCAATGTGAACTAACAAGAATTTCTGAAATAGATAATTCTTCTTGTGAAGAGATTGCCCCTAATCCTATACTGAATAGAAAAGTTATTTCTTCAAAAATCTATTCCCTACGATTGCAAAGAGCATAGAAATCACTTGTTAATTCACTAAGGAGGATTGAGGGAGGAGAACTCTGGGCTCTAAAATACCATACTGAATAGAAATACTCTTAACTCCTAATCCCAAACCGAATAGAAATGTGATTTCTGCTAAAATCTATTTGCTTTATTAGCAATCAAGTCATACAAAACACTCAATTGGATTCGAATAATATAGATTGCAATTAAGAAATAATTAAAACAACAAGATCCACAACTAATGTGAAAATAGAACAAAACCCTATATTTAACTATGTCCGAATATCTACAAAATTAGCTCTCCATTAATGGAGAGCAAGCATCCAAGCAACAATACACAATGAGAATCAAAAAAGGCATGAAACCCCTTCTCAATTGTGCCGAGAGATGATTGTTGAAGAACGCCTAATGATCTTCCATGAACGCCACCAAGCTAATCTTGATGGCTACAATCCTTCTCCTCCTAGATAAGTGGGCTGATTCTCTCTCTTAATTTGCCTCCAAAGCCCTGGGGATCCACCTTTTCCTTTCCCCTAAGCCTCACCTTCAAATAGAACCAAAGATGCCCTAACAATCCTCTTCAGAAATATTTATGCCTAACCACTTACGGGTTGCTTATTAGAGTAAGAATACAGTCGTAAGGAGCTGGAGATGATAAGTCATGAACCTTACAGGATCACTTACGGTGGTAAGTCCTATCCATAAGGTCTTTTGTCTTGTGTTACAATCCAGCTTATGACCGTAAATGCTGCACCGTAAGTTCCTCTAGATTATCCTAGCGGCCACCCTTACGGGTGTATGTTGTTCTTGTAAACCCTTCTGGATGACCCTTATGATCTGACTTACGGGTGTAAGTCACGCCCGTAAGGTCCTCTACTTCGTCTTTATGCTCCTCCTTATGGGCATAAGAATGCTCCAAGGTTCTTTGGAAGAGACTTACAACTATAATCACGACTGTAAGGTGACCGTAAGTGAGTCTATCCTGGTCTGTTCTTCATAAATGATGCCAACAAGGCTTCATCTTCGTCATTTTGGCTCTAGAACGTTTCTTTTGGCTCTCTTTGGTCCTTAAGCAGTGTCTGAAGCCTAAGAATATAAAATACACCATATTTAACATTAACTTTTACATTGACTTTTACATTAACATCAATTCAAGATAAAACTTTGGATAGAAAACTAATCTTCATGCCCATTTCAAATTTCAATTCAAGATAATACACCCCATCTACATTAACATTCAAAAGCAACACATACATTAGCATGAATTACAAAAATCTAATCTTGATGTACATTTTAAATTTCAATGAAATCAATGTAATGGTTTATGTGGCCTTTCCGTTTTTGATGTTGTAGAGAGTCGAGGTTCCTAAGTTCGGCAGAGGGTAGATGTTGCCACGGGGGAACACTGACACGGGCCAGCGGTGGACGAATGCTGATTAAGGCAAAGGGCTAAGAGATGGGAATGAGCAACCATCGGGGAAGAAGGGTTAATATGTTCACTTATGATGTGGCATCTAATGTGGATTACATGATGGCCACGTGTTCAAGATGATGAGATGGAATGTAAATGCTTGAATGTGACGTGGGAAAATAACATCCACATCAACATTCCTGTAGCCACATCAGCTAAACCTAGCCGGAATAACTCCAGTGCCTTCCTATTGAAATGAAATAGATCTTAGATGGTCATTTTAATATGAATTGAAATTAAGTGCTCAAAGTGATACATGGGCATAGTTTAGTGCTCGCCCAAGATAATTACCCCATATTTGTGCTTTGTTAGACGGAATAAGCCCACATTATCTTATTATATTTTGTTTAGAGAATACTGCAATATATATATATATATATATATATATATATATATATATATATATATATATATATATATATATATATATATATATATATATAATTTTAAAAAAATAATCAATATGACGTGGTGGTCTTGTGCTACCAAGATGCTAGATTTAAAATTTCATAATAAGGTTAGCTGAAAATTCTTATAGTATTATATCACCTACATCATAAATAAATTAAACAAATTAAAACAATCACTATATCTATTTATCATTTAATTTGATTTTATAATACGAGTGTATTACTAATCTACAAATATGTTATATAGAGTGACGGAACCAAAAATTATAAGGTAGAGGGGCAAATCGCAAAAGGAAAAAAATCAATTAATAAAATTTTTATATATTTTAAATTTTATTTATATGTTTATTTAAGGTTTAGTTTATAAAAATGAAGTATCAAACAATAAATTTTTACAAAAAAATCTACTAAGAATATAATTTTATATATTATATAAACTAATTTGTAAAATCTAAAAACCGGAACATATAGATTTGTTTAAAAAAATACTACATTAAATAATTTATAAAATATTAATAGATCAAATAATAAATTTTTGTAAATATTTTCTTAAAATTTTTTTTAGACGATAGTTATTAATATGTAAAAAAATTGATTTTTTTTATAAATAAAAATAAAAAACCTGAGTGAGTGTGTGTGTGTGTATGAGAGAGAGAGAGAGAGAGAGAGAGAGAATTTGAGAGAAAAAAAAAAAAAAACCAATATGCCCTAGTGTTATACCATTAAAATTCTAGATGTTAAATTTTATATTAAGCTTTGATGAAAATTCTCATAACATTATATCAAGTAAAGCATATATAATAATAATAATAATAGTTTAATAGTAGTACTAATAAACTAGAAATATATGCTATACAATGCCACAGAAATAGCATTGGCACTAATGATTATTTATATATATCTATATATATTATACTAATCATAAAAATGTCGTTACCTGAAAAATATAATGACAACTTCATCTATCTATATATATACCAGGGCGCTTGTAGCCTATTAGTTAAAAAAAAAAAAAAAAAAATCTATCTATCTATATGGTGGCAAATGAAGCTAGTGGAGACCACCACTAACTCAAAAACTAAAATAAAATACTGTGAATAATAAAACCCTAACAATCAACAAATCTCTTTCTTTGTCTTGTTGGGATCTCGTCTCATCTTATCTAATTTTTTTTTTTTTTGAGGTAGTCTCATATAGTTTTATTTATATTTTATTCTTTCCATGGTATATACAGTGTGCATAATTATTTGCTTAGTTGTTTTTAATTGAAATTTTATTTTAAATGTTGATTATTTCTTGTAGTTTAAAAGAGAGATTCGGATTTGTAAAAGGATTTTCTTATTGATATCATGCTACATATTTTATTAAAAGATTTGCTTATTAACATGCCATTGTTAATTAATTCTTTGGTGATGAGCAACTAACTCTTGATATAGCAGATGAGGTTGAAACTACAAATGTACCTCATCAACAAATAGGGCTGGTAACAGGGCAGGGATCCTTCTCCCCGCTCCCATGACAGGGATTCCCTGTCCCCAATTCACCAAAGGGTCCCCTCAGGGATCCCCAAGAGGATTCCCCATTTCCAAACATTGCTATTGCATTTTAGTATTTTTCTTATAAGTTTTAAATTAAAAAAAATTTAATACCAATACATCTATGAAAATATAAAAACTGTCACGCCCCGAACCCGAAGCGTCAACAAACGGCCGCACACCTACAAGGCCGTGACCCAGTAGGCGCGCAAGGCCTCAGTACCTGTCTCAACTGAACAATAGCATCTAACAAAAGTACTAATTTCACGAAGACAAAAGGATTTAGGGAATACAATAATTAGGAATACAACTATAGTCCAAGGAACTAAAAGTGCAAGATTCGAAGTTTTTAAACAAATAACAAGTTTTAGGTTCACAACAGAAGAACAATTTACATGCTAACAAACTAGTGTTCACTCAACTGGTACCCGCTAAGCTATCCACCACACACTTACTCCTGATCTGAAAAAGATTGAACAACTATTTATGAGCTTTATAGCCCAGTAAGCAACCCGAGCCAGATTATCAGAGGCCGTTATTCTCCACCGACGGAATGGTGCGAAACTGGTTTCTTATCAGAGTCAGAGGTTCATGTCGACATGGTCAGTGTTTAACTCCCAATGACAGGGTTATTGCAAAGTTAATTTGGGGACTACATGTCACTATATAAAAATACCGCATGTCAAAATCATTGCAATGCATAAATAGTGTAATTTGGTAATCCCATGTTTCTAATGAAAATAATTTCAATTATTTCGAAACAAGATATTGCTAGTATGTAACGAGAATATTTAGCATTCAATCGAGCTTATGGCAACAATAATTAAAATACAAGTAATCCATATTGAATACATAATTAGATTATAATTCATGATTTCTGCAAACATTCAATAATTGAATAACAATTACTTCTCTAAGATCCAAGTAAACAATTTAAAAATATAATATATTATAGAAATACAGTGGCTGCCAAATAAAGGATATTATATCTTTATCACCATGGTGGCTATCTAGTAATCCAAAATCCATAATTAAGTGAAGGATTAGAACCAAAAAATAAACAATTAAACAATTAGAAGTCTATAAGGTTGAAATACAGATAAATACCGTATCTTAAACCTATAATATTTAAATATAATATCATGAATAATTTTACAATAAAATCCAATGTAATTAAATAATTATGTAAATGATTTATAGAAATCAGAAATTTTGTTTATATATACATATACAGGTTTATATGTGGTTTACTACCTGTTTAACACCAAAACTAAAAGCACCCCGAAATTAAGCTTCCACAAAATATCCTATAATTGAGAGCACATTCCAAGGATATTAAGACGCTAATTGTGTTAAACGTACAAAGTGGTATAAAAAAAATTACTGCCCTAGTAAATACATTACTCAAAGTGGTGAACCTCTGTCACACTGGTTGGCCTCTTCCACTCAACAATTGCCTCAACCTTCTTGGGATCAACAGAAATGCCATTCTTACTTATAACATGACCAAGGAAAGCTACCTTGTCCAACCAAAACTCGCACTTCAAAAATTTTGCAAATAACTTCTTCTCCCTCAAGATCCCCAGAACAATCCTCAAATGATCTTACAGAATGTCATCAATAAACACAACCACAAACCCATCCAAGTAAGGCTGGAAGGCTCGATTCATCAAGTCCATAAAAGCCGCCGGGGCATTCGTCAACCCGAAAGGCATCACAAGAAACTCATAATACCCATAACGAGTGTGAAATGCATACTTAGGCACATCTTCTGGCTTAATCTTCAACTGGTGGTATCCTGACCGAAGATCAATCTTCGAAAATATCTGAGAACCCTGCAACTGATAAAAAAGATCATCAATCTGTGGTAGTGGATATCTATTCTTCACAGTCACCTTGTTCAGCTCTTAGTAGTCGATGCACAACCGCAACGTGCCATCTTTTTTCTTCACAAATAATACTAGAGCACCCCACGGAGAAACACTAGGCCGAATAAAACCCTTCTCAAGAAGTTTCTCAAGTTGCTTCTTCAACTCCTTCAGTTCAGCAGGTGCCATCCTGTAAGGAGCTTTAGAGATGTGGCTGGTTCCCGGAACTAAATTAGTAACAAATTCCACTTCTCTATCTGGAGGTAAACCAGGGAGATCTTCAGGAAAAACATCATGAAACTCACTAACCAATGGAATATCCTCCAACATTGGCCCTAATCAACTCCTTCCCGGCGCGTTGACCTGAGGAGACTTGAGGTTTTGGTGCAGGTATATACCTAGAGTTTTGCCCGCTGGATGCCCTCTATGCTCCAGAAGACTGTTGTGGACACCCTGCAATATGATGCTCCATACTGCCACACCTATAGCAAGCTCCTATAGTACGCCTGCAATTTGCGGTCGCATGAGCACCTCCACAAGTGGCACATCCCCTCTTACCAGAACGTGGAGGAACAGATGAGAACCCCTGAGATCGCGGAGCTGGTGGTCCATTAACAGTTTGGGAAGCACTCTGCCCTGCATCCAACCTAGGTTTTCCTCCACTTCCAAACCGACGGTTTCCCTGATTATCAAAGCTTCTGTCTCTCTTCTTCTGAAATTTCTTATGCTAATCCTTGGTGTCATTCCATACAGTTTCTAGGGACTTTGCACGCCCCACAACCTCTGCATAGCTGGTCAAGTGTAGAGCGGCTAACCACCGGCGAATGTGTGCATGTAGGCCTCCCTCGAAGCGTCAGGCCCTGCTTTGGTCATCATCCACCAATTTTGGAGCATACCTGGAAAGCCTGCCAAACTCCATCTCATAGTCATTAACAGTCATACTTCCTTTAGTCAAATTAATAAACTTCCTCTCAAACTGAACAATCTTGTCCCTGGTGAAGTACTTGCAGAAAAGGGCTTCTCTCAGTTGCTCCCAAGATTCAAACTCTTTCCCCTGACGAATGCGAAGCTCTCCTCTGTACCAGTGGTTTGCCGGACCCTTGAGCATGTACACCCCAAACCCGAGCTTTTCTTCATATTGCACTTCATTACTGTGAATGCCTTCTCCATTTCCTCAACCCACACTTCCACTTCATCAGGATTAGTAGTGTCCTCAAACGGGGGTGGACTTCATTACTGTGAATGCCTTGTTTGGATTGGCTTCTAGTAGAAGTGCTTTTTTTAAGTTTTATGAAAGCACTTTTGAAAAAAGTGCTTTTCAGAGTAAGTTAAGTGCTTTTCTGTATTTTATGTTTGGATAAGTTGAGTCAAAAGCACTTTTATATGTGTGAAGTTATTTGGATATGAATTGTAAAAGCACTTTTGGAGATAGCAAATTACTAAAATAAGCACTGTTTATGGAAATAATGAGGGAATTATTCATTTATCAAGGGTAACTTAGTAATTTTACACCCCAAAAAACAGCTTCTCAGAAGTACTTTTCTGAAAAGCACCTGTTGGCCAGCTTCTAAAAAAAGCTGAATTTTAGCTTTTTCATAGCTTCTGCTTCTGTCCAAAAGCCCAAACAAACATGATTTTTAAAACCCAAAAGTGCTTAACTTATAAAAGCACTTCTGGGCTTAAAAGCACTTCTGAGAAGCCTATCCAAACAACCCCTAGATCTCTTGAATTCCATCATTGTTTTCTCCTTTGGTGCTGCAGACGGAGGAGGAGGAGAAAGTGGTGGGGGTGGTATTGGCGCTTGGTGCTGCCTCTGCTCACGCACCAACCCTACCACTTCCCTCATTAGATCCAACATAACTTCCTGGTTGTCACCCATATTTGCCCCTTCTTCATTAGGAACTTCCCTCGCAGTAGATGCATCTCCGAACAATTCAGCAACACTTCTACTAGCAGCTCTACGGGGCGGCATTCTGCGAGGTAAACCCAATGGAATCAGACAAACACAAACAAAAAGGTCCTATCAAATCAACTAGCACCTAAGGATGCCAAAAATACACGAGTCAGATCGCCCTAGCACACTAAATAAGAAGATTACTGCTTGGAAACTAAGATCATGATTAAATGAAATCGAGAACTCTCTGATACCACTTAGATTTGTCACGCCCCGAACCCAAAGCGTCAACAAACAACCGCACACGTACAAGGTCGTGACCCAATAGGCGCGCAAGGCCTCAGTACCTGTCTCAACTGAACAATAACATCTAACAAAAGTACTAATTTCACGAAGACAAAAGGATTTAGGGAATACAATAATTAGGATTACAACTACAGTCCAAGGAACTAAAAGTGCAAGATTCAAAGTTTTTAAACAAATAACAAGTTTTAGGTTCACAACAGAAGAACAATTTACATGCTAACAAACTGGTGTTCGCTCAACTGGTACCCGCTAAGCTATCCACCACACACTTACTCCTGATCTGAAAAAGATTGAACAACTATTTATGAGCTTTACAGCCTAATAAGCAACCACTAAAAACAATAAAATATAGGGATCACAAAAACTCAAAAATTTCAGAAAACATGCTCAAGTGTAATATATTGTACAATAATATAAGAAATAAAACTCAGGAAATCAGAGTATTTCAACAACCATAATTTTCCAAATAAACCAGTATATATATCCCCCAATTAACTAATGCCAAAAACAAAACCACAGAATTCATGTATTTAAACTCGGTGACCCGAGTCCGATTGTTAGAATTCATTTATTTACCCTCGGTAACCCGAGCCAGATTATCAGAGGCCGTTATTCTTCACCGACGGAACGGTGCGAAACTAGTTTCTTATCAGAGTCAGAGGTTCATGTCGACATGGTCATTGTTTAACCAACAATGATAGGGTTATTGCAAAGTTAATTTGGTGACTACGCGAAACTAGTTTCTTATCAGAGTCAGAGGTTCATGTCGACATGGTCATTGTTTAACCCACAATGATAGGGTTATTGCAAAGTTAATTTGGTGACTACATGTCACTATATAAAAATACCGCGTGTCCAAAATCATTGTCAATGCATAAATAGTGTAATTTGGTAATCCCATGTTTCTAATGAAAATAATTTCAATTATTTCGAAACAAGATATTGCTAGTATGTAACGAGAATATTTAGCGTTCAATCGAGCTTATGGCAACAATAATTAAAATACAAGTAATCCATACTGAATACATAATTAGATTATAATTCATGATTTTTGCAAACATTCAATAATTAAATAACAATTATTTCTCTAAGATCCAAGTAAACAATTTAAAAATATAATATATTATAGAAATACAGTGGCTGCTAAATAAAGGATATTATATCTTATCACCATGGTGGCTATCCAGTAATCCGAAATCCATAATTAAGTGAAGGATTAGAACCAATAAATAAACAATTAAACAATTAGAAATCTATAAGGTTGAAATACAGATAAATACCGTATCTTAAACCTATAATATTTAAATATAATATAATGAATAATTTTACAATAAAATCCAAAGTAATTAAATAATTATGTAAATGATTTATAGAAATCAGAAATTTCGTTTATATATACATATATAGGTTTATATGTGGTTTACTACCTGTTTAACACCAAAACTAAAAACACCCCGAAATTAAGCTTCCACAAAATATCCTATAATTGAGAGCACATTCCAAGGATATTAAGACACTAATTATGTTAAACGTACAAAGTGGTATAAAAAAAATAACTACCCTAGTAAATACAGTACTCAATATGTCCAACAATTTGATATAAATATATATATATAAATATATATATATATATATATATATATATATATATATATATATATATATATATATATATATATATATTAATTAAATAAGTGGACACCAGCATGGAAAATCAATTCCACTATACATCCATACACCCATATTCTTATATGTAATATTTATATATGTGTATACTCACACAATATAAGTGTTAAAAATAATATTAAGTAGAAAATGGACGCCAGGATTACATTTCCGAGATCTCGCAAAATCATAAAAATAATCTAAGCTTGTATAATACATGTAATAAAACTTATAGTTTGCTTGAGGTTTCAGAATCCAGGAAAGTTCTATCAACACACGGTACCCAAGAAGCAATGTATATTACTAGCCACTCATCTAACTCATCTAAAACAAAAATCAAAGTGCAGGATTCTTCTTATATATATGTATCGTACTGGTCACTCATCTAAGACAGAACAGAGATCAAACAGAGAGCAGAGAGCAGAGATCAAAGTGGTATATATAAAACAGAGATCAGAATGGCAGCTTAAAAGAAGAATCATGAAATTATTTACTAATTACAAAAATTAATTGACACAATTCATGCTTGTCTTCTATACTTTTCCAAACTCTAGAACTCTAACATAATTTAATCCTAAGAATATATATCAAAGCACATAAAATTTTTAAGAAAAGGAAGAAAATACCTGTTAACTTTTTCAAGAATACAACCAGATACCGCTGACCACTCTTGAAAACCCTAAAACAGATTATAACAAAAGGAGGAACCCTAACCAATAAGAAAATCAAAACAAGGACAAAAATAAACAAATCAAAGGAGAGAAAAGAAGAACCTACCACAATTACTCCTAGATGAGCACTCGACACAGAAGATTTCCTCGCCCTTACCACACACCCCCAAAGTAGATCAACGAGCGAGAGAGAAGGGCTAGAAGTTCTCTGTTTTATTTTAAAACATTTTATTTTTCTTGTAACCACTAGAGGGAACGTGGGGGCTCACGATCCCTGAAAAGATAAGATTGGTTGAAATTTTAAATCAATTAAATTTTTAAACATAAAAAGGAATTAAATAAAAGCGAGGCCCACAAAAACTACTCAACATAGATATAAAGATGAAAAACATGAAAATTACTCAACATATATATATATATATAAACATATATATAAATACTTTTCATCAGGTTGGGGATCCCCGTGGAGCGGGGAGGGCATTCCCTGGCCCCTATCCCCGTTTAGGAAATGGATCTGGATTGGCACCCATCTCCAACCCACGAGGGAAGGAATTAGGGAATCCCCATCCCTGCGGGGGTCAGGTCTCCTCGGGGATCGGGGATTCCCCTCCCCATTACCACCCCTATCAACAAATTACTGAATACACTTCTAATGACACATCGGGACAAGTTCTTCCTATAAGTGGTCAGTTTTTTTTTTTTTTTTTTTTTGCATTTCAACACTTGTCTATCTAGATTTTACATAATATTATGTATATTTTTAATTGTTACCTTTTTTTTTTAAAGGAAGCGGAAGAACTAGAAAGCGAGGTAGAGTACCAACTATAAATGCAAAGCTTGCTAAGAAGAAAGCAAAAGGAAAAGAAATTGATATTCAATTCCCTCCTCCATATTATAAGCCATGTGATAAGCATGCTAAACATTTCAAGGCAGAGATGACTGTGTGCATTTGGCAAAATGCACCCCTTCAGGTCACTATGGAAAGATATTCCTGAAGATAAAGTGAAGATAATATGGATAATTTTAAAGGTATGATTAAAAATAAAGTTTTTTAATATATAAATATTAAATGTATTTAATTGGTTTGCTATTTAAGGTTATAATGTTATATCCTCTACAAGTCCGATTTAAATTTTCTGATGAGGTGCAATCTTATGTGATGAAACAAGTGCAAGAGCAATATAAGAAACACCAATACCATTTGCACCAAAAGTATCTCAAAAGTAAAGATTGCCCAGAAGATGTAGATGAAGGTGACTGGAAGTGGTAGATTGAAAATAAATGGGAGACACCAAAATTTAAGATAATTTTAGTATTCAATAAATTTATCTTATCTTATCTTTTCTAGTTAATTTCTTATAAAAAATTAATTGTTTATCATTTTGTAGGATCAAAGTGAAAAAACACAATTAATAGGGAAAACAAGAGATGAGATTAGTTGTTGGCACAAAATCAATTGTGTAGAAAGCCTTTGAGATGGCAAATTATTTTTTTTTTAAATTATTAATTAATTATATTTTTTGGTTTTATATTTTTCGAAAGACAAAGATTCTGAAGAATGGCCTGATGTGGTCAAAGTGTGGAAAGCAACACGAATGAAACCAAATGGAACTTGGGTTGTTTCAAATGGAGAAGCAATAGTGGTACATGTGGAAATTATAATCAGTTTTAATTTTTTTTTTTTGTGATAATACTAATATCCTTTTATTAAAATCTTAGTTTCTCTTTAAACATGCAAAACAAGCTTCAAGAAGTGGGTGACAAAAATGAGGAAAAAAAAAAATTTCATCTACAACTTTACCACTGGTTGAGCATTTCTATCTTGTTTTTGGGAAAAAGTCTAATCACTCATGTGGTGTAGGTGTTAAAGGGATGACATCTACAACCCAAGCAAAAAGTTGAATTCTTCCAAAAGCTGAGGATGCAAAGAAACTTGCAAATGAATTGGACATTGAAGTTGTAAGGCTAACAGAAAACACGAAAAACACAAGATGAAGAGATTCAAGCCCAAAGTGCAGCTATTGAGAAGCAAGGCATGGAAATGAAGCGAGTTTTAGATGTTTTTGCACATCTTGCAAGTAATGGACTAATTCCTAGCTTACCCAATGCATCTTCATCAAGTAGTACCCCAACAAATGTTAGCAAGTACCACAAGTAATGATGTAAGTATAGAAAGTTATAACATTTTGAATAGTTGATTTTACTCTTGTCATCATTATTATATTATAAATTTTAGAACTAAATTAATATATTAATATTTTTTACTAATTAATTGATAATTTATGGCTTTATTTGGTAGGAAACCAATGCATAGAGGGTTTGGGTTTTATTCATCATCCTAGAAGTTGTAGATTGGGTTTTATTTGGTTTGAAATTCTTATAGTTTCATCCAATATGTGTAGTTTTCTTTCTAACTAGTAGTTTGGTTATTAATTGAATAGTCGTGAGACATATTTGTATTAATTTTATAATTGTATTTGAGATTTTTATTTTGCACTTTTATTTATTGAAAATTAAGAATTTAACAATGTAAATAATTTTTATTAACTTTTAAATATAATATTGGTGGAAAAATTATCATAAGATAAAAATTTCACATTTGTGATGAATTTTGTTAAATATTATGGCAACTAATGTAAATTTTGTTAGCCATTAGTGCATTAAATTATTAAATCAACATTTTCATTTGTGACAACATTGAGTGTATTTAGTGACCAAATTTTCATAAGATATAATTTCCATTTTTATGACAAAATTTGTTGGCCACTATTGCCAATTTTGATAGACTTTAATGCAATTAAATTATTAAACCAATATTTTTATTTGTGACAATTATAAGCATATTTGTGTCAAAATTATTACAACTTATAATATCCATATTTATGACAAATTTCATCATCAAAGTTCTCCAAAATTTAAGTACCAATAATGTTGTCACAACAATAGATGCTATTGTCACGATTTTTATGTCACAATCTAAAATTTTTTGAGACAATAAAATTGTCACAATTGGTTGAAGTTATTGTGATTAGACCAATTTCTTCACTAATATTTCACTTTTTAGTGTCAATATATTTGTCACAAATGTGTCACATAATTATGACAATTTTTTAATGTGGTCACTATTTTAATAGTGATGGGTTATTTGTGGCGGCATGTGACAAAATGGAGAAATTCTCACTAGAAATAGTAGTGGCTATTTATTAGATTTTTAGTCACGGATTTTGTCACCTATATGGAATGATAATTTTGGTTTCACCAACCAACCACCTAGATCTACAAGGAAAGAAGTGGTTGAAAACCATCTTACTTTTGCCCTTCTTTCTATCTTACTCTTCATTAAATGATGTTTAGCTAGAGGAGGGTTATCTTACTTGCATTATAGAACTACTTAAGTTGTAAAACTATAAAGCTTAATACTATTCTACCATTCTATTGATTGAGGTTGAGCGAGTGCATGTGCATCTTAATGGGGACTCGGTGGACACCTTATAAAAGGTTGGTCACTTCTTGACCTTGATTTATTTCCAATGTAGTTATCTCATAGAATAATAGAGGATTAGAGCACTCAGCAAAAAAGCTTTATGGTCAAGGATTTTCTCATTAATTTCCATAAGGACATATGTTTTTTTTAGGAGTCAAAACTACTTCACAATATCCTTCAAGTCATTTGGAGCTTTTTATTGGTAAATCTTTTGACACCTTAGAGGATATCCTAGCTTAGGGATATACTGAAGTTATTATAATTAGATGGATAGTGTAGAATGAAACTAATAGGTAGACTGATCCATTCAAGCTCCTATTGTCTTTCAATCGAATTCTCAATCTAGTTGATAAGACTCAAAGACCAAATGATAATATTCATTGTTTGCACATTTATCTATGGGCTACATTGTCATCAACTTAAAGAAGAATTTTGAGATGAAATTGACTCAAGTCATTAATAAAAGTTCTTATCCATTGGTTTGTGAGAACTTCAATACTATTTTGTTGCTAGATGACAAAATTAAGGGTTGCACAATATTGAGGACCTTGAGTATTTCTAATTACTCTCTCAAGAACTTAGCTCTATTGATCTCTCTCTATTTGGATGAAAGGACACATGGATAAATGGGTAAGTACATCCAACTTGGCTATAGATTGACATATTTTTAGTGTCTCATAATTGACATAATACTTGTCCTGGGGTTTATTCGTTTTAGTCTTATTATATTTAGCTTAAACTATGTATCCCTTCAAATTTTTTCAGGATCTATAGAGGGCTTATAGGCACTCTATAATTAGTAGGGTGAGTCCGACCTTGTTGGATGTGGCCGTAAAAAAACAATTCTACCTAAAGAGATGATGATAACCTTGGGCCAAAGAGAAATTTGGATCTATTTCCCTCAAAAAGAAATATATATACCTTAATCTTGAGGCCCTCAAGCTTATCAGACAATCAAGACTACTAACTCTTTTTGATCAAGAAAAAGACTTTTCCCATCATAATGAACTTGACACTACTTTAAACCAAAAGAAAATTTATCAAAAATAATGATTTCATGCCCTTTAGCTGAAAAAGTGTAATTCTAGCACCAAATTCTTCCAATTAAATGTTAATGGATGCTACAATAGAAACCATATCCTTTGCATCTTTCAAAACAATAGCTAGATAGTAAGGCACTTCAACAACAATTTGGTTATTAGCATGGCTTTCACTTTAAAGCTAATTGGTCTATTTTGTTTGCTTATAATTACCCATTGACCTTTCACTCTTTAAAGTTCTTTATTTTTAATGGAGATCTATGAAGCATGGACACAGATACAGGGACATGACACGACACGACCCGGACACGGTGACACGGCAATTTCTCAAAATTCAAGACACTGGTACAACAGGACACAACAATAAAAAATTATTATATATACATATATTAATGTAAAATACATGCTGTAAATACAAATAATTTTATTTTGTATCTAAATAAAAACAATTTTTTTATAAATGTATTACAATTTGTCATGGTGTATGTGAAAAAAAGAGTCTTTAACATTTAAAAACACCATTTAAAAACACGACTTTCAAAAACTAAACAAACCATTTAAAAACACCACCACCTTCAAATAATAGCAAATAAAACTAACACAAAAGCACTCCCTTCATGTTCAATTTAAAGATAAAACATTCAAAACAAACAATTTTTTCAAGTTCAACTTATAACAACTAATGAGATTAATTTTCCATATTTCTTCATTACTAATAGGTATTTTCTCCATCTCTAATTCATCAAGTGATAAGTTAGCAACTTTAAGAACACCAACACCTTCAAATGAGTCAAACAAATCACCAATGTCCCAATTCATGGATAACCCTTCAATGTATTGAGGAGAGCTTCTTGAAAGTAGTCGAAGATTAGTGTGCACAAATACTAAATCTTCAGCCCGTTGTGGATTCATCTTGTTTCTTTTAAGTGAGTGAATAAAAGAGTAAGTGCTCCAATTTCTTTCACAACATGATGATGAAGAAGGTTGTCCAAGAAGCTTCAAAGCTAGACCTTGAAGTAGAGGTGTAGATGACCCATGAACCAACCACCAAGATTTAGGCTCTAAATTCCATCTATTTTGTAATGAATCAGAAGTTCCAAAAGCATCCAAAGCTCCCGAAAAACTAGCAAACTCTTGAAAAACTATCTTCCTCTCCTCATTGGAAGAAAAATATCTTCTTAAACATTTATTTCTTTCTTCCTATATTTCGGCATCTCTATGTGGAGTGAGACGATTTGGAACCTCATTAAGCCACTCATTGGAATAATACCTATATATTGAAAATAAATTAAGATTTGCATTACTTAATCATTTAATTTATTATATGCATACAAAAATATAAAAGTTAAGATGATTACCTTGGATTCAAAGAAAGGCCCATGCAATGAAGTGGTGTGCTACTCTTGGTCCATCGATCAATAAGAATAGCATATATAACCTCATAAAAGGTTGATCTTTCCTCTAGTTGTCTATGTTCATGTATATAGATGGTTTTTTTCACCTTTTCAATCATTGTATTCCACATCTCATACACTAAATGAAGTGTAGGTTTATTAGTGTCCATAACCCAAAGCATATCATAGATAGGTGTAGTAAAAGAGAAGATATAACCCACTTTGTCCCACCATGAATCATTCAAAATTATTTCCTTCGCTTTTGTAGCTTTGGAAACATCATCTTCTTTATAAGAGCACCATTCTTCACTAATCACCATTGTTTGAAGACCTCTTTTAATAAGTTTGAATCTCTTTAACATGATAATAACCAATGCAAAAAAAGTTTCAGCAATAGCAAACAATTTCAAAGTCACAAAAGCATTAAATATTTCCAACCTCATTGAATGATTCATTATGAAATTTCTTATGAAAATAGCAGCATCACCAACTTCGGTTATCCAACACAAAGCATCATAAGTGACATCATTTTTTTCGGTATTTTTAGTGGCACAAATATTTTTGAAAGTAAGGTTTAGTGTATGCACTACACAAGGTGTTCAAAAAAATATAAGGATATTGTATCTCCACCAATGATCCTGCTGCTTTACAAACCGGTGCATTGTTGGTTATTACTTGAACAACATTGTGAGCCCCAATTTCACCAATAGCATCTTTAATCAATGTCGCCACATAATACTTATCTTTATATTGTCTTTTACAGTTAACACTTTTTAAAAATATAGCCCCAGCTTCAGAAGCAACCATAAAATTTATTAGTGGTCTTATTTGTGCATCAGTCCATCCATCACATACAAGACTAACACATTTTTCCTTCCATGCCCCCTTTATAGGTTGCAATAAGCTCTCTATATGTGTCCTTTCTTTTTGCAATAATGTCGTTCGCAAAACATTATTCCCCGGAGGTATATAGCCAGAAATCATATTATTTGCAGCATATGTGATTGCACTCACAAAATAAGGATTTCTTACAAGGTGAAAAGACAATCCTCCAGAATAAAACATTCGTGCAATTTCAGAATGCAAATTCTCTCGAGCAGTAAGATTAAATGCCTTTTCCAAAGCCTCCTTTTTTTTAGACTCTAAAATCTCCCCTTTATAAGATGTTGTGCCCAAAGAAACTTGTGCTTGAGAGGAAGGTGGTAATGGAATTATTTTTGGTCTTGATTTGAATGCAGCTTCTTCTACTATGTTTTGCATTTCATTAAGAAGATGTTGTGCCACTTTTGCACATACCCGAATGCCATGGCCACTAAGCTTCAACAAATGGGATTTAACCCTAGAATATGAACCTCTAAAAGTGCTATTGCAATAATTGCACTTAAAACTTATGTTCCCTCCTCCTCCAATTATTTTTGGCAACTTAGTTACATATTTCCACGAAGGTTTACTATCATCTTGATTCAGTTGATTGTCAATAGATGTATTATCTTTAGCAATATTACCACTTGAACATGAACCAATTCTTACATTTGAAAATTTGGAGTTGAAAGACATTCTAAACAAAGCACACACACACAGAAAAAAAAAAAAGCCTAAGAATAATAATGCACTTACCAAAACATAAAAATCAAAACAATGTTTATATGACTTACCTAGTTACTGGATGAATTGGTAGTCCTAAACAAGATTTTTAAGAAAATTGTCACCTTCTCTCTTAAAGATTAAAAAAAAAATGTTTATATGACAGAAAAATTTCAAAAATACTAAAATCATATAAATAATTTTACATACCTATTTTCAAAGTTAAAATGTGGTTCTCAGACAAATAGTATGTTATGTTATTTGTATCATGTGTCACTCACTCACACTCATTTTGAATAAATTAATCTTTCTAATATACCTTGTTATATAAAAAATTTAAATAATTCATTTTTTAAGTATATTAATGAAAGCTATAATTATATGTTTATTAAAAAAAAGTTATAATTATATGTAAGTACATAATATACATTAAACACAGTATTATATATATAAAGATTTTAAACAATTCATTTCTTGTATTATGTTTGGTATATTAATATGTGTGTGTGTGTGTGTGTGTGTATGTAATATATAAGTTGTAATTATCATTTTAATGAAAATTATTCATTATATATGTATATATGTATTAAAAACAGTGCAATATATCAAGAGAATCTAATAACTACAGGTTAAAGAAAATATGATTCTAAATATGTCCTGAAGCCGAATCATGTCCCAACACATGATCTCATTGTATGAGTGAGGCATGCATGTTATTTGGTGAAATATCATAATTTGGTTTAGAACTATAAAACAGTTCAATACATCAAAGAAATCTAATAACTACAAGTTAAAGAAAATCTAACTCTAAATGTGTTCTAAAGTCGAATCATGTCCCAGCCTATCATCACATTGCTCATGTGAGGCATTCATGTGCTTTGATGAAATATCCCAGTCTTGTTCAGAGCTATTAAAAAGAATTTTCATTTGCACTAATTTCTTCTTGAAATAAAGATAATTCACATATGATCTTGCATTATACTGAAGGTTTATTTTAATCTAGAATAAAACATTAGTCTATCTTTTCCAGTAATTTCTAAATTAACATATTTAAATATGTTTATTTTTAACCTCTCATATTTTCACTACTAAATTAAATTTAAAATCATCATGTTAAAATATCTGGAATGAAAATAAAAAAAAAATATATGCCTAATCTTGAATTATAACTAATTAAAAAAAAGTTTTTATTTTCATTATGTGCAAATTTATGAATGTGTGCAAAATCTTTTAATATTTTTGTTTTGGACCTCTCATATTCTAATTGAATTAAATTTTAAAAAATCATGAAAAAACTATACGGATTTCAAATACAAATTTTTGGGCCCCTAACTAGCAAATAATGGCCCAATACCAAGACAATTTACCATTAATTCTTAATTATAATTGAAATAAAATTATTTTTATTTTAATTTGGTGTGTATTATTTTTTATTTTAGATCTCTCATATTTTAATTGAATTAAAATTTAAAAATTATGATAAATATCTAAAAAAACCAAACTAAAAATGGGTTAATTAGGGCCCAAATAGCAACACAATTAATTGATATTGAATTATATCAAATTTAATTTTAGTCTTAAAATGAAAAAGTTGTTTTTTAAATGTTTTTGTGAATGTCTGAATTATTTAAAAAATATGCACCTCTCATATCTTAACAAAATTAAGTTTTGGAAAATTATAATAAAGTGCTAACTTAAGCAATTCATATTAAATTTAATATTGCAATTCATTATGTATATGTATTATTTTTATTTTAGATCTCTCATATTTTAATTGAATTAAATTTTAAAAATTATGATAAAATATCTTTAAAAAACAAACTAAATATGGGTTACTTACGGTGCAAATAGCAACGCAGTGAATTGATCTTGAATTATATTAAATTTAATTTTAGTTTTAAAATGAGAAGTTGTTATTTTAATGTTTTTGTGAATGTGTGAATTATTTAAAAAAAATATTAATTTTAAGCCTCTCATTTAATAATAGAATTAAATTTTTAAAAATTATGATAAAATACTAAGATAAGCAATAAAAATAAATATTAAAACCAAAGTGGTGCTTTTCCTGGGTCCCAAATCAAAATTTTCAAATCTAACCTAGTACAAAATCAATAATCTTGATTTATTCATCTATAACAATTAATGGCTCAGATTCATCAAGAAAAACTTAGAACCCTAAGCAGCCACTTCCTTTTGTCCAAACCCTAAATCAGCAGCTTTCTTCTAAAGAATCCAAACCCTAATCCTAAAAGCAAGCCACCCACAGCCGCCTCCTTCCAAACCTCAGTGCGACCTCCGTCATCTTCAATTCATCCTTTCTCTCCAAATCTCATCACCTCCCCTTTTCATTTTTTGTCCATCCACAAGTCTTATGTCGGAACCCTATCTTCCTCAACTTTTCCAATGGAGAAGATGGAGATGAAGGCAATACGAACTTTGACGGCTGGGGGAGGTCTGGAATCATGTACTTAGGGCGTTCCCCATCTCTATCCAATGGGGGGTGAAGCTCCGCGAAGGATGTCAAATGTTTTCCAAGTTCAGTCGTGTCTGGGCTGTGTCAAGAGTTTCCAGTTAATTATATTTTACCGTGTCAAAGGGTGTCCGACACTGTATTCAGCCGTGTCAATGATGTATCTATGTTCGACGCCGACACGACACCGGTATGCCAGGGAAAATGGTGTGTTCGTGCTTCCCAGATGTAGATCAAGAGAATGATCTTTGATTTGGGTAAAAATTAATAAAGCTCTAGGGACTAATTACTTTCCTATCTCTTTCTACCAAATATTTGGAACTTTATCCAATAAGATATGTTTATCATTTGTGAAAAATTCTAATTTGACATCTCTAATCTTGAACATATCAATTGGGTATACATTGTGCTTATTACTAAAAATGATTGTCCTGAACAAATCTCTGGCTTTCTCTCAAGAATGTTCCTACTTTCTTCTTGTCTTGGGACATTTATTAATGATCTTAATAACAACATCCAATTAGCTTGTATCCAGGAAAGAATAGTTCAAATAATATAATTTCTGCAAAAAGAATTAATTTATAGCTTCCAAAACTATAACCTCCTAGGTTGTGTATTCAAGGTTGATTTTTGAGAAACTTTTAATTTAGTTAACTAGTACATGATAGACTGGATGGATCAAGGTTATTTTATACTTAACTAAAGCCAAAATCCTTGTACATTGGATCCCCAATAAATACAATCACTATAGCCTTAGGCAAGAGACCCTTTTTCTTCTCTCCTGTTTGAAGGGACAGAACCAGGATTAATTGATGGGTTGGGGGGGGAGGGGGGGGGGGGAGGTGGGGAGCTGAGGGCATAATGGTAAAAAAAAATTAGTCTACATAATAATTGTTTTCGATACAAAATAGTGCGACATTGTGACATTTAATTAAAACAATTACAAAGAATATAAAACTTTTTATCTATGCACACTCGAGCTAGAACTGCCATCTGTGCGACGCATGCTACCCAGAAGAGGTAACTGAATACGACGAGTTTGCATTTTTTGAAAACATTGTTGAATTGTCTCATTGTCGATAGTTGCAAAAACCTCTTTCTCAATATAGACAATTATGCTATCGTTCATCCCCTTGTCTCCCATTTTGTTGTGCCACTCAGTTTTCACAACATTCTTTGCCAAAAATGCCCTCTCAACACTTGCTGTCGCAACTGACAAAACCAATGCCAACTCAATAAGGCGATAAACCAGTGGAAAAATAGCACATTTGCCAGTATCAACTATCTTCATAGCAAAACCTCCCAAGTTCCCGACATTTACAAAATCATTATCATGTCGCACATCATAAATGAAAGTAGCAAGTTGATCCTCAAGCATCATACGTTCAGTCACCGAGAAGTCTTCAAGATACATCTCAACAAGACGGAGTAGCTTATGGATGTTGAATTTAGAAAATGAGTCCCTTGGATCAAGACATGATACCAAAAGAAGTAACTCCGTGGTAGCTTCAAGAAAGCGGTTGTGCATTTCTTGAGAAATCAAATCAATAACCTAACATTGAAATAGATAGAAAATATTAAAAAAAAGAATAAATTAATGAGATTTATGATAAATACAAAACATAATTACCTCACAATAAATCTCTACATGATAATGATGAAAATGAGTAATGAATTGTCCTTCCCGCCTCAAACGACCACGAATTGGCATATTATCATCCATATTAGGCACGTCGATTGAGTTCTCCTTACAAAAAGAGGTAACCTTTCCCAAAAATTCCTCCCAACCTGTCTCTCTTAAGTGTTGAAGTCAAGCTTTTACCACTTCAATCAATCGCATGGCTTGAACAATATTTTGATCCTTTTGTTGTAAGGCAAGTGATAACTCATTTGTCATCCCTAATAAACGGCTCATCAAGTACATCACAAACACAAACTTGTAATTCTCCATTTTGTCAATCAAACTTGCTACTATGCCTCTATTATTATTAGAAGCCCCATCATCATGCACATTTTGGAGTACCTCTAAAATTGAGGTCCACATACAAATTAGCCAGAGAATGGTAGTGTAATGCGATCCCCAACGAGTATCCCCTAGGCTAGCTAAATTGGATTCTTAATTTTTTCCTTTGCCACTGACTATCTCTACTTTCTCCAATTGCTCAACCAATCTATCATGGTGATGTTGTCGAAGTTGGTCTCCCCTTTTACATGATGCTCGGGTGGCATTAACAATCATATTAACATATTGAAAAAAATCACTCATAATTCGATTGTCTTTAGTAACGGCAGCAATTACTAATTGTAGTTAGTGAGCAAAACAATGTACATATTTTGCATATTGATTTTCTCTTAAAATAAGTGCTTTCAAACCATTGCATTCACATCGCATATTTGAAACCCCGTCATATCCTTTCCCTCTTAACCTCGAAAAAGACATCTTGTGTTTAGCAAACAAACAATCAATGGCATTCTTTAAAGAAATAGCAGAGGTATCAGGGACATGAATCAATGCAAGGAATCACTCAATCACATGCCCATTCTTATTAATATATCACAAAACAACTCCCATTTGTTGTTTTACTGAGGCATCTCGGGCTTCATCAATCATAAGAGAAAAATAACTATCCCCAATATCGTCAATAATAACACGTGTAATCTCTGTTGCACAAGCATTTACCAACTCTTTTTGAATTTTCGGGGAAGTCAATTGATTGTTTCCAGGGGCATTTTGATTGACTGTCTTCCAAACCTCTTTATTTTGTAGGCTATACTACTTCAGCAACTCAAGAAAATTGCCTTTGTTTAGTGAGTTTGAAGACTCATCATTTCCATGGAAAGGTAAACCTTGCTTCAATAGAAAACGAGTCACATCCAAAACCGCCGTCAAACGAATACGATATGCAACCTCCATCTCATGTGAATGTGCAGCCAACAGATGTGACACACTTTGTCTTTGACTTTGGAACCCTTGAAATTTTACTCTCACATCATTATGCATACTATTTATGGCACCAATATGTTCTATGAATTTTTCCAATGCTTTTTTCCAATTATTGAATCCCATTTTGGTGAATGCATCTTCTCCCATTCGGCTTCCTCTACTTGGCTTGAAAAGATAACACCAAAAACAAAATGCCACATCTTTTGTTATACTATACTCCAACCATGTATGTTGTTTAAACCAAGTATCTTGAAAACTTCTCTTTTGTTTGCCATAATCTTTTTGTGGGAAGTTGTGGCCAATTGGTTGACATGGGCCTCTAGTCAAATACTCTCTTCTAACTTGATTTCTAATCCCAAAATCAAAGTCTTCAATTGGTTTTCGTAATCCGGGGTCACTAATAATGTCGTTGAAATTAAAATTTGTATTAATGTTCTCCTTTCTTGATTTAGAGTCCAATGGTACTTTAGGAGTATTTGATGACTCTTCACTCCTTGGTTGTTTAATCAAAAATTTGTCCATGATCTATAAAAAAATAAGTAAAAAAAAACTTTAATTATAGACTATAAAAAATAACAAGCAAAATATTATAGATACTAACATTACGTTGCTATCATGACACAACCAAGATCATTAGAACTTAGAAGAATCAAGCACACAAAATTGTTTGAACATGGTAGTGCTAACATTCATGCATCTAAATGATTGAATTCGTCTTATGGAACCAATTCGTCTTATGCATCTAAATGATTGGTATAGTCATATTGAATCCAATTTTATTATGTGTTAATGAATATGAAACTTTTGGTAAAGCTAGTCTTATTGAAACCTATTTTGATATGCATTTTTGCCATATAGATTTAACACTAAACATTATTTAGTTATACATATATACATATATACATTATGATACATATCAATCTTTGATATTTGATATTTAAAACATTTTAACTCATTAAGGCATTTAATCAAATACATTGTAGGCATATTTATAAAAATGAAGTTTAGCATTCATGTTCTATTTATTTCACCCATAAATTTTATACATTCATTCTCATTTTCATTAAGAACAAAAGACTAGAAGTAATACATGATCTAATATACTCACTAGTTATTATTATCTCCCAGACTCCCAAGTCTCCAACCAACAAATTGTAAGTTTGTAACAACTTAAATCAGTAAACATAATATATATACATTTGACTTGGGGAGGGGCTGCCGAGGACTTAAGGAGGAGCCGATGGCTGCCGAGGAGGGGAGGAGAGGGGGGCCCGGGGGTGTTAGAATTGATTGAAGATATGAGGATTATAGAAGAAATGAAGAGAAGAAGCAGTGGTCTGAAGTTTAGAGTGTCCTGGTGTAATTAGGTTAGAAGTGATGGGCAGCTTAGTCTTTTTTGTGTGTTTGAATGTTAGTTGAAACAGTTGAAAAATCAGAGGGAAGGAAAGGAACGGTGATCATGCTTTTGATCAATCAGATCTGGTTTAAGTTCGAGGCAATAGAGAAGCCATGGATTGTGTTTATAACGGACAACAGTGATTTGATGATCAAGGATTTAGAATAAGTTCGAGGCATGAATTTGGTCAAGCGGTGGAGTTAAGATGAGCCCGACACATAGCTGTGTGACTAAGCTGGTTCATTTTATTTTAGTTACTGAACTTTGACAATGTTATAACTTATAAGTGTGCTTTTTCTTTAGTGAATTTTTGATGTTTTTCTAGTTATCTTAATACAATCTATGCTTCATGCTTGTATGAATTTTCCAGCAAAGTAGAGTATGTTTTGATCTTTTCTTTGAATGCAAAAGTTATTCCCTTCGATCTCTAGTTTCTATATAGTTCTTATCAAAGGGGAGGGGCTGCCGAGGAGGGGAGGGGGGTTGGTTTTGTGTCTTTCGGCCAAACAAGGAAGAAGCCGATGCCGAGGAGGGGCTGAAGCCCCTGTTAGCCCCCCCTTGGTTCTGTCCTGCCTGTTTGCTTGGTTGCTAATGTTGTTAGCTCAATATTCACCCATGCATGCATTCTCCTCTAGAGTTTTTTTTTTTTTTTTTTGGCATCCCACTTGTACAATTAGGGAAAATATGCCACTTGTAGAATGTGAATGACCTTCTCATCCTCTATGCTTATTAGATGCATACTTTACCTTTTCAAGGGTATTGTTCCAAGCCTTGTCACTTATTCTCAAAAGAGTTGTTGTCATGCCCTGAACCAGGTCTACCAAGTATGGCCTGTCGACAAATGGCTGCATACCCAAGAGGCCAAGATCAAGTGAGCATGCAAGGCCTCAAAACCTGCCTCAAAATAGAAGATAACATCTAATAGATCACCTATTTCAAAAGCAAAAATACTACAAGTTTCGGAATACAAAAGAATTCAACTAATAATGTTTGAAAATAACAAATTATTCAAAAAATAAATTTGTAAGTCTACAAGAAGGTAGAGCTTTATTAGCTCACTAAACTAGACAATACTTTACTACACTATCCCTGCAAAGCTACCAGCCAATCACACTTAATCTTGATATGAAAAATGGTAAAAACACATTTATGAGCTCAAAAACATAATAAGTAACCACTAAAAATATTGGAATCCTGTAAAATCTCAATAATTTAGAATTTAAATACTAAAAATATAACAAAGTACAACACTTGTCAAAATATGATTAAAAAACAAAGTAATTCTGCAAAATATAATTTTATCAAATATTCCAAAATATATGTCTCCCAATTTACTATTGGTACAAAAACGTCATATGTCATTTGTTTAAACTAAGTGACTCGAGTTAGAGGTTTAGAATTCATTTGTTTACACTTGGTGGCCCAAGTTAGATTGTTAAAAATTGTTACTCTTTCACCAATGGCATGGTACGAAACTATAGTTTCTTATCAGAGTTTCATGTTGTCACGGTCAGTGTTCAATCCCCAATGATAGAGTTAAAGCATACTTAGTTACAGACTAAAGTATTAATATTAAAATAAGTTTAATATCCATAAATCAAATAAACTATCAAATTTTAGAGCAGAGCATTTTAGAATAATCACTGGGCAAAAAGAAATACCAACATTTGTATGATCCCATTTTATCGTAAAATAATCCAGTTATTCCAAAATAGATAGTACACTGAACATTAAATAAGTAATTAGCAAATTTTTCAATAATTAAACAAGTAAAACAAATAATAATAAATAAATAAATAAAAATTAATTAATTAATTATGTGAATAATTATTGGTAATTGGAAATTACATATATACATATGTAAATATTTATATGTGGTTTACTTACCTTGAATCGTTCAAGTTCTAACATACACTTGATAACCAAAATCAACCCTCTAGGAAGGGCCCTAAAAACATAAAAGAGACTCTAATTGCTTAGAAATTTCTTAGTATCACCAACTATAATCTATGTCAAATTAAGTCTACAACATGCTTACCAAGAATTCTCTTAATAGAGCAATAATGCATTGACCAAGTGATTAAAACAAGGAAAAATGCATAAGCTATACTATAAAACTATCCAAAAAGAAACACTAACTTTTCAGCATTTAGAGCACCACACTACACCTACTTGTAAACCACTAGTTTTTGGGCAAAATTTTAAAATTGGAAGGTCAACCCCACCTACAAAACCTAACCATTCAATTGATCTAATACCTTACAGAAGTGAAACAAAAATTAAAGAAGTTACACTTAAGGCGAACAAATTATTAAAAGTATACAGAGGCTTGAGGTATCCTTTAAATTAGAAAAAAAAAACTTATTTAATCCAATAATGAAAACTTCCACATAATTCTGTAACTACTCCAAGTTGTACCAAAAGCTTAACATCAATTTGAGTCCATTAGATGACACTTAATATAGTACCATGGCATTTAATCAAAATCTAGTGAGATAGGTATCAATAAACTAAAAAACAAGAGATTTAAATAGCAAATACAACCACTAATGGCAAGAGCAGGGCCGAATCCTTTCACTATAGAAACGTTATATACAATATCTTCGTAAGTTGGAAAAATCCAAATGACTCATTATCCCTACAGGGAAATGAACATTGATTCGGTACAAGCTATGCTAGCCAATAGGTTATATATATATATATATATATATGCAAGATTAGCAAATTAACCCATCAGTGCCTACCCAAAAATAATATTAAAATTACCCTATAAACGCTTGAGAGAAAACTCATGCAGGTGACCATATAGGCAGCATTAAGCAAAAGGTAATAACTTCAAATACAAATAAAACTGGTATAAGATTCTCAAAGTTTTCATAGATATTAAAATAAGAGAATCATCATATTCCTATAGCTTTCTGGTTATCTATAAGAACTACTACCATGTGCTTCACCTAACCGTCATCCATTACCATAGGTTTTTTTTTCCCACAAGGTCCACTCTAAACCCACACAAGATTCCAAAATAATTAAAATTTGCATGAATAGGCACAGTATAGGAACATTCTTTGTCACGAGATTAAAATGTGCACAATAGCAAGCTTCCAACATCATACTCTCCCAAATAGTAATCAAGGTGTGCAATTGAAGTTAACCTAATTTTGCATGCTTGCGAATGCACAAGCAAAGCCACCATACAATGCATGGATCAAGAAAATGACTAAATCTTATCTAATGAACTATTACAAATACCACCCTAAACATAAGAGACCTAACCAACGAAATTATTCGCAAGATCGTAGACTATACATAAATTTAATCTCTCTCTTGGAAGCAACTCGTGGAGAAAAATCCAATGCCTTGAACAAAGAAAACTCCCTTCCTCCTTGATGCGAATGGGATCGAGACACTAGAGATAAGGTGACATGTTGTAGATGTTCCCTTCTTAAACCATGGCTTGGTCATCGAAGTGAGATAATTATGGAGCGTGGTTGGGATTTTGAATTAAACAAGATAAGATTTGGAAAATTGTTTCACAAGATGATAAGGAAGAGAAGAAACTTGTTATTATTATTATTATTATTATTTTAAATTGGTGGTTTCCATAATTCTCTTTTTTCCACTAACTTTAGGTCCTTATCAAAGAGCATCTTTTTTTGTTATTTTTTTTTGACAAAGTGTAGAAACCACGTTTATTAATAAGGAACAAAGCAATATATCTAAAAGATAGAAGTGCCTTCATACAAGAGTGCCAACAGCGACCCGGCCAACACGGAAAGAACAACCAAAATAAACAAGAGACAAAGAACAAGTCCCACTAGACGTGGAGCAAAAAAAAAAAAAGGTTAGACAACAGATTTATCTTCTCCTAGAGAAGAGAGGAAGTCCCTAGGAGACTCAAGATGAAAACACTAGGAAGAGCTAGCCAGCGCTACTCTTGATCATCATCAAGGGCTACTCAGCTTACCCCTCCTGGGGTCCACAAACTCCAAGCTTCTCTTAACTGCATGAGCTAACTCCTTCAACTTTTGCCTCTTTTGTTTAGGGTTGCAGGCATCCAAAGACTAAACATATGAGATACCTTAAAAATCACAGACATAGAAGAACAAAAGCAATCATCAAAGATTCTCCTATTTCTTTCAAGCCGAACATTCCGAATTAAAGCCCTAAGGGCCCCTCAAATTTGAAAGGGATGTAGGAAGGTTTGTTAAAGCAAGGCTCCGGCGAAAATGATCCTAGATTTCGATTGCAAAAGGACAGTGAATAAAAAAATTATCTGAAGATTCAATATCATTGAAGCAAAAAATGTATGTAGCTGTCGGGAGTTTGTTGCATCTTCTCTTGGCTAGGTATTTTAGAGTGAGAATTTTATTATACCAAGAACACCTTAACCTTCCTTGAGCAAAAGCTTTTCCAGATGACCTAACGTTTAAGGTCTTTGGAATCTCCATTCAAATTTAGTAAGAAATCATCAATGAAAGGGTCAACTTCTCTTAGGATGTGAATGAAGATGGGGGCTAAGGCATTAACTGTGCCACTACTGACTATAGATTCTACAAAAGCTTCTGGCCATAGATTTCTAGGAGCCAGTCCTTCCATCTAGCAATTAAGCTAGAAGTGAGTGGAGTTGCCATCTTGAATTTTTTGAGGTATACACTTCCTAAAGGTTGGTAAATAGCTTAAGATCCCTCCGTAGAAGGACTTTGTTTTGGTTTGTAGATTGAAAAGGTTCCAGAATTGGTGATGCTGGTAATAGTTAAATTTCATCACTGATGATCCACACCAGCTTGTTTCTAATATTATTTTCCACCACCATTTTTCCAGTAAGGCTAGGTTAAAATCCACCAGATTTAGTACACCCCAACCCCCTAAGTTGCGAGGCCTATAGATACGTTTCTAGTTGACTAATCTACTCCCAGCCTTGCCTATTTTTGGGCCCCTCCATAAGAAGTCATGGCAGATGCAATCCATAGCTTTAACGACCCAGACGGGGAGCTTATATATAGACATCCAATAAGTGGGGATGGAGATAAGAACAGAGCATCTTAACCTAGCAAAATTCTTAATTATCTTAACAAGTTACTCACCTTAATTAAGTTACTCGGGGGGCCCCAATATCTAGTAGAGAACAATGAGGCCGAGACTAGATACACTTGATTTCCTCTGATCACTCATGGTTTTCTTCTTAGAAATTTAAATATCATTCTCTTAGTTGTCATTGCAAGGTTACAAAATTAGGTATATGTAAAGAAATTGATAAAATTGCTATAATTTCCTTTATATAGGACCAAATCTTGGCCCAAAGGATTCAATTAGTCAGGTGGATGAGAATCTATGAGTCTTGTAAACAAGAAGGAATTTAATGACATACTACTTGAAGAGTGATGGTGAAAAATTAGCCCTAATTGACTAAAAATGGTGTTGGTTGCAAATTATCAAATTCAAGTACTGCTCTTTCATGACCCCCAAAGAAGAAGTAATCGACATAATCTACCGTTGATTGTGTGCCCAATTCAACGGCCTCGATGAAGAACGATGGATTCGGGAGTATTTCGGAGAAGTACTGTAGCAGGCACTGCAGCAAAATACTGTAGCAGCTACTGTTCGCATTCTGCCGAAATTCAGAATTCCAGAGAGTTCACACGGGCGTGTGGAAATTCCACACGGCCGTGTGAATTAATTTTCCAGCAAGCCAGAGAGTTCACACGGGCGTGTGGAAATTCCACACGGCCGCCGTACTGTGACAACTCCTATAGGGTTAGACTCCTTAAGATTGAAGAGGGTTGAGAGGGAGAGTTGTGAGGTAGCGATGTACCCCTTTCCCTTCCGGTGTGATTTCTCCCTACCTCCGATTCCTTGATTTATTAGCGGTCGAAATAGAGTGAAGTGCTAGGTAGATAAACTCCCCCAAAGCTTTGGGGTGACGTGAATCCTATGCACTGGGGCTTAATTTAGACTAGGGTTCTTCCACCTGGACCAAAGGGTTGGAACTACTACACATAGGAACAGGTTTTATCACTAGGAATCTCTAGAGCTTAAAGCAATTCCACGTAGTGTTAGGCTTAGGTAGAAATACTCCCCTGGGGCTTAGTTGAGCAATCAACAGAGTGAAGGGTTGACGTGAATCCTAATGCCGGGACATAGTGTTGGGGTTAGTCACGGTTGACCTTAAGTTTGGGACCGTGTGTTTAAGGATATTCTCGACTCAATAGGCATCAATTGTAGAGCATAATACAAGTTTTGCACTAGAAGCATTAGTCATAGGGGGAACTTTGTCCGGATACCCCATCTTTATATCGATTACCTCTCCTACCCTCATTATTCTTCTTGTACTCTTTTATTTTCTTTTACATCTATATATAAATACTTTTCTCATCATCGATTCCCATCATAACTAAATAGCGATTAACACTTGTTTCTAAACACTATTCCCTGTGGATTCGACTACCTTCTCACCAAGGTAAATTTATTACTTCGACAAACCCGTGCACTTGAGGGATACACGCAAGGGGTCGTGTCAAGTTTTTGGCGCCGTTGCCGGGGAATAGGCGTTTTGGAGACATTTGTACTTCGTTATTTTAGCTATTCATCATTCATTCTATTTTAACCTTTCTTATTCTTCCATCCTTCTTATTTGTTCTTCTTTTGTTTTGTCTTACTTTTTCTTGCAAGGAGCCTAAATGGAGATTGATCGAGTTATTGAGCTATATTCTAAAGTTGAAGCTCTCAGTACAAAGCTTGATCGAATTATTGCTTCACAACAACAAAGTAATCCATGCTACAACACATCTCATCCAAATGAAAGGAGCTACCAAAATTTTTTATGGAATAACGATGGACAATATTGGGAAGCACCTCAAGAGCAATTTCAAAAGGATGAGAGACTCGAAGAGGATGCACCTCCGTGGAAAAAAGTGCTAGACAATTTTATTGAAGCATCCGATACCTCTTGCCAAAGTATGGAAGCCACACGAAAGTGTCATGAAGCCTCCTACAACAACCTTCAACATCAATTAGGATGGATACTTGACACACTCTCCAAGGAACATGAAATATTTGAGCAAGTAACGCAAGACCCTTGTAGAGTTGATGTGGTAGTGAACGACAATAAAGAAATGAGACATACCGAGTACGTTGCTGTAGAAATTGAAAAGAAAGAGGAAGAACATCTTGTTGAGAATTTGGATTGCTTGAAAGAACAGTGTGCTTGTGAGGAAGAAAATTTTCAAGGGGATTTGCTAGTGTCATGTTCCTTTCAAGATGAAAATACACAAGAAGAAGCAAACCCTAAAGTAATGGAACAAGCACCGCTCTTTGGGATTGATCAACTCATAAAAAGCAAGAAAGAGACTTTGGGAAGGGAAAACGATGTGGGGAGGATATTTAAACCATCCCATGACCCACCTATGCTAAGCTTGGACAATTCCCAACCCCAATTGTTTCCTTGGAGGCCAAAAGTAGGATGGTTGGACCCTCCAACAAATACTCCACCTCGGCAAGTCGATTTTTGATTTAAAGGAAGTAGCTATGCAAGATCTTGTCGGGAGGAACACACTCTTTTCAAGCCGCCTTGAGGTAAGAAAAAGGTACGTCAAGCTTAGTGACGTTAAACAAGCGCTTCTTGGGAGGCAACCCAAGTTTTTATTGCTTTTCTAGGTTTTAGTTTAGTTTTAGCATGAATAATTGCTTAGTGTTGGTGTTTTCATTTTCTTATGCGTGTGCTGTGATTTCTTATGGATTATTGGTGTTGTAGTGTGCCTAATTGTGATTGTCGAAGTTTTAGGTCGTTTGAGTGTGTTTTCATGGATCTCTGGTCGAATTTTTATTGTACATGCAAGCTCTGAACGTTGTATTTGAGTTTCTGAAATTTTCTGCAAAGCATGCAAATTTTTCTAAGTCATCCAGAGAAGACACACGGCCGTGTGGAATTTCCACACGGACGTGTGTCACAGTTCAGAACTCATCCAGAGAAGACACAGGGGCGTGTGATTGCCCCTGTGAACGACCATATGAAGGCACACGGCCGTGTGGATCTTTGCTGAGCTACAACTCTCCATCCCGAGAGACACAGGGGCAGTGTGAGTGCCCCTGTGAGTGCCCATGTTTATAGCACACGGCCGTGTGGAAATTCCACACGGGCGTGTGGATGTTCTGCAGAACAAGAACTTCATCTAGAGGCTCACAAGGGACGTGTGAGTGCCCATGTGGGTGAGCGTCTGCATGGCACACGGCCGTGTGGAAATTCCACACGGCCGTGTGGAACACTTAGATGATTTTCTTGGGATCCAGAGAGTCCACAGGGCCGTGTGGGTGCCCCTGTGGTCGGCCATGTGTTGGCCAGGTTGGGCACACGGCCGTGTGGAATTTCCACACGGCCGTGTGTATGTTCTGGAAAACAAACAGAGGAAACACAAGGGGGTGTGACTGCCCCTGTGAACCCTTCTAGTGGAGGCACACGGCCGTGTGGAAATTCCACACGGCCGTGTGGATGTACAGAACATGATAGGTTGTTTTTAATTTTAAAATCTTCTTTTGCCTTTTCAATTCTAAATGCCTCCACACTCAAGGGATGTTTCCTCACATTTTCCCAACCCTCTCTTTGTCCATTTAAGGAGTTTTTAAGTTGTTTTCCGACCATATTCGAAGTTTTTGATTTTCACTTCGTCGGTAAGCATATTTTCTCCTTTTCTTCGTCAATCTTTTCTTTTTCAACACCAGATCCACCAGTATCAGCACTGACAGCAGCACCGGAGATCGAAGAACGGACGACACCGACGCTTGAGGCATTTTTAGCTTTAGTTTTCTTTTGTTTTATTTTACTTTTATTGAGCTTCACTGATCCCCCTTGTGTACGTGCAGATGGTATTGGATGCAAGGAATTTGAGTACTAGTCATAGGCATGGTCATGGGACCGTGTACCCTCCACAACCCGTTGAGACTCAACCCTCAATGAACATAGCTCCATCAAACGTACCACTAGGAGTTCAGGGGAGTATTGTTTCAATTGCCCACCTTCACACATTATGTTTTGATTGTTATACTTCTTATTGTGCTTGCATGCGTACATTGAGGACAATGTACATCTTAAGTGTGGGGGGGAGTTCACATTGCACACACCTTTACTTGTGCGTTCAATTGCTTATGCTCATGTAGCCTATGGCGGTTCACCTTAGTTGCAACGGTGTATTCTTATAGTTTAGGAGAATACATAACATTGTATCCTATCATGCTCTAGTTTCTACTTGAATTTGAGGGAATTTTTGCTCGATTATCTTATATTGCACAACTTACTCTTGGAATCTTTTGGAAACTCAATCTTGAAGTTTTTAAGGACAAGTTTATCGTTGTTCTTAGTTTTACTTTGGAAAATGCATATATAAGGAGAGAAAAATATGAAAAAAAAAAAAAAAAAGTGGAAAAATGAAAAGAGAAAAAGAGAAAAAATATATGAGTTTGTAAATATTAGCTTTGTTTTAATTATGCATTTGGGTGGCAAGAGCTACCGCCTATGAAGTATGCAGCTACTCTCATAAGTCGGATACAAGTTATGCCCTAATGAGAGAAAGAGCTATCTCATGGGATGCGTGAAAGCTACTACCCCGGTAGAAAGAGCTACCTCCTCGAAAGAGTGAAAGCCACCTTTGGCGGCCGCCTAGGAAAGGGCTACCTTCAAGGATGTGTGAAGCTACTACTTCCACCACTATTTTTTTGTTTTTGTATATAAATAAGTCCTTTCTAACCAAAGTTTGAGGAGTACTCGTTGGTTCTCTTGAGTAAGATCGCACACACTAACACATTTTCGAGTTTTATCCTTTTTGATTCGAGTTTTTAGCTAGAGCATTTTTAACCTTATGCAATGTTTTGAGTTCCCCTTACTTGTAGAATGCTTCTTTTGCATGCTTTTGGTGAACCTAAGGCCGAGCACTTTCAATTGTTCTTCCCAAGTACTTTCACGTTCTATTTTGCTTGAGGACAAGCAAAAGCTTAAGTGTGGGGGGATTTGATAAGTGCTCGTGTTATAGTAATGCGAAGTGTTATTATCTTGCAATGAGCATTGATTTAATCAGATTTTATCACTAAAAAGTGTGCATTTGTTTACTTTTGTGCATTGTAGGGTTGTGGAGCCAATTTGGAGAAGAATGAAGCAAGAATAGGTTATGTTCGCCATTGTTGACGAGTTCTTGGACCAAGCAAGGAACAAGGCACGAGTCTAGACTTGTGGGTGTGTGCCAACCTCCATTGGAGGGGCACAAGGGCAGTCACACTCACAAAAGTCTATAACTCGTGTAGCATTGGAGAACTTCGCCAATGAAGAGAAATGAAGTAATCGACATAATCTACCGTTGATTGTGTGCCCAATTCAACGGCCTCGATGAAGAACGATGGATTCGGGAGTATTTCGGAGAAGTACTGTAGCAGGCACTATAGCAAAAAAAATACTGTAGGTAAATACTGTAGCAGCTACTGTTCACATTCTGCCGAAATTCAGAATTCCAGAGAGTTCACACGGGCGTGTGGAAATTCCACACGGCCCGTACTGTAGCAGAAACACTGTTCACAGGTGCCGAGAAATCACGATTCCAGAATTTCCACACGACCGTGTGGAATTAACACACGGGCGTGTGGAATTGGGAAGCACTTCAAGAGAAATTTCAAAAGGATAAGAGACTCGAAGAGGATGCACCTCCGTGGAAAAAAGTGCTAGACAATTTTATTGAAGCATCCAATGCCTCTTGCCAAAGTATGGAAGCCACACGAAAGTGTCATGAAGCCTCCTACAACAACCTTGAGCATCAATTAGGATGGATACTTGACACACTCTCTAAGGAACATGAAGTATTTGAGCAAGTAACGCAAGACCCTTGTAGAGTTGATGTGGTAGTGAACGACAATGAAGAAATGAGACATACCGAGTACATTGCTGTAGAAATTGAAAAGAAAGAGGAAGAACATCTTGTTGAGAATTTGGATTGCTTGAAAGAACAGTGTGCTTGTGAGGAAGAAAATTTTCAAGGGGATTTGCTAGTGTCATGTTCCTTTCAAGATGAAAATACACAAGAAGAAGCAAACCCTAAAGTAATGGAACAAGCACCGCTCTTTGGGATTGATCAACTCATAAAAAGCAAGAAAGAGACTTTGGGAAGGGAAAACGATGTGGGGAGGATATTTAAACCATCCCATGACCCACCTATGCTAAGCTTGGACAATTCCCAACCCAAATTGTTTCCTTGGAGGCCAAAAGTAGGATGGTTGGACCCTCCAACAAATACTCCACCTCGGCAAGTCGATTTTTGGTTTAAAGGAAGTAGCTATGCAAGATCTTGTCGGGAGGAACACACTCTTTTCAAGCCGCCTTGAGGTAAGAAAAAGGTACGTCAAGCTTAGTGACGTTAAACAAGCGCTTCTTGGGAGGCAACCCAAGTTTTTATTGCTTTTCTAGGTTTTAGTTTAGTTTTAGCATGAATAATTGCTTAGTGTTGGTGTTTTCATTTTCTTATGCGTGTGCTGTGATTTCTTATGGATTATTGGTGTTGTAGTGTGCCTAATTGTGATTGTCGAAGTTTTAGGTCGTTTGAGTGTGTTTTTATGGATCTCTGGTCGAATTTTTATTGTACATGCAAGCTCTGAACGTTGTATTTGAGTTTCTGAAATTTTCTGCAAAGCTTGCAAATTTTTCTAAGTCATCCAGAAAAGACACACGGCCGTGTGGAATTTCCACACGGGCGTGTGTCACAGTTCAGAACTCATCCAGAGAAGACACAGGGGCGTGTGATTGCCCCTGTGAACGACCATATGAAGGCACACGGCCGTGTGGAATTTCCACACGGCCGTGTGGATCTTTGCTGAGCTACAACTCTCCATCCCGAGAGACACAGGGGCAGTGTGAGTGCCCCTGTGAGTGCCCATGTTTATAGCACACGGCCGTGTGGAAATTCCACACGGGCGTGTGGATGTTCTGCAGAACAAGAACTTCATCTAGAGGCTCACAGGGGACGTGTGAGTGCCCATGTGGGTGAGCGTCTGCATGGCACACGGCCGTGTGGAAATTCCACACGGCCGTGTGGAACACTTAGATGATTTTCTTGGGATCCAGAGAGTCCACAGGGGCGTGTGGGTGCCCCTGTGGTCGGCCGTGTGTTGGCCAGGTTGGGCACACGGCCGTGTGGAATTTCCACACGGCCGTGTGTATGTTCTGGAAAACAAACAGAGAAAACACAAGGGGGTGTGACTGCCCCTGTGAACCCTTCTAGTGGAGGCACACGGCCGTGTGGAAATTCCACACGGCCGTGTGGATGTACAGAACATGATAGGTTGTTTTTAATTTTAAAATCTTCTTTTGCCTTTTCAATTCTAAATGCCTCCACACTCAAGGGATGTTTCCTCACATTTTCCCAACCCTCTCTTTGTCCATTTAAGGAGTTTTTAAGTTGTTTTCCGACCATATTCGAAGTTTTTGATTTTCACTTCGTCGGTAAGCATATTTTCTCCTTTTCTTCGTCAATCTTTTCTTTTTCAACACCAGATCCACCAGTATCAGCACTGACAGCAGCACCGGAGATCGAAGAACGGACGACACCGACGCTTGAGGCGTTTTTAGCTTTAGTTTTCTTTTGTTTTATTTTACTTTTATTGAGCTTCACTGATCCCCCTTGTGTACGTGCAGATGGTCTTGGATGCAAGGAATTTGAGTACTAGTCATAGGCACGGTCATAGGACCGTGTACCCTCCACAACCCGTTGAGACTCAACCCTTAATAAACATAGCTCCATCAAACGTACCACTAGGAGTTCAGGGGAGTATTGTTTCAATTGCCCACCTCCACACATTATGTTTTGATTGTTATACTTTTTATTGTGCTTGCATGTGTACATTGAGGACAATGTACATCTTAAGTGTGGGGGGGAGTTCACATTGCACACACTTTTACTTGTGCGTTCAATTGCTTTTGCTCATGTAGCCTATAGCGGTTCACCTTAGTTGCAACGGTTGTATTCTTATAGTTTAGGAGAATTTTTAACATTGTATCCTATCATGCTCTAGTTTCTACTTGAATTTGAGGGATTTTTGCTCGATTATCTTATATTGCACAACTTACTCTTGGAATCTTTTGGAAACTCAATCTTGAAGTTTTTAAGGACAAGTTTATCGTTGTTCTTAGTTTTACTTTGGAAAATGCATATATAAGGAGAGAAAAATATAAAAAAAAAAAAAAAATTTTGATGAAAATGAAAAAAAAATGGAAAAATGAAAAAGAAAAAAAAAGAGAAAAATACGAGTTTGTGAATAGTTGCTTTCTTTTATGTATGCATTTGGGGTGGAAAGAGCTACCACCTATGAAGTATGTAGCTACTCTCATAAGTCGGATACAAGTTATGCCCTAATGAGAGAAAGAGCTATCTCATGGGATGCGTGAAAGCTACTACCCCGGTAGAAAGAACTACCTCCTCGAAAGAGTGAAAGCCACCTTTGGCGGCCGCCTAGGAAAGGGCTACCTTCAAGGATGTGTGAAGCTACTACTTCCTTCCCTATTTTTTTTGTTTTTTTTTGTTTTATTTAAATAAGTCCTTTCTTACCAAAGTTTGAGGAGTACTCGTTGGTTCTCTTGAGTAAGATCGCACACACTAACACATTTTCGAGTTTTCATCCTTTTTGATTCGAGTTTTTAGCTAGAGCATTGGTAACCTTATGCAATGTTTTGATTTCCCCTTACTTGTAGAATGCTCCTTTTGCATACTTTTGGTGAACCTAAGGCCGAGCACATGGAATAGTGTTTAGAAACAAGTGTTAATCGCTATTTAGCTATGATGAGAATCGATGATGAGAAAAGTATATATATATAAATGTAAAAAGAAAATAAAAGAGTGCAAGAAGAATAATGAGGGTAGGAGAGGTAATCGATATAAAGATGGGGTACCCGGACAAAGCTCCCCCTAAGATTAATGCTTCTAGTGCAAGACTAGTATTATACCCTCTAATTGATGTCTAATTGAGTCGAGGATATCCTTAAACACACGGTCCCAAACCTAAGGTCAACCGTGTCTAACCCCAACACTATGCCCCGGCATTAGGATTCACTACGACTCTTGACTCTCGTTGACCTGTCAACTAAGCCCTAGAGGAGTATATCTACCTAAGCCTCACACTACGTGGGATTGCATTAAGTTCTAGGGACTCCTAGTGGTAAAACCTGTTCCTATGTGTAGTTCTAACCCTTTGGTCCAGGTGGAAGAACCCTAGTCTAGATTAAGCCCCAGTGCGTAGGATTCACTTCAACCCTTCACTCTGTTACTCGCGTAACTAAGCCCCAGGGGAGTTTATCTACCTAGCACTTCACTCTATCTCGACCGCTAATGAATCAAGGAAACGGAGGTAGGGAGAAACCACACCGGAGGGGAAAGGGGTACATCGCTACCTCACAACTCTCCCTCTCAACCCTCTCCAACCTTGTGTAGTCTAATCCTATAGAGGTTGTCACACCCTCAAAGGATAACCTAATAGATTCTCAACCCTAGTGTCACGGCTAAGGGAAAATCTCATACAATCGTCATGCAAGATTAGAACTCAATAATAGAACATTAAATTAAGAAAGCATAATAAAAGTCATAGAAACAATATCATCCTAGGGTTTACAAGTCCGAATACCCACTAGGGTTTAGCTCTCCATGGAGCAATACAAAGTCAATAAATAGTTTAAGAACATATGCATGAAAACCATAAAGAAAACCCCCTTGTAGATCGTATCGATGGTCTTGTGTAGTCGCGTGTCTTCTCCAACGAATCCCTTGTCAAGCCTAGGGCACAACTCGCCAAATCAATGCCGATGAGAGCTTCCCCAATAGCTTTCTTCCAAAGGATGTCGATGTCGATGCCGTTTAATCGCCTCCAAAGACCTCCAAGAACCTCTCCAAACCCTAGCCGAAAGCCCCCCCCAAAAGATATCCAAGTGATAGAAGGGAAGGGTTTTTTTAATAGATATGAAAACGGGCTATTTATAGGCTGAAATCGGGCTGAATTCGGGCTGAAATCGGACTTCTGTGAAAATCCAGAAATTCCACACGCCCGTGTGTTAATTCCACACGGCCGTGTGGAAATTCTGGAATCGTGATTTCTCGGCACCTGTGAACAGTGTTTTTGCTACAGTATTCCTGCTACAGTACACGACCGTGTGGAAATTCTGGAATTCTGAATTTCGACAGAATGTGAACAGTAGCTGCTATAGTATTTATCTAATTTTGCTACAGTGCCTGCTACAGTATTTCTCCGAAATACTCCCGAATCCATCGTTCTTCATAGAGGCCGTTGAATTGGGCACACAATCAACGGTAGATTATGTCGATTACTTCATTTCTCTTCATTGGCGAAGTTCTCCAATGCTACACGAGTTATAGACTTTTGTGAGTGTGACTGCCCTTGTGCCCCTCCAATGGAGGTTGGCACACACCCACAAGTCTAGACTCGTGCCTTGTTCCTTGCTTGGTCCAAGAACTCGTCAACAATGGCGAACATAACCTATTCTTGCTTCATTCTTCTCCAAATTGGCTCCACAACCCTACAATGCACAAAAGTAAACAAATGCACACTTTTTAGTGATAAAATCTGATTAAATTAATGCTCATTGCAAGATAATAACGCTTCGCATTACTATAACACGAGCACTTATCAACCCCCAAAGAAAATAAATCGTTCTTTCGGACTTAGATCTTGTGCACTCGACCAACTCTTTGATCCTGTATCATTTCCATCAATCATTTGTAGTTGGATGTCAACCTACTTTTCAGTTTTCAAAAGATAGGTGGCTCAATGGTGGGGCAAGTTGGGATATTTGGCCTAATATCTTTCAAGACATTTATCTTGTGAATTGTGTTGTCCTTTCATTTTCAATATCTTTCCACTTCTTAAAGCTTGCATTCTTGATATTGCTGAGATTTGAAGGAGTTTTCCGATCCTTTCATCTTAAGATGCTGACTCCAAATCCTTGAATCTTGAAAAAATACAAAAATTTCTCAATAGATCCATCTACGACATTCTCAAGAAGAAGGTCTAAGAAGCAAACTTGGTCCTTCTTTTTGGAAATTTATATGTTCACTTAAAATTGAAATCTTCAATTAGCTCAAGTGGAATAACAAAACTATTAGTTTGGATAATCTTGCTAAAAAGAGTTGTAATAGCCCAAGCCCCGACATGCATGCTTTACAATGCTATAGTGGAAAAGGTAGACCACACCCTCTTGCAGTATCCTTTTTTCATGACTATGAATTATTTTGGCTCCATATTTAGACAATTTTAAACTTCCAATCCAATATGATCGAAGGCTTAGAACTCTTGGATAAGTAGTTTAGCACTTGAGTGCCTTAAGGTCTCTTAATTCTAGCAATGTTTTGGAATATTTAACTAGAGCAAGATCATAGATCAAAGTTATCTCCTTCCCAACTCAATTATCTTTAGGATTGATTACATACTCTCTTGGTCCTTAATTATAACTTTGAATATAAAGAAACTTAGGCTTATAGAAGCATCTACGACTATTAATCTATGTGATTACACTAACTACTATTGGAGAACATACAAGCTACGGTAACTTTGGGAGAACAAGCTAATCACTTTACTTGTTATGCTATAATCTAGGTAGTCAAAACTGGGTTGGATATAAAACCAACTGATATAAAACCGGTCTTCAACCAAATGAATCAGATGGACCGGTCCGATTCACATGGTTTCAGCATTTAGTAAAAAAAAGAAAAAACTAATAGAGCTTCTTGTTGCCTTCTCCTCGCATGACCTAACACCGAAGCCATCCAACACCGCCCATCATCTCCCTCCCATCAAGCATCGGCACCAGCGCACCGCTGATGACACCATTGCCACTTCTAATCCAGCGCTGCTGAAGGAGATCAACCATTTTTGTGGCGTTCAGAAGCAGCCATAGAAGAGGTACGTTGAGATCTATGATCCAAGGAAGAGCAAATGGCTCGACACGTTCAATACCGCCAAGGAAGCCACCCTCGCCTACGATGAAAAGGCCCGCAGCCTTTGCTGCCCCAAGGTAAAGAGTAACTTCAATTCGGCTACAATGCCAGATCAATTCGGGCTTGGAGATTGCCGGCTTATGGCCACGCCGGCATCGATCGAATAGAGAAGAAGGTGGATGGTGAGGAGATGATGGTGATGATGAATAAGGAAAAGCCTTTCTCTTTCAATCTCAACCTTCCCGTTTCTCTTTCTTCTAACATATCTATTTTTAATTGCTTGGATTTTTTTTAGGTATAATTCTTTTAGATCAGTTGATATTGTATAAGTTATTTGATTTAAAAATGAATGTAATATTTAATATAATTTATTTTATATTTTTATTTATTAAATCCTGATCGACCGCGGTCGGAACCTTGGTCTTCTCGGTACAAAGGTTCGCTCCGGTAATGACTACCTAGGCTGCAATAAATGGATATCATTGTAGGAGATCATTTCTTGGAAGCCTTCTTCCTTATTTTTGTTATAAGTTACTTTTAAGTTATTCTTGATCCCTATTCACCTCAAGTATTTAAATAGGATTACCCCTCTTATATTTAGTTATTTTTCTTGTATTCCTAACTCTTTTTGCAATAAATCCATGGTTTATCCACATCATTAATTAAAAACATATATTAAATTAAATTAAAATTATATTAATAACAACATATATATATATATATACACACACACACACACACACTAACAATTGATGATCTACCTAATATTAAATCAAATCTGAACTATAGGAACAACATATTCCAACAACATCTACCCCCAAAAATGTATACATATATACATAAACCCAAAAAACCTTTTTAGCTTACACACACTACACTAAAAAAGATCTATATATGCGGTTTTTAAGACCTATAGAGACGGTTACAATCGCCTCTATATCTTTAGTGGTGAATTTTTCACCCGCCTTTAAACCGGCTTGTATTAAGCCACCTCTAGAGTTTAGAGCCGGTTTGCTACAACTGTTGGGGTAAATTAATAGCTAAGGAAGCGGTTTTTAGAGGCAGTTATAAAGATATTTTACCTATATAGGCGGTTATTAAAATTTTAAAACTCTAGTTATAGTTTTAGAGGCGATTATAACCGCCTTTACAATTATCATTTTAAAATTATACTAATAGTTTTAGAAGCGTTTATAACCACCTTTACAAATAAAATTTTAAAACTCTAGTTATAGTTTTAGAGGAAACTCTAGTTATAGTTTTAGAGGCGATTATAACTACCTGTACAGTTAAAATTTTAAAATTATACTAATAGTTTTAGAAGCGGTTATAACTGCCTCTACAATTAAAATTTTAAAACAACACTCATCAGTTCTCAGGCTCCATGACTCCACAGTCTATTTCTTCTCAAAGTTGCTATCAAGCTCATTCTTCAATTGGAGTCTATTTCTTCTCACACTTGACCATATTACAAACCAAGAGCTTCGGTAAGCAACTGGTGGAGAATTCACAGCAAAATAAGAACTGAATAAAACACTTTTGAAAATAAATAAGGGAAGAATAGCTAAGACTCATCCATCACTTCTCAACAAGTGTGTGCGCACATTAAGCATGCACTTCATTAGCATAAGTTAATCTAAAAGACATCACCAACATGATAACGAAATACTCAGGCCAAGCTTACAGAAACATCAACAGTCAATAGGATGTTGAGCAGTTTATTTGTAACCCACTTATCCTGCGATAAAAGATTAAACATTTAGCCAAAAAAAATTACTATCACAAAAAAAGAAAACAAAAAGATGTAATGATTGAACTTTGTAAAAATAAATTGATAAAAACCAAACCCTTTCTTCTAATTTTGTCTCTTAAATATTTCATGCCAAGCTGTAGAGATTGAACGAGAGAGATTCTATGAAGACAATCAAGATTTACTAAACATAGAAGATGTATGTATTTGTACACTACCTAGCACTGTGAAAGTCAATGGCTACTGCTCAATAACTTTTCACACCTGTAAGACTTCAAGCCAAACATGACTGAGGAAATTCTTTCTATTTGGTTCATCATCTCCAAATATCAAACAAGAAATACTATGTGTTCCCAACACAAGGAGTCCTCTGATATCTCACAAGCAGTCATTAACTCATTGAAGTCCTGCTCAAATGATAACAACCAATATTGGAATGACCACTACAAGCAGAGTATTACCACAATAACTGATGAGAATCCAATGGCTGGTTGATTCACAAAAATGTATACAGATAAACCTGTAAGTCAAGACTGGTTTTGTGTGTATGTGCACAGGCTCATGTGTAAAAAGCATTAATTAGGACTAGTCGTCTAAGTTTTCTTCATAAGTTGGTCCTCATCCAGGTCAAAGAAAACTAGCCCATGTCAATTAGCCTACCAATATGAACGCGTTGTACTTTTGTCAATGGCAGTAAAGGTGCTGACTTTCTATCTCTAAGCTTCTTTCCAAAAGCAGATTTTACGTCTACAATCATCATTACATGACCAAAACCATTGCCTTAGCACCATACAAACTGTTCCACTAGCAATGCATGCAAAAGACCCAATTGCACACCCAACACACACACACATTGCTGAAAAATAAATAAATAAATGCATAAATAAACAATTCAGTTTAGTCTTGATTTTATTGGACATAGTGACAAATAAATGCGACAAACAAGAAGTCATAAGAGGAAAAGACATAAATTCTGATAAGAAAGCTGACAATATAAGGGAATCATCATAGAAGAGGAATATCCACAAGGAATCCAAAACAGACCACTGAATAATATAATAATTAGTTCTTCAACCTACCCATAGACTCAACTTCTACCATGACAACATTAACAGTTTGCTAGCAAATCAAGACTGAAAAAATATACAATGAAAGCAAACTAAAGAGAAATAATAGAATTGATTAGCACCATTGGGGCACTGGAGTTAAGATTACTACAAAAGTGAACATGGATTCAAATCTTTTTGAATCATTTATCTTATGATACAACGATTCTCATATCTTTTGGCAAAACTATTCCTTAGGTTAGTAGCTTTGAGTAGAAGGATAATTTATTAGCAAACCTTCCAAAGCACAATTAAATTAGTTCTTTGCACTCATCACTTCATAAAAAAGAGCCATTCACAATAATCCCATCAAAGATCTCATAGCATTATCATAAATTTCAATCCAATAATAGCTACTACATTCATTAATAGTAATTAACATTTCATCAAGGACACTAAGCAAGAACTTGCTTGACAACAACAAACCTCAATGGAGATTTAATTAGCCCCAACAAAATTTCCATTTTAATTTTTATCATCAATGCAAATTTAGTTTATATAAGTGTATAGGTTCTCTTCAACAAAAGTAAGCCCATTCCAAGCCTTCATGTAACTATTCATAAAAAATTAAAAATAAAAACACCTTTAACAATGCCATAACTGAACACTTTCGTTTACGACAGTTATGTCAATTTGATGAATTCTTCATTACACTCAAATCTAGCCCACCTGAGTTTACGAATTTTATGTTCTCCCCCTCAGTGTTGTTTAAGGTGGATACAAAGTCATCAAGGTGTTTAGGGTACTTGCCAACTAGGCATTAGTTCCAGACAAACTAATTGATGCCCAAGTAAACTTTTCAGCAAATGGAAAATGATAAATGCCTTGTATAACAATGCAATTTAGTAATGAAGTTAAACGGCACATGTAAGTTGATGAATCGCTGAACATATCACCAAGCAATTTACTTTGATGCCCAAAGGATCTTCCTAGATTGGCTCCTCACTAAGAGAATAATTGAGTTGGATAGTGAAATTAGCAAGCCCAAGTTAAAACCAATAAACCAAGCTAACTTAATTTATTTAAGGTTTGGGCAATTTTCTTAATAGAGATAACAAGAAGATCAAAATCAAGTAGGTTAGCAAAATCCAAATCCACACATAAATAAATAGAATCACAAGTCCACACAATTTATATCTAATTCCCATCAATAAGGAAAAAAACAACAATGATATCATAATATTAAAAAAAAAAGAAAGAATGAATTGGAGATCTGAGCACTGTTAATGATGAAAAGATAAAACTTAGGGTAATTGCAAACTTCCTTCTTAAGCTTGTTAGCATAAAAACTAACGGAAATCAAAATCTAATAGAACAGACGTATCTCAATCTTTCTAATTAAATTAAATAAAATTCTAAATACATTGGTGAATTGAGTCATAAGCCATACTCTTGGCAGCATCTAAGAACAGGTTGAACTCCATCAAGGGCTTGTAACTCATCCTGATTAGAACAAAATTAAACAGCAAGTGTTCATCAATGGAAGACCTACCAACCTGATTATAATAATCAAACAAGTCAAATTATGATGCAAGGTTAAAAGATTTGCATGCTCAATGGTTTACAATGATCATGCTGCCATATGCAGTTCATGCACAGTTAGGGCCATATGTATAGATTTGATGCGTGCAATCATCATATGCATGAGTCTTAGATGGAAGAATTGAGTTCATTAGTGAAGCCTTTTTTATTTTATTACTATTATTTTTGCTTATTTCACTTAAAGCATGAAAAAATAAATGCATTTTCAAGTCATGCATATGAAGCAAGAAATTACTAGCTATTTCCAATGTGTCAAAGCAACTAGAGCAAGTATCTGTTGATTTAGCTATATGTTCAAACTCCCATTGCTTGATATATCTAGTTTCATTATTTCCATTCCACAAACAATGTATTCCAACAAATATGGCACACCTGACTGATACACATTAATATATCACATTCTTACAACAGCTATACAACAAACTCTTAGTTACCAAAATGAGCAAATTTTCGCTTGTTTAGAAGGATGGTGTATCATGTAATGTCAGTTGAACAATGTTATTGTGAATTTTGTATATGAATGAGTGAAACAAATGCATGATTAACAACAGAATGGTAGCTATTAATCTGAATCATATAGCAAAGCCATCTTTTCTGAGAGAAATGGCACCGGGATAGAACCAATGTAGTGTTGTGCTTTTCACAGGATTTTCATTGTTCTCATTTTGCAATAATATGTTTGCCTTTGAGTGATCGACATCAGAAGGTTTGAGTGATTCCGTTAAGCATTGAAGACCCTAAGAGGTAAATACAGGATCTTAATACACAAATTAAGAACAAATTAATGAAATTACTCTAGAACTAGAAAGTCAAAAATTGCCATCAGGGACTTGTCTTCGGAGAAAGTCAGAGATGATTGAGCAGGTGGAAGTTTTGCCTTAGCCTCCTGCCATAATCAAATATAGGGTTTTCAATGTAAATTGAGCATGCAAATCATAAGAGAGTTTCATAGAAAAAATATAATGAACTTTGAACCTGAAAGAAATTAGCAGTAAGACCGTCTTTAATGCTTCCGGCAACTTGACACAAATACCGTACACTTGCATTTGTCATATCCTACATACATACAAAAATGAAACCTGATCATCAAGGTCATCCATTATATATATATATATAAATGCTTTATCAGATTAAGTACCATATTGTAATGTTTGGTAATTTTCATTTTTTTTTTTTGTTTTGTTTGACCAGTTGACTGATGTTTTGGATTTGTGGCGGAGCCCACACTTTGTCTTCATGCCCTGAATTCCGGATATGGTCGGGAGGGCATGATTGAGTTGTTTTTGGTTGCTTGAGTAGACCAACTTCTCCTTTTTCTCCTCCATTTATTAACAGCTTTTCCTTGGGATTTTCGGACTAAAGAGGAAGCTGTGAGAGGTAGATCTCCGAGTTGTAACACCTTGGTTCCGGCAGCTGTGAGGATGTTGAAGTTCTGCTAATCGTTTCTTCATCAAGCTGTAGGTTAGCACCATGGTTGGGAAATGTGGGAAGCTCAACCCACGCTACATCGGACCCTTAGAGATTTTGGAGCGAGTGGGAGCTGTTGCCTATCGCTTGGCCCTACCACTAGATTTAGCCCAGGTTCACAATGTCTTTCATGTTTCTATGCTGAGGAAGTATCTGTCAGATCCATCTCATGTCATTCAGCATGAACCAGTAGAGCTTCAGAAGAATATGTCCTATGAAAAGCAACCAGCAGAGATCCTTGGCTACAAAGAGCAGCAGCGAGGGAATCGAGTGATTCCATTGATCAAGATCAGGTGGAGCAACCATTCTAGTGATGAAGCCACTTGGGAGTGAGAGGCTGATCTAAAGGAGCGCTATCCAGAGCTGTTCCTCAACTCTTGATGCGAGTTTAGAGTACTAAACTCCTTTAAGGGGGGGGGGGGGGAGATTGTAATGTTTGGTAATTTTCTCTTTTTTTTTTGTTTTGTTTGATAAGTTGACTAAAGTTTTGGATTTGTGGAAGAGCCCACACTTTGTCTCTATACCCTGAATTCCGGACCTGGTCGGGAGGGCATGATTGAGTTGTTTTTGGTTGCTTGAGAAGACCAACTTCTTTTTCTTCTCCTCCATTTATTAGCAGCTTTTCCTTGGGATTTTCGGACTGAAGAAGAAGCTGTGAGAGGTAGATCTTTGGGTTATAACACCTTGGTTCCGGCAGCTGTGAGGGAGGTTGGAGTTCTGCTAATTGTTTCTTCATCAAGCTGCAGGTTAGCACCTTGGTTGTTTGTGGATGAAGCTTGATGTTGGGCTTTTCTCTCTAAGCTTAGTGTTGACTGATTATTGTGGGATTGTTTTGCTTTTTGTCTTATTGTTGTATGATAATCTTATTGTGTAAATGTGGATGTCTGGAAGCTTGCATGCTCCTTAATCCTGTGGTTTAGATGTGTTAATCCTGGTTATTATTTTTTTTTAAACTCAAGCCTTGAATTTATGTTTCGTGGTAACTTAGACTTGGTGGTGATATGTCCATTTTGGTTGATCTCTTTATGCAAGCTTGTATTTCTTGATTAAATTCATTTCGTATGATGACATGTATTTTGCATGTATATACGATTATGATGGTTCATACGTAGGTGTATTTGTATTCAAGTGGTTGAATTTAACTTCTGTTTAAAACATGTTTAATTTTTGGATTCTCTTTTAAAAATATTCTTTACACTTATAAGCTTAACCTGGCTTCCTGAGATTTTGTTTACAATTATGTATTTATATATTTTCTTGCTTCAAAATGAGAATATGAGCATTGACCAGGAGTTGGTCATGCCATTCTCTTTGTCTTCACTTTTTTTGTATTTTTAAATAATTATTTAATCTACAATTATACTTTAATGGAGTCCTGAGCCTGCTTAAGGCCAAGGCCTTTCTTGCTGTGGAGTAAAAAGAATTCTTATTATAATTATAATTATATTTTTCCTATTTCATTCTTTTCTTTCTTTTCATTTCTAGTTGTTGGGATCCTTTGTTAAACTTCCTACAAGAATGTTTTGTATATATATATATATATATATATATATATATATATATATATATATATATATATATATTTATATTTATATTTATATATTTTCTTTTGATAAGATTTAATGGACTGTTGGTTTTAATTAGAGGTTATTAGTTGTGAATTGGTTCATTCTGAAGTAATTGCTTAGTTGATTAAAATGTTTCTGATTAGTGAGTTTGATTAAGTCTTTTCAGGTTATATTTTAAATCATGCATGCTAGTGTTATTTTTTGTATGTGTATATCAATTGCATGATTGTTCTGTTGCCTTGCTAGCTTTGAGATTTTTTATTTGTATAGTAAGCTCGGGCTATAGTTGTAAGTTGGGTCTAGCCCAAGAATATTTTTCTAAGTGTAGTTTATTTTGTTGGGTTAGATTTCTGTAGCGAGTCTTGGTTCGTGGGATTGGTGAAGTTGAGCTTGTAGCCCAGAACCAGGTAGGCTCTCGCACCTGTTAAATTATGCACTTAGTGGCGTGTGCTTAATTATTAAATTATCTGGTAAACTAAGTTATTTATTTATTTATTTATTTATTTATGTGTATATTTATTTATGTAATTATTTATTTATTTATTTATTTATGCATTTTTATCTTGTATTATTTATTTAGTATTTTTTGTATGTTCACTATATTCTCGCGGTTTTAGTACATCTCCATTTCTGGCTCGCCCAGCTAGGAGGAGTAAGTCCTAGCCATGTGCATATGTTTTTTTGTCATAGCCCTACCCCCAACTGCGGTCGAAGATCCGGCTTCGGCCGTTGATATTCTGTTCTGTTCTGTTCCGACTTCATAGTCGAAGATCCAGCCTAGTGCTGTTGATTTCTGTTATTAGTATGGGAGATGTATATGTCTGTTTTTCTGCGCGTTTTCTGTATTTTCTGATTAATTCTGTATTTCTGTCTGAATTATTTCATTATGCTATATCTGTGTGATTCTGGATATTTCTGCGATCCTATTGGGCTTTGTGGCTCATGCACTCTGTGAATTCTGTTTTCTCAAGAGACGACCAGGCTTAGGAGCGGGGTTTGATCTGGGAGTCATTTTCCTGTTTGTGGTTATAAACAGTATAAACTTTTCTGTGTGAGTAAGATTTGTACTCTGTCTGTATTTCTGGTTTGTAATCTGTATGTGTGGCACTGTTTCTATAGGGCCACTAAAGCCCATATCTGTATCAACTCTATTTCTGTTGATCTATTTGTAGTTCTTGTTATTATTCTTGTTCTGCTTGTTAGGTTCACTTTGACTAGATCAAATATGAGGCCTTGCACCTAGTAGGGTCCGCCCCGTTGGATGCGTCCGATCTGTCAGCCGGCCTGGTCATGGCGCTAGGGAGTGACAGATTAAAGTGGTATCAGAGCTGATGTTAGATGTCACCCTATTGTGTTAATTATGTTAATCTTTGAAAGTTCTTTCTGAAAGTGGGTTTGGGTAGTGTAACTTGTTCTAAAGTTTTGTCTGTTTTGTAATCTGCAGAATCATGCCTAGGAATAGAGGACGACCTCGCAGGAGGCCTGCAAGCCCACCCCCAGAACCCATGCAACAGGATCAAGAGGCTCCTTATCAGTCAGATGAGGAAGTGTAACAAGAAGAACAACCTGATCCCACATCTCTGACTTACATCATAAGGGAGATGATGCTGATGATGCTTGCTCAGCGTCAGCAGCATACTTCTGCAGGTGGCCGAGACTTATTGACTGAGTTCGGGTGGCACGCACCATCACCGTTTGCAGGGACCACCGATCCGACGGTAGCTGGTTACTAGATCAGTCAAATAGAAAGGACTTTCTAGGACATGCAGAGCCCCGATGAAGACAAAGTCAGGTTGGCCTTGTTAATGCTGCGGGACAATGCAGCTCAGTGGTTCGAGAATGAGTTGCGCCTTAAGGGGAAAGTTCTTTCAAGACCTGGAAGCAGTTTAAGGAAGCTTTTCACGGCAAGTATTTTTCTATGAGTCGTCGATCCCAGATGGAGGGACAGTTCCTAAGTCTGAAGCAGGGTTCTATGATTGTGGAGGAGTACGAGGCGGAGTTTGACAGACTATCGCAGTTCGCTTCATCCCTAGTATCAGATGAAAGCAGCAGGTTTCGTCATTTTGTAGATAGCTTGAAGACCCACATTCGACGAGCTATAGTACCATTCATGAGGCATACTTATGCAGAGATAGTGGACATTGCCAAGGACCTGGAGATCACTTGGCTGGAGACGCAAGACCAGGGGAGGCGCGAGCACCAGCGACACCGACAGAACCCTCAGAAGAGTCAGTCTTCTAGGAGTAGCTCAGGGCACTCCAGAGGAGAGCATCGGTTAGGACCATACAGCAAGCCCCCGGCTTCTTCATCTTGTTTTGGTAGCAGGAGCTCAGCCGGTAGCGTTGCTCAGGAGATTAGGTGTCCTGTTTGTGGGGGACGCCATTCTCAGGCAAACTGCAGACACGCAGGCCGTACGTGTTATAGATGTGGTAGTCAGGATCACTTTGTAGCTCAGTGTCCGTAGAGCCCATCGTGGATCAAGGGAGATGATGGGACACAGACTATAGCAGTTGAGCAGCCCCGATCATCTGGTGGATCGTGGCAGAAAGGTAGTACGAGTCAATTTCAGCAGAGTGCTTCGAGGGGAAGGAAGGCGAAAGGGCCTATGGCAGACCAACCTTTCTCTTCTCGCCCAGCAGGCCATGGTAGACCAGTCAACCAAGGCCAAGTGTTCTCTTTGACTCAGGAGGACGCTCAGGCATCTCACGATGTGGTGGTAGATATCATCTCTGTACATTCTTGCTATGCATGTGCTTTGTTTGATCCGGGTGTTACGCATTCTTTTGTGTCGTCAAGTTTTGCCCTCAAGCATTCTTTGCATGCTGTTGGATTGCCACATGTGTTGTGTGTTGCTACTCCTGTTGAAGCGGTGAGAACTGTTAATCGGTTAGCACCAGCTTGTTCTGTTGTTATTGACGGCCGTGAGCTCTTTGCAGATCTACATCTGATGGAGCTATGAGACTATGACGTCATTTTCGACATGGATTGGCTTTCTTCAGTGTACACTGCAGTGGACTGTCGAAGAAAGAAGGTGCATTTTTGTTTTCCTGACCAGGGAGAATTCACCTTTAGTGGCAGTAAGGAGTACGCCCTAGCTCGAGAGATCTCTTCCCTGCAAGCTCAGAAGCTGATCAGCAGTGGTTGTGTTGGTTTTCTGGCCTCTGTCTCGGAAGCCACTCACACTGGTTACACAATAGCAGATGTACCAGTTGTCAGCGAGTTCTCTGATGTTTTCCCTGAGGATCTTCCTGGATTACCCTCTATGAGAGAGAGGTAGAGTTTGCCATCGATCTGGCTCCAGGCACAGCTCCTTTATCTAAGGCACCGTATCGGATGGCACCTGCTGAATTGAAGGAACTGAAGAAGCAATTGGAGGAACTGTTGGAGAAAGGGTTTATTTGACCAAGCATGTCACCTTGGGAAGCTCCAGTGTTGTTTGTCAAGAAGAAGGATGGATCTCTGAGATTGTGTATCAACTACCGTGAACTGAACAAGGTGACGGTCAAGAATAAATACCCCTTACCGAGGATTGATGATCTCATGGACCAGTTGCATGGAGCTCAAGTCTTCTCCAAGATTGATCTGCGATCTGGATATCATTAGGTTCGAATCAAGAGCGAGGACATTCCGAAGAGTGCCTTCCGAATGCGGTATGTCCATTATGAGTTTCTGATGATGCCTTTTGGTGTGACGAACGCCCCAGCGGTATTCATGATATTTGATGAACCGGGTGTTTCGGCGCTGCCTGGATTGATTCGTGGTTGTCTTCATTGATGATATACTGATCTACTCGCCAAGCAAGAAGCTGCACACGAAGCATTTCAGGATTGTACTGGAGACATTGAGAAAGCATGAGTTATATGCCAAGTTTTCCAAGTGTGACTTCTGGCTTGATAGTGTGGCTTTCTTGGGGCATGTCATCAGCAAGGATGGTGTTTCTATGGATCCCAAGAAGGTGGAAGCAATAGTGGAGTGGAAAAGACCGAGCACGGTCAGAGAGATCCGGAGTTTTCTTGGTTTAGCTGGCTATTATCGGAGGTTTGTTCAGGACTTCTCTCGGTTAGCAACGCCGTTGAAGAGATTGACCCAGAAGGGTGCTCATTTTACCTGGACTGAAGCTTATAAGCAGAGTTTCTTGGAGTTGAAGCGTAGACTCGTATCTGCTCCTATTCTTGCTTTGTCAGAAAGTGGTGGTGGATACATTATCTATAGCGATGCTTGCAAGACATGCTTGGGTTGTGTTCTGATGCAGAATGGTCGAGTCATTGCCTACGCTTCAAGGCAATTAAAACCTCATGAGGAGAATTACCCTACTCACGATCTGGAGTTAGCAGCAGTTGTTTTTGCACTGAAGATCTGGAGGCATTTTCTGTATGGAGAACCTTGTGAAGTATACACAGACTATAAGAGTCTAAAGTACATCTTCACCCAGAAAGAGCTTAACATGAGGCAAAGGCGGTGGTTAGAGTTGATCAAGGATTACGATCTCAGTGTTCACTATCATCCAGGCAATGCCAATGTGGTGGCTGACGCGTTGAGCAGGAGGCACAACTATGAGACCGCCGCAGGCTTAACTGAGCAGAGACCACTTTTAGAGGAAATGAGGAGGTTCGAATTGGAGGTCGTTCTGCCAAGTTCCGAGGTTAGCCTAACCAACATGTACATTCAACCGAATCTGCTGCAAAGAATCAAAGCGACTCAGATGTAGGACCCCAAGTTATAAGAAATCTGTGCTAGACTTCAGCAAGGAGAGTCGTCTCAGTTCCGTGTACATGAGGATGGTACTGTCAGATTTGGAGACCGGGTATGCGTACTCGATGATCCTGACTTGAAGAGGGACATTCTGGAGGAGGCCCATTATTCGAGTTACACAATTCACTCGGGTGGTACAAAGATGTAAAGAGGACTCAAGAAGCACTTCTGGTGGAACAACATGAAGCGAGAGATAGCTACTTTCGTCACCTACTATTTTACCTGTCAGCAGGTAAAAGCAAAGCATCAGAGATCGGTAAACTATCTGCAGCCGTTACCAATACCATAGTGGAAGTGGAAGCACATCACGATGGACTTTGTGACTGGTTTGCCTCGTACCTGGTGGAAGCATGAGTCAGTGTGGGTGATTGTCGACCGCCTAACCAAGTCAGCTCACTTTCTTCCTTTTAAACCTGGTTTGGGTCTAGAGAAGCTAGCAGAGTTATACCTCAGTGAGATTCTTCGACTACATGGCATTCCTGTGTCGATCATATCTGATAGCAATTCGAGATTTATCTCAAGATTCTGGAGAAGTTTGCAATCAGCTTTAGGTACCAAGTTGACTTTCAGTACAGCTTTTCATCAGCAGACAGATGATTAGTCTGAGAGGATGATTCAGATTCTGGAGGATATGCTTCGAGAATGTGCCCTCGATTTTTCTGATTCTTGGGACCACTACTTGCCTTTGGCGGAGTTTGCCTATAACAACAATTTCTGGGCGAGTATCCAGATGGCACCGTACGAGGCTCTTTACGAGCGGAAGTGTCGATCTCCTGTGTGCTGGGATGATGTGGGAGAACGAAAGTTGCTGGGTCCAGAGATGTTGTAGATTACAAAAGAAAAGGTAAAACTGATCAGGGATCGATTGAAGACTGCTCAAAGCCAACAGAAGAGTTATGCTGACAAGCGCCACTCAAACCTAGAGTTTCAGGTTGGCAATTCAGTCTTCTTGAGGATATCTCCTATGAAAGACGTCGTGAGATTTGGGAAATGTGGGAAGCTCAACCCACGCTACATTGGACCCTTCGAGATTTTGGAGCGAGTGAGAGCTGTTGCCTATCGCTTGGCCCTACCACCAGATTTGGCCCAGGTTCACAATGTCTTTCATGTTTCTATGCTGAGGAAGTATCTGTCAAATCCATCTCATGTCATTCAGCATGAACCAGTAGAGCTTCAGAAGAATATGTCCTATGAAAAGTAACCAACAGAGATCCTTGTCTACAAAGAGCAGCAGCGAGGGAATTGAGTGATTCCATTGATCAAGATCAGGTGGAGCAACCATTCTAGTGATGAAGCCACTTGGGAGCGAGAGGCCGATCTAAAGAAGCGCTATCCATAGCTGTTCCCCTACTCTTGATGCGAGTTTAGAGGACTAAACTCCTTTAAGGGGGGGCGGGGGGGGGGGGGGGGGGGGGGGGGGGGGGGGGGGGGGGGGGAAGATTGTAATGTTTGGTAATTTTCTTTTTTTGTTTTGTTTTTTTTTTTTTTTTTGACCAGTTGACTGAAGTTTTGGATTTGTGGAGGAGCCCACACTTTGTCTCTATGCCCAGAATTCCGGATATGGTCAGGAGGGCATGATTGAGTTGTTTTTGGTTGCTTGAGAAAACCAACTTCTCCTTCTTCTCCTCTATTTATTAGCAGCTTTCCTTGCGATTTTTGGACTGAAGAGGAAGCTGTGAGAGGTAGACCTTTGGGTTGTAACACCTTGGTTCCGGCAGCTGTGAGGGAGGTTGGAGTTCTGCTAATCGTTTCTTCATCAAGCTGCAGGTTAGCACCTTGGTTGTTTGTGGATGAAGCTTGATGTTGGGTTTTTCTCTCTAAGCTTAGTGTTGACTGATTATTGTGGGATTGTTTTGCTTTTTGTCTTGTTGTTGTATGATAATCTTATTGTGTAAATACGGATGTCTGCAAGCTTGCATGCTCCTTAATCCTGTCGTTTAGATGTGTTAATCCTGGTTATTATTTTTTTTAAACTCAAGCCTTGAATTTATGTTTCCTGGGAACTTAGACTTGGTGGTGATATGTCCATTTTGGTTGATCTCTTTATGCAAACTTGTATTTCTTGATTAAATTCATTTCGTATGATGACATGTATTTTGCATGTATATAGGTTTATGATGGTTCATACGTAGGTGTATTTGTATTCAAGTGGTTGAATTTAACTTCTGTTTAAAACATGTTTAATTTTGGATTCTCTTTTAAAAATATTCTTTACACTTATAAGCTTAACCTGCCTTCCTGAGATTTTGTTTACAATTATGTATTTATATATTTTCTTGCTTCAAAATGAGAATGTGAGCACTGACCAGGCGTTGGTCATACCATTCTCTTTGTCTTCACTTTTTTTGTATTTTTATATAATTATTTAATCTACAATTATACTTTAATGGAGTCCTGAGCCTGCTTAAGGCCAAGGCCTTTCTTGCTGAGGAGTAAAAAGAATTCTTATTATAATTATAATTATATTTTTCCTATTTCATTCTTTTCTTTCTTTTCACTTCTAGTTGCTGGGATCCTTATTTAAACTTCCTACAAGAATGTTTTGTATGTATATATTTATATTTATATATTTTCTTTTGATAAGATTTAATGGACTGTTGGTTTTAATTAGAGGTTATTAGTTGTGAATTGGTTCATTCTGAAGTAATTGCTTAGTTGATTAAAATGTTTCTGATTAGTGAGTTTGATTAAGTCTTTTCAGGTTATATTTTAAATCATGCATGCTAGTGTTATTTTTTGTATGTGTATATCATGTGCATGGCTGTTCTGTTTGCCTTGCTAGCTTTGAGATCTTTTATTTGTATAGTAAGCTCGGGCTATAGTTGTATGTTGGGTCTAGCCCAAAAATATTTTTCTAAGTGTAGTTTATTTTGTTGGGTTAGATTTATGTAGCGAGCCTTAGTTCGTGGGATTGGTGAACTTGAGCTTGTAGCCCAGAACCAGGTAGGCTCTCGCACCTGTTAAATTATGCACTTAGGTAATGTTTGGATCCTGGATTGAAGCCTTGGGAGTGGGAATCTCAACCCTCCCACCATCCCACTCCCATGTTTGGTACTCGGATTAGGAGTGAATAGTAAAATTTTGGAGGATTGGAATTCCAAATGTAGGTGTTTTTCACTCCTTTGAAATTTCAGAAGATTGGGTCTCCTTAGCAAGTAAAATACTATTATGCCCTTCCATAGCTAGTAAAACCCTTCTCCCATTTTCTCTGTGATTTATTAATAATAATAAATTATGCTAATAAATATTAAATATAAAACCACTAATAAATTATTAAAGCACTAATAAATATTAATATTAATAAATTAATAATACTTAAAGCACTAATAAATATTCATAATAATAAATTATGCTAACAATAAGTAATTAGATGAAATATTTAATAACAATAAATTAAAATAAATAATTAAATATATTAAAAATATTTATTAATAATTATGTTAATTAGTTACTATTAAATATAAACCATTGTTTTCTAAATTTTCATTCTATTTATATAAAAGGACAAAAGTATAATTTCACTATATTTCTCTCTCTCTTATTATTTATTATTCATAACTCTCATTCCCTCTAACCAAACACCTTCATCATTATCCTCCCCTTTCCCCCTATTCACACTCCCACTCCTCCCTTCTTCTCATTCTCCCCCTTCCCATTCCTATTCCGCAATCCAAACGCCCCCTTAGTGGCATGTGCTTAATTATTAAATTATCTGGTAAACTGAGTTATTTATTTATTTATTTATGTGTATATTTATTTATGTAATTATTTATTTATTTATTTATTTATTTATGCATTTTTATCTTGTATTATTTATTCAGTATTTTTTTAATGTTCACTGTTGATAAGTGCTTGTGTTATAGTAATACGAAGTATTATTATCTTACATTGAGCATTACTTTTCTCAGATTTAATCACTAATTAGTGTGTATTTGTGTTCTTTTGTGCATTGAAGGGTTGTGGAGAAGATTTATAGAAAAAGAAGCAAGAATAGGTTATGTTCGCCATTGTTGAGGAGTTCTCGGAACAAGCAAGAAACAAGGCACGAGTCTAGACTTGTGGGTGTGTGCCAACCTCCATTGGAGGGGCACAAGGGCAGTCACACTCACAAAAGTCCCAATTCAACGGTCTCGATGAAAAACGATGAATTCGGGAGCATTTCGCGAGTACTGTAGCAGCACTGTAGCTTTGTTACTGTAGCAAAATCAATGTAGCAGGCTACTGTTCACTTCTGCCGAAAATCAAGATTTCAGAGAGTTCACACGGGCGTGTGGAAATTCCACACGGCCGTGTGAATTAATTTTCCAACAAGCCAAAAACTTCACACGGGCGTGTGGAAATTCCACACTGACGTGCACTGTAGCAAAAGTACTATAGCAAGTTACTGTTCACAGCCCGGCGAAAATCAGCAAAACAGAATTTCCACAGGGGCGTGTGGAACTCTGATTTCTGCCTATAAATAGCCCATTTTCAGATCTATTTGGGGACCCTCCCCTTCTATCACTTGCATATCTTTTGGGGGGTTTTCGGCTAGGGTTTGGAGAGGTTCTTAGAGGTATTTGGAGGCGATTATACGGCATCGACATCGACATCCTTTGGACGAAAGCTATTGGGGGAGCTTTCGTCGGCATCGATTCGGCGAGGTGTGCCCTAGGCTTGACAAGGGATTCGTGGAGAAGATTAGGCGGCTCCACAAGACCATCGATACGATCTACAAGGGGGTTTTCTTTATGGTTTTTATGCATATGTTCTTAATCTCTTTATTGATTTTGTATTGCTCAATGGAGAGCTAAACCCTAGTGGGTATTCGGACTTGTAAGCCCTAGGATGATATTGTTTCTATGACTTTTATTATGCTTTCTTTATTGATGAATTTAATTGAGTTTCAATTTTAATTATCTTGTGCTATTGTTTTCCCTTAGCTGTGACACTAAGGTTGAGAGCAATCTAGGTTATCCTTTGGAGGTGTGACAACTCCTATAGGGTTAGACTTCTTAAGATTGAAGAGGGTTGAGAGGGAGAGTTGTGAGGTAGCGATGTACCCCTTTCCCCTCCGGTGTGATTTCTCCCTACCTTCGTTTCCTTGGTTAATTAACGGTAGAGATAGAGTTCTAGGGCTCAATCTAGACTAGGGTTCTTCCACCTGGACCAAAGGGTTAGAACTACATAGAGGAACAGGTTTTAAAGCAATCCCACGTAGTGTTCGGGTTAGGAAGATAGACTCCCCTGGGGCTTAGTTGACAGGTCAACAAGAGTCAAGGGTCGTAGTGAATCCTAATACCGGGACATAATGTTGGGGTTAGTCACGGTTGACCTTAAGTTTTGGGACCGTGAGTTTAAGGATATCCTCGACTCAATAGGCATCAATTGTAGAGCATAATACAAGTTTTGCACTAGAAGCATTAGTCCTAGGGGGAGTTTTGTCCGGGTACCCCATCGTTATATCGATTACCTCTCCTACCCTCATTATTCTTCTTGCACCCTTTTATTTTCTTTTATATCTATACATACATACTTTTCTCATCATCGATTCCCATCATAGCTAAATAGCGATAACACTTGTTTCTGAACACTATTCCCTGTGGATTCGACTACCCACTCACCAGGGTATTTTATTACTTCGACAACCCATGCACTTGCGGGATACACGCAAGGGGTCGTGTCAACTGTATTCTCACGGTTTTAGTACATCTCCATTCTAGCTCACCCAGCTAGGAGGAGTAAGTCCTAGCCATGTGCATATGTTTAAAAAAATGTCATAGCACTACCCCCCAACTGCGGTCAAAGATCCGGCTTCGGCCGTTGATATTCTGTTCTGTTCTGTTCCGACTTCATAGTCGAAGATCCAGCCTAGTGCTGTTGATTTCTGTTATTAGTCTGGGAGATGTACATGTCTATTTTTCTGCGCGTTTTCTGTATTTTCTGATTAATTCTGTATTTCTGTCTGAATTATTTCATTATGCTATATCTTTGTGATTCTGGATATTTCTGCGATCCTATTGGGCTTTGTGGCTCATGCACTCTGTGAATTCTGTTTTCTCAAGAGACGACCAGGCTTAGGAGCGGGGTTTGATCTGGGAGTCATTTTCCTGTTTGTGGTTATAAACAGTATAGACTTTTCTGTGTGAGTAAGATTTGTACTCTGTCTGTATTTCTGGTTTGTAATCCGTATGTGTGGCACTGTTTCTATAGGGCCGCTAAAGCCCATATCTGTATCAACTCTATTTCTGTTGATCTATTTGTAGTTCTTGTTATTATTCCTGTTCTGCTTGTTAGCTTGACTCTGACCAGGTCAAATTTGAGGCCTTGAACCCAGTGGGGTCCGCCCAATTGGATGTGGCCGATCTGTTAGCGGGCCCGGCCGTGGAGCTGGGGCTTGACACATATATTACAAAATTGGAATGAAGGACAATTATTTGAAACTAACCAGTCCTAACACCATCTTTTGAATTGATTCGATATCAAATCCAATTTGTGATAGATCAGTTTTCACTCTATTCACCTACACAATTTAGAAACCAATAGTTGCCAAATCCGATGAAATCAATAAAGATTGAAAATAAAATATACTAAAAAACAAAGTAATACTCGGAATTGGAAGCATCTTGAGTAAATACCAACCTCATATATTCATGATAAGTTTTGATGTCTCCTTCTGCTCATCTAGTTTCCAGTCTAACTTTTCAAGCTGGTGGCTTAATTAGATGTCTTTTTGTTGACTATGAAAAGAAATATAAAAATATTATTGTTTGTGGAATGGAAATAATGAAACTAGATATATCAAGCAATGGGAGTTTGAACATACAGCTAAAACAGTAGATACTTGCTCTAGTTGTGATTTGAGAGAATATTTTCCCCCAAATCACAACTTAGAACGTTAAAGAAACTCACAATTTTGAGATGTACAACCTCCTTGTTGATTCAATTGAAGTCTTTTATGAGATTCTTCAACTCAAATTGATCTGTAAAAACACCAAGATCAAAATGAGAGGAGTTAACCACATAGCTAAGAAGAGAGTGAGTGGGGATGCATACATTGCCGCCATTCTTTAGCAAGGCTGCTGATCTCATCGATGACCTCGACACTTGCGAAGCGGCGGCAATGAGACTCGCGGATGCGCATGGAATCGAAGCCTTTCTCGGCCCTAAAGATATTGATATCCAACATCCTTATGGTTGTGGTCGATGAGGAAAATGCGCAAATGAGTCCACTTCTTTGAGCGTTGATGCCGACCTCTTCTATTATTATTGTTAAAACATAGTATTTTTATAGAAGTATGGGAGTATATGAGCAAAGATGAGGAGAAGAATAGTGAACCTCAAGGGTGTTGCTCGTCGGCGGTGGTGGTCGGAAAGAGAGCGCCCCAGATCTCGAAGAAGGCGGAGATGATGGTGCAGTAGTGATGGCAAAAGTTGAGAGAGAGGAGGCAATGCAAGAGCTCCTCTAGAGTAAGGGGGCTCGTACAGCTCCTTCACCACAATCATCTCCGCTTAGCTTGGGTCTCCGGAAATCAGAGTACGGATTGTCGGATCCCTTCACCAGGCGAAGCTCTCCTTGACCGTCAATTTCTCCACCTCCTTCCTGAGATTAATGCCGTCCAATGAGTCGGTGGAGAAGGAAATTAGGGTTTCGGTCTCATCATCATCGCAATTGTTAAGGGTGAGAGAAGAGGTTTGGTTGAAAAGATTGATGTGAATCTCATCATCACTGTAGAATCAGCCACTATCGGCGGAGGAGAAGGTGGGTCGAGATTAGGGTTAGGATTACGGCGAGAGTCAATCTTGCGGCGAGGAAGGTGAGGGGAGAGGGAGTCGTGGCTCTTCGGGTTTTGATATCTTTCTCTCCTTAAGGTTGCCGCTCGAGCAACGAAAAAGATGAAATTTAATTTTTAGATGTGGTTATTTTAAACCTGCTGTAAAAATAAGATTTTTTTTTTTATTTTAATTATGGAGCCTGTTTCAAAAAACCGACTCTCCCTATCTGCCTCTAAAGAATTAAATTGGTGTAGTGACATTATTATACACTTTACCTAGACATGCACAAAAATTTCATATTTACCTTTGGTATACACAATTTAATGGCGCTCCAAATATAGAATGGTTGGTGGGTGAGTTTGCAATTCAATGCAAGTGTGAGTGAGTCTTTCATGATCCACACATTGACATGACATGCATAGAATAGCAAAACCACGTAGCAAACTCGCTCTCTCTTTCCGTGCAAACCATACATATACATACATAAATAAATATAACACATCTACAGATCAAGTTGCATTAATAATGTCTGAAACTTTCATTTCATTTGTTGCTCGTGATTGTTGATGCCTCATAATAGAAATCCCAAAGGCAACCTATCTCTCTTGTTTATCCTTCTCTTCTTGGTGGTTCTATGATGGACCCCACACAAAGCAGCACAAACACTGGGTGGAATAAAGAAAGCAGTCCTCCCTGCTCTATTGGTCCACCTTCCGTACTTCAAGCCTGCATAAAGCATCAGTGAAAACAGTGAAGACTGTGTGTGCGTTGCTTGGGAGTGTCTATGAATCTAAATGTGAATCTATATAATGCATTTTATGTACGTAGAAATATAGTTGGAATTGCTAAGATTGTGGAGACAGGAGCTGGAACCAGCCTGTGATCAGTGTCTGTTAGCTGCAGCAGCGGAGTAAATGGTTTCTGTCCATGTACTATCATCATGGTACAGCACCATTCCGAACCCTCTCAGTCATGGATAGGGGATTCCTTTGTTTCTTCTGCTGTTTGTAGTTATTTTTTTAATATATCTGTGTATTATTTTTTGAATTTTTTTTAAGTGAACTAGAACACTATTGGATTGGTTTGGGTTGATTTATAGAATAAAAATAATGTTTAGTGAGGGAATACAAATTTTGGATTTAGGGGATTTTTTTTAAATATTGATTTGGTGGGAAAATTTTTATTTAAATTGATCAAATTTGTACTTAAGTAATACTAATCAATATTATTCACTTTTAAGATTAAATAAAATAATAAAAGAAATTATGAATAATAATATTTTTTTTACCAATAGGACTTGGCTCAAGTGATAGAGATTTCTGTTTTAAATGGCTAAAGCAAGTAGTTTTACAATGATTTAAATGGTTTTGAGAGGAATAGTGTGTAAAAAAAATAATTTTAAAATATTATTAAATAAATTTATTTAAATAATTAAATCATGTAAAAATAAATATTTGAATTAGAAAAATATTGTTATTTAAAGATATAATTTAATTTTAAAATATTTTATTAATATTAATTAGGGGTTTTTGCAGGTGTACCCCTGCATAATTTTGAAATTATATATTTGCACCTGAATAAAAGATAATTGCGTACATACCCCTGCATAATACATATAATTGCTTATATAGGTTCAAATTAGCTGAAAACCCATCTGTTAACAAATAGCAGATATATAAAATGACCATTATACCCTTTGCATATATACCCTTCAAAAGTTTTTTTTATTGTAAATTTACCATTTACAAGAGTTATTTTGGAATTTTTGTATATCTTAATCTAAGTTATAACTATAGTTAATAAAGTTTGATTAACTTCTGGTAACGGAATCTAACAGTAGGAGCATATCCGTAATTACTTATATTTTCAGAGGTATATATACAATTATGTTTTTTCTAAAGGGTAAATATGTAATTATAGAATTTTTAAAGGGTTTATAACAATTTTTCGTATTAATTATGTGTTAGTACTCATAAAGATTTTCTCCTGTCTAAATATTTGAAAATATTATTTTAACTCTACTTTATCCTGTAGCCGAACACTTAAAAAGTATTTTTAGCATTATTATGTTATTTGGTATGTTTAGCAATTTTGGGTTGGGATGAATTATGACAGAAGTAGTTTTTGCAAAAAAAAAAACGATTTAAAGAGTTTTTAGTCCAAAAAGTAGATCTAATCACATCTTTGTCTTTTTAACCATTGAAAGTACTCTTTCTAAAAGCAGGAAGATAATAGTTTAAAAAAAGTTCTTATCACTTGGGTTATTTTATAAACCAATCTAAATAAATTCAAATAACTCCACAAAATGTTTTTTATTTTATAAAATAAGTACTTTTGCATATGGAAAAATAAATGGTCATTCTTGGGTGTTTACATACTGTTTTGACTAGTGAAAAAGCATATGTATGGTCACTTTTGCCCTCAATTTGTCTTGTAATGATATAAGTATTTTTTATATTTTAGTCTCTTAGTTAAATATTTTCACTTTGGTCTCTTTTTCACATCTCTACGGTTAGGTATAACTCATATATTAGATAAGGGACAGATGTTGGAGCGGAGCGTAGCGAGTCAAGAGTTATAGTTAGTGGGTTGGGGGTGCGGGGGCAACACCCTCGCGGTACAGTATACGATAAATTTGTAAATACACCGGGGGTTATATATATGCATTGTATTTGTAACCCTAATTAATCTTCTTTTTTCTAGATTAATAAAAAAGGCCGCCTCTCATCGTTCCTAAAAACGTAAGCACATTGTCAAACCTCGTTAAATCTTTGTCTCCTTATATTCTTGTGATTATTAGCATTTTTTTCTCAACATCTACTATATTAATGACAATTTGATCTCTTTTTCACATCTCTACCATATTAACAACATTAGACAACAAACTGTTATACAATAAACAACTTGAAAAAAAATAACCTTATTTATTTAATAAAAAATTAAAGCGCTATTTTTTAAAAAAATTCTGATATCACAAGAAATATTTATTAATTTTTAAAGCTAAATGCACCATGTTGTAGTTGGCAAGAGAAAACTCGGTAATTTTAAAATATAGATACATAAAAATCTAAAATAAATATTTAGACAATGCTGACTGTGTCAGGGGATGGATACACTTTTGCCTTTCTTTAATATGACGTTAGCCTAAAATTGAATGCAAGAAAGAGCGGACAAACAAAGGTTGGTAGCTCACAGATACTGCATGCATTGAGAAAAACTAGATAACAGTCATTAACCAAAGACTCAACCAAATAGTTCCAAACCTCCTCATCATCATCATCATCATCATTATTACATATATCATAATATAACATCATTCACATCAAGGAATGATTGAGTTACTCATCACCATAATCATCACCATCAGTGCCCTCGTTCTCATCCTCATCAACCTTGAAAGACTCTAAAATATGAGGACCATGACCACCACCAAAGGACCTGACATGATCCTTGAGAGATCTCTTGTGCTTGAAATCAGACCCACAGATACAAAACCAGAGTTTACCACAGTTCTTCTCGTGTGTGCGCCAGTCGCCACGCACGGCAAAGGCCTTGGTGCATCTCCGGCATGTGTACGGCCTCACACCATGCTTCCGTTTATAATGTGTTTGCAGTGTTCGGAAATCTTTTAGTGGCCGTGAACGCGGGTGTTCGATGTTGTTCTTGCACCCTTCAGCACAGCAGTAGCACGGCAGTCTCATTGTCCCCGGCGCTTGCCCTCTTCGCAGTGACTCTGATCCTTTTCGGAATTGTGACCCATGCCCCCACATGTGCATCTGCATCACATAAGAAATTCTAAGAGAAGCTTTTTTACTGCCCAAACCAAAAAGAATGGTTTACTAATGAGTAAATAAATACAAAATGATTGAGTTAATTGTATATATACATGAGAAATGAATAGCAAATATACAACGAGAAACCTTCTTAAACTCCAAAAAAAGGCATAACAAAATCTGAATATGTTAGGAAGCAATGAGGTTTTGAACTTAATTTAGAGTCAAGTATAAAACATGAAAAAACAAATTTATTCTTAATCTTAATCTATACCTTTAAAAATAAACGTTCAACTCTGGATCAAAATCAATGTGAGTTAACAGATACATATATGGTAATGCAAAATTAACTCATCCTTGAAAACAAAGGAAAAAAAAGAGAAAAATGCACGTAAAGATGACCTGCATGTTGTTGAACCGGTTGAAGGTCTTGTTGCAAACATGACAGCAAAACTGTGTAGCTCCAACAAGGATCTCAGCAGCAGAAGGAATCCAGTACTGACTTGGAGTGGCAGTGCTTCCAACTCCATTTGCACCAACATTTGGAATACTTGAAAGACCAATAGAGAGAGACACACTCACATCCTCATGACAACACTTGTCATCTTGCATGTATCCATCACAAGTAGTAGTACTAGTGGAAGAAGCAGAAGAAGAGTTTTGATGGTGTCCATGTGGCCAAAGAGTGAGCTCTAATATAGCTTCATCTTCATCATGATGATCATAGTGTTCCTGCATGTTTGTAATTGCGTCTCAAACTTCTCTATGCACGTGTAGGAGTATTAGTAGTAGTGAAGGGGAAAGGGAGAAGAAGATGATGAAATACTGGGGGGAGACAAGGGACAGGCAATGCATGGGAAGGTGGACCATAAAGAGGAGAGAGCGAGAGAGAGACTACCCCACTGTCTTTTGCAAGCTCAGTTCCCAAACAGACCCTCTCACGTCCCTTTCATTTCCTTTTCTGGACGCATTCCCTTCAGCTTTAGTTTCATCAAAACTCTCTCTTCTCTTCTCTTTTGCTCTCTGATCTCTTTGTCTTGTGACACCAATGGATGGAAACAAGGAACTATTTCGTCCATTTCTAGTACTTGAAATTCGTGAAAAGCAGGATTTGTTTCTGGTTTAAGGGTTGTTATTATGGGGTTTTTAGTTTTTGAAGAAAGTGATTAGGAGCAGCAGAGATAGGGTATTCGAATTTTGTAATTTGTAATGTGTGATTTGATTATGATGGATGATGATGATAATTGTTGGTATTATTATTATTATTTATCGGGAAGAGACCAAGGCTATTGAAGATGTTGAAGTTAAGAACAAGGAATGGGAGTTCCTTTTGTTATTTGTCATTTTTTTCTGTTGGAATAGAATATATTTGGTAGGATAGTATGTACAAGAAGATAAATTTTAAGTTATGGAGAAGATAAGGATGCATGAGATGTAAGAGCCAAGGCAGAATGAAATTCCTTTTTTTTAGGGTCTCCCTTTTTTTGTTGAAGTATTTGGTTAGAGTTTTAACTTAAAAAGCATGAACATGACTACGGGGATATGACCGCAAGGCAATTTTTGAAAATTAAGGGCACGGGTACAGTGGAACACGGTAATAAAAGTTTTTTATATATGTACTTTTTTAATGTAAAATACTCATTGTAAGTGTAAATAATTATATTATTTGTTTAAATATAAGTAACTTTTATAGTAAATATATTGCAATTTGTTATAGTATATGCTAAAATAAGAGTTTTTAACTTGGTAAATACACTAACACCAAAAAAGCACTTCTTTCATGTTCAATTTAAAGATAAAACATGCGCAACAAAACAAAGATAAAACATTTGAAACAAAACACATTTTCCAAGTTCAACCTATAACAATAGAATTAATTTTCCATATCTTCTTCATTGCTAAAAACAATTTTCTTCATCTCCGGTTTATCAAAAGATAAGTTAGCAACTTCAAGAACGGCAACCTTCAAATGAGTCAAAGACATCACCACCATTGTCCCAATTCTTGGATTGCCCTTCATTATATTGAGGAGATCTTCTTAAAAGTAGTCAAAGATTAGTATGTACAAACACTAAATCTTCCACACATTGAGGGGATTCATCTTGTTTCTCTTAAATGAGTGAATAAAAGAATATGTGCTCCAATTTCTTTCACAACATGATGATGAGGAAGGTTGTCCAAGGAGCTTCAAAGCTAAACCTTGAAGTAAAGATGTAGATGACCCATGAACCAACTACCAGAACTTGGGCAAAAGAACCAGATTTCATAAATAACATAGAGGAAGAATGAGGGGAATATCTTGTATCGAAAATTCGCGTGGCTGAAGCTGAAGCAGCTACTTTCGAAGTAACAGAATAAAAAGCAACGACTGGAGTGAGAGAGTCAGAAAGAAAAACATACTCTTGAAAAACCATCTTTCTCTCCTTACTAGAAGGAAAATATCTTCTTAAACATTTATTTATTTCCTCCAATATTTCCACATCTCTATGTGGAGCAAGACTAGTGTTGTTGACAAAATTGACTTGCTCAATTGGTCTCGTGCTTAACTTGGCTGCTTAGCATATAGTGCTCACTTGAATTCCACAAGTCCCATAATTCATGACTACGTTTGATTGTTGGGGGAGGTGTATCACATCATGCTTCTTAGTAATTGCTTTGACTAGAATCCTCATCCTAAAATCCATCAAACTAGCACATTAGCTTTATCATTTTGATAAAATTTGGCTTCAACTTAAAATTGTTTGCCACAATCGGACTTCAAACAATGCTAGTAGTAGCACTCTCCATGTTGGTCGTGCATAATCTGAAATGCTTCTTTGAGGTGCTATCATTGGCTTGGTTTGCTCAATCAATCCTATTTCTCTTAACACTACAGTTCTTAACTTTTAGTAAAAGGTGCTCTTGATTTCCGAATCTTCCTCAACTAATCATGAAGAATTATCTCAGGTCATACAATCACACCTACACAAGAAAAGGCCAAATTAGTCCCAACCAAGAAAAAACAAAAACAAAAACAGAAAGTCATTGTAAAAGATAAACAGATAAAAAGAAACAAAAAATGGCTAGCCTCCTCAAGTGCTTCTCCATCCTCTTACATCTCAAAAATTAAAGGTTGGTAGGGGTAAGAGGGCAACACATGAGTGGAGGCACTTATTGCTAGGTAGGTAGTGGATATCACCCATAGATATCTAGCTCCTTAAACAAAGGCTTAGAGTGACTAGAAAATCAAGTTTGGGCCTTAGATGCTCTTTTCAAAGCAGTGTTAGGTTGTAGAAGAGAAAGAAAACAACAAAATACAGGAAGTAAAAATTTACAAAGTGTCAAGGGTGACAATAGGGCAAGGTTGTGCGGTTTGAAATCAAATCCAAATAATCTTAGGATTAAGGGTTCATCACAAGGAGTAGTGAAGAGTAAGCTTTGAATTCTATTAGGTTGAGGCAAACTATTTTGAAAGCAATCATCCATAGGTGCTTGTTATTCTCTTTCAAGAAGTACCAAGGTTCTTAGATTAGGCTAACCCACTACTTTTGTGGTGGTTAAACCCTTGCATAAACCCTTTAAGCTTAATAACAATTTAGCATACCCTCAGGAAGTTCTAATAAAAAATCTCAAGTTTGGTCATAAAGAGTCCAAGACCAGGGTTCACCTTTTAGCTCACCTTTCATCTTTGTAATTATGCACGTAGAATTCTTTCACATCAATAAGCTATGCAAATACAAATGATAAGACCAAATCCAAATTATTTGCTGTTAATAGAAAAGAGTATCACAAAACATAAGCATAAGCATTCATTATAACCTTGGGCAAATCCCAACACCAAGGTAAGGTTTTACACCATCATGTCTAAGTTACAACAAAAAGGGAACACAAGTTTAAACATTGTTCACGCAACTGCAAGATACAAGAAAGAAGAAACTCCCTATTCCTCACAAAAAGCAAGGTTGATGTTCCTTGATCCACAAATCTAAGCTTTTTCCCTAGTATTTCTTCTCTGTTTTATTCTTTCAGAGTCTTCAGAAAGTAATCCCTCTTTATCTATCCTTACTCTGCTCTCCTCCCTTCTAAAAAACCTTCATTTTTTGAAGTCTTTTGTATATTGAATGGTAAAGTCTAGGTCCTAGATGCCTTTATAGTCCACATGTGTTTTGCAACATTGGTGGGGTGTATCTTAAAAAGCTAGCCCACCTTCTGACTCATCCTCTTTCTCTCTAAAATACTCTCATTACCATGGAGTTGGGACAAAACTCCATCCTCCTGCATATAAAAATTACTAAAAGAAGTAACTTGCACAAAAAGAGAGAGAAAAAAAAAGATACTACAAGAACTAAGGATTTGCAAGATTAGTAACAATAAATAACTAAATGCATACTAGCATTTGTACAATTTTTAAGTAAAGCAAACTCCCTCAAGCCTAAACAACTGTTTTTCCTCAAGCAAAACTACATTTAAACATATTGCTAGTAGTTTTCATTATATACAATCTCCTTTCTCAAACAAAATTCGAATGATGGAATTATTTTGCATAGGACATAAAGACAATTGCAAAGTAAGCTCTCAAAGGACATGGAATAGTTGAGAGGGCTATAGGATAGAAGACACACAAGCATCGCATAATAAACACACATTAATCACTACAAGAAAATTACTGTTTAGAAACAATATTTTTCATTTCTAATCAGTTGCTAATTCAGTTTAGAGACAGATTTGAAACAGAATTTATCTGTTTCGAAACCCCTTGTTTCTAATTTAAATAGAAACTGGAAAATGTTCTGTTTCTAACTTTAGAAACGGATTAAAAATGGAAGCCAATATGTTTCTAAATTTTGAAAAATTAAAACGAAATGATGTATGTTGCTAATCTATTTCTAAATTCCGTTGTAATTCCGATTCTGAATTTAGAAACCAATTTGAAATGAAAGTGTTACGGTTACAAAAATTAGAAACGGATTCCAAACGGAATATTTTCTGTTTTATTTATTTTCCTCCCCATAGAAATAAAAGTTTTTATGTTCCTAATATGTTTGTATTTTTTTTAAGTTAAAAAAATAATATTGAAACAAATAAATCCGTTCTAATCCATTTCTAATATTAAAGTAAAAATAATTTATATAAAAATTATATTCTTGATTTTTTTAAACCTGGTACATGAATTTTTTTCTAAACCTAGAATACCAATAAATAAGATAAATTCATCAACTCATACAAAAAGAAATGTTTAAGTATAGTAAATTGCATTCGCTTTTCTTTCTTTCCACAACACTTATACAACCCCTATTTTCTAGCCACTTGTGTCAAATATGACCTCAAAGGGTAAATTCCAAATGAGAGCTTGTATGATCAAAGGGTGTCAAGGCCTCTTTTAACCTACAAAAGCCATCCAAACAATCTTGATCAAAGGTGAATGGAACATCTTTAATCAATAAATAAGTCAAAGGTTTTGCAATTTTTGAGAAATCTCTAATGAAAGGTTGGCAAAAGCCCATGTGTCCTAAAAAACTATACACTTAATTCCTTGACTAATATAGGTGGTTGCAATTTCTTAATGACTTCCACCTTTGCCTTGTCCACTTCAATGCCATGCTTGAACACCATGTGATCTAGCACAATGCCGTCACATACCATAAAATGGCACTTCTCCCAATTAAGGATGAGAGTCATTTCTTCACACATGTGTAGCACTTTAGATAAATTAGTCAAACAATCATCAAAAGTTGTGTCGAACACCAAAAACTCATCCATAATTTTTTTAATAAAATTAGAAAAAAAAAATGACAGTCATGCAACATTAATGAAAGGTGGCAGGGACATTACAAAGACCAAAGGGCATTCTCTTATAGCCAAAGGAGTCATAGGGACAAGTAAGTGTGATCTTGTGTTGGTCACTAGGATGGATGGGAATTTAATAAAAACCAAAAAAATCCTACGTTGTAATAAGAATGTTCGGCTAACCTTTCAAACATTTGATCTATGAAATGGAGGGTGAAATGATCCTTTCTTATTGCCTTATTCATTTTTCTATAATTGATGCACATCCTCTAACCTATGACCATTGTAGTGGGAATTAATTCATCATTTTCATTTTTCACAACGGTCACTCCTCCCTTTATAGGGACTACTTATACTAGACTAATCCACTCACCATCGGAAATAGGATAAATCACATGGCATCAAGCAATTTAAGCACCTACTTTTGAACAACTCCTTTTATGTTGGGGTTCAATCTTCTTTGGTGCTCAATCAATGGTTTATAATAAATTTCTAATAAAACTTTATGCTTTCAAATTGATGGGTGTATCCCTTTTATGCCATCAATGGTGTATCCTATGACTTTTTGATGCAATCTAAGCTCCTTTAGCAATTTTTTATACTCAGTCCTGCACAAATTAGCATTAATTATCATAAGATATGTGGGATTACGTCCAAGAAACTCTTTAATGATAGTAGATGGAAGGAGTTTTAGTTCTACCTATGGAACCTTGTTCCTTTTGAGGTGTGTATAAAGTGAGGAATCTAGCTCCAACCTTTCTATTTTGGCCAGTTGTGGTTGCAAATAATCATTACCCTCCAACCGTTATGCATAATTTCTAGCTTCACCATCTTCATCAGCTTCCGATTCACCTTAGACCAAGCATATCTCAAGTAGATCTTTGGAGTCATGCTTTGGCATCTCCTCTATGACAACTTCGTGAAGTAGATCAACCCTACAACAAGAATCCTCAACAAAACAACATGTCACAGAATTAACCAAATCAAATTCCACATTTTCTTCAAAAACATTCATAGAAAGCTTGTTATTTTTCACATTAATGGGGGCCCCGGTAGTAGCTAAGAATGACCTTCCAAGAATAATTGGAATTTGTGTGTCTTTCTCTATTTCTAGCACAACAAAATCAGCAGTTATAAAGGACTTACCAACCTTTATTGCAATGTATTTAAGAATACCTATTGAATTCTTGACAAAGCAATCCACAAGTTGCAAGGAGATCATTGTTGGCTTCAACTCTCTCCTATTTCTAGCTTTTTGCACACTAATAACAACATTAATTAAACTAACATTTACACCATGATCATATAAAGCACGTTCAAAGCTTATAGTGCCAATTACATATGCAATTGAGAAGTTACATGGATCATTGAGTTTTGGAGGTAATTTTTTTGAATAAGGGCTCAATCAAAGCTACAGCTTCGTACTCCTCCAATCTCCTTTTATTGGATTAAATGTCTTTCAAGAACTTTACATAGGAAAGCATTTGTTGTAAGGCCTCCAAATTAGATTTTTGATTTGATGGAGAATTAAAAGTTCTTTGCTGAAATACTGGGGACTAGCTAGTGGTATTTATATCAATATGAAGTTGGTTGTTCTTATAGGAAAGGTTGGGATGATTTCTCCAAAATGGGTTGTAGGTATTAGAGAATGGATCATTCAGTACTCTTTGGTTAAAATTGTTGGCATAGTTTACTTGTTATGTTGATGATTCTGGAGAAGGAGAATCGATTAACTGACAATTTGTAGATGAATGTCATGTGCAGCCACAAATTTCACATGTAATGTTGGGGATGCACATAGCATTCACACTGAATTTGTCAAACCATTAAGTTAACAAATCCACCTTAGCCGCTATATATAAGGCTTAAAGGATCAACATCGTGTCTCCCTGTAGCCTTTAGTTGAGTGTTTCTCTCACTTAACCATTGATAATGGTTGAGTGCCATGTCTTCAATCAAATTATAGGCTTCATCCACACTTTTGTTCATCAATGCCCCTTCCACACTAGCATCAACAAAAACATGAACATTATAATTTAATCCATTATAGAATATTTACACAATCAACAATTTTTCCAAGCCATGATGGAGGGGACAATCGTATTAACTCTTTAAACCTATCCCAAGCTTTGTACAGTGATTCACCTTGCCTTCGAGAAAAAACAGTGATTTAATTTCTTAGTTGAGCATTCTTTCTTGGAGGAAAATATTTGGATAGAAAAGCGTGATGTAATTGATCCTATGTTGTAATGGATTCCTCAAGGAGTAAATGTAACCAAGCTTGAGCTTTGTCTTGTAAGAAGAAAAGAAATAATCTAAGGCTAATTGCATCTTGTGGAACTCCACTAAGCTCGATGGTGTCGCAATATTTAAGGAAGATAGAGATGTGAATGCGTGAATCTTCCATTGATGAACCTCTAATTTGACTTTGCTAAATGAAAGACATGAGTGCCAGCTGCAATTGGAAGTTATTTGCCTCAATCGGTGGTCTTGCAATACTAGAAGTTAGCCCTTAAGCACTTGGGTTGTAAACTCTCTCAAAGTTCTATTATTGTTATCCATATTTGATCATTACGAAGACTCTTGAACCTTTCTTCTCCTTTGGTAATAAATTTGAAAGTCCTTTTCAAATTCCCAATCCTAGTCCACAAGACTTCCAAAACTTCGAGCTCTTTGCATAAAAGAATAGTTAACATGCAAGGAAGACAAAGAAATTTGAGGATCCTAAACAAAATAAGAAAAACTAAAAAACAAAATGCCTAGTCTAACCATATTGCAATACGATCAATAACAGCAAACAAGATCCCTAGCAACGAAGCCAAGAACTTGTTGTGTAACTGCAAGTGTATGGTTTAGTCAAGTAGTATACACTAAAATCAATCCCCCTGAAGCAAATACTACCAACAAGTAAACAATATAAATAAAAGACAAATGGTTCCTCACATACCAATTTTAAATTCAAACCACACAAGGCAAAATATGTCACTCATGATTGAATACAAAGCATAGTCCACCCAAGTAAAATATGTTCTAGACATAGATAATAATACTAATTCTTCAAGCAGATCTTTCCTTTAACACTTACATACTGAAATTGTTAAGATTACCGAGCATCCCACTTAAAATAAACTCAATGTGGTGTTCCACTGGACAACCAAGTATTGCATTCAACAAGTCCACATTCATCACAAGTGTGGTATAAATATTATGAAGCATTGCTGGATGAAATCCTAAGAATACTAGGATTTGATATGTCTCTGTTCAAGATATTAGAGCTTCCTTTGTAATGATTTCACTAGAAAATATAATATTCTCTGCAATAAGCTGACCAAAAGGCTTAATTGCATTTACCTATTTCTCTATTACATTTTTCATCCCTTCACCAACCTCTTTCTCTTTATCAATAGATTTTTTGGACTTCTTGTTACCACCACTAGCACCATGGGAAGAAGGAGAGAGATGCTCAGAAGGTGAAGATGCCACCATGTCCACATCATCATCTACATAATGTTGTGCATTTTGAACTAAAAATTGAGACATAATGGGATCAAAATCATAAGTGAAATTAGTAAAATCCTCCATAGCAATGAAACTTGGATGCTTTCATAGCTCTGAAGCAATTACAGAATAATTTCCCGTACCTCTATCCTTCCCATACAAAATGACCATTTTATCATAGTGTGGAACAGCATTTTGCATATATCTCTTAGCTTGAGGCTTCATCTACATTAGTACATTATAATTAGATTACTTGATTTCAAAACATAATAATAAGAGTAAAAAGAAACATATGAGTAAATAAAATATGGATAATAAAAATGGAGTTCTAATTTTATCCCATTTGAACATAGTTAAAACAATTCATCTTTACCAATTTATACAAATTTTACCTTGATGAGATCATTCCATACTTTTGGTTCAACCATCCATATTTGTGTTATTGGATCTATGGTGAATCCACTCATGCCATTCTTGAAGATATCATAAGCATCAGAGAAGTGTTTTCTTAAGATCTTCCATTGACTCTTCACTTGATTATTATCAATCTTGATGTTGAAATTCATTGCAATTTCATCAACAATATTATCATATTCCTTGGAAATGAAAGTGACATTCACCTTTAACCCCATGTAATATTGGTTTAGAAATTTATCAACTAACGCTACATCCATTGTAGGTATATATACTAGCATTTTTTATGTGATTCCTTCACCCATGATAAGTGCTCTTGTATAAGTGATACGAAGTATACTTTTCTTAAATTAAGCATCACTTTTCTCAAATTTTATCACTCATTCATGTGTATTTGTGTTCTTTTGTGCATGTAGGGTTGTGAAGACGAGTTGAAAGAAAAGAAGCAAAAATAGATCATAGACACAATGGTTGAGGAGACTTTTGAACTAAGCAAGGACCAAGGCACAAGTTGTAGACACGTGAGTGTGTGCCAACCTCCAAAGTGCTCAAGTGATTACACAAATTGGAGGGGCACAAAGGCAGTCACACTCATATAGTCCAACTTGTGTAATATCGAAGAGCTTCATCAATGTGTTGAAAGAAAGAGGCGACGTGATCTAGTGCATAGTTATGTGCCCAACTTGGCGGCCTCGATGAAAAAATGAAGTTGGGAGCAATTTTGGCACGAGTACTGTAGTAGTTTACTACAGCAAATGAGGTAGCAATTCACTGTAACATTTACTGTTCACAACGCGCTGAAATAATTGAAAATGAGCTTCTGGAGTGGTTTTACGGCATCGATGTCGACATCCTTTGAAGGAGAGTTATTGGGGGAACTTTCGACGACATCGATTCGGCGAGGTGTGCCCTAGGCTCAAGGATGAGTCATTGGAGAAGGCGAAGCAACTCTTAAAGACCATCGACACAGACAACAAAGGGGTTATCTTTATGATTTATTTGCACATGATTTTGATTTCATTGTTGATCTTGTATTGCTCCATGGAGAGCTAAACCCCTAATGGGTGCTTAGACTTGTAAACCCTATGATGAATTTGTTTTATTGACTTTTATTATGCTTCTTTAATTGATGATTTAATTGAGTTTTAATATTGAATGCTTATTATGTTGATTTTCCCTTAGATGTGATACTAGGGTTGAGAATCCATCTAGGTAATCCATTGAATGTGTGACAACTTCATTAGGGTTAGACTAAGTAAGATTGAAGAGAGTTGAGAGGGTGAGTCGAGAGGTAGCGGAACGTCCCCTTTCTCTTCCAACGTGATTTATCCTACCTCTACGTTCCAAGAGTTCTTTGCAGTCATAATAGAGTGAAGTGCTAAGAGATGAACTTCACTAGGGCTTAGTTACGCAAGCAACAGAGTGAAGTGTTGTAGTGAATCTTAGTGCTGGGGCTTAATTGTGACTAGGGGTCTTTTGCCTGGACCAAAGGGTTAGGTCTATATTAGAGAATAGGGTTTATCACTTGGAGTTCTTAGAACCTCAAGCAGTCCCACACAGTGTGAGGTGTTGAGAGTACTTCTTTCCACCTGGGCATAGTGTAGAGGGCTAGTCATGGTTGACCTTAGGTTTGGGACCATATATCTTTGGATTTCCACGACTCATTAAATATCAATTAGGAGGTATAACATTAGTCTTACACTTGAAACAATAGTCCTAGGGTGAGTATTGTCCGAGTGGCCCATCTTATTATTGCTTATCCTCTCTATTACTCTTGCTTTTTTTCTTTTTTTCTTTTACTCTTTTTGCACTATTACATTGATTTCACTCGCCACCGATTTTCATCTTAGCTAAATAGCGATATCTCTTGTTTCTAAGCAACTATTCCCTGTGGATACGACTATCCACTTACCATGGTATATTTTATTTCTGCAACAACCCGTGCACTTGCAGAACACTCACACAAGGGGTGTGTCAACTCATGTCATTCTTTTTGGGTGGCATGTTGTTTAAGGCAAAATAATGCACATGTATATAAAATTAAAATAAAGAGGAGCATTATTTTCATAATAACAAATTTATTAGAATATCAAACCTCAATAAGTTTTACATAAAAACCTACAACATCCTTAGTTAAAAGGATATTAAACATAACAAACAATAAGAAATCAAACCCAGCAAAGAAGCAAGAGGAAAATTAATATAGAGACAAAGTTAATTAAGTCTATAGATTATTGTGATGTGTAATCTCTCAGCATTGTAGCAGATAATTCATCTCTTAAACGCTCTCCTTGCACAAAATCTTCACTAATAATTCTATGAGTACAATATTCATCATAAGTTACTTCTTCCCTTGTTATTTCTACATCAATCTCTGCTATAATGTCATCGTCGGGGCCCACCGACATCAAATAATTATGTAGAATGCAACAAGCTAAAATTATTGAATTATGATTTTTCACTCCATAGCAAGCATCAAAAGTATTTGAAATAATAATGAACCGTTTCTTCAAAACTCCAAAAGCTTTACTCTTATGGAGGAATTCTTGATGAATACTCTTTCATATGATATCACACACCCCTATAAGGTGTAATCAGTCCTTTTGATAACATGAATCCAACATCTACGAGTTAATATTTTCCTGAATTAAAACATGTATAATAATAAAGCTTTACTCCAAATAAACACATTTAAGGTAAAATAAGAAGGAAAAAAAACCCAAAATAACAATTGATTTACCAGTAGAATTTTTCAGATTATCATCTCTCCTCAACGCATCTTTTATAATTCTAGAATCCGATGCAATTCCTTCCCATCCAATAAGCACATATTTTAAGTCAAATATGCATGCAATTAAGATGTTTTGTGTTGGATAATCTTTCCTACCACAATACTTAGGAGCATCTTCACAAGCGCCTTTTACACGTATATATGTGCCATCAATTGCACTGACACAATCCTTATATATGAACATTATATAATATATAAATATTAGAATTCATGTTTTTGTCAACGATGTGAAATGGACTTATATATGCTAACATGTATAAAAGTTTACCTTGAAGCATAAAAAAAAAATCTTTCATTGCAAAGAATCTCATGAAGGACAGTTGCACCATTAGGCTGGATAAGGAATTTATCTTCTAATTGGATTATAGCTTTTATCACATTATGCAAATGACGACTAATAGTCTTCCCTGAACATCGAAACTAGCTGTTTATTTCATGATTCTTGACACAATGTGTTAGTATATATAGTCTTTGCAAGTTGTTCTTCCACACTTGCCCATCTATAGGTCTTAGGCCACCTTCACTCTCTAACATTTCAACTAATCTCAAAAATGTTGAAGGTCCCATTCTCACTATATTATGACCAAACTGACTATTCATAATATGACTCATTATCGCATCTCTATTCCATTCACTTTCTTAGCTCATTGTATAAGTTATTTTCCTTTTATGAGAATGTTTTTGGATGAAGTGAAATTGAGTAACAAGATTAATGACATGAGCTACCATAGTTTGAACGGTATTCTACCAGCCTATCATTTTGTCATTGTCCATCTAAATTTGATAAAAATATAAATAATGAGAACTATTTAACCAATCGTGTAAAAAAAATCAACACATATAATTACTTGTTAATGACAAGTGTAGTAAACTTAAAAGGAACAAGAATAAATTACAAAAACAAATTAAATATAGTAATTACTTGTCAATGGTTCGAATTTCACTTGCAATTCTTGTAAACTTCTACTTTGACAACTACATAAATCCTTCTCTTGTGGAAATCAAAATATTCCATTCTAATTTGTCCTTCCATACATTTTTCTAAACATTATAAAATATAGAGTGTTTTATAATATATGGAAAGACAATCGTTAATATATGGAATAGAGTATTTTATAATGTTTAGAAAATTGTAAAATCAAATTAGAAATGTTATATTTTAATTAAGACATAACAAGTTTAAATGAGATTAATGAGTTTAAAATGTTGTACTTTAATTAGAAATGTTATTATTATCTTCATTATCGTAATTATTATCTTATTTAGTTTTATTATATTTTATAAACTAAAATAACAAGATTTCTATTCAAATGCAGGATAACAAGACAAATGCAAGATTTCTATTCAAATAAATCAATGAAGACAAATTTTACTCAATTTAAATTAAATTAATATTACTAATAGGTTTTATATGAAAAATTTTTCAAAATGGCTTAAAATTGAAAGAAAAAAAAAATCAAGGCTTACAGAAACTCTTGAGATAAGATAATATTTTTATCCTCAAGCCAAAGATTTGGAAAATCTTATTACCTAAATGTAAGATTGATAAAAATCGAAATGAATCAGAAGCAACACCATGGATAATTAAATCTAGTTGAAAATAAAACAAGAAAACAAATAACCTTTCTGAACTTTGATGTGGCAACGCCGAGAGTAGAGGATAGTGGTTATATCTCTTCCGGCACTGCGATCACGGATTTCTTCCAAGCAACTATGGCAGTACAAATCTCCTTCTAGATGGTTGTGGGGAGGAAGGATTGCAGGATTATAATTAATTAATTAATAAAAACTGCTATCCTAATTAATAAAAATTGTTAAATGTGATTAATGAGTTGAAAATATTGTATTTTAAATAGAAAGATTGTTATTATCTTAATTATCCTAATTATTATCCTATTTACTATTATTATATTTTATAAACTAAGATAACAAGTTTTATATTCAAATGTAGGATAATAAGACAAATGCAAGATTTCGATTCAAATCAATCAATGAAATTAAATTTTACTCAATTTAAATTAAATTCATATTACTAATAGGTTGTATATGAAAAAATTACACAAAAAAGGCTTAAAATTGAAAGAAAAAAAAAATCAAGGCATACAGAAACTCTTGAGATAAGATAATATCTTTATCCTCAAGCCAAAGATTTGGAAAATCCTATTACTTAAATGTAAGATTTATGAAAATTAAAATGAATCAGAAGCAACACCATGGAAAATTTAATCTAGTTGAAAATAAAACAAACAAATCTATAACCTTTTTACAACTGCGGCTGTCACAAATTTCCTTCTGTCTGGTTGTGGGGAAGAAAGAATGTGAGATTATAATTAATTAATTAATAACAACTCAAATCCTAAGTGAGAAGAACTGTTAAATGAGATTAATGAGTTTTAAATGTTGTATTTTAATTAGAAATTTTGTTATTATCTTAATTATCCTAATTATTATCCTATTTAGTATTATTATATTTTATAAACTAAGATAACAAGATTTCTATTCAAATGCAAGATAACAAGACAATGCAAGATTTCTATCCAAATAAATCATTGAAGATAAATTTTACTCAATTTAAGTTAAATTAAGATTACTAATAGGTTGTACATGAAGACATTACACAAAAATGGCTTAAAATTGGAAGGGGAAAAAAATCAAGGCTTAAAGAAACTCTTGAGATAAGATAATATCTTTATTATCAAGCCTACGATTTGGAAAATTCTATTACCTAAATGTAAGATTGATGAAAATCGAAATGAATCAGAAGCAACATCATGGAAAATTAAATCTAGTTGAAAATAAAACAAATAAACCCATAGTCTTTCTGAAATTCGATGTGGCAACGGCCAGAGCTGAGGATTACGGTAAGATTTCTTCCAGAATTGTGGTCACAGATCTCTTCCTGACAACTGTGGCAATTGCAGATCTCCTTCTGACTGGTTGTGGGGAAGAAGGAATGCGAGATTATAATTAATTAATAAATAAGAGCTGCTATCCTAATTAATAAGAACTGTTAAATGAGATTAATAAGTTTAAAATGTTGTATTTTAATTAGAAATGTTATTATTATCCTTATTATCCTATTTAATATTTATATATTTTATAAACTAAGATGACAAGATTTCTATTCAAATGTTGGATAATAAGACAAATGCAAGATTTCTATTCAAATAAATCAATGAAGATAAATTTTACTCAATTTAAATTAAATTAAGATTAATAATAAGTTGTATATTAAAACATTACACAAAAATGGCTTAAAATTGAAAGAAAAAGGTCAAGGCTTACAGAAACTCATGAGATAAGACGATATCTTTATCCTCAAGCCAAAGATTTGGTAAATCCTATTACAGAAATGTAATATTGATGAAAATCAAGTGAATTAAAGCAACATCATGGAAAATTAAATCTAGTTGAAAATAAAACAAACATACCCATAACCTTACTGAAATTCGATTTGGCAACGGCGGGAGTTGCGGACTGCAATCGTATCTTTTCCGACACTGCGATCACTGATTTTTTCCTATCAACTGCGGCAGTCGCAGATCTCCTTCTATCTGGTTATGGGAAGAATGAAGTGAGATTATAATTAATTAATTAATATGAACAACTATCCTAATTAATAAGAACTGCTAAATGAGATTAATGAGTTTAAAATATTGTATTTTAATTAGAAATTTTATTATTATCTTAATTACCCTAATTATTATTCTATTTAGTATTATTATATTTTATAAACTAAGATAACAAGATTTCTACTCGAACGAAGGATTACAAGGCAAATCCAAGATTTTTTATTCAACTAAATCAATGAAGATAAATTTTACTCAATTTAAATTAAATTAAGATTACTAATAGGTTGTATATGAAAAAGTTACACAAAAATGGCCTAACATAGAAAGGAAAAAAAATCAAGGCGTACAGAAACTCTTGAGATAAGATAATAACTTTATCCTCAAGCCAAAGATTTGGAGAATCCTGTTACATAAATGTAAGATTGATGAAAATCAAAATGAATCAAAGCAACAATATGGAAAATTAAATCCAGTTGAAAATAAAATAAACAAACCCATAACCTTTCTGAAATTTGATGTGGTAATGCCGGGAGCTGAGGACTGCTGTCGTATCTCTTCTGGAACTACGATCACGGATCTCTTCCTGGCAACTGTGGCAGTCACAGATCTCCCTCTGTCTAGTTGTGGGGAAGAAGGGTTGTGAGATTATAATTAATTAATCAATTAATAAGAACTGCTATCCTAATTAATAAGAACTGTTAAATGAGATTAATGAGTTTTAAATGTTGTATTTTAATTAGAAATTTTGTTATTATCTTAAATATCCTAATTATTATCCTATTTAGTATTATTATATTTTACAAACTAAGATAACATGACAAATGCAAGATTTCCATTCAAATAAATCAATGAAGATAATTTTACTCAATTTAAATTATATTAAGATTACTAATAGGTTGTATATGAAAAATTACACAAAAATGGCTTAAATTGAAAGAAGAAAAAATCAAGGCTTACAAAAACTCTTGAGATATGATGATATCTTTATTCTCAAGCCAAAGATTTGGAAAATACTATTACCTAAATGTAAGATTGATGAAAATCAAAATGAATCAAAAGCAAAACCATGGAAATTAATTCTAGTTAAAATAAAACAAACAAACCCATAACCTTTATGAAATTTGATGTGGCAATGTCAGAAGTTGAGGACTGCGGTTGGATTTCTTCCTGCACTACGATCACCGATCTCTTCGTGGCAACTGCGACAGTGGCAGATCTCTTTTTGGCTGGTTGTGGGGAAGAAGTAATACGGAATTATAATTAATTAATTAATTAATTAATTAATTAATAAGGACTTTTACTCAATTTAAATTTAATTAAGTTTACTAATAGGTTGTATTTGAAAAAATTACACAAAAATGGCTTAAAATTGAAAGAAGAAAAATTAAGGCTTACATAAACTCTTGAGATAAGATAAAATCTTTATTCTCAAGCCTAAGATTTGGAAAATAATACTACCCAAATGTAAGATTGATGAAAATTGAAATGAATCAGAAGCAACACCATGGAAAACAAAATCTAGTTGAAAATAAAACAAACAAACCCACACATGACATACCGCCATGATAACCCAGGGAAGGTCAAACACTGTCTCTACCATGGATCACCGTAAGGCTAACCTGTTCCTTATACAATACTACTGTAACAACAAGGAATAATTCAAAAATATATACATACAACAATCCTCGTACACATGTCTATCAAGTTAACACAAGTTGTGAAACATAGATAATCACAACATGTAAGTCAAAATATTAACAACAACCCCAAACACTAGGTATAACATCTCATACAAGACTTAGACCAATCTAACATATAAGAGGATTCATAGAAAGGAAATACATAATATGGTTCATCAAAACCCTAGTGGATCCATAAAATACATGCCAAAGTAATATGATAACATACACAAACTCAAATGATGATACAAACACAAACTCTTGCTAAGCATGACAGGTTTTCACCCTTATATTGTGCTACCACCTGCAAGGAAAGAAAAGGGGGTGAGTAACTAGATTACTCAGTGAAGGGCTAAACATGGAACTATATCTCATACATGATTAAATAAAATGCAATGTCAAAAACATGTTTTAAAGTTCAACAATGATAAAGATATTATATATAAAAAGAATTCAAGCTTTCTTCCATAAAATGCACGATATTACCATTTTGAAATCATCAAGAAATCCAAAACCATTCATAGATCCAAAATCATACATTCTCTTTCAACAACACAAAAAAACAATTCAAAAGTTTAAGAAATAAATAAATCACAATTTTGATAGTGTCATAAGTAGCCTCAAAAACCCTTCATCACTAACCATGGCCTTGGTTTGGTCAGGAGTGGCCAAAATGCGCATCTCTTGACATTGGCCGATGGGTAGCCCGTGTGGTGACTTCGGACAACCCAACAATACACTCCTTTCAGGCTCTCTACTTGCCTCCTGAAAGTGTGGTATCCTCAAATGGAGTCTTCCACGCCACCTCTAACAGGTTGGCCCATGGAAACTCTACTTCTTCCTGCAGTAAGTACTGGGGATCCCCCATGTCACCATCAAAACAAATTTATATCATACAGCCTATAGGCTCATTGTACAACTCAACACGACAATAGAAGTCTTATCATAATGTCACATGTTTCCACATATACAACTTTCACTCCCAACCTGAGTAAACTGATCATAATATCTTCAATGAAATCTTTTCATTAAGAAAACATAAATTTAAGAATAATCCTTGAAGATACAATTCAAGTATAACATCATCGACATGTATATCAACTTAGTTTGAATAACTCATTTAACTCATAACTAGAATATCAAGTTCTAGGAAAACATCCATATGAAACATATCATCCAAAGTAAGATTTCAAACAAAATAAAATATTCTCTGTGAAATTCTTAAGAATAGCTAAATCATGATTCAACCATGATTTCCAAACATCATAGAAAGCATTTCAAGACTTTAGTAAAAATAAGTCATCATTCAAAACAAGAATGAAATGTAAATATAAGAAAACATGCATGATTTATAGCCCATTATTTAGTAAATCCCACTCATAAACTTGGCGAGCTATAAACCTTCGGTGTTATTTCTCCACCAACTCTTTACCCTTGGTTGAAGCCTCATCTTCTAGAACCAATTAAACAAGGCAACATAAAGCAAACAAACATTACCATACAACTAAGCAACTTGAATGAAGGAAGGTGCTCAAAATGGAAATAATTGCTTATAGGGTTTACTAAACACTTCATCTAGATTATCCTACAAGAATTAATCTCTCATAACTCTCAAAACTAATAAGAAAAGCAAGGAAAGCTCAAGTTGGTTCTGTACTACAGTAAGTCTAACTTAGGAGATGAAAGATCTCTCTCAATCTTCAACAATTTCAAGGTTATACAACCTCAAACTTCTACTAAACTCCAAATCCAATAAAAAAACTAAGATTCTCCACCAATAATCTCAAAGAAACTCAACAAGAGGAGAAAGGAGAAGAGTAAGTTTACCTCAAAGCTTCTCAATATCTTATGAAAAGACTCTTTTTAAGAGAGGGGAAAGAGATCTTCGAGTTTCTTCTTGATTCAAGGCAAAGGATTATGAGTTTGAGGAGTGGAGATGAAGGTTCTAGAGGAGAAGAAAAGTGGAGAAATAAAGGGTCTTGAAAAGAAATGAAAAACAAGGCAAAATGGGGCTTTTAAACCCTAAGATCGCGACCTATGCAGGGTCTCATACAGGTCCTATACCACCCCTTATAAGGATCCCCATAACCTTTCAGAAACTTTATGAATTCCATGCCAAGTTCCATACAGCCCATATGGCACCCATCATGGCCTCTCAACCCATATATAATGGGTGTTGAACAACCCATTTGGTGGTCTTTTGACCCCCTTTTTGTGTCTAACAACTTGGGATACTCCTGGAAGCTCCCACACAAGAAAAATGCTCAAGAAAACAAGTCAAACACATGAAAGAGAAGTAGGAAGATGTCAAAATACCACAAACACCATGGAAAATTAAATCTAGTTGAAAATAAAACAAGGAGAAAAATAACCTTACCTCAATGCTTCTCAAAATCTTAAGAAAAGACTCTTTTCAAGAGAGGGGGAAAGAGATCTACAAGTTTCTTCTTGATTCTAGGCAAAGTATGATGAGTTTGAGGAGTGGAGATGAAGGTTCTAGAGGAAAAGGAAAGTGGATAAATTAAGGGTCTTGAAAAGAAATGAAAAACAAGGCAAAATGGGGCTTTTAAACCCTAAGATCACGACCTATGTGTGGTCTCGTACGGGTCCTATACCACCCCCTATAAGGACTCGCATAACCTTTCAAAAACTTTCTGAACTCCATGCCAAGTTCCATACAGCCAATATGGCACCCATCATGGCCTCTCAACCCATAAATAATGGGTGTTAAACAACTCATTCAGTGGTTTTTTGACCCCCTTTTTGGGTCTAACAACTTCGGATACTCCTAGAAGCTCAGAAGCTCCCACAAGTGAAAAAATACTCAAGAAAACAAGTCAAAACATGAAAGAGAAGCAGGAAAAAGTTGAAATACCACAAACACCATGGAAAAATAAATTTAGTTGAAAATAAAACAAAAAAAACGATAACCTTTCTGAAATTTGATGTGGCAACGCTGGGAGCTGAGGACTTTGGTCGTATCTCTGCCGGCATTGCGATCACAAATCTCTTCCTAATAAGTGCGGCAGTCGTAGATATCCTTCTGGCTGGTTGTGTGAAAGAAGGAATGCGAGATAATAATTAATTAATTAATAATAACTGCTATCGTAATTAATAAGAACTATTAAATGAGATTACTGAGTTTAAAATGTTGTATTTTAAATAGAAATTTTGTTATTATCTTAATTATACTAATTATTATCTTATTTATTATTATTATATTTTATAAACTAAGATAACAAGATTTATATTCAAATGCAGGATAACAAGACAAATACAAGATTTCTATTCAAATCAATCAATGAAGTTCAAATTTTACTCAATTTAAATTAAATTCATATTACTAATAGGTTGTATATGAAAAATTTCACAAAAATGGCTTAAAATTGAAAGAAAAAAAATAAAGGCTTACATAAACTCTTAAGATGAGATAATATCTTTATCTCAATCCTAAGATTTAGAAAGTCCTATTACCTAAATGTAAGATTGATGAAAATCAAAAGGAATCAAAAGTAACACTGTGGAAAATTAAATCTAGTTGAAAATAAAACAAACAAACCAATAACCTTTCCGAAATTAGATGTGGCAACGTCGAGAGCTGAGGACTGCGGTCGGATTTCTTCCGTTACTGCGATCACGGATCTCTTCCTGACAACTGTGGCAGTTGCAGATTTCCTTCTGGCTGGTTGTGGGGAAGAAGGAATGCAAGATTATAATTAATTAATTAATAAGAATTGTTATCCTAATTAATAAGAGCTATTAAATGGATTAATGAGTTAAAAATGTTGTATTTTAATTAGAAATATTTTTATTATCTTAATTATCCTAATTATTATCCTATTTAGTATTATTATATTTTTATAAACTAAGATAACAATAATTCTATTCAAATTCAAGATAACAAGACAAATGCAAGATTTCTATTCAAATAAATCAATGAAGATAAGTTTTACTCAATGTAAATTAAATTAAGATTACTAATAGGTTGTATATGAAAAAATTACACAAAAATGGCTTAAAATTGAAAGAAAAAAATTAAGGCTTACAGAAACTCTTGAGATAAGATAATATCTTTATTCTCAAGCCAAAGATTTGGAAAATCCAATTACCTAATGTAAGATTGATGAAAATCGAAATGAATCAGAATCAACACCATGGAAAATTAACTCTAGTTGAAAATAAAACAAAAAAGCCCATAACCTTTCTGAATTTTGATGTGGCAACGGCGGGAGGTAAGGACTGCAATCGTATCTCTTCCAGAACTATAATCACGGATCTCTTCCTGGCAACTACTGCAGTCAGAGATCTCTTTCTAGCTGGTTGTGGGGAAGAAGGATTGTGAGATTATAATTAATTAATTAATAAGAACCGATATCTAATTAATAAGAACTACTAAATGAGATTAATGAGTGTAAAATATTGTATTTTAATTAGAAGTTTTATTATTATCTTAATTATCCAAAATTTTATCCTATTTAGTATTATAATATTTTATAAACTAAGATAACGAGATTTCAATTCAAACACAGGATAACAAGACTAATGCAAGATTTCTGTTCAAATAAATCAATGAAGATAAATTTTACTCAATTTAAATTAAATTTAGATTACTAATAGGTTGTATATGAAAAAAATTACACAAAAATGGCTTAAAATTGAAATTAAAAAAAAAAATCAAGGATTATAGAAGCTTTTGAGATAAGACAATATCTTTATCCTCGAGCCAAAGATTTGGAAAATCCTATTACATAAATGTAAGATTGATGAAAATCAAAATAAATTAAAGCAACACCATGGAAAATTAAATATAGTTGAAAATAAAACAAATAACCTATAACCTTTCTAAAATTCAATATGTCAATGTCGAGAGTTAAGGACTGCGGTCGTATCTCTTCCGGCACAACAATCACAGATCTCTTCCTAGCAACTGCGGCAGTAGCAGAACTCTCTCTGGCTAGTTGTGGAGAAGAAGGAATGTGAGATTATAATTAATTAATTAATAAGAACTGTTAAATGAGATTAATGAGTTTAAATGTCGTATTTTAATTAGAAATTTTATTATTATCTTAATTATCCTAATTATTATCCTATTTAATATCATTATATTGTATAAACTAAGATAACAAGATTTCTATTCAAATGCAAGATAACAAGGCAAATGCAAGATTTCCATTCAAATAAATTAATGAAGATAAATTTTACTTAAATTAAATTATGATTGCTAATAGGTTGTATATGAAAAAAATTACATAAAAATTGCTCAAAATTGAAAGAAAAAAAAAACAAGGCATAAAGAAACTCTTGAGATAAGATAGTATATTTATCCTCAAGCCAAAGATTTGGAAAATCCTATTACATAAATGTAAGATTGATGAAAATCAAAATGAATCAGAAGCAACACCATGGAAAATTAATTCTAGTTGAAAATAAAACAAACAAACCGATAACCTTTCTGAAATTCGATGTGGCAACCCCGGGAACTTAGAATTGTGGTTGTATCTCTTCCAGCACTGCAATCACGGATCTCTTCCTGGCAAATGTGGTAGTCACAAATCTCCCTCTGGTTAGTTGTGTGGAAGAAGAAATGCGAGGTTATAATTAATTAATTAATAAGAACTATAAAATGAGATTAATGAGTTTAAAATATTGTATTTTAATTAGAAATGTTATTATTATCTTAATTATCCTAATTATTATCCTATTTAGTATTATTATATTCTATAAACTAAGATAACAAGATTTCTATTCAAATGTAGGATAACAAGACAAATGCAAGATTTCTATCCAATTAAATCAATGAAGATAAAATTTACTCAATTTAAATTAAATTAAGGTTACTAATAGGTTGTATATGACTTTTGAGATAAGATAATATAATATCTTTATTCTCAAGCCAAAGATCTTGAAAATGCTTTTACCTAAATGTAATATTGATGAAAATCGAAATGAATCAAAAGAAACACCATGGAAAATTAAATCTAGTTGAAAATAAACAAAAAAACCCATAACCTTTCTGAAATTCAATTGTGGTAAAGTCGAGAGCTGAGGACTGCGATCGAATCTTTTTCGGCACTGCGATTACGGATCTTTTCATGGCAACTACGGCAGTCATAGATCTCCTTTTGGCTAGATGTGGGGAAGAAGGACTATGATCATGGATCTCTTGCTGGTCTGCTATGAGAAAAGGAATGTTAGGTTTTTGTATGAAGGATATGAGTTTTTTTTTTTTTTTAATTCAACAAGGCATCGTTGTCTATTCACATGAGCTTTTTCCCATAAAAAAATTGTTTTATAATCCCATTCCTCCAAAAGACCCCGATTTAGAGGGGTGAAATATAATGGGTTTGGACGAGTGAAGCACTCCTCCAACCCTTCCTCCTCCTCTTCCTTACACCCCAACCAAACAAAACATGACTCCCTCTCACCCTTTACTACCCCTCTCGAATCCCCCAACCAAACAAGAGGTAAAGATCTAGCCAACATTCTTACTCATCCTTTTACTTTCTTAAACACTTTCAATTATCATGAAGTTGGGGCACAGCTCCACCCTCATTCATACAAAAAATTACTAAAGAAGTAACTTGCACAAAAGAGAGAAAAATGATACTACAAGAGCTAGGGAAAATGCATAATTAGTAACAATAAATAACTAAATGCAAAATAGAGGTAGAGGGAAAATGCATAATTAATAACTAAATGCACAAAAGAGAGAAAAATGATACTACAAGAGCTAGGGAAGATTTGCTATTTGTTAAATCCAAAATTGTTGATAGAGTTTTGTAAGCCCTTCTGTCATCGCTAGGTAATACTAATGGTGAGGATTTAGCTATGCACGAGATTTCAGAAGAGGAGATGATATGTTCTTTGTGAAAATATAGAGGAGATGTGCTATGAAGATATCACTAATCAAGAAGAAAGAAGAATAAAAAAGAGAAGGTGAGAAAAGGGAGGGAAACACATTCAAACATCAATGATGCTTATTCAATCTAACACCTTATTACAAACATCTAACAGCTACAACACCTCCTTTCCTTTCCCAGTTAATGCTAACTCATTCTAACAAATTGACATCCCAACCAACCACCTCCCACCTTAGCTCACACTTTTCCAGCTCAGCATAACTAACTAACTACCATAAGCTTCTTCTCTCTAGCTATCAGCCTCTTCTTCTCAATAGCTAAAACAACTCCATAGAAACTCCTTTTCCTCATTGCTCTTTCCACATCTCTACATTTCATAACAAGATGGTACTATGTTCTATTTTAATTTGTGCCTAGGGTGAGTGTAAATAAAAGCTTTTGTAGCATTTCTTTTGCAGTGAGTTTGAATACTGCAGGATGGGGTTTAGATGTAACTTCATTTACATGTAAAAGGTATTTTTACATCAAAGCAAACACCAAAAAGAAAGTTTCACATGTAAAACTACTTACATTACACTTGCTTACATCAGTCAAACAACCCCTTAAAGTATTAGTAAAAAAGGACTAAAATTTCAAATTTTGGAAATTTATGGAGATGCATTGTAAAAAGAAGCAAAAGATGTCTAAGCTTAAAGCATGGTTACTGGGCACATCTTATACAAAAGCTTGACCATAGTTTTTAAATTAAATGGCTGTGATCCAATTGGTTCCGGTTATCTTTATTTTTATTTATTCTATTTAAGAGTTTTATTTAAAAATGACTTATCTCAAAATAGAGATATGATTATTAAAGTTAGTTTTGATTATAAATTTTAGTTTTTTAATTGATAGGATAAGTTATATTTTCTAAAAAAAATGAAATCATCAAATCACAATCTTTCATCTCCCACTTTTCTTCCAGGATCATGTGTTTATTCAAAGTTATTTATTGATAAGGGAACAATCAAAAGGCTTCTTTTACTTATCAACATAAGGTGGGATATATTCGTAGACCTTGTCAATAATCATAACCAATTTAATAAAAAAATAAAAAAAATTTGATCAATGCAATGACTCAAAATGGAGATTATACCTTGGGCTAGATGTCGGTTGTTCATTAATTCTCACTTTTTTCTATGTGATTATTTTAGTTTCAATTTCAAAGACCCATTTTTTTTTAGTTTATTTTGTTAATTTAATAAATAAATAAACTTTTACTAATTCTTATGGATTTCCCCACCATTATACATAATTTACTTGTGTTAATGATATGGAATTAATTTTATTAGATTTGACACTCACCGCTTTTCCGTTTTCCGCTTCTCTGTGTAGCATTTGCTTACCTTCCTTTTATAAAAACCGCTTCATTTAAAACTCATCTTCTTTGGACTAGCTTTTATCCTTTTATAAAGTGAAAAAATTTATTTAATTTCTGACAAGATAATCTCACAATTTATTTGAATTTCCTCTCATCTTATCACTTTCAAAATTTATTTTTTATTTTTCTTTAAACAAATTTACTTTTTTATTTCAATTTCATAGAAAATGTAATTTTTCTAAATATTATTGATTAAGATATTTACATTTATAGTTCACTCTAACTTGAAGCTGACTTGGTTTGATTCCAATTGAATATGACTAGGACTAAAATTTGATCATATTAAATATAATCAATTTAAATTTAATTCTAATTATATACAACTTCAAATATAACTATAATTTAATAAATATTTTGGTATAAACATGTAATTTCACATTTTTAATATATATCTATCATTTCTAATACATCAATTCAACTATACATTTTATTAAATCAAATTTTAAATAAAAATACTTTTAAAAAATTAATATAATTTTTTTAAAATATTATATTATCAATTAATTTTAACCGATTTTTAATTAATTAAATAAGATAATTAAAAGCACCGGAAAAATAATTACAAAATATATTTATTTAAACAATTAAATTTTTTTTTAAAAAAATTTGTTGTGTCTTATCCGGTTATTTATGCCCCCAACCATCTTGGTGACACATTATCCACATTTTTTTAACCAATTATGAATCCCACGTGTTACCACAATGCCCACCCACGTGCCTTGCGTCGCTCTCAAGTTTCATACAGCCACGTGGCAATCTCTTTCTGCACGTTCAGTTGGTACGTGTGAAAAGCGATCGCCACTTCCCATCACCGACTCAATCCATTCCCGGTCGACCCAGGTAAAAAGCCTAAATTACCGAAAAGACATTGTACTTTTTTAATTTGATTCAATAATCCCTGGATTGTTTTAATATTTAATATCTTTTTAAAAAAATTATTTTAATAATTTCAAATTAGGAGAAAAATCTTGTTCTTCTTCCTGGTAAACCATATTCACACAAAAAATTTTGTTTTGTTTTTTTTTCTTTCTAAAAATAAGATGGCAATCAGGCATCTTAAACTGGTTTCATTTTTATAATGTTGCAACAAGTATATATATATATATAATAGCATTATCTAATTTTATATAAAAGGATAGAGATGAGTTTTCATTTTTAAGAAATAACTTTTTTTTATAATTATAAATAAATCATAATTTTAAATATTATTGTGAGAGGGAGTTAAACCCTCAATTCTCATTTAGGAGAAAAATAAATTTTCATACTCCAATATGAAGATTGTTAAAAAAAATATTGATAAATAGTGAAATATTTATTTTAATTTTTTTTTTAAATAAATAAACAACATTTCATTAGAAACTAAAATAGCAGTTCTCTCTCTTGTTATACTAACATTGGAAGTAGGATGATAAAATTTTAATAAAATTAGGGCTTATGAAGTCATATAAACAGTTGTTATGAAGAAAAACCAACATATTGATAAATGGTGAGCTTTATATTTTTTTAATAATTTTTTTATCATTAAGAAAAAAATTTAAAGGGATCTCTCCGTCATAAAAAGCTTTTTGAGGGAGTTGATTGCCATTTAGTTTTAAATAAAAAAAAACGACCTCTGATTTGACCTCTCGTTCCAAGCAGTGATGTTCCTGCCGTGCCCCTTTCCCTCCTCTTCCTATAAAACGCCGCAAAACAAGGTTCGACTTTGTTCTTCTCCCTCGATCGATCGAGCTTTATCCATTCCGATCTCTCCGGCTTCGACCTCGGCGTCGCCTTCCGATTCGATTATGCTTCAGCGCTTCGTGGACCACCTGCTCGCCGTCACCAAAGAGTGGGTTTTTCTTCCTTTTATTCCGTTTTTGTTTCTTTTGATTTCTTCTCCCCCTTTTTTTTATTGGGTTCTTTCGTCTTGGGTTGCCTTTTTCTTTGTAGTTTAATTTTATCGTTCATTGATGTTGTCTGATGTTAGCTTGTTTTCTATATCGTGATTTGGCTTTTGTTTGTGAAGATTTTTCTCGGTCACTGAATTTTGGTTTTGTGATTGCGTGAGGCGAACGTTTGTATGGGCGTGCGTGTTCTTTTTTTTTTTTTTAACACTTTTTTTTTTTGTGACTGAGAAGCTCTGATTAAGATTAGAAAATTTCCTCTGGTGTTAGTTTGGGATTTCAATACAAAGCTATGTATGTAATGGCGCTGGTATCAATCTTTAAGTATCCGTTTGCTTCTTCAATTTTTAGCTTTTGGTGGCCTTAAGAAAGATTTTGTTTTTATCAAATTAAAATCTAAAAAAATTTTATTTTTGTGGTTAGACTGGGATTTTTATGTGATTTAGTAGAATATTCTTTATTTGGTTTTTGAGTTTCCATTGAAATGAAATGCAAGGCAGATAGGATGCCAATTTAAATGCTATATTTTATGAATCAGCTGTAGCTGTCATTCCTGAAAACCATGGTTCTTGTTTCTTGTAAAAAATGATGAAACCTTTTATAGTGATGAAATAATTTCAGGTTTGACTTTTATGATTATGCTAGTACTCATTGACAACGATATCTTTGTTGAGCTTTTGATCTGTTAGGTTCTGTAACATATCTCTTCCATTTTACTTTTTTCGAATGGGACACAGTGTAGAAACTGGTGTGTACCTCCCCCAAAGATCAATATGGCTATTCAGAGATGCCTCTTGTAGATTTCCTATATAAATAATGTTTGCCTCGTTAAATGGGTGGAAACCCTTTTCAAATAGAAAGTATTCTGTATAATACTTTTCGTTGACTTCTCATTAATGGGATGAACAGGGACCTTGTTGTTGAATTGGCAATAAATCTAGTAATGTTTGGCTGTCGAAATTGTCATTTGGTCTTTAAAAAATGTCATGCTATTGTAATGACAAATGGTTAAGCTTAATTCATAATTGTTTACATATTGAATGTTTGACAAATAGGGCCAGATTTTTAAGTGGGGTCCTAGGCAGTATATGTAGGCATAGTTATACTCAATGTAATTTTATTAAAGGATAAGATATGGCTATCTATTACTCCAGTTTGACGAAATAATGCTTCTAAATTGATTGCCCATGTCCAGTCTGAATTTTAGTTATTTCTTTTAGATCTTTTTAGCTGTTAACTGTATTATTGCTTGATTGAAAGTTAACTTCCGAATTTGTAGGGTTCATTCGTTTGTTTAATATTGCAAGGTAAGATTGCTTCAGACTTCTGCAGGGGGTGTAAATTATCTTTAAAATGCAATCTGTTTGTTTCAAATTTTGAAAACATGCAGTGCTTTTTTTCTGTCTTGTTATCATTTTTATTCAGTTTCAATCATTTATTAGTCAATTTTTAGTAAATTGGGTGTTTGCTGCTGAATCTAATGACAAAATTCCCTTGAAACCATTAATCAATTTTGCAGGTCAGTGAAGACATTCACTAATGAATCTTTGAACAATATTGTGAGGTTCATAAATGGAGTGTCTGCTCTTGTGTTGGCTGTGCTTCCAGGAAAGGCTACAATTTTAGAGGGCATTCATGGATGGGAACTCAGACCAACCCTTCGAGGACCTCGTCTTCCTCGTTGGATGGAAAAGTAAGGTTTTCCCTGACTTCATAGTGATAAATTCTTTCACTAAGAGATGTCATTTATTATTATTATTTTGTCAAGACATAGTGACTTGAACCAAATTGAGAGAAAGTCAAATATGGGGTTAGTCTTGCTGAAGTTGAGCTGTAGATATGAACAGTCATCAGGGTTCTCTTAGGCATTGGCCTTAGGTTCAACTAAGATGGCATGGCTTTGCAAATTTGAAATTTTACTTTGAACTTGTCCAGTATGATTTATTACTGCTTGTATGATGTCAATTTGAATGTTCATTTTTCCACAATCCATGCAATAGGGTTCTGATGTGACTAGCTCGCTATTAAGCTTTCTAGTGATTCTGGAATAGCTTCTGCAGCTATCATATCTGTCTCCATTAACTTGTTCTTAAATAATAATGTCCATGCTTTATATCATGCCATCTACTAGTGAGAGTTTCTTCTTCTTTTTCATCTTGTTTAAACTGTTTGGGTGCATGTGTGATGCTTATGATTCCTTATGATGGCAGTGGGGTTTCTTCTTTCAATAAATTGATTCACGAACTTTCAGTGGAATCTGATTCTTCGGCCATAGACTCTACATCTGGGGATGAAGATGATGCAGACATGTTTCCTGCATCTCCATCATCTCAGGTTTCTCATTTATCCCGTGCAAGCAGTTTTGCAAGATATGATAGACGTCTGATACACTTAATTTGGTACATGCTATCGTGGATATTATGGCCTGTGATAATTATTATGAGGATACCATTTATCATCCGCGGTAGATCTGTGCCAGACAGAGGTGGTGCAATCACCACAGACGTCACACAGCATCCTACCAGAAGAACAGTTTCCCTAAAAGACCATGTTGTGCACCGTACAACTGATAGGAGACGAGGAGTGATTGAGGTACTTGCATGGATGTAGTTTTATCATTTATGGTATAATTTTATTATACACCTTCAAAAATCATGGTGCCATATTTTATCATGCTTTAATTAAGCTGTGGACATACTCATTCAGGATCTTCAGGTGGCTATTGAGATATTCATCGAAGCTGTGTTTGATATTTTTCACAAGGCAACGTCCTTGCTTCTTTCCCCTTCTGAAATTTGGCGAGTGCTATTTGGCTGGTTTTCTTCCCACGGCAGCGATGGTGGAGATGATCACACTTATGATTTGGATGTGCCTGTACAAACCGCGACTCTTGGTGATATTGATCCAACTACTTCTACAAGGCAGGCTACTTTTCATCAGTCCATGAACACAGATGCTCGGACATGTCAAGACGTCATCACAGAGCTTGGGTACATGTTATATTCTCTTTTCACTTCTTTATTTGGTTTCATAAAAAAACACTTAAAAGGAAAGGATGTACAAATAGGCTACAGATTATTTTGGTGCTTAGTTTTTTGGTACAATTTAACAGTTCTTTTCCTTGATAGATTTAGTCAGTGAAAGAATTTATTCAAAAGGATTGCTTATAATATAGTTTCTCTATAAAGAAGAAAATTTATTTAGATGGGATCTGCTGTTTTAAGAGGATTGCTTGATGGAATAGAATAATGTCTCTCTTGCTTGCATGTATTGATAGTGAAATGCAGCATTGGCAATATTGAATTGTTCTCTAGTTAGTGTGGCGGTGTGTAGCTCTTCCTCCATGTGGCTTTTAGTGGGATTGACAATCTATACTTGAATGTGGCTCGGTGGAAGTACCAGTTTTGGAGATTAAGTGGGCTTAAACTCAGGCTTGATGTTGAGCTGGCTTGAAAGTGCCATTAATATGGCTGGATTAAACAACATCATGTGAAATTTGAGTCCAAGGCTAGGTTCAGTTGCGGTTAAAGAATGGATCAGACTCAAATTAGGCAAGCTTTCATCTGAACAGTCTAATAACAGTATGTGTTTTTGGTTCTTATATAACTAGGATTTGATTGCAGTTTGATAAAGATGTTTGTCAAAATAGGATTTTGGTTAAAAACTTTACTTCTGTGGACTGCATCAAAATACACGGGTATGAAATGAACTGGCTAGTCTGGCTAAGGGTTACAAATAAGTAGGCCTATCTATGCATGGGATGCAAAATTAGCAAATATGCCTAGTGCAATATGTGGCATATTTTGGAATATCAAAATCTTTTATATTACAAGGGGTAAAAATAAGAATTCGAACTCAGATGTTTTTTGTTAAACACATGATGGGAACGCTATTATTGATTACAAAACCACTTAAGTAAGTAGCTATACAAATTATTTTCCGTATTCTCCATTGTTAATAGCCTTGGTCCTTTTAGCCGGTTTTTGTTAGATTGTGTATAAGATAGTTCTTTGAACCCTATTAAAAGATTGGATATGTTTGGTTGATATAGTTATGTTGTTTGCTAATTGATCATTATAAAAGATTTGATTAGAGTTACGATGATTAATTTTTCTAAGAAGGGACCTTTGCTGCTAATTGCATCCAGAAGCTGCAAAGCTTGTTTACTCATTCCAATGGAATCTCATGTGAAAGGATGATATCTTCATTTAACCTATTTTGCTTATACAAATAATTAAAAGGTAACTTGGAGGTGCTGTATTTAGTTGGTTTCAGAAAAGAGTGCAGTGTTATTAGGTCAATTTACACAGATGAAGATCTGATTATGTCAGCAATAGTCAATATTTGACAAATTTATAACAATGATAGGCTTGTCTCAATATCTGGCAAATAGCCTCTTTTGTTTTGTGACGGTTAAGCTTGTTGCATCCATTTAACATGTAATTCTTTGATGTATATTGCCATATAATGTGACTGGAAAGTAGATGCTAGATTAAAATTATGTGGATACCTAACTAAAACTGAAATTATGGATTACGTAATGCTTATTTTACAAAATACTTCAGAATTTTGCAAATATGACGGTGAACAAATATTCCTTCAGGTGGCTGTTATAGCCATTCTGGTCAATTATTTAAAAGACTGTTATAGTTGAGAAAATTGTGATCCATAAGATTAAGTTTGGATGGATAAAGAGTAGTAAGGCAACTGACTTTTAAACTGATCTAGTGGTCTTTTAATGCCAAAGGATAAAACTATATATTATTGTAATGAAGACTAGAAGCCCTCTTATTTGGACTTGGAATAAATAAATGAGCTTTTAAAGAATGCTTCTATCAAAATTTGAATTATTGCTCTCTTAAAGTGTGAACTATTAGCTTCCATTAACATGTATAAAAGATGTTAATGATAAAGGTTTATTTTGGTTCTTAGAGATCTAAAGGTGCATTTGGCAAATGCCTTTTTCAACTTGGCAATGCTTTTTGTTAACAAGCAGTGCTCTTTGCCACCTTCAAATGCAATTAATTGCATCACAAAATTATTTATAATTCATATTAGTATTTTAGTTTCTAGAGAAACAAATGTTTGTAAAATGTGCATAACTTAGATGAGATGGTCAGATTGATTAATCGCAAAACACTGAGAGGGAAGACTATTTAAGTAGGAACAAATGAATGGTGAAAAACTATTTAGATCTTTGTGCTTAAAGAGTTTTTGCGAAGGATTTATGTAACACTTATCCTGAACTCTTTTGTTTTTGCTAATTGTTAATTTCCTATAAAGTAATGATGTATAGCTGTCAACTGGGGCCTTTGTTTTCATTGAAGACATTCTGTCGGTGGGCCTTACATAATTTGGCTGGAATTGGTTCTGATTTTGATTTATTTAAGAAGTTTTAGAAGGCGGAGTATAATTAGCGTAGCCGCTGCCACTACAGTCAAACAGTAGGCACCAGTGAAAACAGGCACTGATGCTACAGTGTTACTGCTTCTGCTACAGTGTTTCTGATGTTGTCAAGTTAAAAAAAAAAATACCGCTGCCACTGAAGTACTACTGACCAAAATCCCTTTTTCTTTCTTCACAATTTGGCTTTTAATACACTGTTAGATGCATGCCATACATGTTATCTGGCCTGATTCAACCAAAAAGCTAAGCGTACGGGATAAGAGACTTAGACTTAAATATTCAAATTCATATTTATCAAATTAATCGGTGTGAGACTATTTGTTACTCTAATATGCCCTCTTAATAAATACTAGTTTATACTAACTAGCTAACAAACAAACCAAGCTAACCAAGCTTAGATACTAGTTCAATACAATCTAAAGCAAGCAAGCAAGCAAATTATTGTAAGAAAAAAAAAATGTAACCTAAGAACTAAAAGAATAGTCTTTCCTAGTAAATACAATTGGGGCATAGTTCTCTTTAAATAAGAATACTTAGGTTTTTCAAACTTAGCCCAAAAGGTATTATTACCCTTGTATTCAAAACATATATTATTATGCTAATAGCATTGTCTTTGATGACCTCAAGATATTTTGTCTAACTAATTTGCCAATTTCATATTATGGTAGGTAGTTAAATTTGTTTTTGTTTTATTTTTCAAAAGTTCTGGAATTTTCTGGGTTTTGCATTGGTCTTGTTCTTGATTTAGTATTTTTGTTCTCTTGCTTTTATTGTTATGCAATATAGCTGTAAGCCTATAACTATCTACCAGTAACATTGCACCTAAGAAGCATGAACACGGACACGGTGACACGATACGACACGACATGGATACAGTGATACGGTAATTTCTAAAAATTAAGGACATGGGTACATCAGGACACGGCTATTAAAAATATTATATATTTATATAAAATATTTATTATATATATAAATCTATATAGTTTTTATGTAACATATACCATATATTTACTTATAGATTAATTTGGTGATTTTGGGTATTGGGAAGTAATTAGGAAATATGCTCGAGTAATTTAAAAAAAATAATTTACAAAGCATATGATTATTTGGAGGTGTCTATGGTGTGTCCGGGTATCCGTGTGTCCGACACGGGTATGACACGAGTATGCAAAGCTTCCCGGAGTGCCCGTGCTTCATAGCATTGCACATGTAGGACATCACTTCTTTGGGTAGCTTTCTTTACCTGAACAAGGACGCTTAATTTTGTCTCGGCAACTTTTGTAGAATATGATTTCTTTCTGGTGGTTCTTAGGTTTTTTGTTTACTGCCTTGATGGACTATTTTTTACCTTTGATTTCTTTGTATAGTTTTTCATGTGCTTTATTTTAATTCCTTGTTTATTGGTCAACCCTTTAACTAACATCTCCTGAATCTCTAATAGTATTCAAATGAAGTAGTTGGTTGCTGTTTGAAGTTGAACACTTACAATTAGTGTTGGGATCATTTTAAAGTATTAAGTTGATGTTGATACCGTTTGTTGTGAAGGGTTTGATTATTTAGCTCTTCTCCTCTTATGCCTATTTCTTTCTCAGGTACCCTTATGAGGCTATTCGTGTGGTAACTTCTGATGGATATGTTCTACTACTAGAAAGAATCCCAAGGTTTCCCCTCTAAGATTCATTAGTATTTAATTTAATTTCTTAATTTTCTGGTTAAATAGACATTTTTATGGAGGTGGCAGATGGGTGTACTTATAACGCATGAAATTCTGTTGCAGGCGTGACTCACAGAAGGTTGTGTATCTACAACATGGGATATTGGATTCATCAATGGGGTAAGTTATCTATAGTACTCTTTTGGTTATTCCAGAAACATATGATGTATGAATACTATGTTTTTATGTGGTAATAAAATCCTGGTTTTGCTTACTTACATCCGGTATATTTATCAGAAGAAAAGGCTATTAAATCTCCTGCAAAGGCATTTTCCCCTGTTCTTATACATGTGGCTTTGTTGTGGTGTAGCCACGACAAGGATTGAGTGCTAAACTAGTTAAACTAGTTGTTGCTATTACAACATAAATGCCGATGCTTTTCTTAGAGGGTATGACCACAACGATGTTTAGTATTACTTCGAAATGTAGAAAAGCTGATTTCTTATTTTTATTTATTCTGATTTACATGGTTAGAGTGATATTGCATACATACTGGTTGGGTAAGGGCCCTCAGTTTAGCATGGAAGACATTAATGGCCAACTTCTGCAATAGAAGCTAATTGTTAACGCCTGAGTTTTAGTGAAGTAGATGTTGAAAACAAAGTCAAACAAAGGTGGACAGAAGCAACTGTAGCTAAAATCTGCAGAAAGGAAAGCCTTGAATCATCTGAAAATCATCCATACAGAAAGATCGTGGATGGCCTTGAAATCATTTTATTGGAGAGGCCAAGAAAAGTCTATAATCCATCCCATTAAAGTGGGCTGGAAGAACCTAGAAAACATTTCTTTAGGAAGGTTGGGGAATGCATAGAAATGGTTTTTTGGCTGTGGGTACCTACAAATAATCCCATTGGTTTGGAAGTCCAGAGAAACCTACATATCATTTCATTGGAAAAGTTCAGGAAGACCTATAAATCATTCCATTTGAAAAGTTGGGGATGAGCCTATGAATAATCCCATTAGAAAGATTTAGGAAAACATCAAAATCGACCAGTAAATTTTTAGGAGAATCAGAAATCAAAAAGTCAACTAAATCAACCCATATGGAAGCTGGGGCAAATGTGGTCAAAATTTTTTCATGATGTGTATTCATTTTACCAAGAATGATAGATCTTCCTATAGAGATTGGGCTTTTGGTTGTGGTTTGAATGAGCTGGTAATGTGGAAATTAGAGTTAGATTTGTATTTGTATTGAAGGGAGAACTTTTATCCAAATAATACATGAAATATGATTTGGATAATACTAATTTTAATTAGTAATTTCTGATTCAACTTGGATTAGTCCAGTTTATTCCAATTTATCCTCCAGCCAAGCATCACCCTAGAGCTTAAAAATTTAATCAGTTCCAGTTTTGATTATCAAGTAAATAGTGTTCTAACATGTGCACAAGCATCCTTCTAGTGCATATGCATTTAGAAGGAAAATTATATATATAATCATTACTGAAGCAATGAAAGCTGAAAATATGATTTTAAGTGTGCCATCCTAGTCTTTTATTATTTTCAGGAGCACAATTATATTAGCATTTGCATTTCTTTGTGCATCCTGGAAAGGCAAATGAAAATTTTTATTCTCTATTCTAAGGATCCTGTCTTGATGAATTCTTCAGCCCTCTTTTTGTTAATTGTTAAAGTGTTTAACAAGCTAAAATTTTTAAAATCAAAGACTTATTATCTTAAAAGAAGTTAAACAATTTGATCCGTGGATGATTCAGGAAATCCTTCATCTTGCTCATGTATTTTGGTAGAATTGATGATCTTAAGTAAGCTGATTTCTAGTGCCATTACTGCAGATGAAATCTGACTTATAAATGAAAGGTATGGTTATTTCATAAATGAGAGGATATGATAATTTGGTCCGGTACCAATGGGAGCTATTCTGGAAGATGTTTATATACTGTTCTACACCATAGGTCTGGTTTAAATTTCTATTATATACCAACTGTTGATGGCTTGGTTCATGAATATCTCGTCCTTGAATTTAGATATGAAAACTGGAATTATTCTTGATATTGTTATCATGTTGTTCTTTGAGCTTTGATTTCCAGATCAGAATTGGTTTAGATATGGAAAATGGAATTATTCTTGATATGGTTATCAGGTTGTTCTTTGAGCTTCGATATCCAGTTCAGAAAGGGGAAGTGAACTTCACTCAATGATGATGGATTTGTCAAAGCCAACTTATTGGATTGAGACCTCTTTTTATTCCCATTGGTGGTTCTGTGTTTGGAGGCTTTTAAAGGACCGAGGGATATATTGTGGAGTAGATTAAAAGCATGAAATTGGTCAAATTGAGTTTAGCAGTCTAAATGTCTAATGTGTAACTTACCTTATAAGACAATCAAAATTCCTTAAGGAATTCTATTTATTTCAGGAAAACATGAACCTTCATATTGGTTTTTGGTTGATATTGATTTACTGAAGGTTTATATATTGGAGTGGATTAGCTGGAAAGTGAAGAAAAAATTGAAAAATTTCCTGTTATTCTTGATTCTTCACTTCACATTCTTTTGTTCCCTTCTGCATGTTGGTTCTTTGGAAATAACCAAATGCCATGCACTTTAAGAGAAAGCAATTTGCTAGGCTTGGTAGGAGAGTGGAACATGACAGAAAAGAATAAATCCCTCGTTTTTTTTTCTAGTGAGCTCTTACTCAACTTCTGTACCCTTCTAGGTGGCCATGGCAGCACCCGTTACTTCTTCTGTATATTAGCTCAGGGCATTACATATAAATAAGCAATGCCCTGAATTAGTGTCCATTAACTAGATAAGTCTAGAAGTTGTAAAAGATATTTCAATTGAGTGTGCAGGGTTTATGGGTTAAAAAAATATCAATTTTTCCAGTTAATTTCTTGTCTTTTAAAGAGCTTAAAAGATTTGAATCTGATATAGCTAAAATATCACTCGTGTTGTGTGCACTTGTCTCTGTTTACCTATTTATTTCATAATATTTTATAAATTAAAAATTTTTGTTATGCATACATGGATTGTCAACAATGTGTGGAAATTGTATGATTATTTTGTCAGTTACATGATTTCGCTGTATGACGTATTTCATTGCTTTTGTTTCTACCAGTTGGGTGTCCAATGGTGTTGTTGGTTCTCCTGCATTTGCAGCTTTTGATCAAGGTCATCTCTCCTTCCCTATATCTATGTATGGATAAATGGATCTACATAGGCATAAATGTATATATATATTTTCTGACAGTTCCTAATAGCAGGTTATGATGTTTTCCTTGGAAACTTGCGTGGCTTGGTTTCTAGGGAGCATGTAGACAAGAACATTTCCTCACGCAAGTAAGCAGATAAATATGCAACTAAATGAATGTTATGTTGATAGATATTGCTCAATACTATACTGACTCCATATAATATTAAATTAAGCTTTTATTTATTTCTTTTTCTTCAATATTTTTATTTGTACTTGATCTATAAAGATGAACATACTGCTATTTTACACATTTTAGGAGTATAAGCTAACTTATATGTAGCGTAAAATTTCACCAAATATGTTGTTTTTGTTAATTTTAGGCTCATTTGGATGTGTTCATCAAGTGTTTCTTTCACCAAATATGAACAGCCCATGGTTTCCAGCTCTGAATCTTCAAAAATTTATCAACATGTGGATTGTTCACGTTTCAGCTTTTATCATTGATATTTTTGGGTATTAGAGGCATCCCTTTGTCATCATACTTCAGCGATTCAATTAATAATTTGGTGATAGGGTACTTATAATTTTTGTGAATATATTTTTAGATTGAGATGGAGTTGTGCTATTGCCTTTTTTCCCTCGTTTGTACCATGATATTCAATTTGTGTTTCAGTCCATATCACGGTCAGCCTATTTTGATAGTTATGATGATTCTAACCATGATTTTGATCTATTTGTATATGAGTAAATAAACTAAAGGATTGATTGGGAAAATTAAAAATTGCATAAAGTTTGCATTTTCAATTTGTTAGCATTTACTTTATTTAAATACTCAATGAAAAGGAGAATGTTTGTTCCATTTCTCAGCAAGCCTTATCACACATTTTATCCCCATTTTAGTCAAATTGAGAAACTTTAACCTTGACTATGCTAAAACCAATCTTAGGCTAAATTTATTAGTGCACTGAAGTTTGCCTTTTAAGGGTTGATTAGGGATGGAATTTTAATGAGACCCATATTTTAGTTTCAACTTGGAAAAAATTGGTTCATTTTAACAGGTTTGGTTTTGCAAAATTTTTTGAATTATGATTTATGAAGTCTTTTATCAAACTTGTAGATAATGTCTTAATCTTCAAATTGTGTTACTTGTTCAAGAACAGTAAACTTAGTATGCGCTTTCCTTTAATATATCCATTCGTACAAGCCACATTCAGGGTTTCCTTTAATATATCCATCCATACAAGAGGCATTCAGGTTTACAAGTCAGAACTTGTGCTATATCATGCACTACTATGAGGGATGTGTCTGTGCGTTGGTGTGTGCGTGCAAGATTGCACAATATATTCTTATCATTGAACTTTGATTATTTTTTAACCATGATTGATGTCTCAGCCAACCTTCTTATTGCTTCAAACCAAACATGCAGATTCCATTTAATACTTGAATCACCTTAATTGAATGGCATTATTAGTCATGCCTACATTACATTAAGAAGGTTACCATTAGCTATGAATGATGTGGCTTGTTCTTTTGCACCACAGTCAGTTTGGTCCAGATCTGCTCATCTCCCAAGCTTCAGTTTTATATATCACACAAGTAGTTGGATGAATTTACTAAGCTGCAAAATGTTCTAATGTAGGTATTGGAAGTATTCAATCAATGAGCATGGTACACAAGATATACCTGCAATGATAGAGAAGATACATCAAATCAAAACTGCTGAACTAAACAACAGCTCTGAAGCAGAGTCAGGGGAAATGCAGGAACAACCATACAAATTATGTGTTGTTTGTCACAGCCTCGGGGGTGCGGTGATGCTGATGTATGTCATAACACGAAGGCTTGAAAATAAGCCTCACAGGCTATCAAGATTAATTTTGCTATCACCCGCAGGCTTCCATGAAGACTCCACCTTTGTATTCACATTAGTTGAGAAAGTCTTTCTCCTGGTTGGTCCTGTCCTTGCACCAATTGTTCCAGGGCTGTATATACCAACCCGATTTTTCCGTATGCTCCTCAACAAATTAGCAAGAGACTTCCACAACTATCCTGCTCTCGGGGGTCTAGTGCAAACTCTCATGAGTTATATTGTTGGTGGTGACAGCTCAAATTGGGTGGGGGTACTTGGATTGCCTCACTATAACGTGTACGACATGCCTGGCGTGTCACTTTATGTTGCCCTGCACCTAGCACAGATGAAGAGAGCAAGAAAGTTCATAATGTATGATTTTGGAAGTGCGGCTGCTAATATGGAAGCATATGGTTCCGCAGAGCCCTTGGACCTGGGTCAGCACTATAATCTCATTGATATACCTGTTGATTTGGTTGCTGGCCGGAAAGACAAAGTTATAAGACCATCTATGGTGAGAAAGCACTACAGACTGATGAGGAGGGCCGGTGTCGAGGTCTCATACAATGAATTCCAATATGCTCATCTGGACTTTACATTCTCCCATCGGGAAGAGCTACTTTCGTATGTGATGTCCCGTCTACTTCTTGTTGCATATCCGCAGAATAACCCAGTTGGTCAGAATTCAACCGTGCGATTGAGGAAAGTGAACAAAGTTAGGATAAATGAAGAAGAAATAAGCACTGAAGATTATACAGGAGTTTCTGAAGGTAAAGATGTAGATGGCTGAAAGAGTGGATTTACGTAAATTGTGCATTGTGCGTCTCTGTAAATATAGCTGGTTGTGAAAATGGTGTCGAATTTGTGTGACAAGGGATTCCTTTTTTCACACCCCTTGATTGCAATACACACACAGGATCAAAATGTTTTGCCTTTGGTCACTTGGTCTTGTACATCATCTTCAAAACATCCAGGTTTGCATTGAAAATTACGGTTTCATGAACTTTGGTTTCTTGGATGTGCAACTGGCTATTACTGCCAGTTCAGTGCTTACAGTTTGTATTCTATGATTGAAATTTAGCATACACTCTTACATGCAACTTAAAATATGTGGTAATGAAATTTTTTGTGAAGTTCCAGGTTTGAGTGTAGTGTTTGGCTGTCAGCAAAGTTGGGATTTCTTTTAACATTGTTGATAAATGGTGATTTTGTTGTAAATAAATTCTCAAAGAAAGTTTCTTTGTTCATTTTTATTTATATATATGTTCCATATGTATGCTTATAAATATCTAATATTTACATACAGTTTTTTACTTTTTCATTGTTTTTTTCTTTTTTGAAATTATATGTATTCTTGAGAAATATGGATAAATTCAAAATCTTGATCTAGAGAAGAGAATGAACCCATCACTCTTGATTGTGGAAATAATATTTTTATGATTATCATTTTTATTCCCTAGTAAGAATGTTTCCGAGAGAAACAAGTTCAAGGAACTAAATAAATGTGAAATGATAGTTGCTACATGAACTTAAGGGTGCCGTTAGAAGGATGAAAGTAGATAAAGGATTTTGGAAGTGCTTGAGAGATGAGGAGATATTATAGTTAATTAAACTATATAATAGGATATTATGTTTTAGAAAAATGATAGATGAAGGGAGAAAGAGTATTTAGTAACTATCTACAAGAATAAAAGTAACATTTGGTGTTGTAATAACTATCAAAGAATTAAACTTATGAGTTATACCGTATAAAGCTTTGGCAGAGTAATTGAGCAAAGATTGAGACCTGAAACAAGTTTTTTTTTTAATTATTAATTTGGATTTATGCTTGGAAGATTAATTATAGAAGTAATTTATATGTTAAGACAATTAATGGAGAAGTATAGGATTAGGAGTAAAGATTTGCACATTAAAGTAGGCTCGGTAAAATGAGTAGTGCTTCTAGAGTTTTATGTGATGGAGATTACATCTACGAAGGATTGATTAGGAAGGATCAATGGTAATTGTTATTGACAAGTTAAGCAAGTATTGATTAAGATGGTATGGATATGTCCTTAAATGAATGATAGATGTCTCCATAAAACAAGTGAAAACTTTTTAGGTGGAGGATCGTAGAAAAAGATAAGATACACATAAAACATATTTAGCAAAAACTTTACGAAATGATAAATTTGATCTTGATTTATCTAATGTTTTCACTCTTCAAAGAGCAATGTGGAAAGAAACGACTCATGTAGCCAATATGGCTACATCAAATAGTTGGAACTAACGTCTTCTTATTGTTATTGTTGTTGTTGTTTGAAAATATAGAATGCAAGAGCTTAAGTATAATATTAGTTTTTTATAGTGTTATATCTGTGAAGAACTGTTTTTTAAAGGTTGTTCGAAGCGATGATAAAACTAAACACTTTCTTCACCTTGAAGATTCGGTTTGATGCTTGTAATATACATGATCATAGCAAATGGAACTTCTGATAGTTTGAGGTAGGATCTTAAATTTTTCTTGATATGCCATGTGTGAGTGTATGTGGGTTCCTTTCTTCTTATTATGATAGTTCAAATTTGAATTAAAGAGCATGTGTAGTTCCTCAAATCTTGGCATTCGTAATTGTTTTGTTGCAACCCATTATTGTAGCTATATTTGTTCCACATTGTAGATGGTTACTGTAGTAAAATTATTATAGACCCAAGAGAGTTATTTGTTTTCTATGATCCTTTGAAGATGGGTTTTGGGCTGAGTTAGGATTAGGAAAGGATGGGCTTGCTTTGGAAGAAGGAAGAGAAGAAGGAAATCTTGGTGAGCTTCCATCTGTGAGGGTTAAATTTTTAATCTTATTGTTTTAAATATTATTGGCTTTATAGTTTATTTGAGCTACTTGAATGATTTTTATGTTACTCTAGTTTGTAAGTCATGTATGTGAAATCTTAATTTTAATTTTTTTTTAATTTTTTCCTTGTTTGTTTATATTTATGGACATCTTTAATTGTGCATGTTTCAAAGGATTTTATTTTGGCCAAGATGAGCGGCTAAACTGCTAAGAAAGGCAGGGATGTGCACAAGCTTCGGCGGAACAAGTGAAAGCAGGGCCCCCCCAGACATGGGTGTTGGGACTACCCGCACACAACCACTACTCACACTTTTAGAAATGTACCCTCACCCATGATTCAAACTCTCACCACTTGTGAAGGGTTTTAATGAGGATTTGACTATCAATAGGCCACTTGATTGTTGGTTTTTTAAAAATATTATTTGTGTTGATGAGAGTTTAAGGAAGAAGACGTGGAGGAGGGTGTGCGAGTAAATGGGTGTATATGTATGAGTTAGGCTAGGCTAGAATTCATGTGTGGGTTTGCAAGCTAATGTGGATGTTTGGTTGATGCATACAAGATATTTGTTAAATTGCCTCTAAAAATTGAATGCATGCATTTGATAACATGGTTGTGACAATTGAGGATGAAGGTGATTAATGATGATTGAGAGGATGTTAGTGCTAATGATGATGAGAAGGATATTGGTTCTTAAATTTGAGGTGCTAAAGCAGTAAAGCATAGGCATTTGCATAAGTGGGCAAGCTTGCCATGTAAGTGAGAGATGGGACTATATTCATGCAATTAATTTTGAGAATGACATTTTTTGGGCAATTATCAAATTGTGAAAACTTCTTGAGCATGCTATGACTATGTAAGTGAGATATGAATAATGGAAGAGAGCAATAGGTGCAGGCTTGTTGGCACATGTATGAACTTGTTATAAGTTGATGCGTTTAAGAGAAATGTAAATGCATGTAGGTTCATGCCTAAAGTATATGGGATGAGTAAATAAAAACCAAGTTGTACTTGGATTGTACATCTGCAATTGTATAGCCTGAACTTATTAAAATTTTATGATGTCTTATTTTGAGTTTTTATTGCCAAGGAGAAAAGCCTTGGTGTTGCGATATATAATGGGTTTATTTGTCTTAAGTGTTGATATATATATATATATATATATATATATATATATATATATATATATATATATATATATCAGAAAAAAAAAAACTCGGTTAAGGTTGTTTTTTTGGGCTTGCAATCCATAATTTATCGCTTTCATTAAGGGTTCAACCCCCTATGATGATGTGCAAAACTTCTAAGGATTTTAGGAATAAGTTTTATGTTATATCTATTGCTTAGCCATTGGGCATCTAAATTTTATAAATTAAGAAGTTTGGGATTCATGGGCCTTCATTGTTGAAGAAGGTAGCCAAAAAACTTGCATATATATAATTTTTTTTTTTGAGGAAGGAGCTCGAAAGCTATTTATTAAATAAAAAGTAGAAATACAAAGAGAAGAACACCCAAAAAAAAGGAAACAACAAACGATAAGCAAGTCTTCAAAAAATAAAGCTAGAATTGATAAGAGCTTTCATAATCCAATGAGGAAGATCATGGCCTTGAAAGAACAAAGTAAGGAGATGAAGATTAACAACATAGGTAGCTAGCTTGAATGCTGGAGAGGCCCAGGTCTTAGGGATAATATGCATACACGGATGACCTGCTGTGGTGAAGAGTTGGTTGATGCATGTGATCCAAGGGCACAATTGGCTGCTGGTTGGTGCATGTCTCAAAGCAAGTATTCTGCATGTATCCGGATTGTTAATGAAGATGTGACTAAACTGAAGCCCAACATCCACAACAGTTTGAAAAGCAAGGTTGAGCGCTAGGATTTTAGCTTCAACATCATTCTCTGCTTGTACAAGGTAGGACCCTGCAAAGAAAATTGAATAATTAGAGTTAGAGCAAAAGAAACCTGCTCCACCTACCTCAGTTGCGGCATTCTAGAAGCTAGATATGAAAAGAAAAGGGCATCTGTAGAGGAGAAATTGTTAAGTATTAATCTCTTATCAAGCTGCTCAGTAAGGACACAGGAGAATTCCAAAACATGAGCCATTACTCGGCAAGCAAGAACTTGGCAAGATGTATTAATATTTCTGAAAATTTTATCACACCTGTTTTTCCAAATAAACCAAGCTGTTACAGCAATAACAGATTTAACATATGGAGAAAAAGTTGCATTGACGAGCCAAGCGCCAGAGCTAAAACCATCTAGAAATGTAATGGTGGTACCAGTGTTAAGGCTAATTTGGTTCCAAATTGCTTGAGCCTTGCAACAAAAGGCCAGTAAGTGATCAATTGATTCATGCTCAAGGTTACATAAGGCACAAAAGCAACGAGGACCCAAATTGATTGAGTAAAGATACTCAAATGTATTAACTCTACCTTTGAATGTGAGCCACAAAAAGTGCTTGACTCGGGGGTCCACTTTTAAATCCCAAAGTTTTTTTCCAACCTATCCAATTATCAGTCCAATAGGGATGTTGATTCAAATATTGATAGATTGTGGCAGTAAGGCTGCAATTATGGGACTTAAGGGACCAAATCCAATGATTAGAACAAGAAGAATCAATAATACCCAGCTTAGGAATGATACAGTCTAATTTATCATCAAACAAAAACCCTAATTTGTGAAGATCCCAAGTGCCATTGAGAATGAAATCTGTAATATTAATGAATTCTAAATCCAAAGTTATATTAATATAGGTAGGACTTAGAGAAAGTGGAATTTCAGAGCACCAAGGATGAAATAAGAAAGAGGTTTGACTTGGGTTCACAGAATTGATTCTCAAATTGTGTTTTAATTTAAAAGCAGTGTAGCATAAACCCCTGAAAAACAAGGAACAACCAGCAGAAATAGAGTCCCACAAAAAATTAAGCACACCGTATTTAACATGAAGAATATTAACCCAAATATACTCATCATTGTTAATGTTTTTCAAAAATGTTTTTTGCCATAAGAGAATGCTTAGCAAGAAGAAGATTTCGAATTGCGAGACCCCCCTCAGGTTTAGAGATAGTAAGATCTTCCTAGGCAACAACATGGATGCCCTTTCCATTGCCACTTTTACACCAAAATAACTCATGATAATTCTATTGATTTCATGGAGGATAGAATCATAGATAGGATAAATAGATAAATAGTAAGTAGAGATAGAAAGCATAGAAGAATTAATAAGAACAATTTTAGCACCAGGAGATAATTTGGAATGCATCCATCTAGAACAGCGAAGTCTAATATTTTCATTAATGGAGGTAAAGATAGCCTTAGCCAAACACTTAGGGGAAATAAGGACTCTAAGGTAATTAAGAGGAAAAGAAGCAGCTGGGAATTTAAGGATGGAACAAATACTCTTAGCAACTTTCTTATTAATCCAAGAAGGAACATAGACTGCAGATTTAGAAACATTAGGAACTTGCCAGAAATCTTGCTGAAGATAGCAAGGCACAGACTAATGAATCTAGCAGATTTCCTAGAGGCTTGAGTAATAAGCACAAGATCATCAGTGAACATGAGATGATTAAAGTTATACTCGAGCTGATTATTAAAGCCAGGAATCATATTATGCCTAAGAGAAAAATTCAGCATAGAAGTTAAATTTTGAGAGACAAGAATAAAGAGGTAAGAAGAGATAGGATCACCTTAGTGAACTCCTCTAGAAGATTTAATCCAGGGAGTGGCCTGCCCATTGATAAGAAAGAAAAAGAAGTAGAGCTAATGCAAGTTTTAATCCAAGAAATCCAAATAGAAAGGAAATTTATTTTAGTGAGAGTGGAAAGAATTGCACTCCAGTTGAGAGTGTCATATGCTTTCTCAACATCTATTCAATAATTTTTCCAAGTGTGCACAACTTCTTGCAAAGCAATAATGTTATCGAACAATGACCAGAAACAAAACCAACCTGTTCACACCTAATGAGATTTGGGAGAACAAGTTTAAGACAATTAGCTAAAATTTTAGAAATAATTTTAAAACAAACATTGCACAAGGAAATGGGTTTGAAGTCAAAAATCAAACAAGCATTGTCCTTTTTAGGGATAAGGGCGATGAAGGTTCTGCCCCAAGATTTAGGCATAACTGAAATAACAAAAAAATATTGAATAGCTTCAAAGAGAAGATTACTAGTTTTAGGCCAAAAGAAACGATAAAACTCAGATTGAAACCATCAGGCCCAGGGCTTTCCGATGGGAATTCAAAATCAGTAAGCTGAACTTCCTCCCAAGTAACATTCCGGGTAATAAAATCACAATCCAAAGAAAAAAGTTACGGAAGATCATTGGGGAGAGTATTTAAAATATCAAAAAAGGAATCATTGGAAGAATTCAAACAAAGATGAGAATAAAAGTTCATGAATGCATTCTCAATACCAGCACGATCAGAAAATAAATTATTATTCTAATCACATACTTGAGAAATAATATTGAAATGCTTACGAATAAGGGTAGCATTGTGAAAGAATTTAGAGTTTTTATCCCCATCGCAGACCCATTGCATATGAGCACGCTGAGCCCATTTATTCGTATTTTGCCTATGTAGAGAAGTATACTTAGCATACAATTCTTCAAGAAGCGGTTGGGCATTTGCATTAAGAGCATCGGACATCTCTAAAGAAACAATATCATTTTCAGTATTAATAATGATCGAATCAAGATGATTTAAACCTATTTTACACCAATTCTTGATGTTGATCCGAGACCGAGAGATAAGATGTGAAAAAGCATGCATAGGGTTACCATGAGGGGAAAACTCCCAAGCGTTACGGACCTCAGCGTGGTAACCAATATAATCCAACCAATAATTATTTAAACGGAATAAGCTACAACTACGAGTATATTTAAAGAGACATATAGAAGAAGAGGAGCATGATCAAAGAAAATTTTCGGTAAATGCTTGATGGTATAGGAATTACACTTAGAAGACTAGTCCATATTCACCAAGCACTTATCAAGACTAGCCCAACGCCTTACAGTACCTGCTTGATTATTGCACCAAGTGAACTTGGGGCCAGAGAAATGCAGATCAAGAAGATTATTGTCTTCAATAAAACTTAAAAAATAACGAGCCTTGCGGGAATAGTAGGAAAAAGAACCCCTTTTATGCTCATCACGAGAAGTAATGGTGTTAAAATCTCCAACAATGAGCCAAGGAATATTAACAGAAGTAATTTTAGAGAGCTCATGCCACAAAGAACACTAGGAATGAAAACGAGAAGAGTTATAAATAAAAAAAATAATCTAGTTACCGGTAGAACCTGGGGAAATAATAAGGTTGAGAGCACGACGAGAGATGGCAATTGAGGTGACCAGGCCAAGAAATTGAGTCCAATCCTAAGAAATAGGAAGCTTACTACAAAAATGATTTACCTGATCCTCATTAGCCTGTCTCAATAAGACACATCATCATCAGTTTATATTTCCGAATGAGCCTAAGAACTTGATTAGAGGTATCCCTCATAGTGATGCCCCTACGATTCCAACAAAAAATTTTAATGCCATTCATGATGAAAAACATAAGCAAAATAAAAAGATAAGAAACTTAGATGATCAAAGAGCAGAGATCACAGCGAAAGAACGATGTGAACTTGGCCTTAGACTTGCTTCCCCCCAGTATCAACTCTACCCTTCTTGAGAGAAGGCAAAGTGTCGCGTGTCACTTTGCGGATTAGGGTTTCCCTTCAAGCTTCCGACTAAAACTGAACGAGGGTCATCATATCATCTGGTTCTTCATCATTAATCATTTCCTCATCACTATCTTTAAGGGATCCATCTTCATCTTCATTTTCATTTTCAGTAGGATCGCCTTGTAAAGCTGTAGTAATATTATCTACTAACATCAAATGAGTAGAGTTAGGGTCATCAAACGCTTGACCAAAGTTCAATGAAAAGGAGGCACAAATGACAGGAGGCAGCGAAGATGAACGGATATGAACAGGTTGATTGTCTCAGTTTCCATGTTGGGATGATGGAGTAGCTTAGGGAAGAGTTCCTGACAGATGGTCAGGGTTTACGCCAGAAGACAAATCCCGAGGAACATCGATAGCAAGATCCCGAGAAATTACCGGCATGCAACTTTCAGCTAAAGTATTCGGCTGCAGAGATATATTAGAAGGTGAAGTCAAATCAACCTTAAAAGAATCTGAGCATTGGGCGTGATGAGCGAGGAAGCCATGGCGACCTCTCACTCTCAGCCCACCATGCGTACCTCTGCCGACAATGCTTCTAGAATCTAGACCATAAGGTTGTCTATCGGCTGCCTCGTCCGAAGTCACGTGACTAGCACAGTGGCTGTCACTGCGATCACACCGGCAAGCAACCAACATCCAAGGGATGAAATCCTTCTCCGACTAGGATTCATGGGGCATCATTGAAATATCAGAACTTGGAGGATTAAGACCAGCACTGACCGAATCCATCGCCCGAGCAGCAGTAACCATACTTGAACTAGAACTGACCGCCGGCCCCCGTTGAACATTGAGGGTGAAGGAGTTCTATTTCTTCCGGTCGCCGCCACTCCAGGACAAGAATTGGTACCATACCCAACCATCCCAGAAGAGTAACAGAATGTAGGCAACCTTTCATAAAGAACTAAAACAAAGACACGATGAGAATCATCACTAATCCAGAAGCCACGACACAAAGGTTTGGATAGATCAATCTTTATACATAGGGGTGTAATCGATCAAGTTTGGCCCAGTAGTAGCGAGCTCGAGCTTGAGCTCGACTGAAATTTTGTACTCGATACTCGGCTCAAACTCAACCAAGTATTCATTTTATAGGTCTAGCTCAACTCGATATACAATTCGAGCTGCTCTAGCTCGCTCGATTAAGCTAAAAAATGTTGAAAATAATCATAAACATTATACTCAAGCTCGAGCTCGACTAGAGCTTGAAAAATTTTTCCCTTGATTTTCATCAAAAAAGAAAATCTATGTTTTTCATCCATTCTAAAATGACCACATTCTAAAATTTTTTAAAGATAACAAACACAATTCAAACTTGACCAAATACAAGAACTAGAATAATAACATTCTATAATTTTCAAAGATAAACAAATACATTCATATTTGACCAAATTTAACATCAACTAAAACAACAACATTCCAAAATATTGTGAAAAAAAAAAAAAACAAATAGAACTCATACTTAAACAAAATACAACAAATAGAACAATTATAAAACAAGTAAGTCCATAGTTAATAAGTCCAAGTAAAACAAATAGAAAATAAACAAGTGCTAATACAATTCATTGACAACAAACAAATAAGTCCATAGATAATAAGAAAACAATCAATCCACCATCTCAAGAATATATTTTCTTGAATGTGAGGGTTTGGCCCAATGTTTCCATCAAACCTATACAAAATTACAAATGAGTAATTAGAAAACAAATCATTTTAATCATTGATGATAAAAAAATAAGGATGGACAAACTTAAATGTTACTTACATGCAAACATAATTCTTCATACCATTTTAAACTTGAGCTTCAAGGTATTTCAAGTGAAATCTCAATTGGTTTCTTCTCTTTCTAATATATACAAAATGAACAAAGAAAAGTCAAAAATTACATTAAAGCAAGAAAAACCATGATAAATAAACAAATTATATTAAAGCAAGAACAATTATAAACTCACTTTGTTTTTCTTTTTTAGTCCATGAAGATTTCGACACCAATCTCCTCCACAAAGCAATGCTTGCACTGTCTTGGGAGCCAATGAAGAACGATAAGTGTTGATCACTCTATCACCTGCACTAAAAGTAGCCTCTGAAGCCACTGTAGTGATAGGAATAGCAAGTATGTCACAAGCCATTCTAGACAAGATGCGATATTTTTCCTTCCACCATTCTAAAGCATTAAATTGATTAGGATCTCCTTCAAAAATAAAACAACCTTCAGCTAAGTATGCATCCAAATCTAACTGTTGTGGCGAGGCTTTTTCAATAGATTTCACATAACTTGAAAATTCGGACCAACCTGACGAGCCTTCGCCTTTATTAACAACATCATCATTATCATGTATTGGAGTTTCACCACTATGCTCATTGCCATGTTGATATTCATGAATATATTCTTCATAAATATTATGTAGAGCTTCTCGAACTTTAGCAATATTTTCTCTTGCTTCTCTATCGGAATACATTCTTTAAAAAGTGAAATCAACAACCCTCATTTTGCATCTTAGATCCAAGACGGCGGCCACGGACATGAGCAAATTGCATTCCCCCCAATATTAATCAAATTTAGCCTTCATTTTGCCAATCATTGCTCGAATAAACTCATCTTCATCATTCACTCTTTTGTCTAGCAACATTTTCACACGATAGACTTCATTGACAAACAAGTTGGAAGTTGGATAATCACTACCGGAAATAATTTTTGTGATGTCATTGAATACTTCTAAAATCTCATGTATTTTCTCCACCTTTTCCCAATCTTCAGGGCATGGGCAACATTGATAAAGGATTTCCTGATCTTTGAACATTGGAAAAACATATTTAAATTTTATTGCAACTGATAGCATTTCAAATGTTGAATTCCAACGTGTCTTGCAATCAAGAATAAGTTTTCGCTTCGGCAATTGTAGTTGATGCACAATATCAGAAAATGACTTCAATCTTGCTTCACTTTGATTAATAAACTTCACACTTTCATGAATATCTTCAATTATTTCTTCAATTTCAAAAATGCCATCTTGCACCATGAGATTAAGAATGTGTGCACAACAACGAACATGAAATAACTTTCCTCCACAAAGCAACCTTTTAGTTATTGAAAATGTGTCTTTAAAAATCCTAATTGCCACATCATTGCTTGAAGCATTATCAACAGAGATAGTAAAAACCTTGTTCTCAATTCCCCACTCTTTCAAACACTTAAAGATATAATCGACAATCTCAACACCATGATGAGGAGGTGGAAGACGAACAAAATTGATAACACACTTTTGCAATCTCCAATTATGATCAATAAAATGAGCTGTTAATACCATATAATCGATCTTTTGATTGCTAGACTTCCATAAATCTGTTGCCAAGCTTATCTTGCTAACATTCTTGAGCAATGTTTTCAATTTTATTTTCGGCTTCATAAACTTGCATACAATCTTTCTTGATAGTTACCCGAGATACTTTTTCTCATTCAGGCATTCCACATCTTTGCATCAAATTAAAACCTTCCTCTTCCATTACTGAAAATGGATGTTCATGCATCAATATCCAATGTGCAACTGCTTCTCTTATGTTTGCCATGTCAAACTTGCCATTTGTGAGAGCCGGTTGCATTTCTACATCACCATTACCTCCTTGTATAGGTTGGAAAGAAATCCTTTGTTGTTGATTTTGATAAATTTTTCTCTTCATGCAAGTTGACAAGTGCCTTTTAAATTGAGTTATACTCTTGCTAGCAGTTATAGCCAACTTCCTCTTCCAATGAATGCATTCTCCTTTTTTAGAGCCATCAGGAAGATCAATTTCTTTAAACTCCAACCATACACTTGAAGTGTTGGCCCTTTTTGTCTCATTACCTTCCTCTTCTTCCCCCTCACCAAGGTCAACAACATCACAATCCTTTTCAGTTGGATTCGTGCTTTTATTTGAATTCCTATCATCATCACCATCAAAACTTTTGCTCATTGAAAAATCACCTTCCAAAACAGCCCGACTAGTTGATGAATTCGTTCGGGGTTGAAATGGTGTAGATAAGAAATTTGATGTACTTGATGACATATTGCCTGTCACAATAAACAACCAAATAAATAAATAAATCAACCTTTTTGTATTAGACATGTAATAGTAAATTAAGCATGGTTAAGATGTACAGCCTTTTTGTGTAAATCTCCTACTGTTTTTGGCAAGCTCAACAAGTCAACAACCTTTTTGCAAATCTCCACTTGTTTTTGCACATGAAAGCACCACCACAAAGGATGAAAGCACTACCTTAATTTTTTTTAAAAAAACAAGCAAATGGTTTGAATCAAATAAATGCAAAATAAACAATGAACTAGTAATAACATAAAACAAAAAATACCTTGTTAATTTGTAGCCACTTGTTCGTGCACATGAAAGCACTACCTTAATTTTTTTTTAAAAAAGCAAGCAAATGGTTTGAATTAAATAAATGCAAAATAAATAAATAAATAAATAAATAAATCATGAACTTGGATGACATGAAACAATATATATATATATATATATATATAACATAACAATTATTTTAATAGACTTCTATTCGAATGTATCCCAATGTCTTCTAACAAGCTCTTATTACTTAAAAAAAACCCCTCATGTATTTATATATTGGTCGTGATTTATAGTCATATTGAAACAAATTATCAACTTCAACAAATTTAGTGGTGAGATTCTTAATTTATACTTGATGCTTTCTAGAAATATATATATGTTTATGTCCTTGGCGCTTAATATCCAAAAATAGATTTTATACGTATCACAACATAAGTACAGTACAATCCACATTATTTAGGGCTATCATATCCATGGAGGCTATAAAACTAATTCAAAAAATTGAATTAAACTAACAGTGAAACTCCACATTGTTGTTCTTAGAATTCATACCAAACTAACTAATAGTTAATCTAAGAACATTTGTTCAATTGTTACCAATAATTCTATCAAAATGTCATACAAAGATAATATGCTTACCATATGGCTTTAATTGCCTCGCCCAAGAATGACATTGAAGCTAGCGAGCAAGCCTTTGACTGAGATCATACACATTCAAGGTGACCTTGTTACCCTCCTACAAAAATTCTTTCACTACTCGAATCAATGAAGATCAAAACACATTGAATTCAAACAATGAAGAAAAAATCGAAATTGAAAAAATTTTCAGTAAATACCTCAGGTCCTCAGCCATGCTTAGATTAAGAATTCTTTAAGCTCTCGAAGTGAGATTTCAATTCAAGAATACCTACAAAGCTCAAAAGATCAATGCCATTTCAAAACACAAAAATATGACCAATTAGCAGCAAGAATACTGATTATAATGTAGATCATGAAGCCGTATGACCAAAAAAAAAAAAAAAAAAACCAGCCTTTTTGCAATCAAAAACAAAATTACAAGGATCAAACCCAGATTCAGAATTCTTTGAGTTCTCGATGTGAGATTTTAATTCAAGAAAACCTACAAAATTGTAAGCCATATATTGATGAGAAAATTACCTGATCTCACCTTTGATGTCGCCAACGAGCTCAGAGTGAACTGGAGACGAAGAAAGAAAAAGAGAAAGAGAGCGCTAGAGGAAAGAGAAAGGAACTAAAAAGCCATCGTCGATTTGTCACAAGCTCACTACTTGGCACCTCACCGGTGACAGCGTTTATCGAGTCATCAAAGATTCAAGCTAGGGCTGAAGGATGGGGATGAATCAGGCAAGGGTTAAGGGGCGACTCAATTCTCTTTCTCAATCGTGAGAATGAGAGAATTTTTTTGTTAAAAAATATTAATATTTTAACTTTAAAAAGATATAATGGTAATTACACACACACACACACACACACACACACACACACACGCACACACACACACATGTTACTACTCGATTAGGATCGCGAGCACTCGAGCCAAGTATCTAACTACTCGAACTCGGCTCTCTCGACTATTCGAGTTACTTGAGCTCGAGCTTGGCTCGACCATGACCGAGCCGAGTTCAAGTTTTCACCGAGTTGAGCCTGAGTAGCTTTCGTGTAGAGGTGTATCATTTACACCCTTATCTATACAAACTCTAGCAAACTTAGACTGAGCCAAAGAAATGGTAAGATCATCCACTTTAAGGAGCAGACCAAGGTGAGATGTAAGCGATTCTAAAGTATCTCCATCCCAGAAATTCACAGGGAGACTATGAAGCTACACCCAAATAGCAGCCGTATTGAGCTTAGCAAACGCTGGCTCGAAGAACAGCTTCCATGGAGAAAGCTTAAGAATAATCTCGTTGATGGACCAAGGTCCATCTTGAAGGAGTTTCTGCATAACTGCATGAGACCCACAGCGAATCAAGAGGAAACCATTAGGAAGGTCAAAGATCAGAATCTCACCAATTTCAGCCCATTTAACCATCATGATTTGTTTCACTTGCTCAAACGACAGAGGATTACCAAAAAATTTGCCATAGAGGGAGTTCTAAAACATCATACAAGCTCTATTAAGGGCTTCATCATCAAGCTTGACAAACTCCAAGGAAGTCTCCTTAATTTTGTTTAGGATTTTGGTGTTGTGAAGAGGAGAGGTTGCAAGGGTATGAGTGGCTTGAAAGGCGATTTGTGCCCAAGTTTTAGAGGATGGTTGCTGTGAAGGGTTGTCTTTCTGTCCCTGCTTGCCATGGCAAGGGGGGAAATTTGGAGATGGAGAAGAAGAGAATAAATAGTGGGGAAAGAAAGCATTCAGTGGAAGGTTTGTCACCAAAGAAAAGAGAAGAGAGAAAACTGTATTAAAAAAACTTGCATCTTTGATTGCATGCAAAAATAGGCTAGAAATTGTCACATGTAAGAATGGTAATGGCTTGATGAGGATATAGTAATTGTAATCTATGTTGGTACTTATATCCATTTGTGAAGTGTTCAATGATGCTGATAATGTTGTTGAGGCTAAAAAGATGTGATTGAGGAGAGGGTTGATCATTATATTTTTTTTATTGAAATGAGGGAATGGATCTTATAAAAATATTGTATAGTGGAGAATTTTTATTCTATAGGTTACATTATATGCTTGGAGGCATAAATGTGTGTGTAAAAGGGTTACTTGCATGTGTAAAGAAAGGGGTAAATTTTTTGAGTGAGTACTGAACTTTGGTCTTATTTCATTTTGGGCACTAACTTTTAATATATATCAAAATGAGCACTTAGTTTTGATTTGGTTTCATAGGTGGGTTAATTGGGGATTTCCGATGAGAAATTGATGACCTGGTAGCTGGAAAATACACGTGGACATCGGAGGGTCATGCCAGATGATGTGTTGGAGTTGTACATGTCACCAACTTATACACCTGGGCAAGTGGAGCTCCACGTCACCTGGCACATCACATTCCTCCTCCATCCTCTCTTCTCCTCTACCTCACTTCTCTTCCTTTCCGAATGTAGACCTAAATCCTGATTAGGATTGGTGTCATAGCTGGGCCTCTGCCGTCCGGTAGAGTTTGATAACGTCGACATCTGATGTGCTATGTGAGAGTTCCCATATGTCGGTGGGGAGAAAAGATGAAGTCAATTTCTCTTCCTTGCCTACTATTCTAGGTTTAGGGTTTTTATAGCAATGTAATTGTTGGGAATGGTAAACTCTAATGCTATTATTAATCAATTGCAACAAACAATGTTGCCAGCCATATGTAAATCATTTTACAATTTCAAGTTATAGCTTTAACAACTAACATAAAAAATGAATTAATGGTCAGGCTTTTGTTTAGTTTGAAGATATAATTAAAAGTAGTTTGAAGTTATCTCTAAAATCTTATTTGCAAATGTGATGCTTAATACACTCTGTTGAAGAATATCAAATAGTTAAAGATAATAACACAGTTATAAATCAATTACATGAAACAACTTTAATGTACATGGACAACATTGATGTTTTACTGCAATTACAATTCACATAATCCCTACATTTGCAACTCCGCAGAAATGCAGATATAGCTTTAACAGCCCATCCAAGCAGAGAATACTTTCAATTCACAAAATCAAAATATCATAAACAAGTCATTTAATTAATTGTTACAATTCCTTACATCTCCTTTCTCCATGTTTTCCAGTGGCTTCTCTTTCATCTGAGAACTTAGTCCAGGGAATCTCAAGATCTTCAGCTGCTGTCTTCTTAACTTTCTTCTCTTTCATTTGTTTATGTTGCTTTTCTGTCTCTTTAGTGAGCATCTCACTTGAAGATGTGGCATTTTTCTTCTCCCCTCTTGTCATAATTTTTTCTTTGGTACCAGTCTTTTGAGTGGCAATTGGTTGCTGAGATATGCTAATAACCTGAAAGTAGTGGAACCATAGTTAGATAAATATAATATGGTTCTAAATGGCTTAATGATATTAAATAAATATGATCTGTTATGAAGACTCTGTTTGGTTATGTTAAGGTACCTCATCGACTTCAATTCCAACCGTGCAATCAATCTAAATGCATCAAGGTTTAATTTACTTGTGGGCAGAGTAAATGGCTACAACTAGTTGCTTTTAAAAAAACCAACTATGCCTGTGTTGTGTCCTTTCATTGGGCCTGCTCAGGTACTTCATATACCTCATTTACTTGAACTTCACTTATTACATCAACCATATAAACAACTATCTAATTAACAAGAAGCATACAAAAAAAATCCCAACACATATATATTTGAATTTGCCAAACAACTAAATATAAGAGAAAAAAAAACCATTAACAACTAGAGATTAGGGAAAAACCATACAAGGCCATATAATGAAAATTTTCCAAATGAGTTCAAAATATACATAAGTGCCATATAATGATATATGGCACTGCCCGCGTTGCATATGACATACATTGCAGAACAAGCATGACTACCCGTGCATTATTTGGGCAGCAATTTAGACATCACAACATTTATTTTAAAATTCAAATAAAATGTAACAAACTTTATCACTGTAACAAACCCAAGCATTGATTCGCAACTGAAGCTTTAGAACTATAAAGTACTCTTCTTACCATAGATTAAAGGCCCAGCATCCGGTGGTCTTATCACCCAATCCACTTCCATGATGCAAGAGCAAGGTTCCTCTCCTCTATTCTGTGGGAGATGGCGCCACGATACCCAAACTCAAGAGAATTGCTTCTGGTGTCTAGGACACGGTCTTCTCGGTGGTGGTGGACTAGAAGCCGAGCAACACTGAAAGTAGTGTTTCCCCGTCGGAAGAGATAGAGGGAAAGAAAAGGTGTGATAAGGAGTTATGCTGATGTGTGCATCCTATGTGGAAAAAATTCACCACCGTGGTTAAGTTGCTAAGTTGGTGACTCGATGACGTGGACCTAGGGCTTCCACGCAAGGTTTCCGGTGTCCACATCACCCAAAATTCACTAAAAATCCTCAATTACCCTGCCGGTGAAACCAAATCAATACTAAGTGCTCATTTTGATACAAATTGAAAGTTAATGCTCAAAGTGAAATAAGGCCAAAGTTTAGCACTCAAGCAAAATGTTTACGGAAAAAGAATTGTTGGTGAAGATGCTAATGGTGGTTGTTAGAATTCATTGAGGGATATGGAAAAGAGGGCATAAATGCATGCGCCTCTGCTTAGTCAATGGTCTATTTGGTTTTAAGAGAAAATGTTGATGAGCTTGTAGATGGTTAAATCATATGCATAGAACTCAATGGTTGATGGCATGTACTTGTAGGGATTATGACTGATGGTAAGGCATATTGTGAGTTGTGAGAAGTGTGAGTGAAGGTATATAAGTATGGTATATACTCAAGTTTGGCTGCATAGCTTGATATCAAATTTATGCATTTATGAGAGAGATGAGGGTTTTCAAAGATGATAAGCATATGTTTGGGTAATTTGCGAGATTTTTACCTCTATGATCTGAAGAAGGCATATCTTTGGATATACTATATTATTTATGAATTTGTATAATCATAGTTAATGGAAAATTAACGGATATAGATTGTGAATGTTGTGGTATTCATTTATAATTGTAGTATCACTAATATATGTGCAATTTTCATTGTATGCTTAATACATTTTCCCTAATCTAATTGTTGAATTTGAGGTGGAATAGTAATGTTGTTTAAGAGATTTGTAGAAATGATGAATTTTGTGTTTAGATATGGTTTTAGCTAAGATGGAATATGTGAATATCACTTCCGAATATATTGTTGGAAGGTACGTTGATGATGTGTTACTAATGGGAAAGATGATAGAAATTGATTTAAATGGAATGTTAATCATATAATTCTAATAAATCGAAGGAGACAATTGTGGGAATATTTCATAGTGGAGTTTGTGTGTATCGAATATATTACAATCCTGAAGGGAGAGAAATGTGAGTAAAATAGCTTTAATGCCGAATATCTTTAAGGTATCATATTGTGTAACCTATCTATTAGTGCTTTTAAAATCCAAATTCATACTATTTTCATATTGTGTAACCTATCTATTAGTGCTTTTAATGCCGAATATCACTTTATAAATGTTTTTTTATGATTTATCATGATTTATTTTGTTTTATACTTGCAAATATGGTTCTTGAGAAATGGTAACTATTAAAAATGATTTATAAAAAAGCTTGGCTTGCAATTAGGTTTCCTATGATTTGACAATTATTGAAATGTTGGCATGCTCTCATATGTGTAAGAATTATTGTGATTATGAGATTGTATGCATTTACATGCTAACTATGTTCCACAATGTACTTGACATAGCGATATAATATGTTCATCAAGGTTGTCAGACCTCGCCCGGCCATCGACCCGGTAGAGCTCAAGGGTCAAGGGTCGATAAGTTCGACCGGGTTGAATCGAGGTTGAACCAGGATCAATAATAAATTATTAAAAAATGTATTATAATAATTGATATATTAAAAATAATATAATCGATATTTTAATAATAAAAAACACAATTAATTAAATATAATATTTAAAACTTTAATTATATATATTTTCTTTGTTTTTTAAAAAATATTTAAAATACAATTAAATTTAATATTTAAATTTTTAATTTTATATACTGATTTTTACAAAACATAAAATATTAAAAAAAAACCCCTAATAATTCTACCTCACCCCTAACCCTTGTTTGGTTCAAAGGGGGGGGGGGGGGGGGGGGGGGGGGGGGGGGGGGGGGGGGGGGGGGGGGGGGACAGGAGTATGGAGGGTTTGAGAAAATATTGTGTTTGATTCATGGAGGAGTGTGGAGGAGTAATTTATTTATTTTTTGTTTGGTTGAAAAGAGGAGTGGGGCGGAGAGAGAAAGAGTGTAATGTGTATTTGACTATTTTACCTTTTACAATATATAAGTAATAATATATATATAATCAATTGTAGAATAATAATAATAATAATAATAATAATAATAATAATAATAATATATGATAAATATTATAAAACATATTTATACATAATATAATAATTAGGGAAAAATATTTATTTGAAAAGAAAATTATGAGGAGTCATAACATCTTTATTATAATTGATGAATATTGGTTAAAATGTGAACAACCAATAATCATTCAAATATACTTTTTTTTTCATATTTACAGCATGAATGAATGCTAGATTGATCGTCAATAATGATATTATTAATTAACATGAGAACCAAATCTAATGGACACATCAAATGCTTGTATTTGTTAGGCAAGTCATTTGGTTAGAGAGAGAGCAAGCACAATACGAAAAAATTCATTAAAATACCACACTTTTTGACTGTTGAAAAGTGTAAGCACCATACAACACAAGAAAATGGAAGTTTACAATAATAAAAGAGTAATTAACTTTACAAAAGGTTTAAAACAAACAGTTTAAAATTTCAAGCACCATACATTTAGTTAGATATGATTTTTTTCCTCAGAACATAAACATCAATTTAAGTGCAAATCCTCCATACATGTAATTAAATTTACAAAAGGTTTACAACAAACAGTTAAAAATTAGCAATGAATTTCTGAAACTCAATCAAGCATTTCAACTTCACAAATTTCAAGCAGAGCTGCATGTAATTATAAAACCAAATGCTTTTGTGAAGCAATTACAAGGGGAACCCAAAAGTACAAATCTCTTGGCATATTCCCAAAGAAGGCAAGGATAAGTAAATTTAGCCCATTTTGAACAAAATGAATGCTTGAGAATTTCACTAGGTATCATCTCAGGCAAGGAATATTTTAGACAAACATGAGCATTGAAACCATAAAAAGTCTTTTGATCATCCATACAATAACTACTTCTAATGCACAAAAGCTAGTAGCTACTGAATCTGATCTGCTTACAAACGAGATAACACCAATATCTAATCAGCCAAAGGATAGAACAAACACTCTCTCATTAAGCAAGGGTTCAAATGATGTTTGACAAACTACCCAAAATAGTTCAAACTTGAACATCAACTTAACTTGCATCAAGAACATCCAGTAGCTTAACTAACTTGGTTTTCATCTCCACATATATCAACTTGCTCAAATTCATCACATTATACCTACATAACATTAATAAATGGCATTTCAATCACATAAGATAAAAATCATCAAAGAAAACAATATTATAAAACTATTAAATTAAAGACACAAGATGAATAAAAGATAAATTACCATCATATATTGAAGTTGTTAAGATCCCCAAGTAAACCACTTAAAATGTACTCCCTACGGTGTTCCACTGGATAACCAAGCACTGCATTCAACAAATCTACATTCGTTACAAGCTTACTGTAAATATTGTGGAGCAACGGTGGTTGAAATCCTAAGTCCAATAGGATTTGATATGTCTCCGTTGGAGAAATTGGAGGTTTTCTTGCAATGACCTCACTAGAAATCTTAATATTCTCTGCAATAACCTCAGCAGAAGACCTAATTGCATTTACAACATTTTCAATTGCATCTTTCATCCCTTCTGCAGTCTTTGTCTATAGTTTTCCTAGATTTCTTTCTACCACTACTAGCACCATGAGAAAATGGAGTCACATCTTTAGTAGGTGAAGGTGGGATTAGGTCTATATCATCATCTTGAAAATTACTTGTATTTTGAGCTGAAAATTGAGACATTGTGGGGTAAATGTCATGTGTGGAGTCAATGAAATCCTCTACATCAATTGATGTTGAACACTTTCGTAATTCTGAAGCAGTTACTGAATGATTACCCGTAGCTCTATCCTTTCCATACAAAATAACCATCTTATCGTAATGTGGTACGAAAGTTTGCATATATAGCTTTGCTTGTGGTTTCACCTTTATAGATAGAAAAACATATATAAGTATGCATATAGAAAGCATTTTAATGAGTTTACTTAATTGCATAATAATGTAAAAAAAAATAATATGAGTGTGTGTGTATATATATATATATATATATATATTAACATATTTATACAAGTTTACCTTGATGAGATCATTCCATACTTATGGCTCGGCCATCCACAGTTGTGCCATTGGATCTATGGTAAATCCACTCATACCATTCTTAAATATGTCATAAGCATCAGAGAAGTGTTTTTTCAAAATCTTCCATCGACTTTTCACGTGACTCTTTTCCATTTTCATATTCAATATTTGTCCTAGCTCCTTAATAATGTTATCATAAGCTTTGGAAACAAAAGTGCCATTGACCTTAAGTTCCATGTTAAACTGATTTAAGAACGCATCAACTAATGCAGCATCCATTGCAAGTGTCCATGAAAAATTCTTTGATGTGTTGCTTTCTCCTAAGTCATTTCTTTTGGGGGCCGTACTATTTAACAATCAAAGTATACACGTATTTGTTATATTTATCATAAACATAAACATTAAATGATATAAAGAAAATTTTTCACCAAACAACAATAACAGTCTATTAAAGATAAGTAAACATAAAGAAACACACATGATCACTATCTCGGTGGAAACAAAAATTAGAAACATATTGAAAATAAGTAAACACAACAAACGAACACAATGAAAGATAACTCTCCACAATTGTAGGCAAAGCTAATAATACTATGGAGACAAAGCTAATACTAAATTATTGTTGTATGCAATCTCTCCACATTGTAGCAGATAATTCTTCTCTCAAACGTTCTCCTATCACAGCATCAACATTGACACTACTGTGAGTACAATGTTCTTCATAAGTTATTTCTTGTCTTGCTATCTCTGCGTCAACCTCTGCAATAAGTTCCTCATCAGGATTCTCAAACATCAAATAATTATGCAAAATGCAGCTAGGTAGGATTATTGAATTTTGTGCTTTTAAGCCATAACGGGCATCAGAAGCATTTGAGATAATAGTAAACCTCTTCTTCAAAACTCCAAAAACCCCTTCAATGGCATTACGCAATGATGCATGGCGGAGATTGAATAATTCACGATGGTCTCGTGGGGGATTTCTTGATGAGTATTCCTTCAAATGATATCGTACACCTCTATAAGGAGTAATTAATCCTTTTGTTAGCATGAACCCAGCATCTACGAGGTAGTATTTTCCTGAGTTGAAATATATACATAAATAAAGTTTTTATCTACAATAAATTACATTAACACAAAATCAAAATAAAAAAAGCCTAATGACATTTTATTTACCAGTAGGAATTTTGAGATTGTCCTCTCTTGTCAATGCATCTTTTATAATTCTAGAGTCTGATGCAATCCCTTCCCACCCAGTCAGCACATATGTAAATTTTAAGTCAAATGTGCATGCTGCTAAGACATTTTGCGTTGTGTAGTCTTTCCTACCACGGTACTTAGGTGCATCTTCACGAGCCACTTTTACACGTATATGAGTGCCATCAATTGCACCAATGCAATCCTTACGTATCAATAGAATGTAATACTTAAAATTAAATTTTTATTTTTATCAATCATATGAAATAAATGTTTGTAATCTAAACTGTATACAATTTTACCTTGAAATATGGGTAAAATCTATCACAGTCAACAATCTCAGAAGGGATAGATGTACCATCTGGCTGAAGAAGGAATTTGTCTTCTAATTGGATTATAGACTTTATCACATTATGTAAATGCCGGCTAATAGTCTCCCTGAATGTCGAAACCAAAAATTTACTTCACGATTCTTTGCATTATGTGTTAGTATGTATAGGGTCTTTGCAACTTGTTCTTCCACACTCGCCCATCGTGTAGGTCTAAGACCACCATTTGCCTTTAATAGTTCAACTAACCTCAGAAATGCAGGGGGTCCCATTCTGATAATGCTACGACCAGTTTCACTGTTCATAATGCGGTTCATTATTGCATCTCTATTTTGTTCTCTTTCTAAGCTCATACTATACGTTATTTTCCTTTTAAGTGAATGCTTCTGGGCAAAGTACCATTGAGCAACAAGACAAAGCACATATGCTACCATATTTTTAACTGTAGTCCACCAGCCTATAACTTCATCATCATCCATCTAAATTCATTGAACATAATAAAATTGATGTGTCAGAATCAAATTGGCAATAGTTAAGAAGTCAAATTTTAAAAGTAAATTAGAGAGCATGTAATTTTATTGATATTTTTTTGTACATATTTTTAGCTTGTTGTTATTGTCTTTTCATAGCAAATCCTATACAGTACTTCAACTCCTATGCAACTTGAGATTTTTTATCAAGAATAAACTATAAAGATTTAATGTTTATACAATTTTTTCTTTTTCCATGATCACCATCATCATCATCATCCATTCTAATAGCACACACATTCATACTTTCATTTATACAATTTACCATTCGGAAAACAAACACATTCTATAGAAATTTAATAATTAAATCAAATTAACTTTGCTACCATTTTAAATTTAAGGTGTGACATAACAAAGAAATTTATAGAAAAATCAAATGTTGTCTCTAGTGGGAACTAATTAAACCATATATATGTAAAACTTACTAATTAAAGCTTCATTTTTCCATCATCATCATCCATATTCTCACCCATAAAAATGAAAATTAATGTATACATTACTCAAACTCATCATAACAAAATGAAGAACATAATCACAAGTATCATGAGAACCTCTCATGTTTCAAATATAATGATGAAACTAAAAGCATATATATGCCACCAAATTCCATCAAAACATACTACTTACAACATTCTGCTATGATGTCCAGAACATAAGTTCTCATGCATAAAACTGAAAATTAATGCACAAATAGCTCAATTTCATCATAGCAAAATAAACAAAACAATCACACTTATAATGAAAACACTCTCATACATCTACTCTCAAATTCAAACCCCACAGATACAAAACATTCTAAAACAATTCAAAGCATATAAATTTTCATATTAAACAATGAAAATTAGAAAATTAGAATCAAGTGTAACTTCAAAAAGATAAAACATAGCAATGCATATTTATGATTCATTTGAACAAATTTGGATCTAGTTATTTTAACAAACACCTTATGTGCATGCCTTTTAATACTTGAAACAAACCAAAACTCTATCATGTCATAAATTTATTAGTATACAATATCAAATACAAAAAAGAAAAAAGCAAGAGAATTGGGCTCACAAAGGATCAAGATTAACATCCAAGAAAAATAAAAAAGAAAAAACCATGATTTGTTGATGAACCTATCATAAAAATCCTCATTAATAAAATATGGCAAACCTCTTTGAATTTGGTGGAAGACAAGTTGGGGAGTTAAAAATCAGAGACAGATGCCGATCAATGAGCAATGAAGGCCTTCACAGTGGCAGCCAACTTTCTCTTAATTGTGAAATGAGAAAGATAGGGTTTATAATAAGGAGGATGTAATGAGAATTATGCAAATATGTGAGGGGTAATATTGATATTTTATATTATTTTTAAAAAATAAAAATAAAAATAAATTAGAATCAAGTGTAACTTCAAAAAGATAAAACATAGCAATGCATAGTTACGATTCATTTGAACAAATTTGGATCTAGTTATTTTAACAAACACCTTATGTGCATGCCTTTTAATACTTGAAACAAACCAAAACTCTATCATGTCATAAATTTATTAGTATACAATATCAAATACAAAAAAGAAAAAAGCAAGAGAATTGGGCTCACAAAGGATCAAGATTAACATCCAAGAAAAAATAAAAAGAAAAAACCATGATTTGTTGATGAACCTATCATAAAAATCCTCATTAATACAATATGGCAAACCTCTTTGAATATGGTGGAAGACAAGTTGGGGAGTTTGAAATCAGAGACAGATGCCGATCAATGAGCAATGAGGCCTTCACAGTGGCAGCCAACTTTCTCTTAATTGTGAAATGAGAAAGATAGGGTTTATAATAAGGAGGATGTAATGAGAATTATGAAAATATGTGAGGGGTAATATTGATATTTTATATTATTTTTAAAAAATAAAAATAAAACAATAAACACCCACACCCTCTCAAACCCCTCCCCCACTAACCCAATTTGGTGAAGTGGGTTATGAGGCATCCCTCCTCACCTTTTCTCGCCCCCCTTCACTCCCTCAACCAAATAACCTCTACCCTTCTTCATCCCCTCTCACCCCTCCCCACTCCCCCAACCAAACATAGCCGGGGCTCTAAAAAGATAAAAGAAAAAAGTCACATGTACACAACACACATGCAATTGCACTCACTCACTCACTCTCTTTCTCTCTCTCTCTCTCTCTCTCTCTCTCTCTCTCTCTCTCTCTCTCTCTCTTCTCCCTTGCTTGCTCCGGCCACCCACTCTTTCTTCTCCCTTGCGTCATCTAGCCGCCCGCTCATTCCACTGGCATTGTCCTTTTTTCTCTCTAACCACCGGCTTCTCCCCCACTTCCTCTCGCTACCCAATTTTTTTTTTTAATTTTAAATTTTCAACCTGTTAATCTGGTCGGGTCAATGGTTTTCGGGTAAACCTGCCAGGTTACCCAGTTTTTGGCTGGGTTGCTTCAAGGGTGAGCTAATGGGTGTAACCAGACCAGCCTCATGGCTTGTTCCCGATTTTTCTAATCAAACCAGCCGGTCCGATCCGGGTTTGATAACCTTGATGTTCATTAGTGATTGTAGTTGGGAGCTACACCTACTGTAGTAGTTAGCTGGAAATTTGATTACCCTATTAAGGAGGCATAGAGAAAACCTAATGAGGAGTGGGAGGGCACTCCTCATGAATACCGAGACACAGTGCATCACCACACATGTGATCTCAGGCCAAGCCAAGATAGGCTCCACGTGTCTTTTATTGGGTAAAAATTTGGGTAAGGTACTATACTTTGACCTTTTTTCACTTTGGATACTGATTTTTGATTTGTTTCTTTTTGGGCACCATATGATTATTCCATTTCACCGAGAGAGTACTCGTGCAATTCTGGTGATTTTTATCCTATGTGGCTAACGGAAAGACATGTGGATTGCTGACTTGGCTTACTTGGCACTCATCCCTGTTAGACTTGACATGTCATTCCTGAGCCAACTCACATGCTTTATTTTTCCACGTCTGGAGTCCATGTCAAGAAGGCTTCCACATCATCATCTCTATCTCCACTATCCTCCTTCTGAGAGAATGATTTTTCTTCATTCAATTGAAGGGAAGCTCAGCCACAAGAGATTTCTTCTCCGATGATGCTGTTCATGGATGACTTCTCCCAATGGTAGGTTGACAGAAGGAAGAGGGCCATAAAACCCTAGTTTCGGCTTTATGAAAAAAGACTCTAGAGTTCCAGTATGTGAGGTTTAGAAGTAGATGTACATTTGCAAGGATCTTTATTTTCCCCACTTTAAATTTTCTCTCTTGTTGTGAACCTCTTCGAAGTAAATATGAATTTTTTTTGTATATATAATGAGTCTTTTAATTGGCAATGAATGTTCCTAATGAATTCATGATGAATGTTTTAATGTGCCAGAAATAATATTTAAATATTTTGTAATGATTTTTTCTCTTTTTTTTTCCTTCCTGATTTAATGGATGTTTATAATTTTTTTATCAATGAGTAATGGTAATGAGTGTTTATAATTTGCTAATTTTCTATCAATGAGTAATGGTAATGAGTAATGTTAATGAGTGTTTATAATTTTTAGCTACTGAGATGCACAAAATATTTGAATTTATTATGATGATGAAGTTGTACAAAACATAAACCTGCATGTATTCCTGAAGCACATGAGAATATCAAAATTGGTATTGAGATGTTGAAAGTCTACACAAAAACCTGGAAAAATTTCTACAGTAAGTATTTCTTGCAATATATCTGAATTACATTAGACATTTGGACCAAGAGTCACTGGTTCATATGTTCTGGGAGTATTTCTGTAGTAAGTATTTATGGGCGTCATCTAAATTTGGAAGAAATTTATTTTCACATCCTTATTGAACCAAAAATCAATAATTCATCTCTATAGCAAAGTGTTTGATCACATGATAAATTGTAATGTGAAAGTGATACACATATAGCCACAATGACATCCAAAAAATTATAAGGACCATCTAAAGGTTAGTGCTTCAATATTTTAAGTGTAGAAGGTCCCACTGGTGGGCTACACACTTTACAAAACTATAATAAATCTGTGCTGAGACACAGCCTTAAGAACTTATTCCATGAGCACATGCAAACCCACAGCAGAATCAAGGACCTGGTGGGAGCCATGCTTTTCTCTTTTTTTTTCTGCACCACTTGCCTTGCTTTTATCTTCAACATCTTGCTCAAAGTCTTTGTGTCTCAACATAGGGGTTCTAGTTGGGAATTGTTTTCTTGCTTGGCTTTTTGATAGGATTTGCTTCTTCCCTCTGCTTGGAGCTATTTTTTGCCATCCCAAGTCAACTGCAGCTGGTGATGCAGTGAGAGTCTGCCCAGGTATGTCAAGTATTTTTTGATGTTTTAAAAATTTAAATCGCCATAAAGCATTGGAAAAATAAAAAACTTCATCATAGTGAACAAACCTGTAAGTATGGTCCAATTATGGTGAAAGGCATTGTAGTTTGTTGATTGGGGAATGCATGACCATGGGCCATCTACAATTTTAGATTAGAATGTTTAGGTTGCATTTAATTTATGAGTATTTTATTTTGTTTATTTTTTGGTATGATACAAATTGTGCAAACATAGAGATTGCAAACAAAACTTGTTAAATACTTGTGTCATTATGTATGTTGAAATATTATCAACTGGTACATGACCCTTATGTGGGATTGATGAGCCAGGGTTAGTTTCGACTGGAATGTCAACTACCTATGATGTTCAACAAAAAAAAAAAGAAAAAAACATAGAGAGAATAAATGTATGTTGAATCCAACAAGAACAACATTGAGACTATTCTTATATTACCCTACATTAAAACAAAACACCTGTGATATTGGGTAATTCGCAACATTTCGAAATGCAACTACATTATTGATCTCATTACTCCTTAGCCGCTCAACCTTGTCATGTCCAAAGATCAAAATCAGCATATACTGCAAAATATAATATTTAAGTTCAAAGGAATATACCTCTAAGAAGTGTTCCTCTAGAACTTGAGGATCAATTGTGGCAATGGGGTCTTGCTCATTATTTACACCCTACAAAAAATACTAGCCATTAATATATAAGATGGATCACACTAAAAAATTAAATCTCCAAGTGACTCACATCACCGGCATTTGCAAATGATTGATGTTGAGTGGAATTTCTCCCAGTTGGTTTGTCATTATTCCCCTGTGAAGCACTCTGACATATAATTCTAAACATAATATAACAAAAACCACATCAAAAGATGTAAATGTAAATGAAAAAAATTATAAGAACATTCTTGCCTACACTCCATGATATCTTTTGTTATGTCCTGCTACTCCACAAATGTTGTAATGTATATTAATCCATTTCCTGCATACCTTACCCTTTGTGAAACCTGTAGGCTCCTCATCTGCCTTCCTCCTCCTAAGCATTGGTTTTCTTCCCCTATTTTTGTTTGCAGGTTCTAATTGTATCATTGGTGGTTGATCACTCTTGGGCCAACAATTGCTGTCTTGAGTTGGGTTCAAGATGTGGCTATAAGTTGCTAAGAAGGTACTTTTCCTATAGCAGTCATCTAAGAATTCTTCTAGTTTGTTTTTGTTGTAGTAAAGGGTTGATACAGCATGGCAACAAGGAACTCCTGTTAATTTCCATCTTCTACAAGTGCATGATCTCTCTCTAATATCAACAACAAACTGCCAATCATTTCCCACCACCTGATATTTATCAACACCAAACCATGTAGTTTTACATCCCCAACTAATATGCTTTGATCTTTCCAGCTTTGTAATGATTTTTGGACAGTGATCAGTTGGACATCTTTGCATAGCATCTCTTCTTTTTTGAACCCTAGTCATCAATTGAGTTCTAATCATTTCATTCATTGTAATTATACCCTTGGTCCTAGCTTGAAGGATTTGGCTATTGAAACACTCACATAGGTTGTTTAACAACATATCACACTTAATCTCAATCTTAAAGTGTGACCTACTCCAATGGTCAGGGCTAATGTTCTTCATAAAATCATGTGCTCCTGCAGATATGTCTTTAAGAACATCCATAGCTAGGTTATAGGCAGGTATATAACTTGCTCTTGCACAAACCCATAGTTGATCTTTAAGGCCCTTCCCTCTGAATCTTTTTCTAAAATTTGTGTGAATATGTATTACACAAAACCTATGTTCACTATTGGGAAATAAATCATGTATTACATTTTGAAGTCCCTATGTGTACAGGTTTTGAAACACAACCAACAACCAAAACAAAAATAGAATAGTAAGATGGAAAAAGGGAAAAAAACACAAAAAAAAAAATACCAACACAATAAATGCTAGAGATAACCATAGATGTACAAACAATGAATGTTAAATTAAGAATAGATGTATAAACTTACTTTTTGTCCATCACTCATGAATGCTCAGCCATGACTGTTATGTATCTCTAGATCCTCAACAAGCAACTCCAAAAACCATACCCAATTTGCACAATTCTCCTCGTCCACTACAGCCCAAGCTATTGGATAGATGCAATCATTTGCATCTATCCCAACTGCTAACAATAATTGCCCACCATAATGCCCCTTGAGAAAACATCCATCTACAGAAATAATAGGTCTGCACCCTGCCAGAAATCCAGTCCTAAGTGGTGACAAGCACACATACATGGATTGGAATACACCTACATTACATTTGAATTTAATGGTGGACCCTGGATGTGTTCTAAGTAACTCAAGTCTGTAATCATACAACCTTGTCAGCTGAGTGTGCTCATCACCATCAAGCATCCTAACCCAATAACGCAAAAAGAAAAAAAAAAGAAAAAAAAAAAAACCAAAACACACAAGGGAAAAATTTGAAAACAATTAGGTCCTGAAATAATTTAAACTATATACATATTAAGAGTAACTAGCAGAATACCTTGCTGCAATGTTTTTGGCTCTCCAAGCCTTGAGCCTGCTAATGTCCACTTCTTGGTTTGTTTTAATAGCTTGTGTAATGCCAGCAAACTTCCATGAAGGATCTGCCCTAAATTGCTCTAAATAGTGTTCTGCTATCCATTAAGCATTGACATGTCTTATGTTGTGATCCTTGGTGCATTCGTGCTTTAAATTCGCAGATTTTATTTGAATAGTACTTTTATCCTTGGACATTAGAAAGGCCCATAAATAAAAGGCTCAGTTTTTACTTGCAAAATGCCTTACATCTCTTCTTGTTATTGGGTTTGAAATTTATAACACACTTGTTCTTAATCCCATAGTTCTTAACTGCCTCTTTGAACTGCTTAAAGCTACTAAATTGCATACCAATTTTGAATTTAGGGTCTTTCATGTCTATTTGTTCATTAAATTCAGCAAATCTAGGTTTAGTAGGATCCAATTCATCTTCATCAGTTGATGAACATGATTCCAATTCATCATATCCAATATATTCAGATTGTACATCATCCTCGTCATCATTTTCTTCTCTTCCAACTTCATCTTGTGCATTTACCTCAGGCATAGGTATACCACTAACCCCATCATATTGAACTATGGGCAGGTCCTCTCTGTCACTTTGCAAGCTATACTCAGAATCATTTAACTCACTTCCCTCATCTTCTTCCTCATCCTCAACATAATCCCTGACCAACTTAACATATACCTTTGCAACCCTACTCCTATCCACAGCCATTACCATTGACGAAACATCCAAATCATTTTTTATTTTAGACAACCCAATTCTCTGACTCAAAGTGTCCTTGAACCAAAATGTGACACATTCTACATCTAATTTTAACCCCTTAGCCATGTCTACAATTTCCAATCTTGATATGTAGTCTGCAGAATAGTAATCAACATATCCCACAAATCTATAACTCTTCTAGTTCTCAATATCATTAACTCCACAATACATTTGCACTGTAAAATATTTAGCATGTGGCACTGAAAAATAATTGGAGCATAGTCACACAATCACACAATCAAAAAACAAACGCATGTATTGACAAAAAAAAAAATCTGGACCCACAAAGTTCACAACATTTTGCCATCAACCCAACAAAAAAAAAAAACTAGGACCCACATAGCTCACAACATTTTGCCATCAACTTAAAAAAAAAAGAACCAAGACCCACATAGATCACAACATTTTGCCATCAACTTAAGAAAAAAATATAAACAAGACCCACATAACACACAATACATCAAATGCATTATTCTATTATCCATCAACTTACATTTAGATTTAAAAAAAAAATTATCTGATATGCCAAACAAACAAAATAAAATAAATGAACATGGGAACATGAACTATTTCAATTTCTTGCCTATAAAGTGTTGGGACCACTAATATCAATAAGCGTTGGAATAAAACAAGGACAATACAATTAGTTGGGCTAAAACCACTATAGAAACCCTAAATAAAACACCTAATTGTATTTGACTTCATCTTAACGAAGACATTGGAAACAAAACAACAACAACAACAACAACAACAACAACAACAACAACAACAACAACAACAACAACAACAATACAATTAAAAGTTGAAATAAAACAACAATGACACAATTAGGGTCAAGGAAAACAACAAACATGTCTTTTAGGTGAATTAAAATAATTTCTCATTCATACATAACATCCACAAAAGTATAAGATATCAACATGTTTTACCACTTAAAAACAACGGAATCCATACAACTTCTTCGAGGAGTAAACCCTCTAATTACATTTCCATTTTAGTCTTTGCAGATGTACTACATTACACATTTGCAAAACAATGGGAGATAAGATAAGGAAAGGACTTACCGAAACTTGGTGCTTCGTTGTATGCTGACCTAATCTGCCAAGTATTTGCCATGATTGCACTTGCTTCGCCTCCCTTACCTTTATGCCCTCGCCTTCGGCTCCTAGGTTGTCACTAACTTGCAAATTTAGGGCCTCCTTCAGAATGGAGATGGGTTGCTCGCAACTCCTTGAGAATCAATTTAGGGCTAAAGAAGATAAAAAGAAAAGGGAATTCGAGAAGGGATGGAGTGGTGTGGAAGACAAAGGTTAAGTGGAGTTTGATGTGGGAAAATATGATGGTGACATGGCTCATAGATGACATGTCAAGTCCAACAGGCATAAGTGACTGCCAAGTCAGCTGTCCACATGTCTTTCCGATGGCCACGTAAGATAAAAATCATTGGAATCGCACAAGTACCGTCCCGGTGAAATGGAATAATCATATGGTTCCCAAAAAGAAACAAATCAAAAACCAGTACCCAAAGTGAAAAAAGGTTAAAGTACAGTAACCTACCCAAATTTTTACCCATCTTATATTTTGATTTTTGATATATACAATGTAGCGTTGGTGGACCTCGAACCAAGTTGCCAAGGTAGCTAGTCCGGGATTGTTTTTCTTGGCAGTCTTAATAACAATTTTTTTTCATATGTAAGCCTTATCGTTATAACTATCATACTATTCGTGTATTTGGAAGTTTTGCTTTATTACTATTATAATGAATATTTCTTATAATGTTTTATACTTGGGAAGCATGCATAAATTTTTGTATAACATATATTGAAGATTGTTTATTATGTTTTGTATTTAGGAAATTGTTATAAAGGTTTATCTTTGTATTCCACTTAGCTTATTTTATTGTCAATGATGAGTTACTTAGGTACATGAAACGTAGTTGTTGTATTGAGGATGGCTTTGAAACTTATTTTTTAAATTTTGTTACAAAAATTTCTTCTAGCCTTGAAATTTTTTTGAACCTCTCACTGAGTAAGTGTGTTACTCATATGCACTTTTTATATTTATTTTCCATATACATTTTGTTTATCTTCTAATGTGTCGGCATGCATGGTGTCACTAAGCATTGTGGTCTTCTAGAGCTAGGTGGACATATGTGTCACCTACCCAGAACATCATGGCGGTTATCACATGTTGGCCTGTTGGTTGAGGCATGATACCATGGCCTCATGTTAGCACCATAATCCATTTCCATAATAAAGATTCAACATCATTGTATTTTTCCACTTTATCCTTAATCAATGTTTTGCAAGAAGCCTCCTAAACCACAAATTTTTGAAGTTTATAAGTTACAAAACCTTTTGATGAAAACATTAATGTTCAGTGTGATGATAAAATAAGCGCACCCCATAAAATGGCTTATACAAACATAGTTATTTTCTTTTCATGTATGATTCCACAAAATAATTTGCAAAGATAATTGGACAATATAGTATCATACCCTGCAAAATTTATCATCGATTTCATGGTAAACAATTAGAACATTAACAAACAAAAGTGAGACGTACATGACTATATTAAGAAAAATCTCTGATTCACATGACCATCCTTCTATCAACAATAAGAAACTTGTGTGGCTAAAAATCAAAGTCATATTATTTAGAAATGAGTGATGTTCATGCTTAAATTAAGCATTAATTGACATAATTTTTATAGAGTGGCAAGGCATCAAGAACATGTTGATGCTAGATTTATTATATTCTTTATGTCAGCATAGCATTTTAAACCCAATACAAAAGGATTATTTAGATAATGGTATTGAATTTACATGTATCATAATAAACCTTAAACAATACAACATACCATCATTTAGATATATTGTGAAGCTTTTTTTTTAACACTATGTTTGGCATGTGGAATTTGATGATAGAGACAGTGAGATCGAGGAGCTAAATGGCATATTCTTTCCTTTTGAATAATAGTAGCTAGAATGTTCGTGTAGGAATACAATACCTAAAGCCTCTTGTTGATCACAATAAGGATGGGTGTAGATTCTAACAAAGTAAGGGTCGCAAATGATAGCATGCCATATTTGTACACTCACTTGTATTGTAGAATAAATTAGATCGATGACCGAATACTCATATGGGAAAGAGCTCCTAGGTCTGAAGTTGGAGTCTACTTACTATTCCTAATGTCATTTTAAGCAAAATAACGTGATAGTAGTAGACGCTTAGATTGTGCAATCAGGTTTGAGTCTTTTGGAATCATCTGAGACTTTTCTATTCATTAATGGTGCCTCATCGGGTGCTTACTCATCTTTCCTAATTAGGTAGTATGGAGGAAGATTTTTATTAGTTTGAATTTGGAAGCAAAGGAAAAGATTAAAATTCCTCCTTTTAAAAAAAGTTGTTCTTTCCTCCAAAAAAAAAAAAAAAAAAAACGATATGTGCGACACATATTTGCGATTCAAAAATTCCAAAATGTGTTACAGAATGTAATCTACGACATAATTTGTGACACAAAATTTGTTGCGTTTTAGATATCACAAATTTTTTGCCACACTTTCAAAAAATGTGTCAAAAATTTTGCAACGCTAGACAAGAAGGTTGAAAACCTCATCATAATTTATGGGTCTGGTGAGATAATATTTGCAATTCAATTTGCAACATTAGTTTTATGACACATTTCATGTGTCACAAATTATGCTGCAAAATGTTTGAGTGTAAGAGTATTTTTGGGACAAGCTTCATGACACATTTTAATTATAGCAACTCATGTTGCAAATTGATTATTTATGAGATCTCAAACTGTGAACATGGTTTGTGATTATTTGCAATAATTTTTGGAACATTTTTTGCAAGCCTGGTTTAATCCCTAATTAACCAAACTCTGCAACACATATTGCAACAACTTTTACATTAATTTGCAAAACAAATATTACAATATAAAAGTATCTAATATGACAACCCAATAGAAATTATAATAATCCAAACATCTAAGATGACAATATAAATGTGTAAAAGTATCCAAACATCTAATATCACATCTATCGTGTTACAATTTCATCAACACATTCATCTAGAGGTTGGGTTGAAGGTTGAGGTTGCTCGACTTCCTCTAAAGGGTGAGGGGCATAGGAGACAGACTTCCCAATAAGGGTGAGCAAAAAAGTCCAGATCCGATGATCCTATCCAGTAATTGATTTTTTTACCCAAACTTTTCCATATATATATATATATATATATATATATATATATATATATATATATATATATATCCAATTCCCTAATCCAAAAAGATATATTCTTTTTTTTTAATTCCTCTCTTACAGTCCTCATCTCCCTGTGTCTTCTTTCTATCCTTTATTATTGATGAGACCTTTGATGCGAAATTCAAAGTTTGAAAGACTAGAAGACTGCTAGTCAAGCTAGATTATTTTGGGAAGTAGCTAGTGGTAAGAATGATCTCAAAAAATCTATAAGGCAAATAAAACTTAAATTTGGATATGAATATCTGATATCTGATCCAATTTAAACTTGCTACCCGGTTTTTGATATCTGGTTTAAATAGGGTCGGATACGGGTCCAGTTTTTACCGATCCAAAAAACTAGGTACCCGATCAGGTTTTGACCAGATTTTGCTCACTCTTACTCCCCAATCTTAAAGATAGCATATGAAGTATGAGGAGCTATCTCAAGGTTTACCTAAATAGCTCGAGATTAAAGAGAGAAAAAAATGTACTTGTTCTACTATTTCTGCTTGTTATGCTGCTTCTGCTTCTTGTATGCTTTCTCTAAAAATTTGCTATGTTGTTTCTATTCCTTATATGGCTTTAAAATTCTAGCTTACTTATAATCTCTAGAGAAATAGAAGCAGAGAATTGCTAGGTAGCAAAGGCAGACCGCTGAGACTAACAATGAGAGTACTCAAAAGAGGCTATCTCTTCAATGAGGTTGCCCATGGCACAACATTGACCAATTGCTACCCCAAAATAAATGCCTCCATAGCTAATCGCCATTGATTTGTACCCCTTGTCCTTCTCGAACTAATATGTCTTGTAGAGCCTTGAAAAATTTCTCCTACAAAATATGAAGTTAATCAATAACTATAGTCTATGCCAAACAAATTATTACTAATTAAGAGTAAAATTTCTCAACATCTTACTATCGTTAATTATATGTCTATCAAATTAAAGAGATTATTACTAATTGGGTGCCCCTACTCATTCCAACTCCCATCTTCTTTTCAATAGACATCTATAAAAGCTTCCACCACGGATACTTTTCCTGCCTAATTTGGCTTCCTAAAAAAATAAATAATTAAATATAGTTAGCTATCAGAAAAAATTTAAATGCATATACTAAAAATATGAGAAACTTTCTAGCCTGTCTCTATGTTTAATCATGGAGATAGAACAACTATGATAAATTGTGGTAGATCCCTCAGCATTCGACTGACGACTCTTTTTATTCTTCATATTTACATATTTCTAGTCATTCCAAATCAACAACAACTGCTCCCAAACATTGTGCTTGATCCATTCTGGCTTCTTTCACTTCTCCCATCCATGATCTAAATTTCTATTCAACCACTCAACAAACTACTTATTAGACATCTTTCCCACCTTTCTAACATCATTCGATTGCCACTTAAAGTCGGGCTACAATACATAATTAAACTTACGTAGAAGTTACCAAATTAAAAATTAATTAAGAAAAGGAATTCTTAAAAAGAGATATACTTGAAACTGTTACCAAAAGTACTGGTTTATAATTTCTATCAGGGTGTCAAGCATAGATTTCTTATTTTAAAAAAAAATTTAAAAAATCATATTAAGGTTTAAATATATATACCATTTGAACCTATAATAATAATAATAATAATAATAATAATAATAATAATAATAATAAATGATTTTATTGTAGGCTTGGTGGGACAATGAAGGTTTTCTACAACGAGCCACCATCATGGGCATTTGTAACCTCATTTGGGGCTTCATTGTTTTGTTTTGTTTTTTTTAAGTCAAAACCATCTGTAGGATTTACTTGGTCATTCTTGGGGCCTCATCAGTAGGAGGTGGAACCTCATGGTTCAAAGGTAGGACATTTGCTGGAATGCAGGCTTATGCATCAACTTATTCTAAAGAGCCTCGGGTACACACGAGTAGTAAAAGAATGGGCCTTGAGCTTGTAGTTTTCAAATCCCCTTGGGTCTTAAGCCTACCTTTTTGAACATGAACTCTATTAGAGAGTGTCCTAATAATTTATTTTTTTTTTAGGGAAAGAGCTCATAGAGCTATTTTATTAATATAGAAATAAAAGGTTTACAGAGTTAAAATATTATTCATGAGCCAGTTAGGCAGAGGCCTGCCTTGATGAAACAAAGAAAGCTCATGATGGGACAGCCCATGAGTGGCAACCAAGAACGCAGACTGATTCCAAGCTACAGGAATCACTCTCAATTCAGGACTACCCATAAGAGTTAGGTGTTCTATGATATCGGAGACTTGCACATTCATTCTCCAGGCTTCAGAGAAAGCCCCTTGTTTAACAGCATTTATCAACGCCACATTTGAAGAAAGAATGGTCTTGATGTTCAACTTCCAGCTAACACAGCATTCTACAGCAAGGCTTAAAGCTTTGGCTTCAGCATCAATGGTCGATTCTGCAGGGAAACTACTACAACCAGCACATATAAATCTATTCTGATAATCCACAATTAAAAACCCAACTCCTGCCAACAAAATTTCACGGTTCAAAACTACAGCAGTTAGCATAATAGGACTGTCAGTGAAAAAGAAATTCATCCTCATAATATTGTTCATACGAATAAAAGAGGGAGAGGAGGAAAACTCCCTGACATGGGCAATAGCAAGATTAGCTATTCTTTGATAATTTAGTTGATCGTTGCTGAAGATTCTTCTGCATCTTGCTTTCCAGATAAACTAACTAACTAAAGCTATAATTGATTGGGTAAAAAGATCATTACCAGAGTAATCTTGACATAGCCAGAGCCCTGAAGAATTTGAATTACACAAATTCACAGGCCTCCTAATCTCTATTCTAACCAAGTTCCAGATCCCCTGAGATTGAGGGCATGTATGAAGCAGGTGTTCTGCAGTTTCGACTTGTAAGTTGCATGGCTTGAGGCCCCCAAGTTCATTCTATAAAGATAATCATAAGTTTTCACAGCATTATGCAAATTAAGCCACATGAAATGCTTAACTCTAGGAGCCACATTAAGACGCCACAAACTATCCCAGCCACTCCAATAATTCTGAGCTCTATTAATCTGACTAAGATGGGAGTAGACCATAGATGAAATTTTGGTACCCTTAGACTTAGGGAACCAGACCCACTGGTTACCCTGATCATAATTAATTTGGCTGTGACAGATAGTAGTATCATTCAGATAGACACCAAAAATTTCATGCAGGGCAACCACATCCCAACTATTACCATTAATAAAATCTCCAAAGTGAATCAAGTTATAATCAATATCCATATTGAGAAAAGTTGGTTTTAAGTCTAAAGGAATCTCAAAATACCAGGGATCTTTTAGAAAAGAGGTATAAGAGGGATTAACAGATTTAATCCAGAGCATAGGTTTAATAATCTGGGTGGTACGGCACAGGCCTCTATAAAACCATGAGCATCTAGCAGGAATATTACCAGCCCAAATATTAAACTCCCCGTATTTGAGTTTCAAAATGTCAACCCACCAAACATCCTTTTGATTAAGACTATTAAGTACATTCTTGGCCATAAGAGATGTTTTAGACAAACCCAAGTTCCGAATTGATAACCCCCCCCCCCTCCCCCCCTCAGAACGATTAAGTGTGATTTCATTCCACCCTACTACTGAGTTCATGCCCTTTCTATTGCAGTCCTTAGACCAAAAGAAAGCCCTAGCAGCTTTAACAATTCTATCAAGAATCGACTCAGGAATAGGATAAGCTGAAAGGTAATAAAGGGGGGTGGACATAATCGCTGAGTTGATGAGAATGGTCTTACCAGCTGGGGAGATCCTAGACCTTTTCCAAAATGAAATTGACTTCTCAATCTTATTAATCAGAGATGAGAAATAAGAGAGTGCCAGTTTCTTTGGAGAAATGAGGATCCCCAAGTAGGTAAACGTGAAAGATCCAATTTTAAAGCCTAGGATATGGCAGATGCTACTACTAAGTCTTTTGTTGAACCGACTGGGGAAAATGATTTCAGATTTGGAATTGTTAACTTTTTGACCTGTCAACCTTCTATACATGGAGAGGCAAAGCTTAACATTATGAGCTATTTTCCTAGTGGCCTGAGTAACAAGTATGAGGTCATCAGCGTACATTAAATGATTGAAGTTGTTGTTAAGAAGGTTATTGAAACCAGGGATCATATTATTTCTCTTCGCAAAATTTAGAATGGAGGTAAGGTTCTGGGCAACAAGGATAAATAGATAAGGGGAGATCGGATCACCTTGATGAAGACCCCTCTGAGGAATAATCTAGTTAGAAGGAGATTTATTAATCAAGATAGCAATGGACACTTTGCTAATACACACTTTGATCCAATTGACCCAACTACTAGGAAAATTCATTCTGGTAAGGGTTGCACGAATTGCATTCCAACTCAGAGAGTCATAAGCTTTCTTAATATCTAACTTAATCAACATCATAGGGGGGGAATTATGATCATTATCAATCAAGTGGGCCACCTCTTGGAGGGTAATAATGTTATCGAAAGGGATACGACCATTAACAAAGCCACATTGTTCACGGCCAATAAGGCTGGGAAGAATATTCTTAAGGTGATTAGCTAGGATTTTGGAAATTATCTTATAACACACATTGCAAAGGGAGATGGGTTTGAAATCAAAAGCATACTTGGGGTTAGACTTTTTAGGGATAAGAGTAATATAAGTCCTACCCCAGCTATTAGGCATGATAGAGTGTTCTAAGAAATACCTGATTGCTTCAAAGATATTATCACCAATATTGTTCCAATAGAAGCGGTAAAACTCAACGTTAAAGGCATCTGGTCCTGGACTCTTGCCAAGAGGGAGAGAAAATAAAGCATCATGAACCTCTTGTTTTGTGACTTCCCGGGTTAAGCTGTCTCCATCATAATCAGAAACTTGAGGGAGATCATCAGGGAGAGCTAAGTAGGTATCCTACAAATTTCTGTTAGTGTCCTCCTTTCACAGGTTAGAATAGAAATTTGTAAAAACATGACTAATATTCCTATGATCAGTAAACACATTGCCATTAAAGTCCGAGACATTAGAGATAGAATTAACATGATCACGGTATCTAATTGAATTGTGGAAAAAAAAAGGAGTTATTGTCACCACCATGGACCCACAGGAGTCTGGCCCTTTGTGCCCATTTGATGTTATTCTGTCTCTGCAAAGCAGATAACTTGTTATACATGTTAGCAAGCGACTGAGGGGAGAAGTCATTGGGATCCCTTAAGACATCTTTAGCTTCAACATCTAGAATTTGAGCCTCCAGCTTTTCAATTTCAGCATCGATGGGGTGGAGCCCCTTAGCTTTCCATTCTAGAAACTGGAACCTGGTACGAGAAATGAGAAGAGATAACGCATGCATAGGATTTGAATGAGGTTTAAAAGTCCAAACCTTCCTGACCACATAGTGACAATCCAAATGCTCGAGCCAAAAGTTATCAAATCGAAAGATTTTTGGTTTCCTAAAATTACGGGAGGTAAGAGAAAGAAGAAGGGGCGAGTGATCTGAAAGGAAGCGCGGGAGGTGTTTGACCAAACAAGTATCAAAGCTATTAGACCAAGTAGGATTAGCTAGGCAACGATCCAAACGAGCCCACCTCCTAGCCATACCCTGTTCGTTATTACACCAAGTAAACTTGGGACCTACAAAATTTATGTCCAACAAGTTATTAGTAGCAACAAACTCAGCAAAAACACTAGCTTTGCGGCTATAATAATGATGAGAACCACCCTGGTGTTCTTCCTGAGAAATGATAGCATTAAAATCACCCAAGAGAAGCCAAGGCAAGTTAAGAGAGTTCAAACCTGTCAACTCTTTCCAAAGAAGGCGCTGGCCTTGGAGGTCATTAGAGTTATAAACAGTGGAAATAATCCAGTTCTTAGAGATACCTGTAGTTATGACTAGGTGCAGAGCAACTCTGGACTTCACCAGAGGAGTAACCAAGCCCAAGGCAGGATTCCAGATGGAAATGATTCCTCCCGAGTAACCCTCTGCAACAATCGCAGCCCATCTCCACTTGTGATTCAGTTTGGAACAGAACCTCTCCAACCTGACATCATTAGTTCTAGTTTCAACCAAAAAAATAATTAAAGGATCATACTTCTTCATCAAATGAAGAACCCTGGAGGTTGTGTCACGACTAGACACTCCCCTGCAATTCCAGCACAAGATTTTAGCACTATCAACAATCATCAAGAATAATTGGAAAAGAAAAGCAAGAATAAAATCAAATAGAAAGAGCTAGGGACTATTCGAAAGCATAGCACACCGAAACCCGACTAGACCAAGGAAACTGGGGGTCCTCAGGCGGGTCTTCCCTCCAATGCCACCCTCCCCTTTTTGTTGATTATGGACATCTGTTGAGGGTTTTTCCGAGATAACACTTCCTTGCGGACGCTGCTCTGGTACTGGTCAAGGGTCATTAGGTCCTCCGACTATATGTCCTCCTCTTCTTCTACCTGGGACTCGTCCTCCTCCTCCGAGCAGCTCATCTCTTCATCAGAGTGACTTGAAACACTAGATGGGGACGCCAAGACAGAAGTGACCGAGTCGACTACCATCTGATGAGTTTCCAAGGGGCCTTAAGCTTCAGGAGCTTCAGAGAAGTTCTTGGAGGTTCGTAGAGTAGGGAAACATTCAAGGGTTTGCAGTGGTTCAGCTAAGGCACAGTGTTTACCTTTTGATTTCTCCAAGGCAAAAGAGGACTGACCAACGTCAATAGGGTTGGCCACCTCGGGATTATGATGAGTATGGGTCATCGTTGCCTTGGAACTCAGTATGGTAGTATCATCGATAGGACAAGTCGGCTCCCCTCCAACTTCCAAGATGAGGTCAGTCTGCGAGTCCACAACTTGATCACTGTGAAAGCACACTTTTTCCAAGGGAATAGCCCCTTCCATAGTAACGGTGCTCGGGCCAGCAGCCCCAGCTCTGACAAAGCCACCCCGGCCTCTGACAGAGGATCCGCCACGTGCCAAGTGTGCAGCACCATTTTTTATTTTCGAGCCGTTGATGGGAGAGCCAGCAAGGCCACGAGGTTTCGCGTGCGCTGCACGTGATCCCGAACCTCTGCGACCACCAGTGCCACCGCGCCCTCGTCTTCTCGACACCAGCATCCATGGCCCATAGTCCGTGTCCGGCATCTCCAGCGGAGCCTCCTTCGCTCCTGCCATGTCTAACAGCCCAGGTTCCACTCCTGCATCCTAGCCCAGTGTCCTAATAATTTAAAGCCTGTAAATGATGCTAGATGAACTGTGGACAGACTGACTGATCTTTTTGGTCCCTTACTAAATTTTCTTACTTTAAAATAAGAATTGATTGATTTTACTAGCCTAATTTCTTGGGTATGGCTACCAAACCGTCATCATTGTTATCGAGGCTAATGTGAGTTGAAATATGAAAAATTAATGGGATTTTCTTGGACTTGGCAAGCATTGGTTGAGTTATAAAACATGTTGACTACCACCTAAACTTAAGATTTACGAATGCTATTAAACATATTCAATTTTTTATGTATTCCCTTGTGGATGTGAATATTGATATTATTCTAATGGATTGGAACTAACTCTGATGAGTAGTTTGAAACATATCCTTTAGTTTTAAATTCAACTATCATTAAAGTTGGTAAGTTCTTTATTTATTCGTTGAATGAACAAAAAAAAATTAAAACAAAAGAAAAAAATGAAACTAATGCTCCTTTACCTCATTTCTATACTCCTCTATCTCACTACAAATTGAAGGGACTACACAAAAGGACTTTACAAATTGAAGGGACTACACAAAAGGACTTCTCAAAAGGAGAGGATGTAGCTGAGCATCACTTTGGTGCTTAAAAGCACAACTATCAAACTTTTTACTTCATAATTTCTCCTGACAAATGAGTAGTAAGAAAACATATATCTCAAAAGATAGCTAAAGATAAAAAACCAAAAACAAAAACTCATGAACCCAGGTCAGAGATCAATAAAGAAAAAATAAAACCCCTTGCCAGTGTTGATAGTCAAACATACATTTTCTAAAACTAAATTACCAATGAATACTTAGGATAATGACATACAGCATGATGTTTGCATTTAAACTAACCAATCCACTATTCCATCAATGGTGCTTTGTTAGCTCATCTCATTGGAATGGATAATTTTTCAACAATAGGTATAACATGAAAAAGAAAAAAAGAAATAGCTGAATTTTGTGGCTATGTTGGAACATATTTGATTGGTGAAAGAAAATTAAGTCATGGATTAGTGGTAAAAGCAATACATGGGGAACCATTAATAGCAATAATAGTAAAAATCTAGGAAAAAACATTGACTGGTCCAATCAAATTTGATGTCTCTTAATCATGCGTCTCACAAATAACATAAAGTAAAATAAAGAATAAATTCTAAACATATCAAATTTCTTGACAACTTGTTCTAAAAAATTGCATTTAATGAATGATGCAATAGCTAGTTAAATAAGAAAAAAAATGCTAAGCATCTGGTCACAACTATTAATTTAGAAAGATGTTGAATAAGGAACTTCAAGAGATTTTCCAAAGTATGGTTCTCAATCTCATAGTGGTTTAGTTTTAATTCAACTCTCATCAAAGTTGGCCAGTTGTTCATTTCTTCCCAAGGAGAAAAAATATTAAAAGAAAAAAAAATGAAACTCTTATGTGAATATTGACTATTTAGAGTTTCAATTTTTTGCGAAAGTCATCAAATATTCAAATTAATACTTTCGCAAATAATAAATTTTTACTAATATTATTCCTTTTAGAAATTAATTGATAGGTATATTTATTTAAATAATTACTTTTTATAAAAGGTTGTTTGTTGAGAAGTCACCGATCAAACAAAGACTATATATTATATTAAATTAAATTATAAATAATTGATTCTAATACTAGAATATCAAATATTATTTTCTTTACTCAAACAGGCACAACTAGAAATATTTGAACAATTTTCTTCCCTTTGCTATACAAACTTTTAAAAAAAAAAAATGTGTCTAAATAGAAGTTTATTTCGCAACACAAAAAAAATATATATATAGAAAAAAGGATTACAAAGATAATAATCAAAGCTCCCACAAGACAGACAAAAAACTATATTCAGAACATGAAATGAAAAAAAATACTTCCATAACCATAGCAAAAGCTCTGTGTGTTGTCAATTAGTAGAAAATAAAAAAGTTCTAAAAATAACAACCAAAGCTCCTACTAGATAAAGCTAACAATTACATTTAGAACAATGGAAAAGAACAAAGAGAAAATAAATAAAAGTAAACCTCTCAATAATGTCAACTGATAGAACACTTCAGTCATCACCCTCATCATCTCCGTTTCAACTTTATCTTCTGATTTATTTTTATTATTATTAGGGATTTTTGTTTTGTCATTTTCTTTTCTTCAGTGTTATCTAGGTTATTTTCCTCCTCTTCTTTTGAGATGTAATTTAGTTCACTGTATTTGTCTTTGTCTTTATCTTTATCTTTTTCTTTAAGATGGTATCTGGGTTATTATCATCATTTTCCTTTGGAATCATCATACCAATATAATTAACTGCCTTGTATATGACATGAATAGCTAGTTTTAGTATTCATATGCCCAAATCATAACACTATCTCCCTAAAAAAAAAAAATTTTAACTCTTGCTGTCCTTAACAAAGTGAAACAGTATGATTTAAAAAAGAACTTATCCTCACTTAGAGCTTGTTAATGTTTAAAAAGAATATTATAATCTCTTATAGGTGCTTATTTTTTATTTGTTTGCTTGCGTTTATTTCATTTTGATAGGACATAGATAGACTGTACTTTAGATGTTTGTAATTTTATTTATTTGATCGCTCAGATTTATTTCATTTTGATATTCTATAGATAAGTTGTAGTACCTTTTTTTTGCACTAGATTCTTAAATAGATGGAGGAGTTATTGAAATTTTTTACTTTTACCTTTAGCTTTTAACAATATCTATATATATAATATGTATGTTATATCGAGTATATTGTAGATGAAAATTTGATTAAGTAATAAGAAAAGAATTTAGGTAAAGAATGAACTCCCAAGGTAAAATATAAAGAATAACTTTTACTAGCTAACAAGTTAAATCCACTCATTAACCTTTAACTTAAATTATATACAAAGATGGTAACTAAGGTTCAACTTAGAGATGAAGTTTGATAATATTTCTGATAAAACGGTTAAGAGTTTTGATATTATTTCATAGGCTTGAATTATGCCCCAACCATATAAACCTATCAGTCTTTATAGTCTTTATAGGGCATGACTTAAAATCCTATCCATTTATGTGGCTTTTTTTTTTTAGAAAGTTTGTTTATTGGCTCTTTTTCTTATATAGAAAACTATATATATGTTATAATATTTTTTTAACAAAAATTTTGAAAATATTTTAAAAGTGCCATCCTTTCATGTCTTTATGTAGTTATAACTATTAGGAAGTTAAAAAACCCTTTTGCATAAGGAGTTAAATGTATTTAGAAGGCATCCCTTTGTGAAAAGAAAAATTACTACTTCAAAAACTCTAAACTAGTATAAATAAAACTCTTAAGTGTTGAATGATGGCACAGAACACTTGGAATATTTTTCTTCCATTCAAGTGCAAGAACAAACACATTTATCCTTCTTTAAGACTTACTTTGTTGTGTGCAGCATTGTAAGGGGATTCTGTCTCCTAAAGCCTTAGCATTCACCCTTGGCACACATTATAAGGATCTAATTCTCCTTTAGGAAAATGTTTCATGCCTAAAAGCCAAAGTGCAAATTTTGTGTTTTTATTTAAGTGTTATAATTCTTTCAAAATTTAATTACTCTTACAAGATTTAGGGTTTGTAAGATCTATGAGATTGAATTTTCTCATTTTTATTTTAGTAAAAATTCTCTTACATCTTGCCCGTGTATGTAGGCTTTACCATAGTGAGTAATGCTATACGAACCGAACAAGCTTCTCGAATTTGCTTCATGAATTACGTGTCATCCATGTCATCAATGACGTGTCATCCAAGTTAGCCCTAATTATCCTTCTCTCTCTCTCTCTCTCTCTCTCTCTCTCTCTCTCTCTCTCTCTCTCTCTCTCTCTCTCTTTCCATTGTATGCCTTTTTGTTCGTGTTCTTCATCTTTTTCCTATCCTCAACAGACCGCCAGCCGCTCAAAAATCATCATCTCCACCTTTGAATAAAAAATTTTCTTACACCTCTCACAATTTTGATGTAAATCATAATAAATTCTTATAATATTTCATTAAAAACTCAAGAAAACAAAGAAAACAAAAAAGAAGAAATAAATGACAGAATCAGTTTGCTCTGATCAAAGCCCCAACCCATCTTCTCCAAACCATTCTCTTTAATCCCATCACCTCTGAAATCAAAACCCCAATCTACACCAAAATTCTTCTTCTTTGTGATGCCAATCTCCAGGCTTCAACAACTTTCCTATAGAAATTTTAACAACCAAACAACCCAGCACCACCAGAACAACTTCTTATATTAAAATGGGAAAAAGTTCAATACAATCAACAACCAAACCAAGAGAAATCAGAGGACTAGCCTGAAGACTTCTCAATACCCTAGCACAAAGCTAAAGGAATTCAGAGAGAAATGAAGCATAAGAGAGGTGAGAAAGTTTTAGATCTAAAATTCTGGATGCCCCCTTCCATTACTCCCCTTCAGCTCTATATAATAGAGAAAAACCCCAAATTACCCTCCATGCCTGTGAGAACCAGTCCCCACTACCATGTCTACTTAATGACATTTTGCTTCCCATTCCTCCCAAACATCAGCTTCTCTCTTTTCTTCTAATTTCCTTCCAAACTACTCAGCTTTATTCATTAAGCTAGCAACCTTCAAAATGAACTGTAACAACTACCCCCCTCTTCAGACGATCCTTGTCCTCAAGGATTAGAAGAGCAAAATTCCAAAAATCGCTTCTGTAAAACATCATAGAACTCCCATGTTGCTTCCTCATGTGATGAATTGGACCATTTAACCAAGATTTTCACTCCAACCTTATTTCCTCTCTTCATCAATTGTTGATCCAGAATAGCTATTGGAGTTCTTAAATCTTCATCAGCACCCTTCTTCAAAAAATCAGGTCACACAGCAGAGATAGCCTGATCACCCACCTTCTTTTTGAGTTGGGATATGTGAAACACATTATGGATTTTAGCCTCAACTAGTAAGTGAATTTTGTAAGCCACTTTTCCAATCCTGTCGATAATAGGATATGGACCAAAGTACTTAGCAGCTAGCTTCTGGTTGGAATGCTGAGCTACTGAAGTTTGTTTGAACGGCTATAATTTGATATAAACCAAATCTCCAATTCGGTATTCTTTGTCAAGCCTATGTTTATTAGCTAATTGTTTCATCCTATTCCTTGCCTTGGCCAAATTCTCCTTCAGCCTCTTCAGTATGTTTTCCCTAGCCAATAGACTTTTGTCCAGCATATCAAATTTGGAGTGAGATGATTTGTAAGGTAAATAGATTGGCGGTGCCTTACCATACATAATTTCATAGGGAGTAGCTTGTATAGCTGAGTGAAAACTGGTATTATACCACCATTCTGCCAGAGGAAGCCATTTAACCCAATCCATCAGCTTCTCCCCGGTCATGCATCTAAGGTATTGCTCTAAACAACGATTAACCACTTCAGTTTGCCCATCCTATTGAGGATGATAGGCGGTTGAGTAGTTCCGCTTCACCCGCTGAATTCGGAATAACTCTTTCCAGAATTTGCTAACAAAAACTGGGTCCCTGTCACTAACTATAGACTTAGGCAAGCCATGTAATCTATAGATTTGATCTAAGAATATTTGAGCTACTGTCACAACAGTATAAGGGTGGGACAAGGCCATAAAGTGAGCATACTTACTCAATCTATCAACAACCACCAGAATTGTGTCTCGACCATGAGAAGTAGGCAGGCCTGTGATAAAATCCATACTTACATCTTCCCAAATTCCTTTAGAGACTGGTAAAGGTTGAAGCAATCCTGCTGGGGCAGTATTTTCATGATTTGTTTCTTTGGCAAATTTCACATTGTTGCACAAATGTTTTGACATCCTGTTTGAGTCCCTTCCAATAGAAGTAATTCCCGATTCTCTTTTTAGTTGCATCCATTCCAGAATGTCCACCACCAAAACTGGTATGAAATTCTTTAATGATCAGCTGCCTCACCTCAGAGATGTTGCCAACCACCAATTTGTTCTTCCTTCTCAGCTGATTTTTTTCCCACTGATGGTATTGTTTAGTACATTGACCTTGTTGTAATTGAGAGATAAGTAAAACCAGGTCTGGTTCCTCCACCCAACTCCTCTGAATTTGATCCCGAACTCAGATTGAATTGTAAACATGGCTGCTAAAATAGGTCTTCTTGACAATGCATCTGCTACAACATTCTCAGAACCCCTTTTATATGCAATCTCAAAATCATAGCCCATCAGTTTAGTCATCCATTTCTGTTGACTGGGAGTCGAGATTCTTTGCTGCATCAAATACTTCAAGCGTTGGTGGTCATTTTTAACTATGAAATGTCTCCGTAACAAATATGGCCTCCATTTTTCTACTGCTAGGATAATAGCAAGCATTTCTTTTTCATACATAGAAAAAAAGATGTGTTTTTCATATAAGGCCTTGCTCATATAAGCAATAGGTCTTCCCTTTTGAACCAGAACTGCTCCCAGGCCTTCTTCACTGGCATCAGCCTCCACAGTGAATTCAGTAGTGAAATCTGGTAAAGCTAATAAAGGACTTGAGCACATAAACTGCTTGAGCTTTAGAAATACTTCCATGCTATTTTCAATCCAGTGGAATGAATTCTTCTTGAGTAAATGGGTCAGTGGTTTAGATAAGATGCCATACCCCTTGATAAATCTCCTGTAATAGCCTGTTAGACCTAAAAATCCTCTTAACTGCTTGATATTTTTGGGGACTGGCCATTGTTTTATTGCTTCTGTTTTTGCAGAATCCATCCCTACCCCTGACTTGCTAATAACATGTCCCAAGTAATCAATTTTCTTGTCAACAAATGTGCACCTACTTCTCTTAGCATTCAACTGATGATCTTGTAGCACCTTGAAAACTACCTCCAACTGCTTCAAATGAGAATCCCAGTCTGAGCTGTAGATTAAAATGTCATCAAAAAATACCAACACAAACTTCCTGAGGTAGGGTTTAAAAATTTTATTCATGAGGCCTTGAAAAGTAGAGGGTGCATTGGTGAGGCCAAAGGGCATTGCCAAGAACTCATAGTGGCCCTCATGAGTTCTAAAAGCTGTCTTGCTAATATCATCCTCATACATTCTGATATGATGATAACCTGATCTCATATCCAGCTTAGAAAAGAATTCAGCCCCATGCAATTCATCAAGCAATTCTTCTATCAAAGGAATTGGAAATTTATCTTTAACAATTTGGTTGTTTAATGCCCGGTAATCAATACAAAGTCTCCAACAACTATCCTTCTTTTTTACTACTACCACAGGCGCAGAAAAAGGACTTGTGCTAGGCCTGATTACCCCTTTGCGGAGCATTTCCTTCACCAACTCTTCAATAACATCCTTATGAACTGCGGGGTACCTGTAAGGCCTGACATTGATTGGATTTGTACCCTCTTTCAACAGAATTTTGTGGTCATGAGATCTCCTAGGAGGAAGTATGTTAATCTCTTCAAACAAGTGCTCATAATTTCCCAATATGTGAGTCAATTGTACCTGCTGCACTTCAGATAAATCCTGCAATTTAGTTTCATTGTTCATTTTGTTCAGTTCCTCATTAATTACCATCAAGGAGTATAGTTGGACCTTGCACATCTTAGGAGGTAATTGTAATGCCTTTACAAGAGACTTCCCTTGTATTATCTGCAGCCTAGGTTGAGAAGATCCTCTCAGCACTACCTTTTTTTTTTATCAACCATAAACTCCATCTTCAATTCCCAGAAGTTCCAGTTAATAGCCCCTAACAAAACTAGCCATTGAATACCCAATACCATCTGACACCCTTCTAATGGCAATACCAGTAGATCAGCCATGAACTCTACACCTTGCATTTTCCATTTAAGGTCAGAGCATAATTTGTCACACACCATTCTGCTTCCATTTGAAACAATCACAATTACTGGTGGGCTATCAGTGAGCTCACAACACATTAGTTCAGCAGTGTATGCATCAATGAAGTTGTGTGTACTGCCAGAGTCAATCAGAATGCACACCTTTTGACTTTTAATTGAACCACTCACTCGCATAGTATTATAATCAGCAAGGGCTCTAATACCGGCCAAGGCATTAAGAGATATAATGGGAGTGATCTCTTCATTATCTGTAGTGTCTTCCTTTACTGAACCATCCTCTTCTATTTCTTCCCCTCTTTGATCATCATCATCAACTATCAATTCCAATCGATATAGTTGTTTAGACCTGCAATTATGCCCCATGGTATATTTCTCATCACACCAATAGCACTAACCCTCTTTTCTTCTCTCCTCCATTTCTTTGCTAGATAGTTGTTTGAAAGTCTTCTCTCCAGTCTGCCTCACAACCCCTCCAGTAATCCTTTCTCTGCTAGGATTGTTTCCTGCTGCAGCAAATTTAGGTGTAGGGAGTAGAGGAGTTGTCATGTGTACCATCCTTCCTTTCTTATATGCATTCTCTACAACAACTTCCTATAATTTAGCTAAACTCACAGCCTCTTGTAGGTTCATAGGCCTGAACATTCTAACAGTATATTGAATTTCATCCTTCAACCCACTCAGAAAGAAGCTCACAATATATTCTTCAGACAAGGTCACCCTATTAAGCAATTGATCAAATTTGTCCATATAGGTTTGCACAGATCCCAACTGAACCAAATTCTTCAACTCAGGCATGGGATCATAGTGTAATTCAGTCCCGAATCTAACATTCAGAGCTGTTACATACTCATTCCAACTCACATCCTCTCCACCAACCCTACATTTAATAAAATTTTGATGCCACTGTAATGCTCTACTCTCTAAATGCAGGGATGCGATTCTCACCTTCATATTTTCAAGAATTTCATCAAACTTGAAATATTGATGACATTTGTATAGCCAGTCATGTAGATCCACTCCACTAAACTTAGGGAATTCCAATTTAGTGAGTTTAGGCCTTACCAACTTCAAATAAGCTATCTCTTTCTCATATCTACTAGGAATTATAGCAGCATTCATTGAATTCAAAGCATTAGCAGCCAACACAGGAGGAACACTACCAAGATTACCCGAACTAGGACTAGAATTAGGATTGAGGTTTAGCAGCATTGTTCTAACCTCTTTCATATCCTTGATCTGTTGTTCCTTAAGCTCTTGAATGGCCTAGTTCTCGGAGTTCTTCAACTCCTACAACGCCTTGCTGTATTTCTCAGCTTGCTTCTCAGTTTGCTTCTTCAACAAGGATTTTAGCACATCGTCTACCATTTTGAGCTCCTGATTGCAGGTCTCCATCTTCCTATCAGTTCAAATCAACCCACAGCGGCAAGATCGAGATTCTCTAATACCACTTGATGCCGATCTCCAGGCTTCAACAACTTTCATGTAGAAATTTCAACAACCAAACAACCCAGCACCACCAGAACAAGTTCTTATATTGAAATGGGAAAGAGTTCAATACAATCGACAACCAAACCAAGAGAAATCAGAGGACTAGCCCGGAGACTTCTCAATACCCTAGCACAAAGCTAAAGGAATTCAGAGAGAAATGAAGCATAAGAGAGGCAAGAAAGTTTTAGATCTAAAATTCTAGATGCCCCCTTCCATTGCTGCCCTTCAGCTCTATATAATAAAGAAATTCCCCAAATTACCCTCCATGCCTTTGAGAACCAGTCCCCACTACCATGTCTACTTAATGACATTTCGTTTCCCATTCCTCCCAAATATCAGCTTCTCTCTTTTCTTCTAATTTCCTTCCAAACTACTCAGCTTTATTCATTAAGCTAGCAACCATCAAAATGAACTGTAACACTTCGATTCTCCATTCTTTTAAAATAAGGCTAATTTCCACAACAAACACCAACGAGATAGAAGCTCCAAGAATCCACACCCTGTCAATGACCTCTTAAACCAATCTCCTCCTCCGAACCATTGCTGTAAGCCCAGAGTTCTCCGCCTTCATTGTCGTTCCACTGTGTTGGAGCAGTAGATCCATTAGTTTTCAGGGATGGATAGACCTTTTGGAGCGATGTAGAGGAGAAACCGTGTCTGAAAGTAGAGATGATGAAAGGTTTTTTTCCAGTGGCTCTAGATTCGTCAGGGTGGAGAGCGGCTCGTGATCAGGGAAAGAAGAGAAAGGGAGACCAAAACTCCACAAGAAGGAGAAAAGGGGGACGAAGACAAACAAAAGAGAGATAGAGAGAGAGAGAGAGAGAGAGGAAAGTGGAGAGAGAGTAAAGTAATTGGGGTTGACTTGGATGACATGTCATTCATGAAACAAATTCGGAAGCTTTTCGGTTCGTATAGCATTATTCTTTATTAATTTTGAAACTTATATAGTTGTATTTTGTTATAAAACTATGCTTTTATTATATTTATTGAAATTATTGTTAGTATGAACTATGAATCGATATTGATAATTATGTTCAAAGATATAAGTATTTCGAATTTTAATAAAAAAATATAAATATTAAAAATATAAAAAAAAATATTTTAATGACCCGACATTGACCCGATTGACCCAACGGTTGAACTGGTTAACCCAAGATCCGGATTTTTGAACGAGTTGTTATCCGGACCGGGTTTAATAACTATGGGCTTTACAGTCAAGTTATGTTGATTTTTCTTCTCTTGTTTATATATTGTATATGCACGTGTTCATGTAGTCATTTTGGTATAAATTTTTTGCAATAATAAAGAGACTTGTGAGAGTATAGATCTAGAGTTTATACATGTCACTAACATCAACAAAATATGAAGTTTAATAGTGAATTGAGTTTCAGTCTGTGAAAGATTAAAATAAAATCTTCCTTCTTTCTTTAAGATTTATGAACGTCAGTTAATGATAATTTCCACAGCATATCAAAAGGCTGATCAAGTTGTGATCTAAAAGAGAAAGAGAGCTTTGGAGGGTGATTTCATGAGTTCGACTGATAATGTTTTGCAAGAGATTGCAAAATCTCAGACAAAACATAGTACAATCTGAATGGGAGAAAGTACACCTAGTAAAGTACATCTGGATAAACTTAATTCAATTGTTATGGATTTGAAAAATATTGATATTTAAAACAATTGCGAGTATCAGCCTTTGATTGTGTTATATTCATTGCCATCTTTCTATAAAAATTCTGTTGAAACTCTGTTGCATGAGAAAGGCAAAATTTCCTTAATAATTCAATAAAATCTAAAGAGCTAGAAAAGAATATTCCAAGTCCGATGGTAAGGGTTTTTACATTTGATCATGGTTTAAGGTTCCAATGGGTCAAAGTCATAAAGACAGCAATTTGCAATCAAGATGAGAAAGCCTAACTAGAGATGTGGCTTTGTATGAGAAAGCCTAACTTGGTATTGTTAGTCAACAATACAATTAATGTCAGTGTGGACTCAAACAAGAGTGTGTTTTGGTTAAATTGTAACAGTTTCGGCACCACAGCAAGTTCATGTTGAAGATTTTATCAGTGATCTTATGAAGATCTATGACTTCAAGAACATGGTGAGCATCGGCTGACGATCATGAACCACTGAACTCGTATCTTTCATGCTGAAGATGCTACTAACCTTCTAAATTAAAACTTGGTTTAGATTCCGGAACAGCAATTGCAGTTTCTTGGGTTCAGGATCATTCACACCACCTATGTAGATGAGATCTACTGCCTCATTCCTTCATCCTGGGATAACAGATACTCAAGTAAATATTGCATTTAAAGCATAATAAAAAGAGAAATTACAGCAGTTCCAATCACTACAAGGAATATATTCAATTAAATTACCACTACACCATTAGAACTCAAAAACTCTACTAATAGCTTTTAATTGTATATAATATATATTAAGATATATATATCAACTCCCCAGTCAAGCTCAGAAAAGAAAAAGAAAGAAAGAAAAACCAGAATTTAAAACTAAAGTTCAATAATCAAACTGCAACTTTCGCATATACTTAGAATTGGAAGATCAAAGTCTGGCACTTATTCTTAGGCATGAACAGTCTACATATAATCCAGAATTTGTTAAATAAATTGAATGATAATCACCAATTCAATGACGCTGATGAAATGTTTGAAACTGAAATAATGAACCCATATAATGGACCACTTAAGAAGTTCTTTTCCTCTGAAAAATCCTTCCATTAAAATGTTAAAAAACATTGGTAAATCAAATAGTTATCACTGATAATTTAATTAATTAATTTGATTTAATTCAGTAAGATGATTAAAATTGTTTCCTTTCATAAACTTGAACATTACACTTGTTTCATATTCTTAATCCATGTTTAAGATCATTTGCAATGCATTGACAAAAGCAATACCTAATAGCATTAACTTGGGTCATTGAAATTGACCCAAGGTTTCTTCTTGTGCTTTCTACCTTTTTTCCCTTATGATGGCTTAATTTCTTTAAGATAATCATGACATTTTTTTTAATATAATTTATATCACGATATTAAAATCATAAAACAAGGGTAGAAATCAAAATAAAACAAAGATGACTTGAAAAATGAAAATAGTCATATTTATTTAGTTGTTATTATTCACCTGGAAAATGAATTAACATCTATTTAATAAATGAAATAATTTAATGTATCATTAAATATTTATTAAAATTATTTTTTGAAAGTAATGCTGTTATAAAAATTATTATCAATCAAAAACAATGTCCAAGCACATAGATATAAGCACTACATTTAATCATGACAATTAATAAGACTTATTAATTTAAGAAAAAAAGCACAGACTATCTAACAAAGTAATCACAGCATCCTTACAAAGGGGTGACTAGGACAGAGCAAATAGTATTTATTCAGTTGACCAAACCAAACCGGAATTATTTATATATTATCTTCACTCTTTTTTTTAAAATTTGGTTTTCAGTTTTTGATTATATATTATTTTGGTTCAATTTTTTATTATTTAAATTCAAAGATTAGGTTTTTTGTTAACTGAATTTTCTACAATATTAATATTTTATCATATTATACAACAAAATAAATCATAAAAACACATAAATAAATAATTTTAAAAATTCAAGTACTCAGCTTTATGTTAGTTAGGTTTATGAAAATTTCAGTTTGGTTTTCAGTTATTGTATACCAAATTCAAGTTATTCGGTAATTTGGCTTTCAATTAACCAAATTAACCAAATGCCTCTAGCAACTAAAACACTCCATACCTATCCTCATCTATACCAATCGAACAAGTCTATGTACCATTTCTACATTCCTCTAACCAAACACTAGATTTTTTCTCGCAATCCCTTTCTATCCTCATCCAAGTACAAGTTATGACGAGCAAGCAAGCACACCTTTCGTGAACTTCAAATCTAATATTTAACATACAAAAGATAATGCAAGGGATAATGCATGAGCTCAGGTCAATCAGCTCAAAGAGTGATGCAACCACAGTGCCCAAAAATATAAACAAGCTTTGTTAGTATATTTCATTTTGGTTGGGTTAGTATCCATCTTAATTTCTTCAATCAATGCATTCTCTTAATAAGAATATACAAAGCATTAAAGGAGAAAAAATATTGTTACAAAATCTATGTGCAACTCCATGCACACCTCCATAACTACTAAGGCAATTTGTTACATGCATGCTGACGGCTGCTTTCAGAGTTGCAACATTAAATGCAGCTAATTTTGAATAAAAGAAATGTTCAATATCAGATTTCAGGAAAAACTAGCGTTATTCTATCATATATCTGACAAACTCAATCTTAGTTTTTGCCTTACCAACAACTAATGGTTTCTTCGGTTCAACTGCCATGCCAACTGATCAACAGCCACCATAGCTTGAGAAGCAGCACCGATAGAACCTTCATACCTAACATCAAATCACCCACAATACACAAAGAATCACTCCTAGCAAGCATTTGTTTTCTGGAGCAAGCTACTAAAATACAAGCCATGGTTCAATCATAATTCAAAATAGCACATAATTGATTTATACTGACATGGCAACCAAAAGAAAAGCTCCAGCTTGCATCACAATGGCACCTTCACCAGCAGGTTTGGATGTGTTCACACACCGAGCACAGAACCAATGCTCATGGATCGAAGTGACTAGATCTGCCATTAGAATAGAATCGAGATTAAATCCTGGAACAACAAGTAAAATAACATGAATCCAGCATCTCTAACTCTATACTACAGAAAAAACATTTCCTGAATCGGTGCATTTCTGTTTCAGAGCTGAGCAATATAACATTTGCAATTTAACAAGACAAATGCCTAACAATGAGAAGGGCCTTTGAAATACTTACATTGGTTTTCTCCAATAAAAAAGTATTCTGTTGGTGGATTGTTTCTTTTAACAAAGTCAAGGAATGGATACAACTCAACTGCTTTCAAATTAGTCCCCTCTTGCTCTGCGCTGAGAACACCAAAAATCATGATCTACATCTAGACAATGTCTAAGTTCATCAGGTCAAATGTATAAAATAATCCCTAATTTTCTGAACTTATAAAAGTTAAAACAAATATTTTCCCACTGTTTATTTTAGTGCATAAAATACATAGGCAATATCAGACAGAAAAATAAAGGAAAAGAAACGGAAAACAAATTGGGGAGGGAGAAAATTGTTACACCTTTTTCGGGTTAGCAGTTCAGATCAAGGAAGAAAAATAAAAGCAAACTTCTTGTTGTGCTTAAAAATTAATACCATACTGTTGCAAAATGAGGTATAAATAAGTCCATAATAGGACCATGATATTAGTTTATAGTCATTCAAATTTTTCATACGGGTGAAATTATACCAAGCATGTCTATGTTTAAAGTTGGACAGGCTAGTATATGTTCAAGCTCAGCTTGAGCTTAATTTGATTCAATGATTTTTTCTTCAATCATAGACCAATAAAAGTAGATACTTTTAAGACTGGGATTGGCTCCAACTTAGACGTATTCAATGAGCTAAACTCAAGCAAAGCTTGCCCCATATAAGATAAACAAGTTCAAGCTCATCTTAAAATTCTTTTAAGTGAAAGTTCATTTATTTTAAACAAGCATAAGCCCAAGCTCATTTAAGACCAACTACTTTGTGAAACTATAATATTACTATAAAAATCTAATTAATATAACTCCACTGTTTTAATATTGCATCATTGTAATGACAATAGTGTAGTTTAAAAGCACATCCATTTATAAAGGCACATGGAAAACAATATAACAAATCACAAATTGAAACTCAACACTGCAATGAATTTTCATTTTCTAAGGCATGAACAGTTTATTAATAAGCTAACATACAAGATATGTTCATCGAGTCTCAAACATAGATCACTTTGTGATCTATTAAATAAGGTTGTTCATTAGTTCCTAAACAATTTTTTTTTATAAAGTCTTTCTTGAACTCCAAACAAACCTCTGTTGCAACCTGATTGCAATTTCTGACAAGCTTATAGCAAAGATCATTTGGAATGTGAGATCATATCGGGCTGATCCAGTAAGACCTTTTATACTTGTATTGAAGGAAAATAGAAGCAAAAGAAAAATAAGTAGAAAAAAATAGAAAAAAAAAAATCAATAACATGATACATTCATTGGATTACAAATCCAATTTTACTCATCCAACCAAACACATGAAACTGATTGTCCCCTCCTTTTTCTTTCATTTCCTTTATTTTCCTCAAACCAATAGCTTCAAGATCCAATAAAATGGGAAGCAGTTCAAAGATTTGTGAATTTAGAAAATAGGAGCTGATGCAAAAACGGGGATCATATTAACGGTTCCAAATGTTGCCTGGTTCCATAAGAATCACAAAATCTTGATTATTCCTTTTTGTGCTTGGTTCTTAGTACAAAATAAGCTAACCCATGAGCGAGGTGATATTGTCTTACCTTAGCTTAGCCTAGTATGTTTTGGATTAAATCTTTAATCTCAAATAAAAGCTATACCTGCATTGTCTGCCTTCAAATATTAAGTAAATCATGAAACTAAACAAACAACAAAAATATTTTGCCATGTTCAAGGCAAGAGATATGCATATTGTAGGTATACCCCTTGAAAATTTAACAATGAATGAGATGTTGCATTCAAGATGAAAATAAACTAAAACTCACTGAAATCATGTGTGTGTGTGTAAACAAACAGGCACTAAGAATCGTCTTGAAAGATAGAATTGAATAGTTTTCACTGCTCAATGCAAGAAAATTGCAGTTTGTTCATTAAAAAAAAAATGCATTCAAGATGAAAATAGACAAAAATAAAATAAAATAACCTGCAAGAAAATACAAAAATAAACAAGCAAACAATAAATACAAAATAAGAATCAAAACCCCTTCACAATTCGAAAATGAATGAGATAATGGTATCAAGATGAAAAAAAAAAACTAAAGATCTCCAAAATCATACAAAATATAAAACCAAGCACTAGGAATCATCTCAGATGTTCAAGACAAGAGAGCTGCCTTCTGTTCATTGAGGAAATGCATTCAAGATTAATATAAACTGAAAATCTAAAAGATCATACCAAAAAACAAACAAACAAAAAACAAAACCAAAAAAAAAAACTGAGAAGCATGTTGGGAGATAAAAGAGAGTACATGACAGAGAGAAGGCGGGAGGGGGCGGTGGGATCATGGTTGAGCAGCAAGGCGGCCATGATGGGAGAACCTGTAAGGAAAAGATAGACAGTGAGAAGAAGAAGAAGAAGAAGAAGAAGAAGGAAAAGATAGATAGTGAAGAAGAGTGAGAGAGAATTAACAAACCAGAAGAAGCAGAGGTGGAAGCAATCTGGGTGGAAGCCCACTTCTCCCAGATCTTGTGACTGACTGCCCAATCCATCAGCTTCTTCTTCTTCTTCCCTTCTTTCCCCCCTTTTTTTCTTGGAACCGAAGAGTACAAACTTGAAAAATTGGAGGCGAGTGCCCGAGGAACTAGAAATCAGGAATGAAAATTAAGAGTAGTGGAGCGGAGCCATTTCCAAAAGTCCCTTTCTTATTTCTAAAGTAGGTCTGTGCCAGGCCCATGTTAGCCTGGACAGCCCGGCCCAACCTTGACGGCCCGCCATCTATTACCCTTCAGGTTTGGGGTTTTACCTCTCCGATGTCTTAGATTAGTCACTTACCATGCGTTTGGATTGAGGGAATTAATATTATTAGCATGCTAATCATTCTACCTTTCACTATTAGTTTTTGTTTGGTATAAAATTAAAACAGTAAATAATGTGGAACAAAATTCTTTTCTCACGGGTGAATTTCATTTCTTTCAAAATTTGGGGAAATCCCGTTCTTAAGTTTGAAAATTAATTTTTACTCTTATTTTAATTTTGTTGATCTATTTCTCTCTCACATTCCTTCACTCTCTTCTTTCAATTGTATATTGTAGCCATGCACCGCCAACTAACTTCCCTTCTAAATCCCTTGATTTGGTGGCAAAAGGAGCAGAAAGGAGGTTGCTAAAGATTTTAGACTAGACGTTTTGTCACATTATTTAATTTTAGTTATTGATCAGTTTTCTATTAACTTATATTTATCAATTATACTATTTTTAATAAATAGTTTTCAAGTAAAGTATGTATATTTGATAAATTATTCTCACATACTTTACTTGATAGACACACACACACTAGTGTAAAGGCCTACGCTAACACTGCGGGTTCAATATATCAAAAACAAGGATTGCAAATAAAGTACAAATTTTGTAATAAAAAAAAAAGTCATCGATAATATATATTTTTTTAAATCATTTTTAATAGGGGAAGTATATTCTCAAAATTTGAAGGGTTGGGAAATATATTACTGGAATGATATTATATTTTTCATTGAATGATGAAAATGATTCCATGTAAATATTGTGTAAAAAAAAAAAAAAACCTTTCAAAACATTAAACCTTCCTTTCGCTTTTTCTCACCTAACATTTTGTTTGTTGCTTTTGTTTATATTTTCCATGTTTTATTTTCAAACTTGATAAACTCATTTGCAGAGAAGGAAGAGAGGTCCTTGTCTCAAACTCAAACAAACCCACACATTAATTAATATAATATATCTAAATATATATACTATTTCTTATCCATGCTGCAACAATGATGCTAATTATATACAAATAAATAAAGAGGAATTAAGTATATATATTTAATTTTTATAGTTTTAGTTGCATTCAAGTTGCATAAAAAAATATTTAAATGGAATAATTTTTTTTTAAATTGTAAAAATGTATTTTCTAACTTTCCTTTAAAAAATCTCATGCTTTTCATCACAATTTTAAATAAAAAAGATGAAGAGAAAGAAAAGCCTCCATCAAGATTTCACAGGCTATACTTGCGTATCTCATGTTCTTTGCTTTTCCATTCCTAACACTTCTTAATTTCTTTGTTTTTATCTTCATTTTTTAAAATAGATTTAATAAAATTTCTTGTAAATAAGAATGGGTCCTTGTCTCCATTACAAGCCCTAGAGAGGTTCTTGTCAATAGGCAAGGAAACATTATTTGTTTTTGATTAGTTAGGACATAGCCAACATTTTTTTCATTACAAATCTACAATGTGTAGTTGTTGTGTTTTTCCTTGGCCTATATGTTAGGATCAAAGGAAAACTAACACAGAACATATACAACTAAGAGATAGAGCAACTGAAAACTAGAAAGAAAGAAAAAAAAAAAAACAAAGAAAGAAAGCAAAGTTACTTATTAACACCATTGTGGCTAATTTCTCTCATCAACCACCTAGGAAGGTCCAGACCCTGGTAATAAAGAGAAATAGAATGAGAAACTTATCCTTTAACAGCAAGACAATCCGCTAACAAATTCCAGCACCGCGAAATAACAATAATGTCCATATCTTTAGAGATATTCCTGAGATTGTAAATACGGTTGTGAAATCTCCAATTGTTGTCATTTATATCCTGGCGAAGAGCTTGATTGAGATCCCTACAATAGGTAAAAATGGAAGTAATCTTCAATCTCCAGCTGTTAACAATCTGTAGACCAACGTCAACAGCACAATTCTGCTTCTAGAGGAAAGTCAGATTCAATCTTAGAGCACCCTCGCAAAAATAATCTTTTTGTCATGGTTCACAGCTATGAAGCCTGCACCTCCAATTTGATTGTAGTTAATCCAAGATGTGTCTAAAAACAAATAGCATACATGATCGTTAGCATTAAAGTGATTGAGAAAAAACAGCTCTTTCTTGATAATAACATTCTTGCTATAATCTTTCACATGGCCAAAAGATTAAGCAGCAATCCAATGCAGTCCCAGGAAGCACCCTTGAACATAAATTGCGTCTGGACTTCCAGATGAACCAGGAAGGAAAAAATGTTCTTATTGCAAAGTCAAACTAACCCACACATTAATCAATATGATTTATATAAATATATATACTACTAATCAACTATGTTGCAATAGTGATTCTAATTATATACAAATAAACAAAGAGGGGTTGAGTATATTTATTTAATTTTTATAGTTTTAGATCCATTTGGTTCACATGAAAAATTATTTGAATGAAATAATAGAAGAGTATATTTCCTAATTTTTCTTAAAAAAATCCCATTATTTTCATCACAATTTAAAAAAAAAAAAAAGATGAAGAGGAAGAAAAACCTCCATCAAGATTTCACAGGCTACACTTGTGTATCTCCTATTCTTTGTCTTCCCATTCCTAACACTTTCAGATCTCTTTGTTTGTCTTCATTTATTTTTTGGATTTAATAAAATTTCTTGCAAATAAGAAAGAGAGGTCCTTGTCTCCATCACAAACCCTAGAGAGGTCCTTGTCAATAGCCAAGAAAACATTATTTGTTTTTTATTAGTTAGGACATAACCAACGTTTCTTTGACTACAATGTGTAGTTGTTGTGTTTTTCCTTGGCCTATATCTTAGGATCCCTGCACCATTCACATGACATCATTGTGTGTCTCTAGTTCCTTGTCTTCCCATTCCTAACTTTTTTATCTTATTTTAAATTTTTATTTTCTAATTTTTCATTTCAAACTTGATAGGCTCATGTGTAGAGAAGAAAAAAAATGTCCTTATCTCATGGTCTAACAAACCCACACATTAATCAATATAATATATATATAGTTTTAGATCCGTTCGGTTTACATTAAAAAATATATATGAATGGAAAAAATAATTTTTTTGTACAGAAGAATATATTTGCTAATTTTCATAAAAAAAAAATCCCATGTGGTATATATCTATACACCTAGATCAATAAGTATACATCATGCCCTAATAATACGAATATGTATCTCGATCCGTTTCAATTAATTTGTATGAATAGCTATCCGGTATATTATTTGCGTGTCAGGAACCAGATTTGAACTGGTGACACGAGGATTTTCAGTCCTCTGCTCTACCAACTGAGCTATCCCAACCATTTTCTTTTCTCGCATCATCCTGCTAGAGTACTTATATCTATCTATCTCAATTAAGGGGACTCTTAAAAAATCTTATCCAGTCCTTCGATCTTCAAAAAAAAGAGTATAAATAATTAGGAAATAAAATGGACTTTTTTGGGGATAGAGGGACTTGAACCCTCACGATTTCTAAAGTCGACGGATTTTCTTCTTACTATAAATTTCATTGTTGTCAGTATTGACATGTAGAGCAGGACTCTCTCTTTATTCTCGTCCGATTAATTCGTTTTTCAAAAGATCTATCAGACTCCAGAATCAATGATTTGATCATTAAATATTTGATTCTTCCTTCAACTTCGGTTGAAATAGATTCACAATATAACTTTCCATTTTTTCATAATATATATAATATATATAAATAAAATAATGGATTCGGGTCGTGATTAATCCTTTAATATGTTAGTATGTATACGTACGTATTGGGTATATAGAACTCCCCCTTTCATAATTTCAACCTCACAAATTTATTGCTTTTTTTTTTAAATGAAGAGAAAGAAAAGCCTCCATCAAGATTTCACAGGCTATACTTGTGTATCTTATGTTCTTTGTCTTTCCTTTTTTAACACTTCTTTTTATTCTCTTTGTTTTTATCTTCATTTGTTTTTTAGATTTAATAAAATGTCTTGCAAATTAGAAAAAGGAGTTCTTGTCTCAATATGCAAGGAAACATTATTTGTCTTCAATTAGTTAGGATATAACCTATGTTTCTTTGACTACAATGTATAGTTGTTGTGCTTTTCCTTTACCTATATATTAGGATCCTTGCACCATTCGCATGTCATCCTTGTGTGTCTCTTGTTCCTTGTCTTCCCATTCTTAACTTTTTCCTTTTTTTTTAAAAAAAAATTTTCCTTGATTTGTTTTCAAACTTGATAGCATCATGTACAGGGAAGAAAGAGATGTTTTTATCACAAAGTATATATATATATATATATAATTTTTATAGTTTTAGATCCATTCGTTTCACATCAAAAAAAATTTGAATGGAGTAATTGTTTTTCACAGTATAATATATGTTATAATTTTCCTTTAAAAAAAAATCCCATGTTTTTCTTGACAATTAAAAAAAATAAGGAAGAGAAAGAAAAGCCTCCATCAAGATTTCATAGACTATGCTTGTGTATGTCCTATTTTTGTTTTTCCATTACCAACACTTCTTACTCTCTTTGTTTTTATCTTCGTTTTTTTTTTTATAGATTTAATAAAATTTCTTGTAAATAAGAAAAAGGGGTTTTTGTCTCTATGACCAACCATAGAAAGGGCTTTGTCAATAGGCAAGGAAACATTATTTATCTTTGATGAGTTAGGCCATAGGCTATGTTTCTTTGACTACAATGTATAGTTGTTATGTTTTTCCTTAGCCTATATCTTAAGATCCCTGCGCCATTCATATGGCACCCCAGTGTGTCTCTTGCTCTTTGTCTTCCCATTCCCAACTTTTTCCCCCTTGTTTTTTTTTTAAATTTCGCCTGTTTTGGTTTCAAACTTGATAGCCTCATGCGTAGGAAAGAAAGAGGTGTCCTTGTCTCAAAGTCAAACAAACACATACATTAACCAATATAATATTTATAAATATATATACTACTAATCATCCATGCTGCAATAGTGATTTTAATTATATACAAATAAACTAAGAAGAATTGAGTATATATATTTAATTTATATAGTTTAGATCCATTCTGTTCACATAAAAAAAATTGTTTACATTAAATTTCATGTCCTAATTTAAATCAAATAAAAAATTTAAAATCACGTATAAGAAAACATATAAATCCCTAGATCAGCCGAGAGCACAGATCTCGAGATGATCTAAAATATTTAAATCTCAAGATTGGCTGAGAGCACGGATCTCGAGGCGATCTAAAATATTCAAATCTTAAGATCAGCCGAGAGCACAGATCTCGAGGCGATCTAAATATTTAAATCATAAGATCAGCCCAGAGCACAGATCTCGAGGCGATCTAAAATATTCAAATCTCAAAATCAGCCGAGAGCACAGATCTCGAGGCGATCTAAAATATTCAAATCATAAGATCAGCCGAGAGCACAGATCTCGAGGTGATCTAAAATATTTAAATCTCAAGATTGGCTGAGAGCACGGATCTCGAGGCGATCTAAAATATTCAAATCTTAAGATCAGCCGAGAGCACAGATCTTGAGGCGATCTAAATATTTAAATCATAAGATCAGCCCAGAGCACAGATCTCGAGGCGATCTAAAATATTCAAATCTCAAAATCAGCCGAGAGCACAGATCTCGAGGCGATCTAAAATATTCAAATCATAAGATCAGCCGAGAGCACAGATCTCGAGGCGATCAACAATATTTAAATCTCAAGATTGGCTGAGAGCACGGATCTCGAGGCGATCTAAAATATTCAAATCTTAAGATCAGCCGAGAGCACAGATCTCGAGGCGATCTAAATATTTAAATCATAAGATCAGCCCAAAGCACAGATCTCGAGGAGATCTAAAATATTCAAATCTTAAGATCAGCTAAGAGCACAGATATCGAGGCGATCTAAATATTTAAATCTCAAGATCAGCTGAGAGCACAAATTTCGAAGCGATCTAAAATATTCAGATCCCAAGATCAACCGAGAGCACAGATCTCGAGGCGATCTAAATATTTAAATCTCAAGATCAGTTGAGAGCACAGATCTCGAAGCGATCTAAAATATTCAAATCCCTAGATCAGCTAAGAGCATAGATCTCGAGGCAATCCAAAATATCCAAATACTAAGATCAGCCGAGAGAACAAATCTCGAGGCAAAACGCAAATTACAAAATTGCCTTTGAGAACATATCTCGAGGTAAAATGAAAATTACAAAATTGCCCCTGAGAACATATCTCGAGGCAAAAAATGGAAAATTACAAAATTATCCCCGAGAACACATATCTCGAGGCAAAAATGGCAAATTACAAAATTATCCCCGAGAATACAAATCTCGAGGCAAAATGCAAATTACAGGATTGCGCTTAAGGACACATATCTCAAGGCAATCTCAAATTTGAGGATAGCTTGAATACGCATCTCGAGGCGATCCTAAACTTCATATAGCCTGAAAACATATCTCGAGGCAACCTGAGAAAGTGTCAATCCCAAGGCACCCAAACACCTATCACGAGGCAAATTGGATTTGAATTTTGAAAATTTAAATTTAAATTTGATCCTATCCTCGTTTAATTAAAAAAATTAATTAAAAAAATAAATAAAATAAAATTTAAAATTTGAATTTTTGTTTAATCCAATCCTTTCGATTTGATTGGGTCGCTGAAGTTGCGATTTTACGGGAAGGGGTTGAGATTGGGATAAGATCGAGGCTAAGCTTTTAAAAGGAGGGGTTTTTTCTTCTAACGTGGGGGGAGATAAAAAAAGAGAGACAAGAAAGAGACAAGGAAAAAAAGGGACAACTAGACCAAAAAAAAAAAAGAATTTTCTCTCAACAAAAAAAAAAATCTTTGGTCCCATCTGAACCAGACGATCCTGATTGTCCAAAAGCTTAAGGTGAATTTTTCTTCTTTCCCCTTGTTATTATTATTATTATTATTATAATATATATATATATATAAATGAAGGCCTTACAACCCCTCCCCTTTTTATTTTGTTTGATCGGGAAGCGTCACAGGGGACATAAGTAAACCTAGATCGAGGGCGTGTGAGGATGGGAGTCATAAGGAGTAAAAAAAAAAGAGTGATATAGATATTATATATATATATATATATATATATATATATAATAAATAAAAAAATAAATAAATAAAAAAAGAAAAAAGGGCGAAAGAAGAAGAAAAAAAATTTCTGAGAGAACTCAAAAAAAAAAAAAAAAAAAAAAAAAAGAAGGCCGAAAAAATTTTGAGAGAAAAGATTAAAAAAAACGAAGAGGAAAAAAAAAGAAAGAAGAAAAGCAAAAAAACAAAGGTATATATATAAAAAAATCACCGTCATCGTCTGATGCCGCTGTTGTCGCTGCCTGATGCTGATGCTGCCGCCTGATACCGCTGCCGCCTCCTGATGCTGATGCTGCCGCCTGATGTCGATGTTGCCGCCATTGCCGCCCGATGTCATTGCCTGTTGTCTTGTTGATGCTGCTGTTGCTGCCGTTATTACTATCGCCGTCGCCACCACTGTCATTGCTGCTCTGAGAGATGGAAGAAAGAAGCTAAGACTGGCATTTGCTTCACCCATGCAAAGATGTTTATACGTGTTCTCAATCCAAATGCTGAGATGCTGAACAAGTCAGTGATGCTGCCAAGAACCAGGTCGCCTAACACTGACTTTGATGCCAAAGGTCTGATAGGAAGGCGTTCCACTGATGCCACTGTCCAGAATTACGTTCATGGTTGTTGCTGATTCTAATGACAAGCCTACGATTGCGATGCAATACAAGGGAGAGGAAAAGCAATTTGCTACAGAAAAGGTCTCTTCAATGGTTCTGATAAAGACGAAGGAGATTGCAGAGGCTTACTTAGGATCCACTGTCAAGAATACTGTTGTCACTGTGCTTGCCTACTTCAATGACTTTCAACACCAGGCCACAAAAGATGCTGGTGTCTTCTCTAGTTTCATTGTCATGCAAAGTATGATCATGATTACCTGTTCAAAATGCTGCTTCTCATAGTGCTCTTGTTTCCTGTCTTATTTGCAATGGCAAGCTGATTGAAGCTGAGAAAGTTCTTCTCAAGAGTGAGTGCACTAGAGATATCAAAGGTGCTGTTGATGCTTATGCCACCTTCATTGCTGATTATGGGTAATGTGGAAAGATCGAGGATGCCCGTCAACTGTTCGATATGATACCAGTACTATGTGATATCGTGGAATTCAATGATCCTGTACTATGTGAAAGCAGGGGATGTTCGCTCTGTAAGGATTTTCTTCGATGAGATGCCTGAGAGAAACATCATCTCATGGAACACAATGATTGCTGAATATGTGCAAGCATTAGATATGGATGAGGCTGTGAACATTTTTTCCTTGAATTGCCGGAGCCAGACGCCTTGTCTTGGAATTCAATAGTGTGTGGTTTCACTCAAAAAAGGAGATGTGGTGCAAGGAAGGTGGTATTTTGAGAGCAACCTGACAGGCATACTTTTTTCTTTGGTTCTTAGTGCTTGTACAGGGCTTGCTACTCTCTATCAAGTGGTTCAGATCCATCAGCTTATTATCAAGACTATTGTAGTTGACATTCAGATCAACAATGCTCTTACGGGTTTCGGACAGATGAGGGCGAATGCGAGTGAGTTCGTCGGAAGCTTTGTGAATGTCATTCACACGCATAGTTCATGGACTCGTAGATGGTGGTTGGGACAACGAGGCTCAAGTTGAGCATCACAGAGACTCTTGACGATATTGGCGCCAATGGGGATGACAGTCATAGTCGGAGGGCTTAGCATCGAGTTCTTTTCCTCATCAGCGTGACTGCTGCTACTACTGCTGCTGCATGGAACTTATTTGTTACTATTATTATTGAATTATTATAAATAAATCTGGATATCATCTCCTAATAATGATAAAACTTATAAATAAATAAATAAATAAAAATGAGAAGAGCGTGCAATGGCATGCATGCATGGGCATCTTGCAAGCTAAACCAGCTCCTTCTAAATCAAAGTCTCGTTGGGGACCAAAGAATCCTATGTTAGGGCTCCATTTCTGATGGATCTGTGATGAGTAAGGATGCCAGAAAAGAAATAAAAATGCCAGAACAAGTACTAGAGGAGAAGTTTTCTGAAGAAGAGGGAAGGACGGGGTAATTTGGTGGAAGAAACTGTGCCAATACCTTAGGTTGCTGGGAAGAGCATATGTGACAGGACTTCGACAGGAAAGAGGAACCTGCGCTTTTACATGATTTAGTAAATGCTGAAGATAGAGATTTTGAGGACCCAAGAAGCTTGACTCCATTGGGATTCACAGATATTAATGTTGATCATGTAAATTCGCAGATATGGAGTCTTTATGCAACAGATGTCCATTACTAAGTTGTGAGCCGATGAGCTTATCCAAATACCTTCTTCAAAACTTTATGGAAATAAAGCAACATGATATCAACCAGAGAAATGCGGGGGATTTTAATTGATTAGTAGAGGTTTCAGAGGAATATAACCTGGTTCCAGATGCATATCTTAAATCAGAAGGTTCTTGAATTGCAAGTCTTGCACACAAACAATCAAAACTGTTCCCTGAATGTCATCCATAAAAAAAAAACATGCAACCAAAGTATGAGTTTGTAGCTTTTCCCACTTCTCCAGAGCTCCTGCAATCCCTTTTCTGCTGATAAACTGAACTTTCTTGCCCTTTCTTATGAGGAGTAGTTAATGAAGACAACTTTGTAACTCAAGAGCTATTTAATGTTCTAATATATATCAATTTTAAAAAAAAATTAATTAAAAAAAACAATAAAAAAAAAAGGAGAAAGGCACGTAATGGTATGCAATAGTATGCATATGTGCATGATGATTATAAAAACTATAAAAGATATAAAGAATGGAAAAAATGCAATGCTATATATTCATGCATACAAAAAATGCAATGCTATATATCCATACATGCGTGCATGTTTAAAAATAAATAAAAATAATAATAAAAAAATTGAATGAGAAAAGCACTTGCTTTCCGTGCATACATGCATGGTTAATAAAAAATAATAAATAATAAAAAAATGAAAATGAGAAAAGGATGCAAACGTGCATGGTTTAAATAAAAATAAAAAAATTCAAAAGGTAGGCCCCACCTAAAAGGAATGTATAAATAAAAATAATAATAAAAATGACAACATGGGGTTTAAGCTAAAAATAAAATAAAAAAAACAAATCTCTTAAAGATCAAGATAGGCTTGTCCTTTGACTGGACTGGCAATTTTTTAAGCCCAAGCCCAAATTTCACGTTGGCGCTTAATATGACAAAACTCAAAATGGCAGAACAAATGGCAATGACCGTGGTGGCTATGGGATATGGAGCAGTAACAGTAAAAAAGGCCTAAGCAAAGACTAACTGGTGCAGCCTTATGTCAGCACTTAGCAACCTGCGTTTCCTTATTCCGAAGCAATAAAAACACTTATTGGAACACATATCTTAAGACGGCTGATGAAATCCAAATTTTGAAGGGATATGAATTTTAAGGAGAGATACAAGTTTGAAGCGGCAATAAAAAGATAGCAAATATAGAATACGAATTTTAAAAGTGGTATGAATTTCTGAACGGCAGTGAGATATTTGAGATAGTCTATCTCAAAGCGGCAATGAGGCATGAGACGGCGGCGAAGCATGGCGGACGACGACGTTATAAAAATAAATTAAATAATAATAATAAATAATAAATAAAAATGTATGCCTATTTATAAATGGCAATATTCATATGTAATAAATTACCATATTTAGCAATAAATTTACTATTTTTCATAGACTGTTTATTTGTACGTTTGCCCTTAATCGGAGGTTCCCAAGACACTGTCTGGGGTAATTAATAATAGGGGCTTGCCTCTATTAGGAATGAAAGAACCCACGAAACAAATATGATATTTGTGTTTCGATGTGCCGTTTGGTGTCTTCTTCACAGACACGATGCCAGACGCGTATTTTCGATCCCACAAAAATATATTTGAATGGAATAAATTTTTTTCTCTGAAGAATATATGTTCTAATTTTCCTTTAAAAAAATCCCATGTTTTTCCTCAAAATTTGTTTTTTTTTTTAAGGGAAGAAAGTGATATATTCATCAAAAGAATAGATATTATAAAACTTGTATTAAGTGCAATATTAGATAACAGATACAACTGAGAGGAAGCTTAATAGACATCCTATTTTTTCTATGATTTTCAATATCTTATTCTTATCAAGTCCCAGTGCAACCTTTCAAAATTCCATTATTCTACGCCCGCACCATAGAGTAAGATCGCCTAGGCATATCATATATTGTTGTCATGTCCTCATGAACACCATATTTTCTTCTAATTTCCGGCATATAACTAGGATTTAAATGAAATCTCTCCATATAATTTTTTTGTATTTATGACACTACTATAGAACTAAAGTCATGGGTATTCATGATCATCACTAAATAACTCAATGGCACATAGACATGAAGAATATGCTGGTAGTAAGTATTACGCTTTAAATTAGGTTGACTTTCTGACGATGAGGTAAGGGATGCTTTTGTTGAAGCTTGGCTGACTTGCTAAGGGTAAGGTAAATGATGTTCACAAGAAGCTTGGGCTTCCATTACCTCTTCCTCTCTCAACTCTTCCAAAAAATGCATGTCCACTTTCTTTTGGTTATACCTTGGAGAAGTTGCATCACCAAGTGGACACATTAAAGGAAGAGGACAGGGAGGAAGCCGATAGCCAACTTGAGAAAGGGAGGAGGAGAGTGGGGAGAACATCTAGCTAGAAAAGGATAGGGATTCATGGGAGAGGATGAGAAAGGGTTTAAGTTTGGATTTGGAATTGGATAGACAACTAAGAGAATGGTGAGAGGGATTAATTGATATTTGCTCTCTTTATAGTTTTTTTTTTTTTTTTTTTTTTTTTTTTAACATGGGACCTATTTTTTCATAAGGTGTTATTTTCACAACTAAAAGGTCTTTGTATATCACTTTCATGACACAGTGTTTGTTAGACATAGGGCCTATTTTTCATGATGTGTTATTTTCAAAGCTAAAAAGTCTTTGTACATCACTTTCATGACATTATAACATGAGAGGTTAGAAAATAAGTTTTTGCTCTCAAAAGTCATGAGCATTAGACATGTTACCAATTATACAACACCAAATGTCCTTTCAAAATGAAAGTTCAGAAAGAAAGCTTACATCACTCTCATGACACAGTAACAATGAGAGCTTAGAAACAGAGTTTTTACTCTAAAAAATCATGAGCTTTAGACAATGTTACCAATTATATAACGCCAAATGTCCTTTCAAAATAAAAGTTCAAAAACAAAGCTTTTTAAGCGATAGTATATATATATATATATATATATATATATATATATAACTAGATTTATATATCCGTGCTAACGCTGCGGGTTGACTATATCTAAAAGAAAATTCACAAAGATAGCATAAATTTAAAAAAAAAATTGTTAATGTCATTTTTTTTGTAAATCGTTTTCAGTATGAGAAGTATATCTGCAAAATATGAAAGGTTGGGAAATATATTACTTGAATATGTTATATTGTTTATTGAATAATGAAAATGATTTCATTTCAATATTTCTAAAGAAAAAACAATTTTAAGTATTAAGCCTTCTACTTGGTTTCTATCTTCTTTGTTGTAAGAATTGAAATAAGATACCCGCCATATATATATATATATATAGACACTTCATCATTCAAGAGAATTTGTTACAACTCATCATCACATAAGTATTAATTTAAGAGCAATGTTGTTATTGAGATGATATTATGCAAGATCCTTATGATTCTAATTTAGTTTTAACAAACAAACCCACTTGTATTAACACAAAAAAAGTTGTTCAAGTTCTCATCTCCAACTAAAAAAAAAGTGAACAGAAAAGGAAAAAAAGGGACACAACTTCATTCCACTCATGATTTTCATCATGGATGTGTATCAGAGACAGTGGAGTGTTCAACGTTGCCATCAATGGCAATAGGAAGGTTAAGGTCAATCAGAGTGCCTAAAGATGAGATTTTGGGAGATGAATGTGGGGAATATTCCTATAATCATAATTTAAAATAATCAATAATAATGATTGAAAAGAAACATGTTGTAAATAGTATTCAAAAGTTTATAATTATTACTTTGATATTTTCAATCAATTCCTTTGCATTTGAAGAAGAGATGATGATCTGCCATGCAGCTAGGTTGATGAACCCTTTTTCTAAAACTTTGTCGATGAATGAAAGTAGCGAGTTATAATATCCATCAACATTTACCAAACCAATATGGAACAAAGCATAAGTTATGTATCTTCTTTTTATAATTTCATGTGTGTATATAGAGCATTGAGATCAAATTAACGGTTTGTTATGTATGTCTAATTGTGCCCAACTAATTACTTCAAAAAGCTCTTCAAGTGTTCCATAACCTCCTGAATATTAAAAAAAAAAATACTTAAATGAGTAATTTTTTATTTTTTGCATTTACAGTTGTCTATTGGAAGAAAGTAGATATAATAATCAATTAGAGAATATGTGAATTTAAAGTATAATTAGTGATAAAAGAGTGGTAACAAAATTAAAATATTTTGAAAATGTTATTTTTTTTCAATGGTAGATCAGTGTTATATGTTAACTATTAGTAAGCTTTGCAAATAGATATATAATACAAATTTCATAGTAGCTAATTTATGCGCATTTTCATTGATCAACATGAGAAAGGTATATTTTCATTGTATTTCTCATTGAAAGTTTGAATTGCAAGCATTAATGTATATTTGATATAAAAAAATAAAAGAAAATGAGTTTTCATTATATGTGATATTAAGTGATAATAAATGCAATTTATATACTAACTTGGCAAAGCAATAAAGGCATCAGTATAGCTTCCCATCTCTGTTTTCCTATGGTACATGTCTATAACCGGTTTTACTTCTCTGACAGTGACACCAGTGATCTGAAACTCAAATGGGAAATGAAAAATTACATACAAATATAGTATTGTAGAATATGTTTTCATATGTGTGGACAAATGCAGGCATATGTTTTTTCATTAAAGGGCAGGGAAAAAATGTACACATCAGAAAGAATGGTAGAAAAATGAAACAATTTATTGTCATACCTCTCTACCCATTAGAGCTTTCGGAATGACACTAAACGCATGGAGAAAAGATTTCGTTAATAATTTTAGCAAATTTTCATTAAATGGAGGTTTTTTTTTAAAATGTTTGGGGAAAAGAGATCCATACCCTATAATATTTCTACCACCATTAAATACAGTCTTAGAAATCAAACCCATTAATCCAATACTTTCTCCTCCATATACCAAATCAATGTTCTTCAACACCTGACAATGGTAACATTCAGTAAAATATTACAATGTTGTTTAAGAATTTACTTATATTTCAAGAAGAAGAAGAATTGAGAAGGGGAAAAGGAAGGAGGAGAATTGCAAGATAAATAACAATAACTATGTAGATAGAAACCAAACAAGTTCTTTTCCAAGATTTATAGCAGCATCTTAATAACTGTTTTTCTTTCCTACATTACTACCGCAAAAAACGCAGATTGTTTTAAACTTGGATGCAGTGCTTTTCTTTTCTTCCTCCATTTTCCTTTTCAGTTTTTTTTTTTTTTTTTTTTGTTAGATTGAAACACTGACAATTTGAATAGATATCACCCATTATATGTGGAGAATATGATTTAGTTTTATCGAGAATAAATTAATACCTATGCATTATTAAAAGCCTTAGCTTGTTGTGCCATGTCAACTATTGACATAATTGAAACAACATAAAGTTGCAAGAATGTCAGACTTTGTGAAATGTTTGAAAGGATAAAAACAAAATGATTAATAGATGGAGATTGACAAACATTGTAGTAGTTAATTAAAAAATATTAAGCTTGATAAAATGACTATGTATTTTTTATGTTTTAGTATTTTTTTTATATTTAAGGCATATACTATGTTTAAGGTCATATAATGATTAAAATTAAGCAAAGATAGACTATCATAATAATTTTAGAAAGCATATATATATATATATAAACAAATGTAGGTATGGAAAAGTTTTCTTTTCTCGCTCACATATTTTACAATACATAAATATATATATGCTTAATCTTAATATATTTAGTTAATCTTATTCTTATCTCCTTAAAATTTCTATTCTTCAAGTTTTACTTTGATGGATATCTTCTACTATGGTTGGAAGCCACATGTCCTGCTATGATTGAAAGAACTTTCTTTTTTTTCTCCAACCTTAACCACCACAATCAATGGCCGGATCTCTTACTTTCTCTCTTTCTTCCTTCTTCTTGTTCACCGACAAATTGATTTCCTAGGCTCAGATGATCTTTCAATCTTAATCTCATCACCCAAATATATATATTTTTTAAGATTTTGTTTGATGAACATTTGTTCTGCTATGGTTGGAAGAGAAATATCTTGTTATGATGGAAAGTGCTTTTTTTTTTTTTTTTATCAAACCCTAGCCACTGTAATTAACAGCTGGATCTCTCACCTTCTCTCCCTCTCTTCTTTTTTTTTGGCGAGTCGCTTTCCTAGACCATAGGGTTAACTTTTGCTAGTTTGATTTGTATCTTTTGATAGGATTTGTTTTTCCTATTTACAAATGTCTCAATCATATCTTTTTGTTTATATACGGATGAAAGGGGTACAATGTTTGACTGAGATAATATTATTATTATAGTGTAATATATATTATATAGTTTTAGCCCTAGGTCTAGAATCGCTTAGCTTGATTCATATCTATTGATGGGATGTTTTCTTTAAATGCGGCATTAATTCTTTTGGGAGGAATTAGGGTACAGGTTTAGATTCTCTTAGTTTAATTCTTATTTTTTATAGGATGTTTTCTTCTTAATTACAAAACGTTTAAAAAGATGTGGATGACAAAGGTAGATTATATGAGTGAGATAATATTATGATAGTGAAATATATATTATATAGTTTTAAGTTAGGTTTAGATACTTTTAGTTTGATTTCTATCTCTTGAAAGGGTTTTTTTCCTCTATTTTAAATAATCTGAATTGTGTTTTTGTGAATAATTGTTATGTGATTGTTATTATTAATATTATTAATATTATTATATATGATATTTTTTTTAAAAAAATTCATGATATAATAAGTATTTGTCAATTTTTGTATATTTTTATATTATTGTCTAAAAAATATTTTGGAGGATTTAATTTGTTGGTTGTCTCTACATATGTAAGATTTTGTTAAAATCAGTCTTTTATGTATTTTCAATAGTTTTATGAGTGAAGGGAATAAATACAAATAACACATGGGTAATGTTAGTGTATATTTATGATATATAAATAATTTATTCTATATCTAAAAATATCTAATATTATATTATATAATGAATATGGTGGGAAGAACATGCTATGTTACATTTGAAACTCTGAGAGTGAGAGATTGTGATGGAGCAATTACTGATGGTAGCAATCAAAGAAGAAGGTTTGATACCAATTGTGGAGGGAAGTATGGTGGTGATTGTAGGTAGAAGAGGTTGTCACATGAATTACGTTGCTCAGAGATTGTTGGAAAGATTGAAAGCTTATCCAACAATGTATGAAGTTAGTGAAGAGTTTGTAGCGAGGATGACATTAATGCGTAACCTTGGAAGGACTCTTAGAAGAGATTATAAGACTTTGGTTGCACCGTTGTTTCCAGTGATATTCATTGGGGGAAAATTGGTTGGGGGTTTGGATCAGCTCATAGCTATTCATGTTACTGGCAAGCTTATTCCTATGTTGAAAGAAGCTGGTGCTATTTGGCTCTGAGTGATTTGTTATATTTTTCCTATTTCATAATTAAAGTATATAATTAACATAATTTATATAATGTATGGTTATATATTACTATAAGCTTATTATATATTTTATTGTTTTATATTTTTTCCCCTTAGTAGATTGTTGAAAGTTGTATGCATATAAACCCAATTAATTATTTATTATATAAAATATTATGCATTTTTGTTTTGATATATTTTATAAGGTTGGTATAATGCATAGAGAGAGCATGTATAGTGATGGTACGATGAAGAGATGATGAAGAGATGATGAAGATGAAGATGGAGAAGATGACAAGAGAGAGAGAGAGAGAAAGTATAATTAATCAATAATGGTGAAAGAATTATTCCATGTTGTCTTAATTGTGCTCTCTGCTCTATGCCATCATTATTTTATCTTTTTTCTTCTCTCTATCTCTCTCTTTCTGACACTTTATGCTCTTCTAGTTTTTATGGTTTCATAATATATATATTTCTATTCAAACTTTAGTATATAGTTCATACAAAGATATTCAAACTTGTTATACATATTGTTTAAGTGCTAAAGTAACAATGGTGTAATCTTTTTTGTATTTCTTCTATCTTTGTTTCAATGCGTGGGGTTTTTTTTTGTGAAGTATTAATAAAAGTATTTATATTGTTATTGCTTGGATTTATGCAGATAATAATTTGGACCAATGCTTCTCAGATGTCTCTATTAAGCATCGTATGCACTTCCTTCTTTTGATGGCATTTTCTACCAGGATGTGGATTTAGTTAATGCATATTTTTTTGTTTATTTGTTTTCCTTTTACTTTTGTGTCGATGTTTATCTTTTGTTTGGTTTTTTTATCTTTTGAGTGTTTTTTTATTATTAGCTTATGTTGTACTTTCTTTATTTAATAAATTGATTGTTTGTCTACTTTTATAATATATATATAAAGGAATTGTAGGTAGGGGGGATTTATTTGATAATCATATATTATATTTATAACATAATTTATTTAATATAATCATATGTCATAATAAATATTTTCAACATATTTTTTGGGAAATTATGAGTTTTTTAACACTACATCATAAGGCTCCTTCTTCTATCAAGTTTGACACCGGCTTTGTAATTTTCTGTTACCTGTAGTGTTGTGGCTTCCAGCATAGCAAGATTAAGTATCATCAACATCATCTTTAACAATACAATAAGACTCATCATCATTATTGTTATTTCTAACACCATAAGAAAGATTGAGTAGTAATACCTCTGTTGCAATAAGCTTTCTTTTCAGCATATAGGTTTTCATCTTTTGTTATATGTATTTTCTTGTACTTCTTGAATTAGTTTTTTTCTTTGATTATTTTTTATTTGTTCTGATTATGTGATTATTATGTTTTTGTTTGGCTTAGCATGACAGATCATTATCGTAATGATTTTTTTGGAAAACTTCCTCAAGATATAGTTGAAGAGATTTTCAGATATATAGTTTCAACATCTTCTTAATTCCTTCATGATCTTAAACTTTTACGTCGCTAATAATTTCATTCATTTATATAATAGAAATAAAAATTATTTATTTAAATAATAACGTAATTTTTTTTTCTATTTGCAAGGGTTTTTATGAAGCATCCAAAAGTTGTAGAGTTGGACAGATGATGTGGATGGATAATTTATGGTATCTTAGTATGGAAGAATATATTACTTTTCTTCGGAATTGTGCATTAAGAGAAAATCTAGAAGCTTGTTTGAAACTTGGCATGGTGAAAATTTATGATTACAATATTTATTAATGTTGGATAAATTATAGTATTAATATTAGGGACTAATTTTTAAAATTGGTTTGCAGGTAGAAGTTATAAAGTTGAAAATGGATTCAGGCATCCAATATTTACATAATGCAGCTTGTAAAGGTTATTTTCCTGCAGGATATGCAACAAAGATTATTTTGTATAAAGATCATATGAGACGCAATTCTAGTATAACAATGTTAAATTTAGTTTCTTATGGAAAAATAGGTAATGTTTTAGAAGCAATAGATAGCAAAAGATCAGATAATCCTATAATAAATAATTGTTGATATGTTATAGCAGAGTTTCTTAGAGAGATATTATGGAGTGTAGAAGCCAAATGGATGGAAAAAAGAGGTATGGGAGTGTGGTAAAGAGTTTTGTGGTCGGAATGCCAATGATATTATTAATAATGGATGGTTAGGTGAAGATGGATTAGTGAGAGAGTTTTGTAGCTCAGCTTGTAGATGGAAATATGAATTTAATTTGCTTTCTGAACTTATGTAATATTTATATTGTTTAGTTTTTTCTGTTATAGTTTTTTGTATTTGTAATCTTGTATTATAGATATACATTTTTTAATGAATGTTATATGTAATATATTCTTGAAGTAGAAATTCGTTGAAGTTTCTATTAATGTAACAAAGGAAAAAAAATCAATATGTAGATGTGTATATGCTTAGCTAATGTTCTTCAAGCAGAGATGTGAATATGCAATAGCAAATGATAGGTGCTGGATAAATCCTTACCTGGAATCAACAGAAGGGAAAAACATAATAGATGAATCCATATGTATAAAAAGTAATATATTATACTACTATCATATGGTTGATGAATATGTTTTTATGTTAGAAATGCATTTTATATTTTTTTAATAGACATTATAGTATACAATCATTAATTGTTATATTATTGTGCTTATATTTTTCCTATCTGAATTTCTTAATTGATTTAATTACATATATTCAATGAGTATATATGAAAGAATATGATAGTTAATAACCCATTTGAGAATTAATGCAACTTGTACTTACACACACACACACACACACACATATATATATATATATATAATATAAGTCTTTGATCTCTTTCACAAAGGTCTTAATGATTAATCTATATTCATCTTCTAACAAAAAAAAAAATATAAATTAAAAACCTATTTTATTCATAAGAAAACTCACCTTAGTTATTTTATTATTTTTAAGAACATAACTTTTATTCTGCAATACAACATTTCAAGTCATGAACATCATATTTGTTATATTATAAAAGATGAAGAAAATGCATTCGATTGGCAAAAACTCTGCAAAATGGTGGTAATACTGATCCAATCATCGTCATGATTATTAATCTCAAAGTCATATTCAAAATAATATTCCTTCTCCTCCTCCGAAGGAGGAGGTACTGAAGGTGGTAATGGAGGAGGTGGCGGAGGTGGTAGTGAAAGAGGTGAAGAAGACATAGTAGTAAACATATAGGAAAAATTAGTTTGAGCTCTATCGATACCACTGGTAGTAATTAATGACATGTCATAAGCCAATGTTGTTTCCTCTAGTGTATCAAATGTGCCTAACCAATATCTCTTCCTACTATGAGGGTTTTTAATCTCTGTTGCACAACGTCCCGATGGTCTCCTTCATACTCCTAAGTATCCCGTTGATCCTCTAGATCGTCTTCTTTGGTGACAGGGTAGCCTAATGCATTGTAAGTCAGTTGTGTCCATAGATATGCAATGTTAATTGTTGCCTGATTGTTTCGTATCTTATCTCTCTATATATAGTTTCATGCAATCATATATGTATATATATATATAGTTTGGAAAAACAATTGAATTAGGGTTTTCTAGAGTAGTGTAGGTGTTGTTAGGTTGCTATACAATGACTACTTTGGATGTCCTTAGATTTGAAATTGATGGTCGTACTTAGATTACGAATCCTCATATATATATATATATATATATATATATATATATATATATATATATATACACACACACACACTCACTCTCTCTCTCTCTCTCTTATTATTATTATTAATTCTTAAACTTGTAGTTTATATATGGCTTCTCCTTTACTTTTATTAAGAGTATGACATTAATATTATATTTTAGACATATAATTGATATTGATGATTTAATAATAAAATTATAAATTTATAATATAAAATACAAATTAAACATATTTTATATAGCACAGTAGGAAGGGAAAACCAAATCTAAGCAAAGATCTCTTGTCAATCATTTTATACTATTAGAGCCAGTTAGACATAGCTAGCAACAAACAGAGTGAGAAAGATATATTAGAGATTTCTTAACAACCATTAATAGAAACACTTTTTCTTTTATAAATTATTTTTTATGTTTTAATATGCTATACATTTCTAAATATAATGCTGCACATAAGATTTCTATATTATATGTCTTACAGAAATCTTATGTTTTTCCCCCTGTATAAAGGTGGGAAAAGTCAAATATAAATCACACAAAATCTACTTTACAGGTTGTAAAGTTCAATGAATTTCACAGAAATGTACGATTCTAGTATAGAAGGGTCAACAATTATGGCTTAATTATACTATTATGCAAGCCGACCCATATAAAAAAAATAATAATAAAAACAAATATAGGACATTAATATGTTATCATAATATATAAATGATGATCTGGATTTTTTATAGCAAAGGAAAACAAATTCCAAACAAAGATCTCTTGTCAATTATGTTACAAAGCTAGAGATAGCTAGACACAGTTACATATAAAATAAAAGGGGAACGTTATTCAAGCGGCGGGATTGGTGGCATGCTTGAGAGCGTAGGGGACGGAGATGACAGCGTCATTGAGAGGTAGGGTTAGGGTTACAAAAAAAAAATCACCTATAAAGCCCTCTCGAATTGATGGTATGCTGATCTGCGGGAGTAAAGAAATAGGTGCCGAACAGTGTTTCTAACATTAAATTGCTATTGGCTTCTCATTAGCCAATTGACTAACAACGGGGAATTGGGAAGGATGTTAAAGTGGGCAAGCAGAGGTATTGATGATAGAGGAGGTTGTGATGCTTTGGTTTTATTAAACTCATTAAAAAGACAAAATACTTAACCAATAAGGGATGACCAAATATCCAACAAAGACAAAATCTTGAGGAATAGTGATTTTGGGGGATAGAATTAAGATGTAGTGTGTGTGTGTGTGTGTGTGTGTGTGTGTGTGATGATGATGATGATAGACGGGATATATAGCGATGGCATGATGAAGAGAAGACGAAGATGGAGAAGATGACAGAAGAGAGAGAGTATTGTTAATCAACAATAGTAACAAAATCATTCCATGTTGTCTTAATTGTGCTCTCTACTCTATCTGTCATCAATATCATATTTCTTCCCCCCCCCCCCCCCCCCCCCCCCCCCCCCCTCTCTCTCTCTCTCTCTCTCTCTCTCTCTCTCTCTCACACACACACACACACACACACACACATTTTTTTAAGGTTTCATTCTCTATATATTTCCATTCAACTTTAGTATATAGTTCATATAAATATATTTAAAGATATATTTGTTATCCTTATGGTTCAAGTGCTAAGGTAACAATGATGTAATCTTTTTTTGCATCTCTTCTCTCTTTTTTTAAGGCCATGTTTTGGTTTCAGAATTATTAACAAAATTATTTATATTGTTATTGCTTGGATTTGTTTAGATATGCACTTGGGTTAATGCTTTTCAGATGTTTTTATCCAGATTCTTAGGTGCTTCCTTCTTTTTATGGTGTTTTCTACCAGGAGGTGCATTTAGCCAATCATTTTTGTCTTTATTTGTTTTTCTTTTGCTTTTGTGTGGATGTTTATGTGAAGTATATTGTATTTTGTGATTGTAATCTCTTTTATTTGATTTTTTATTTTAATTTTTCTCTTTTGATTGTTTTTCTTATTATGAATTTATGTTGTACTTCATTTATTTAATAAATTGGTAGTTTATCGCCTTTTATAAAATATATATCTATATATAAATGTATTTGTAGCTGATATTGCTTAATAATCATCAATAGAAACCTCTTTTTCTTATCAGTTATTGTTTACATTTTCATATCCTCTACACTTCTAAATATAGTGTCACTTAGAAAATTTCTATATTATTTGGCTTAGAGAAATGTTATCATATAAATTAAGAGATGAGTAACAGAAACAAATTTAAATTATATAATAGCAAAATATTGTATTCTGAAGATGACATAATAGTTCTTTTAATTACTAAAGATCATGTCTCTCAAAAGTTTTTATTAAGAAAACCAGTACACAAATAGGGTTCAATAGCCAATTCATAGATTAAACTATGTACTTTATATTAACATTTGATCTTAAATTAGAAAAAAAAACATACATAATATCTATGTTATAAATCTCTTCTATGAATAGTACAAACAAATTGAAATTATACAATAATATAATGCTGCACATCAAAGATGATAGCATTATTTTTTAAAATTTTCAAGATCACACTTCTCAAAAGATTTAACTAAGAAATTGCTACACAGAAGATTTCTATATTACTTGTCTTATAGAAATCTTATGTTTTTTCCCCTTGTATAAGGGTGTGAAAAGTCAAAGATAAATCACACAAAATCTACTTTACAGGTTGTAAAGTTCAATGAATTTCACATAAATGTACAATTCTAGCAGAGAATGGTCAATAATTGTGGCTTAATTATACTCTCATGCAAGCCGGCCCATATCTCCCCCCTCCCCAAAAACAACAACAACAACAACAACAACAAAGGACATTAATATGTTATCATAATATGTAAATGATGATCTGGATTTTTCTGTAGTAAGGAAAAACAAAATCCAAGTAAAGATCTCTTGTTAATTATGTTACAAAGCTAGAGATAGCTAGACACAGCTACATATGAAGCAGAAGGGGAACATTATTTAAGCGGCGGGATCGGTGGCACACTTAAGAGCGTAGGGGGTGGAGGCGGCAACGTAATTGAGGGGTAGGATTAGGGTTACCAAAAAAAATCACAGATAAAGCTCTCTTGAATTGATGGTACACTAATCCGCATGAGTAAAGAAACATGTGCCAGACAGTGTTCCTAACATTATATTGCTGTCGGATTCTCATTGGCCAGTTAACTAACAATGGGGAATCGGGAAAGATGTTAAAGTTTGCCAGCAGAGGTATTGAAGATAGAGGAGGTTGTGATGCTTTGGTTTTATCAAACTCATTAAAAAGACAAAACACTCAACCAATAAGGGATGACCAAATGTCCAACAAAGTCAAATTCTTGAGGAATAGTAATTTTGGGGGATAGAATTAAGATGTAAGTATATATATATGATGATATGCTTTTGATTTGAAAAATACATGTATATAAACCTAAATGAGTATTTATTTCATGAAATATTATGCATTTTTTGTTTTGATATGTTTTGTAAGGTTGGTATAATGCATAGAGACAGGATATATAGTGATAGTATGATGAAGAAATGATGAAGATGGAGAACATGATAGAAGAGAGAGAGCATTGTTAATCAACAATGGTGAAAGAATTATTCCATATTGTCTTAATTGTGCTCTCTACTCTATCTGTCATCATTATCACATCTCTTTCCTTCTCTGTCTCTCTCTCTATCTAACACTCTATCTCCTTCTTTTTTTTAAGGTTTCATTCTCTATATATTTCCATTAAACTTATGTATATAGTTCATACAAATATATTCAATAATAAATTTGTTATAGTTCTGGTTCAAGTGCTAAGGTAATAATGATGTAATTCTTTTCGCATCTTTACTCTCTTTTTTAAGAGCATGTTTTTGTTTCGGAGTTATTAACAAAATTATTAATATTGTTATTGTTTGGATTTGTGCAGATATACACTCAAATTAATGTTTTTCAGATGTCTTTATCCAGAATCTTAGGCGCTTCTTTCTTTTTATGGTGTTTGCTATCAGGAGGTGGATTTAGTCAATACACTTTTGTCTTCATTTGTTTTCCTTTTACTTTTGTGTGGATGTTTATGTGAAGTATATGGTCTTTTGTTATTATAATCTCTTTTGTTTGGTATTTTTTTTAAGTGTTTTTCTTAATATTAGTTTATGTTGTACTTTATTTATTTAATAAATTGGTAGTTTATCTACTTTTATAAAATATATATCTATAAATAAATATATTTGTAGCTGAGATTTCTTAATAATCATAAATGAAAATGCTTTTTCTAATTGATGATCCGGATTTTTCTATAGTAAGGGAAAACAAAATCCAAGCAAAGATCTTTTGTTAATTATGTTACAAAGCTAGACACAGCTAGATATGAAGTACAAGGGGAACATTATTCTTCTAGTGTATCAAATGTGCCTAGCTAGTGTCTCTTCTTCATAGAAGGGTTTCTAATCTCCGTCACATAACGTCCCCATGGTCTCCTTCGTACTCCTAAGTACCCATAGATGTGCAATGTCAATTGTTGCAAGATTGTTCAGTATCCTATCTCTCTATATGTAGTTGCATTCACAGCTAGCAACTGAGAGAGAGATAGATATTGGAGATTTCTTAATAACCACAAATGGAAGCACTTTGTTCTCTTATCATAAATTTTCTATTACTTCATTTTCTTATACTTTGAAATTTTTTTTTCATTATTACTAAATCAAAAAACACTCATCTTCAGATGCACTACATTGGCATACTTATTGGACAAACAGGTTTAATGAGTAAACCTTAGATCATACATCTTTGATTTTTCATAAATTAGCAAAAGAGCATGGAATATAGGAATTTCCATGTTGCTCGGGTCAGACAATAAACATGCATTATTTTAAGCAAAGAGATCATATGCAAAGCTTTATTATGTCCTATGCAACTTTTTTAAACCAAAAAAAACCCTTAAAGTTTTATCTCCATTATTGAAATTATTAATATTACTAAAAACATGCATAAACCCTTACATTCTATTTTACGAAAAGCAAAAATTTTAAATAACAATATACAACAAATCAATTAATGAAATATATTTAGCAATTTTTAGAAATAAACAATTTAAATTGATTAACAATCAATTAGCCAATAAATTTTAAAAAATGCTGAGTAAAAACCGTTATAATCCAATCTCAAATTACCAAATTGTCTTCATTACTTATAAAAAATAACATAAATAATAATTATTACTCTCTATCTTTAATTTTAAAATAAAATAAAACAAGAACTTAAAACCAACAAATCTTCTAATTATCTTCATCAACGTTAGAAGATCAAAATTAATCATTTTTAATATTTCATAAAAAGAATAATTTTAAAATAACAATAAAATATATAAAATATACCTATACAGCAAATCACTTAACAAAATATATTTAGAAAATTTTAAATATAAACAACTTAAATTGATCAACAATCAATTAGTCAATAAATCCAAAAAAAACCCTCTTAAGAGCTGTTATAATCCAATCTCAAATTACCAAATTTTATGCATTAATTATAACAAATAACATCAGTAATTAAGCAATCAATTAAAACCAACAAATATTATAATTATTTTCATCAACATTAAAAATTCAAACTTAATCATGAATATATTTTAAATTTAGATATAAATAAGAAAAAGTCAATCATGTTAACTATTTCTATTATTTATTAAAAATAAAAAATATCCGTTATTATTATTATTATTATTATTATTATTATTATTATTATTATTAAATATATATAAACTAAAGATAAAGAGAAGATAATTCAGTAAAATAGACTTACCCTTGTGTAGTAGTTATATGCCAAAGAGTTTTTATAACTTTGTAATTTGTTAGAGCTACAAAATTATGCACACATACCAACTTTTATTCCTAAGAGCTAAATGTTTGGTTTGTATAAGCTTAATTCATACTGAGGTTTTTGTCTACAGTCTTTTTTTCAATAAATGTTAGCATTCTTAGAAACATTATAGGAAATCATATGATATTGTTCATGAAAATATCTTGATTTCTGAAACCATTAATAAATATTATTATTAAACCAGGATGAGAATAATGAAATTAACATCAAGAATTGTATTTATTAATATTATCAAATACAAAATTATAAAGAATAATATATATATATATATATATATATATATATATATATATATATATATATATATATATATATATATGAAAATTCTTACCTTAACATAAGTTTGCAAACATTCGAATTAGCATAGCATATCACTTTTAGTCAAAATTTTCAAACTACATGACATTGCATTTATTAACAAATAATCAAATTTACAAAATAAACGCAATAACATAATTTAATTACATATTTTAATTAACATATACAGTGGGCCTATTATGCATATAAACGGCGAAGAAATACAAAACACAACTTTTATTAAATATTCAGTATTATTAGACTTACATTATATATTAAACACATAATATTTATACTAAATTAAAATTTATTTTAATAACTAAAGAAAAACTTATTTTTTTGGACACATTTAGGATAGGAATCAAGCAGATCTACTTTCTAGAAACTCATATTGTTTTCAGACTGTTTTGCTTCAATCAGTCTTACCCTGTCCTTCAGCTCTTCTAATTTAGTAGTCATCGTCTCAAGGCTGTTTGATAATATATCGTTACTACTTTTTAGCTCTTCTAATTCATTTTTAACGTCACGCAGTTCCTTCTCGTTCGCATCTTTAATAACAACATCATAAATATTTTTCAAATGCTTTATGGCATGTAACGCAACATAATTTTCAGTCTTCTTTTTTGTATTTGCAGCTGATCCAACTTGTTCATAAATTCCACAGCTGTCTTCATATATGATTTTGCATAAAAAAAATATGGGTTGTGATCTGGACCACGTTGTTCACATGCATAAACTGCATGTGGTAATCTTAATTTTTCCACAATCTTCTTAAGTAATACTTACATCAACAACAATATGCATGTTGACTTCCATTTTTCCACCTATTATGATGTATTAAGAATAGGTAAAAGCTTCCATTAAAAAAAATAAAAAAACATAATAATCAGTGGTAATATTAAGATGTAGTGAAATCAATGAAGTAATAAAGTCACATATATAAGAATTACTAAAACATATATTGTATTACAACTATATATATATATATATATATATATATATATATATATATATAGAGGGGGGCACGGGCTGAGATTCGGCCCGGCAGAACCCGCCGAGTCAGTTGACCCGGCGGGCCGGGTCGGTAACCCGTAACCGGCCAGTACTGTAGACGGGCCGGTTACGGGTTGACCCGCCGAGTCAACCCGGCAGGTCAACCCGCTGGGTCAGCCCGTTTTTAAATTTTAATTAAACTCCTATCTATATATACCCCTCATCCTCTCTCAATTTAGTTTTTATAAACTATTGCTCTTCTCCAATTCTCTCTCAAACTCATCCCAACTTCTCCTCTATTATTCTCTCTTTTTTCATTAATTCTTAAAGCCTAATTGTTGAATACTAGTAATAATGATAATTTAATATTTATTATCATTCTTTTTAATTATGTACTCTTATAAAATTTTTTATTATGTATTTTTGTTGATGTGTATGTAAATTAATGTAATATTATGATTTTTCATTGGTATATGTGAAAACCATTCATTTTTTAAAATTTCAAATATTTAATTTATTGGCATTATTTAATTTTATTAGTTTTTGTTATTAGATTTTTTATTTGTTATTTGTTACTTAAGTTGTTATGCTATTTTTTATTTGTTTTTTTTTTTTACACCAAGAGAACTATTAACTATTAACTAAATTCAAAAATCATTAACCAAGAGAACTAAAATTGCAAGGATGTTTGACAATTTTAATTTCATTGGATTTTAAAGTAAAATTGGATTTTGTTTGTTATTTATTTTTTTTAAATTTCTTGGCATTATTTAATTTTGTTAATTTTTGTTATTAGATTTTTTATTTATTATTTCTTACTTGATATTTGCTTGTTATGCTATTTTTATTTTTTATTTTTATGTTTTTTATTTTATTTTTTGCATTATTTAATTTTATTATCTTGGTTTCTACATATTTTATTTATTTGGTTTCTTTATTTTTCTATAATTACTTGTGTTTTTTTCAATAAAATGCATGTAATTAATATTTATAGACTTGTGGACTTGATTATTTATTTATTTTATTTTGCATGAATTTGTTAGTTTTAGTGTTGTTATATTTATTTGTGGAGTTGATATTTGGTGTTTTTTTTTTAATAAAATGCATGTAATTAATATTTATAGACTTGTGGATTTGTTTATTTATTTATTTTATTTTGCATGAATTTGTTAGATTTATTGTTGTTATATTTATTTATGGAGTTGGTATTTGGTGTTTTTTTCAATAAAATGCATGTAATTAATATTTATAGACTTGTTTATTTATTTATTTTATTTTGCATGAATTTGTTAGTTTTATTGTTGTTATATTTATTTGTGGAGTTGGTATTTGGTGTTTTTTCAATAAAATGCATGTAATTAATATTTATAGACTTGTGGACTTGTTTATTTATTTATTTTATTTTGCATGAATTTGTTAGTTTTATTGTTGTTATATTTATTTAAAACTAGTTGGTATTTGGTGTTTTTTTCAATAAAACGCATGTAATTAATATTTATAGACTTGTTTATTTATTTATTTTATTTGGCATGAATTTGTTAGTTTTATTGTTGTTATATTTATTTGTGGAGTTGATATTTGGTGTTTTTTTTCAATAAAATGCATGTAATTAATATTTATAGACTTGTGGATTTGTTTATTTATTTATTTTATTTTGCATGAATTTGTTAGTTTTATTGTTGTTATATTTATTTATGGAGTTGGTATTTGGTGTTTTTTTCAATAAAATGCATGTAATTAATATTTATAGACTTGTTTATTTATTTATTTTATTTTGCATGAATTTGTTAGTTTTATTGTTGTTATATTTATTTGTGGAATTGGTATTTGGTGTTTTTTTCAATAAATGCATGTAATTGTTGTTTATAGACATGGACTTGTTTATTTATTTATTTTATTTTGCATGAATTTGTTAGTTTTATTGTTGTTATATTTATTTGTGGAATTGGTATTTGGTGTTTTTTTTCAATAAATGCATGTAATTGTTATTTATAGACATGGACTTGTTTATTTATTTATTTTATTTTGCATGAATTTGTTAGTTTTATTGTTGTTATATTCATTTGTGGAATTGGTATTTGGTGTTTTTTTTCAATAAATGCATGTAATTGTTATTCTAGAGTGTAATTTTAATTTTTTTCTATAATTTTGTAATGAGTTCATTTCACTTAGTGCTTTTATTTTTCATTGATTTTAGATTTGCAAAAATTTTAAAATGGCATCACGTGGTGGAGGTTCAAGGGGGAAAAGTGTTATTGGTTCGAGCTCATTACCTACCCAAGAGAGTAATGAATGGCCCGAGTACGAAAGTCCAGTTGAGGAACCGACACCACCTATTATCCCCTCAGAGACTAGAGAAACAATTAACACCACAGAATCTGTCCCCAAGTCTAATATTTTTAAAGTCCATTTTACAAAAATGTATAATAATGATGGTATTGTAACTCATGCAAAATGTAATTATTGTAATTCCGAATTTAAGCATAGCAAGAGAGGAGGGTATGGCACATTTAATAGACATATGGAGAAAAAGCATCCGGATAAGCTTGGACATCCTCGGACACAATCTCAAATTCGATTCACCGTAGACGAAGGTACTGGTTCTCACTCTGCTTTATTTACATTTTCGCAACAAGATACAGGGATAAAATTGTGGAGACAATTTCTGTGGAACACTTACCATTCAACTTTGCGGAGCGATGCCAAGTACAAGAATGCATCAATGAAACCTTGCAACCAACGTGCAAAAAAGTTTCAAGAAGAACAATTCAAAGAACAATTTTTAAACAATACAAACATGGTAAAGAACAACTTTATGAGTATTTCCATTCTTGTTACTCATCTATTTCTTTATGTTCTGATATTTGGACCAATGTATTTCATGAAAATTCTTTTATGGGTATTACGGCGCATTGGATTGATGACTCGTGGAATATCCAAAAGCAAGTCATTGCTTTTAGGGTATTCAACGAGTCCCATACCGCCGATAATATTTATAGGATCATTCGTGGGATCATTGAAGAATATGGTTTAACTTTTAAAATTTTTTCAATTTCATTTGATAATGCCTCTGGTAATACGGCCTCAATTAGACCTCTAAAAGAATATTTGAGGCCATCATGCGGGGCAAATATTTTCATATTAGATGTGCTTGTCATGTATTAAATTTATGTGTGCAAACCGGATTAGAGTCCCTAAAACAATTTGTAGGACCAATTAGAGATGTGGTATCATATATAGGAAGGAATATGACCCTCCTGAAACAATGGGCTCGTTATTGTAGAGCAAATAACATGAGGGCCAAAAAATTCCCAAAAGATGTTAAAACTAGATGGAACTCTACTTATCGGCTTCTTAATGCTACATTTCCGTACAAGACATTATTGGCTGCTTTTGTTACTGAAACTTTACCTGGTTTTAGTTTATTTGAATATCAATGGAATATTGCTACTAGAGTTATGGATTTACTTTCTGTGTTTAATACTTGTACAAATTTATTTTCACAAGTTTATTTTCCCACTGCACATTTGTTTTTATATTACGCTGTTGATGTTGTTGAACAATTGTGGAAGTTTAGATTAGATGCTCAATTAGTTACCGGTCTTTTAGAAATGAAAGCAAAATGGTTGAACTATTATAGGAATATACCTCCTGTTGCTTTAGTTGCATTTGTTTTAGATCCTAGGCAGAAATTAGAAGGCTTATCTGCATATTTAGAAGCATATTATAAGTTTTTAGGGTTTAACGGCGGTCAAAATCCTCAATCATGGGCTATGAGTGAGTTAGAGACTCAATGGTATGCATCAGAGTCAGACATTTTTATAGATATTAATGCGATTGTTGCTGATGTTAGGTCGCAACTTTTAGAACTGTATGAGAGCTATTGCTCTCGTTTTGGCCATATGGTTCCACAAGTTGCAACTGAGGCGGTAGGACAATCTAGCAGTAGTGGAGGAGAATCATTTCGACAAAGGCAGCAAAAAAGAAACCTAGGGGTTCGCAATACACAGAGGTCGACTTATACCTAAACACTACCTTTCGATTTTCTGAGGATATAAATACAGATATGGCTTTTGATGTTCTTCAATGGTGGCAAGGTAATGGAAATCCGTACCCAATTCTTTCATTAATTGTAAAAGATATTTTTGCATGTCCTAAGTCTACAGTAGCGTGCGAGCAAATTTTTAGTGCAAGTGGAAACATGTTGGATACAACACGGTCACAATTGTCAGCACCAAACATTGAAATTCAAGTGTGCACAAATGATTGGAAGCGTGCACAAGTTCGACAACAAGAAGCAGAGATGGGAAGTCCAGAAGCAAGTGACTATTTTTCACTGATAATATGATGAGCACAACAACAACAGCCCCTGACACCGAGCAAGAGCCTGAACCTGACATTGATGAATAGGTAAGTGGGTGACAACTCCAGTATAAGGTAAGAGAACTACGTTGGCTTTGATTCCTCTTACACCCAAGAGGATACGTAGGCAACTTAATTCAACAAGTAAAAGAATTAAGTGCAAGCCATATATATATATATAATATTTTAATTATTTATAAACCATCATTTTATACATAATAATCAAATAATACATCCTTACAAATAAAAAATAAAAAAAATGAAGTATTCTTATTTTTATTTTTTTTAAAAAAATTATTTTGGAGTATTCTTTTTGTTTATAATGTTTTAGCATCAATACATAAAATTTTCATAGGGTAGTTGGTAAGAAAGTTTGTTAGTGTTATGTATAACCCATGTTCAAATCCCACCAAAATCATTTAAATTTATTTTTCATTTTAACATTTGTTTAAATTAATTAAAATACCCCCCAGCCGGGTCAGGCGGTCTCACAGCCGCCGATTTGGCCCGCCGGACAGGCAGGTTTATGGCTAACTCGGGCCGGGTCCGGGTCACAGGTTGGTGACCCGTGACCCGACGGGTCTTCAATAGTACCCGGGCCGGTTCCGGGTCCGGCAAAACCCGACCCAGACCCGGTTAGCCGGCCCGTGCCCCTCTCTCTCTCTCTCTCTCTATATATATATATATATATATATATATATATATATATATATATATAACTTGGTTCAACAGATATATATAATATGCCAAGAATAATAAAATAAAGTATAAACTCATTTGTAGATTTAAAGATAAAAATCTTAAAATTTAAATATTTATTATTAACTTTAAAAAATGGAATTGAAATTATAATTTTATTTTTTATTAATCAAGCTAAACATGGCCCATTGATATAGAAGATTTTTAAATGAAGACGAACATGTCAGTTTGAATGAAAAAATAGCATATGTATAAAATGGTTCACAAATAAAAAATAAATAATTAAACACTTGGCATAAAATTTATTTATTTATTTGCAAAGTTGATGTTCTACTAATGAATGAAAAAATAGCATATGTATAAAATGATTCATAAATAAAAAATAAATAATTAAATACTTGACATAATTTTTTTTTTTTTTTGTACAAAGTTGATGTTCTAAACACTTGAGTAAATGCTAACCCCAATCAAATCATATGGAGAACAATGGAGAATTATATGGCCTTATCATTCTGTTTTTCATACATCATAATGTCCAAGCAATTAATTAATTAATGGATTTGATTCCCAAGCTTGATGGTTGAAGCCTAAACAGGTTTATGCATGTTTGTGGCTAATAATGTAATAATAACATTATTAATTAAAGCAAGAGACACACACAGAGAGAGTTATGAGTCTTATGACCTTATGATATATATATATATAGATTAAATTTTTTTTTTTATCACGTGATTCATGTTTGTGGTTTCAATTGAAAATCAGAAGAAAAGAATTTAATACATGTAATGAAAAAATAGCATAGGTATAAAATTAGTAATTACAAATTTTACCTGACTTGTTTTTGAATGATGGATAGCATGCAATGGCTTACAATGCCATCACACCATTTTATAAGCAATGAAAGTTTTTTTTTTTTTTTTTTTTTTTTTTTTTTGCATATACTGTATCAGTTTGTCAAAAGTCAAAAAATCAGTGATATCAATACCTAATTTATAATCATCTATGTACTATATCAGTTTGAAATGTCAACAATTTAGTCTCAAGCATGCTAGTAAATATGACAACATCACATCAATTATTTAACAAACATTTTTTTCCTCACATGTTAGTACTATATCAGTTTGACATTAGTCTCAAGCATGCTAGTAAATATGGCAACATCACATCAACTATTTAACAAACAATTTATTTTTTTAATATAATAGCACAACTTCATTATTGAGAGCAGAAAAATTAAAGTAAGAAAATGAATTATGAAAGAAAAAAATCAACCAGACATCAGATGTGTGGTCCACATGAGCATATACATTAGCAATCCATCCAATTCAAAGCAATAATTTCAAAACCAAAATATTAAGAATAAAAGCGAGAATTAAGAAACAAACAAACAAATTAGAAATCAATCAAATTCAAACTGATCATTCCAAAACCCAAAATAAAAAATAAAATTATGATAAAGATCATCATGAATAATTAATAAAATTATAGTGAAAATACATGAAAGATTAAAACCTCATATATGAAGTTTGGATCACTAGCATTTGTAAATAAATTTTAAAATGACAGGAAAAAAAATATTTCCACAAAAATCATGTTTAAATTCTCACTTTAGAAAATCTTGCAGTAATTGAAGCAGATGCCTGATTCCAGTGATTATGGCCATCCACCCAACGATGTCCTCTACCTCGGCTGTATCTATTTAGAGGTGATTCACTTCTTCCAACTGATCTATGATCATCAACATCCCTTTCACCTTTTAATGCTGGACTGTAATGGCCATTAACTCTGGAAAAAATCATGAATGAAGAAATGAAGTTTAGCAAATAAATATATGAAGAGAGAATTATAAATTAAGAAAGTAGAACCCAGAAATAATGCCTACTTGCTCTCAAGTAGGAATTACTCTTATTGTATGATACATCAAAGGACTTAGGCTTATCCATTTGTGAGGGCAAGTTCTTCCTCAAGGATGCTCCTGCCAACCGTCTCAAAGATTCACCAGCCTTGGAAGCACCACCAGAATCTATAATATGATTTTGATAAAGACAATTACCAATAGAGTCCAGAATTCCATCTCTATATCCACAACCATCAAGCAACCTATCCCACCCTGTGGACCTCATTTTCAAATATGCTCCATCTCCTTCTGCAAGAAGCTCACATTCCCAGTTATTCTTATGACAAACTGAACCAGAAGCCGAAGTATTTGTCTTCCCAACAACCTTTCCACTGCCATCCTCTGTGCAAAAAATCAAAGAAAATTTGGAGGAATCGAAGGAGGAGGAGTCAGCGCTTTGAGAGAAAAGAAGGGCACTGGTGAAAGGAAAAAAAAAATTCAGATGGAGGTATGCTCACCTATAAATTTATATGTAATTCCCAAAAAAATGAAATCAATAGTAACCAAAAGCGGGATAAATATGAAATATAGGGACTTACATACCATTCTGAAAATTTCAAGGACCTGTTAGTCAATATACAACTCAAGAAGGATGTATAGGTAATTTTCCTTTTAGAAATGGGCTAAACTATGGAAAAAAGCCCGCTAGAATGGCCCAACCCATATTAACCATTGATCTGAGATGCCTCGTGATTGGCACTGTGATCGACATCCAAAGAAGGAGCAGCCCAGAGTAGCGCTCTTCTCTTCTTCTCATCTTCTGGCCATGGCGGAGAATGGCAGTGAACCACAAACCCCGGCCCCACCAGATCCACCTGATCACTCAGCAAAGCGGAAGCCTAATCCTAACTTTGCCGTAGAATCCGAAGCCAATCGTAAAAGCAAGCTTCTCAAGCCCCTCGAAGGAGAGGACAATGGGGAGGAAGAAGAGGAGGCTAATAAGAAGGAAAAGAGTGTGATCTCGGCAGTGGATAAAGGGAAGAGGAAAATGGTGGTCGAGGATGAGCAGGTTGATGGCGACGATGAAGACAGCAGTAGCAACGATGTGAGTAACGGTGGTGTTGATGGACCGGTCCTCCATCGGCCCGATCAGCCGGATTAGTTCACGGAGGAGGTCAAATTTGTCAGCAACGTGAGATTTGGAGTCTTTGTCACAATGACCAAAGTTGAGGATCGCATCCAGAACCCTAGCTGCATCCATCCGCATCTGCGGCTTCGATCTCCTCATCGTCTCGAGAAGACCGATGGTGGATCGGTTTAGATCGGCGGCAATAGAGCTGATCAAAGCCCGCTTGACTCCGTCCTTGATGAAAAGCGGCGAGCGAGTTCTTATCAAACTCATCCCAATCTAGGTTTTCAAAAATAAAGGAAGTGAAAGATCCAACCGTTGATTACAAAGGGAGAGAGATCTGGCCGTTAATTGTGATGGCTAATCAGGATTGGCCAAATGTCCATCATATGAAAGCTCTTGATGAATAGTTTTTTTGGGGGATAGAATTAAGGTTAAGTATATATATATTAACATCCCCGAAACTAAAAACCTAACTAGATTGACAATTAAATATTTTCTATTGTCTATATTTATACTAGAATTATATAATTATTAGGTAAGGAAATTTTAAATAGTCATTAATTAATTACAAGGGTTAAAGCGAAAATAAAATAAATGTTATGGATTAATATGAAAAAGGGATAATATGAAATTAAAGTAAATTCTAGGGATCAATGTGAATAAACAAATATCTATACATAGATATGTTATTAAGCCTAAAGATATTCTCTTATTTTCCTTACAAAACCATAGATTTCCCCATCTAGAGGGTTAGATCTATTGATGTTCAACATCGGTTAATAAGAGAGCAAGATAGGGGTGAAGTAGAGAGTGCACAAACTTTGGTTTAGTGTTGGGTGAGAACTAATTACTTTATTTATGCTTATATGGGATTGTATTGTTAATTGTCTTAATTTATATATCTGATTAAGTTATTGAATTGAGCGATTATAGTTAGTAATTTATTTATGCTTATATGTGATTGTATGTTTGATTGTGTTAATTTATATAACTAATTGAGTTATTGGATTGAGCGATTGTAGTAAGTACTTTGTTTATACTTATATGGGATTGGATGTTTGATTGAATTATTGGATTGAGTGATTGTTTTAAGTGCTTTGAATCTTGAATTATGTTTTTGCCATGTGAATATATATATATATATATATATATATATATATATATATATATATATATGATAAAGCGAGATCAATTTTGTTGTTATGGTGTGAAATATGTCATAAACAAAAATAGTGGATGACTAGTGCTTGTCTTGTTTGGGCATGTCTTTTGGCCTAAAATGAAAAAAAAAAAAAATGTTGTGTTGTGATATTTCTTGTACCTATCCATATAGGCGACGATATGGTGTTATATTATTGTGTCCATAATGGCTATTATCTAAACTAATTTTATTAAATAGTTTTTGAAGTAAGATATATCCCAAAGATTTATTACACATTTTTTTAAAAATCTTTGAATCTTAAACTAATTTTATTAAATAGCTCTTTAAAAAATTATGTAAAACAATATCCATTACATGTGTGATCTAAATAGTAATGATGCATGTATATAATCAGGGGCGGAACCAGAACTCGATGGTAGGGAGGGCTAAAGCCTAAATGAAAAACAAAAAATAAAAAATAAAAAAAATGATCCAACAAAATAATTATTTTAAATGAACAATAATATACTAATATAACAAAATTGAAATACACATATTAGAAAAATATAGAGTATAATTTAATTTTTTGTTATTACCTATACAAATATATGAGATTTTCAATAATTCAACTAATAAGCATACATCTCAAGTATGTATTTTTTTTAAATACGGTAAAATTGATCCCTCTCACTACAAACAACTAAACTATTGTTTATACAAAATTTTTGTTCTTTTACTCTACCATATATGGTACATTATAACACATGTGTATATATGTTATAATATATTTGTTAGCCTCGTGATCAATTTAAACTTTTTTAAATTACTAAAATTTGTATATAAGATTTTTTATTAAAATTTTGAAATGTTAGTAATTTTTAAATTAAAAAATAAAATGTGAAAAAAAATGCACTAAGAGGGATTTGAACTTTGGTGGGTCAAGAGGTCATCTACTTTATAGGTTACCCCACTAACCCCTCAAGCACACCCACATTGCTCACTTTTATGTGTCCAAATATTTTATTTTAGATTAATTTAAGTATAGGAAAACCACAAACCATAAAATCTTATATTGCTTGAAAAGTATTTTCTCCGGCGCCGAGAGGGGGCTTCAGCCCCTGCTAGCCCCCCTCTTGGTTCCGCCCCTATATATAATAATTATCTCAAGGTACCTTATTATCAAATGATGTGCATGTCATTCTCTCTCTCCCACTTTCTCTATAATAATAATAATAATAATAAGGCAAATCATCCTTTATGGATGTTCATAGATAAGAAATCTATGGACGTCCAATTATCAACCGTTGGATATTGATCTAACTTCTAATATTGATGAATAGTAATACTGTGTATTGTACTGTTTCAAACAATAATTATTATATTTGTTACAGTATTAATTACTGTTCATCAATATTGGATGTTGGATCAAGATCAAACGGCTGATAATGGGTATCCATAGATTTTTTATCTATGAACGTCCATAGATGAATGGTCCTATAATAATAATAATAATAATAATAATCAAATGTTATGAATGTCATAAAAGGTTTCTTATGACAAAATAAGAAATGAGGTGCTGTTCATTGAATTCTTTCTCTCCAACTCTCTACGGGCACACACTTCAAATTCATCATAAACATATATTAGTATGCCACATTTTGCGTGGATCTAAGCCCAATGGGCTTTTGGGTAAGTTTGAAGAATAGATCCAAGGGCCCATTGCATGGTTAATAAGAGAAAATATCTATCCCATAAATGATCCAATATAGCACATACATACAACAAGTATGTTAATTGGTTTTTAGATTATGTTGGTAAAATAATCCAACATTCTCTCCCTTGGACTAACATAATCAATATATAAAATGCTTTCTTAACAAAATACATAGTCAAACTAAGCATATATACATAAATACATCAATAGGATGCAAAAGCCATGCATAATTATGAGCTACTATTATGAAAGCATACAATAAACATCAATATGGATTTAACAAAATGAATTCATCATTTTATCACTTAATAGAAACACAGAGATACCTATTATATATCTCAAACAACATTAAACATCCATAATATGCATGAATTACACAAAATCCAAACAATCATTACAAATGATATGAAGAATAGTAGAGTCCCACTAAAACAAAAGAGATGAAGCTCCTAACAATCACAAGTGCGAAATGTGTTCTTGAAACACATAAATTAGCAAGATTTTTGTTAGTGGGTCTGCCAACAAACTACTCATAAACGTGTGCTCAATAGTAATGATAGGCTCTGCATCTTTCTCTTTCACAAATAGAACTTAACATCTATGTACTAGGAGCGAGAAGTGCTCCTAGTGTTATAAGAGAAAGATATCGCTAGGAATTATCACAATAACATTTCAGTGACCTTGAAATGGAGTCCATAACTCCTAATGTTGAAATGAAATTTCATAGCCGCATTGCATGGCATACTGTCCCATAACACGCCACATATTTTGTCTATTTGGTTGAAGATGTTGTAATTGTCTGTTTGACATTTTTCAAAAAACAGCTCCTTCTGCTCTTATAAAAGTATATCCAAATGTGGATTTCTTATCATCTATGCAACCTATATAATTGGAGTTACTAAAACTAACATCTTCAAGTTGGTAAGCCAATATGTCAATATAGGACCCTTGGTACCTTGAAGATAACTTAAGACTTTCTTAGACTCTTTCTAATGGCTTTGTATAGGATCACTTAAGTATCTATCAAGCACACCAAACACAAAAGCAATAACAAGACATGTGTATGCTCACTACAAGAAAATTGACCTTTTGCAATGACACACAAATGAAAAGAGAAGTGGGGTGGGGTGGGAGGAAGGAATAGTTTTGTGAACAATTAAAAATATGCTTATGGTAACTTGACTTATTATGATATAGTGAAAGTAACACAATGGTTTACAACTGCTAGATGAATGCATAAAAATCATAGGACAATGATGGGGAAACAATATGTGACCTGTACAATATGATCTTACTTATTTTAATTGAACTTATTCCATAATCTACTATTCATTACTATTGATGGGGAAACAATATGTGACCTATACAATTTGATTCCGTAAGTTCACTTTTATGCTTTTACAGACACTCTGATTTTTTTTTTTTAAATTTTGTTATAGTGACTAATTTTCTTTAAGTGGGGTATCACAATATGTTTTGCAAAATATACATAACCAAACAAAGATAAGAGAGCAGGTCTTGTTCTTTGTGATGTAGGTGAAGATAAAGACTTGGGTGAAGATAAGATAGCATGTAAGTATTAAAAATATTCCTCATAAAGAGAATAATATGAGTTTAAGATAATAAAGAAACCAAAATTAGCATCAATGAATCAACTCACTCAATAATTCTTCAAAATTTGATACTGAATGCAATCTTCCCTCTGCACCTTTGTTGCAAAAATAATCTGAATATAGCAATAATAATCATGAATTAGAAAAATATACATGGTGTCTATGTTAAATGCAGACAACCCCATATAACATTACATCAAGTAACCTCAACCCCACCAGTTACATAACATTGAAGGCAAGGACAAAAAAAAAAATCCTTCTATCTTCCTATGGCCGCTACTTCAGATTTCTCATATAAAACAATGAATTAGTTTCATAAGCAGAAGGTTTAGCATAATATTATACAGAATAAAAAAAAATACTTGCATTTAGTTTTAGATCAGAAAATTCAACGAGGACTATGTCTAACAATTATAGAATAATCAATATACACCCAAAAATAAATTTGAGATTGGATATGAAATATTCAATCTAATTTCATTAATGGTTGAAGCTAAATATAAATTTACAATGGAGAATATATAACTGATTGATCACTTTGAAAAGGCATTCACCATCATCAATTTATCATTTTTCTTGTTCAGTTATATATATATATATATATATATATATATATATATATATATATATATATATATATATATATATATATATATTTATAACACATGGGCATATTTAGCTATATACTCTTATAGTCCACATCAAGTGGCAAATTTTATGAGATATTAATTTATCTTTGATTTTCTATTCTCAAACTAAAGAAAAACAATAAACACATATATTAAAACAATAGTATATGGACTAGTTGATTAATTATATATATATAAACACATACTTCATCACCAAACCACAACTCCTGTTTCTTATATTTATCTCTTCTCAATCTTTTCCAACATTATCCTGCAAATAGAACGTCTAACTTTCAGTGCCATCCAAAAGTGATTGAAAAGAAAAACCAGTATATATATATTCCTATGTAATTTAAGATCCATGGGAATAATAATTGATGATCCATGGGAATATATATATCACACATTCCTCATCATCAATTATTATTCCCATGGATCTTAAATTATATATATATATATATATATATATATATATATATATATATATATATATAAAGTCTGTGACTTACTTCCCATTATTACCATTGTATTAATAATTTCTAATGAGGCTAGTTATTAGGCTAGTGAAAATCCCTAAACCTCACATGCATGCTTGTTCTCTATACATACTTATGAAGTTTGAGTTATTACCAAGTTTAGAGCGTGCCTCTCATGGATGATAATATGATATAGATCCCATGCAGGAAAACAACCTCCTTTCTTGTGGAAAATTTGTCCTAGATGATGACTTCAAAAAAAAAAAAAAAAAAAGGCCAAAAGAGGGTCGCGGCGGACCAGAGAAGCAAGGATGGCTGTAGCCGAACAAAGAAAGACGAACAGCGGCGAACCGGAGAAGAAAAAGAAAAGCGGCGGCGAAGAATAGGAGAAGATGGTGGTTGGTGAGATTGGGACCAGGAAAGGGATTAGGGATAGGTTTTCTTTCTCAAGTTATAAAATATTAACTTTTAAATGGAATTTTACAATTTAACCCTTAGAATCTAAAAGTTTCTATAGTCTCTTTCAAATACTATAAAGAAAAGATTATTTTAATTTAAAAAACATATATACAACAGAAAGAAGAAAGTTTTATTATTTTTCTATTTTTATTGTATTTTTGTATTTTTATCCTATTTTCTGAATATTTTTATAATTTTTTAAAGAATAAAAACAAATACAAATTTTAAAATTTTAAGTTTTTGATAATTAATTTAAATTATTTAAGACAAATGATTTAAATGTTGATTAAATTTAAATTATTCAAAAAGTTTTGTATCGGATGTGATTCCTTATAATAATTATGACCAAAAGGCAAGAATAAAAGAAATCGAGTAAAAGAAAAACACAGAAATTTACATGGTACACCCAAAACTAGCACTAGGACACACAACTAAACACAACTCAACAACAAGATTTTCCAACTTTTTTTAGATCTAATAGGATTTAATGTAATATAAGAAAAAGTAAAAGTAAAGATAAATGGGATACAATGTATGGTTTTTAGACTTGTGGGGTTTTTTTTTTTTGTTATATTAATAATGAGGAAGTACTGTAGAGAAAAGGAATTATAAGTGTTTTACAAATTAAAATCTCTTATTGTGTATATATAAATATGTTCAAATTATTTTTATAATTCCATAATTTGTTTAATTTATATTGTTGTACTTTTATGATCTTTTTAGTTACTCTTGGGTGCAAGTTAGAATATGAAAAAAAAAAACTAAACTATCTTCTGTGAACTAATTATAGCTATAGTACGAAAAACTTTTATGGAGGGTTGATTTTTGCATCAAGTATTAACATAGAGATTTATTAATCCAGTATGATAATTGATCTCACAATCGTATAGTATGTGAAATCAAAAAAGTTGTGGTCGCAAATGCTTAAAGGTTTTGCAATGATGTTGATTGTCATTGCAAAAGCTTATGGTTTTTGCGGCGACCATCAATATTTGTTGCAAAAGCTCATTGTTGTTGCGAGGGCATTATTGTTGGTCACAAAATCTCATAATTTTTCCGACGGCATTTTTGTTGGTCGCAAAATCACATTGCTTTTGCGAGAGCATTTTGCTTGGTAGCAAATGCTCATACTTTTTCCGACGGATATTATTCTTGGTTGCAAAAAAAACATAGTATTTGCGACCAAAGAAAATGGTGGTCGCAAATGCTTATAGTTTTTGTGATGACTTTGATTGTTGTCGCAAAAGCGTATAGCTTTTTCAACTACAAATTCTATTGGTAGCAAAAAATACATTTTGCGAGAGTTGTTTGGAGCCATCACAAAAAGTTGGTCTCAAAAGGTCAATTTTCTTGTAGTGGCTTGAGCATATATCAGGTCTCGGATTGCTCAAGTATCTACCAAGCACACCAAGCACAAAGGCAATAACAAGACATGTGCATACTTGAGCATACATTAGATTGTAAACAATAGAAGCTTAAGAGACAATTTTCATCAAATCTCTTTTAACATCACTCTTAGAACATTGAGCTTTTGAGAATTTGTCAGTGCTCTTTATAAATGAAACTTTATAAAAGAACAAAGACTAAATGTTAAACCTCTTCAAGATATGAATAGCATAAGTTCTTTGAGATAATCTGAAAATATTATTAGCCTTATTATGGATAAGTTATATGCCTAAAGCATATGATGCTTCACTAAGTTCATATCAAAATGACCAAACAAAATTTATTTCATTTCTAACAATAGATCAATGCCATTAGCAGCAAGCAAGGTGTCACCAACATATAATACTAAAAATATATACTTGCTCCTATTAACCTTCATGTAAATCTCATTTAAACTTGAATACTCATTTGCAACCAATGAGTCTACATCCATTTCGTAACTCTACCAAGCCCCACATTTTATTTTTGTGATATAGAGCTTATCTCATTATTCATTGCATCCATCCAAAGATTGGGTTGAGAACCAAAGATGTCTTCTATATAAATAGCTCAACGCATTACAGGTCGTTTTTGTTGTCCACTATAATATCTATTAATTGGTTATGTATTACATATCACAATAATAAATAAGACATGCAATCTATGATAATGTGTTCAAGCATCATAATGATGTAGTAAGAGATAAGATATTTAGATTCCCACTAACCCTAAACATCAAAGGACTTAATTGCATTTGTAAATAAACTGACCCCAAAAAACATCAAAGGATCATTTGATATGTATGTAAACAAAATTTAACAACATGCAACCACTAATAAATGATTCATATGACCAAAAAAAAAATGTTTTATAACTAGGTTTCTTACTTATCATGATTCCTTTTATGGGTCAAAAAACATGACAAGCAAAACATATAAGATAACAATGCACATATGATCACATGTCAACAACCAAATTTTGATACTGATAGGGTATGTGAAAACATAATTGATAATCCAAAACAAATAGTGCATTACAACCTCACCAAAATTACATTGATAATAATACACTAATAGAGTATAATTATCACTAATGCAATAATAAATATCGAATTATATCAACTCTAGAAAATATATTAACCAAATTTACACAAAATTTTGCATAATTGTGCTTACAATAGACAAGATTACAATTACACAAAATAATAATACAATAGTGCAAACACTAGCATGTGCACAGGTGTGTATCTACACTTTCAATACATAGCCTTATTTATAGGCATGTGTTAGACTATGTAATATTAGACAAGTCCAATTTCATAATCGTTAAATTCAACATGAGAGATTCAACACATTGTTTATAATTTGTCCTATTAAGCTACAAAATGGTAGAAAATTAAGGATTGCTCAAAGCTAAGAAGAACTATAAGAGCAACATTAATGTGCATGTAAAACAAGATCATGCAATTTGCCCTTTCTTCAACTTCCTTAAATGATCAACAAATGTGATCATCAATGCTAGATTCCATTAATAATAAAAAAAATTTGAACTCATTCACAGGTATCAATTGACTATCGAGAGGATAGTAAAATTGTATTGGTTCGTAATATTTCATGCATTCTGTTCACCAATCTAAGCATCCTACCAAATAATAAACTCATTGATAGGATAGTTTCACTACCCATATTGATCTTAAAAGAGAAGTTCTAAACTGGAATAAAATAGTACCAAAAAATATTCAAGTGCCTAAACTTACAAGAGGCAAATTTGTAAGCATATAATACTCAATTATATCCAAACATGATAATAAACAATAACATAATCAAAATGCTATGAAAAACAATAACAACTTACTTAAAATAGCAAAATTTCCATGTAAAAAGATATCAATTAGATGGAAGGATAAAAATACAAATATAACATGTCAAAACCTCTATTAATTTTTAATTAAATAAAAGGGTAAATTTGTAAATAAAAAGGTCAAAATCCTTATTTAATTTAAAATTAAATAAAGGATGATATGCAAATAAAGCATGCCAAACCTTTACTTAATTAAAAAATTAAATAAAGGGTAAATTTGAAAATAAAATAACTCAAAACTCTTATTTAATTAAAAATTAAATTAAGGGTGAATTTGCAAGCAAAGCAACAAAAGTCCCTTCTTCATAAAATGCAATAACACAACAAAAAATTAACACAAACTTATAATCCAACCATTTCTCACCAACATACAAATTAATAAGAACTTAGAATCCAACCATTTCTCACCAGCATACAATTGTTTCTCGCGATCTTAGAGAGCTTGTGCTCCTCTAAACATTTGAAGAGATCCAAAAATTAATTTAACCAAAAGATTCCAGAACAAAGTTAGAGAAAAGAGATCTGTTTCCAAACAAAAAAAAAAGTTCCAACACACAATAACTTACTATGGATAATCAGGCTCTAACACCAATTGTTGGAATCTCTCTTAATAATCATTAACTTTTGATAAAAACTAAGCCAAGAATCTATGAAGCACAGACTTGACATTTTTTCCAAGGACATGGTCGAACACCGTATATGACACCCTCTAACATGATAAACTAAAATTGAATAATATGGGCACCTCTTGACAAGCCTAGACACGGCTGAACTAGGTTTTTAGTGGTGAAGCTTCACCCAGTAGTTGAGGTTTTAGCCTAATCTTGGGTTTGCAGAGGTTTGGATCGAGATCTTTGTCGGCATGAGACTAGTAGGAGGATAAGAAGAAAGAACGGAAGGTGATGAGAGGTGGAGAAAAGAAGAGAGGCGTTGCGCATGATGAGGAAGGCGGCAACTGCGAATGTTCATAGGAGGCCCTTTATGAGGCTCGTAGGAGGATAAGAAAAAAAGAGCGGAGGTGATGAGACATGGAGAGAAGAAGTGAGACGCTTCGAGTGGCCGCTGCATAGGGATGCAATGGGCGGAGAATAGAATTCCCATCCCCATCCCTGCTTCCCACAAGGTGGGGATTCCCCACCCCAAAATTCCCCGTGGGGGAGAAATTCCCCCCACTCACTCCCCTGAGGGGATCCCTGCGAGGTTAGGGAATCCCTGCGGGGTTGAGGAATCCCTACCCTACCAAATTTTTTTCCTAATTACAAGTGTAACACATCATATATGAAATTAAAAAAATAATAATAAACAAAATATTCCTCAAAATAAGCATTATTTAATGTATGAGAAAACAACAAACTAAAAAAGTAATCGGTGGTAAGAAGAACTGAGGAAGGTAAATTGTGGAAGTTGGGATTTCATAAGAAATGTTCTACTTACAAGTTGAGATTCCAATAAAGTTGATAAATTAATAAATTTCATCTTAATTTTAATATAATATATTTATCTATAATAGGAAATAAAAAACTTTTGATTAAAGTTTTTAAAACAATTTTTCATATAATTATATATCTCCAAGTATTGCATCGGAGTAACATTAATTTTTATTAAAAATCTAAAACATTATTAATAAATATCAAAAATAAAATTTTTAAAACCCAAATATTTGATCATTATAATATTATATCAATATTGAATTTTTTAATAAATAAAATTAATCATATGAGTTATTTTTAATATATATAGTATATATATTTAATTTAAAAATCGGAGAATCCTTCTTCCCAAGGGGATTCCCCACGGGGAGGAAGACGGGGAATACATTCCCCGTCCCAGCCCTCACCCCGTGGGTTAGGGAGGGGTTTTCCCCCATTCACCACCCCATAGGGGGTTATTTTGGGGAATCCCCACCCAGTCGGGAGGGTCCCCACGGGGAACAGAGATTCTCCGCCCCACTTGCATCGCAACCGTTGTGAGGGTTCATAGGAGGACCTTTAGGGCTTGCTTGGGAGAGATGAAGGAGGGGTTCATAATGGAAGGTAGGGTAAGGTAAAGTAAAGGAAAATGAGTTTTTAAGTTATACTTTCTTTGCGACAAAGGTAAGATAAATGGAGGTTACCAAACCTTGTAATGTTTGGATTGAAAGCAATAGAGGATAAGGTTTTATGATAATATTACTAAAATACCTTTATAATAAAAAAGACACATAAGACATATAATTATATAAAACTATCTACTGATTATATTTATCTATTGATTTTTTCTTATAATTTTCTTCATGTATTTCTATTAAATATTTATGCATTCCAAACTATATCACAATTCACAAATACACACATAATTACACACAAAATTACATTAATTATGGCAAATACATTAATTTGACACCACATTAATTATGGCATCACAAATACACAAATATTTGACAAACACCACCTCCTTAAATTAATTATGTCACCAATATACATAGAATTACATCATATAACAATGAATTCAATAGAATAATATTTGAGTCACTATCGAACAATTGTTTATCTATGATAATATTTGCAGTTTAAAAATCTGCAACCTCAAATCCTGTAGCAATGTAAATGAAAATCAAATTCAAATTCAAAGCATGCAGTCACGACTAATGTAATGAAATATAAATCAATACTATTAGAATGAAATGAAGTCATCCAAACATTATTATTAGAAATTCAAACCTGCAAAAATGTAAATCAAAATCAAATTAAGGAAAAAATTAAACAACCATCCAAATAATACTACTAGAATAAAATGAAGTCATTGGAACCAATTGTAAGAAATAACAGAGATTCCTTTCTAAGAAGTCTTAAAGTTGCTGTGGGCTCCTTTCTTTCCACCCGGCCTTTAATTAAGATTGACCGGGTAAAAAGCATGGATCACAAATCAAATTTTAATTATTTTTTTATATTTCAGGTTATTGCAGGTTCGTAACTTCTATTAGGGGCAAGTCCCTAATATTAATTACCCCAGACAATGTCGTGGGAACCTCCGATTAAGAAACATGTGTGAATGAAAAACAAATGAGCGAACATAAAATTGATTTTTTTTTATTGATTTCAAAGAGTATGTGAATACATAATCATGAGGGAGAATGCAAAAATATTAAGAGAGCTATTTTTTTATCGTGTTCTACAAATTTCTTTTTTTTTATTTGGCTGATGCTCCTGACTTCTTTGCTAAAGCATATCGGAAGACCCTTTAGCACCAGTGATTGTGGCCTTCTCCAATTTTTTAGTTGTGCTTGCACTTGACACATTGCATAACTTTAAACTGTGATCACTCTGCATTGATGAGTTGCTTGCTTGGTCATCTTCATGTCTTTTTTTTTTTGCTGAAGAATTTGGCCCTTTGTGCTTGTAAAATCTTCAACTTTCTGACTTGTGAAACTCCTTAAGTCTTTGACTTCTTTGTGTCTTAAACTCCGGAGTTGCATTTGTCGTTTAGGTCTTAACTCTTCAATACTTGTAAGTCTTGACCCTTAAATTTTCAAGTCGTGGACCTCAACATGATTAAATCGTTAACTTGACAATTTTGATTTTTTTAAATGAATCTCAAGCTGTAACCATGAGCTTGATATCCGTTAACTAAATCATCAATTGAGCTCTCCAATTCATTTTTAGCAAAAGAGACCTCAAAATGAGCTTCAAGAAAATCTCTGTCAACATTTTTATGAGTATTGACAAGAGAAATATTTTTTTATAAAATTTTCATTTTTTTTATTCTTCCTTACACTTCAAGAAAAGTTTTTTTTTTGCTTGTGAAATTTTCATTTTTTTTTACTTTTCCTTTCACTTCAAGAATTTTTTTTATTTTTCAAGAAGAGAGATTTTCTTTTTTGTGGAATTTTCATTTTTCCCTTTCACTTCAAGAATTTTTTTTATTTTTCAAGAAGAGAGATTTTCTTTTTGGGGAATTTTCATTTTTTTTCACTTTCCCCTTTCACTTCAAGAATTTTTTTTATTTTCAAGAAGAGAGATTTTCTTTTTGTGGAATTTTCATTTTTTCACTTTTCCCTTTCACTTCAAGAATTTTTTTTCATTTTTCAAGAAGAGAGATTTTCTTTTTGTGGAATTTTCATTTTTTTCACTTTTCCCTTTCACTTCAAGAATTTTTTTCATTTTTCAAGAAGAGAGATTTTCTTTTTGTGGAATTTTCATTTTTTTCACTTTTCCCTTTCACTTCAAGAATTTTTTCATTTTTCAAGAAGAGAGATTTTTTTTTGTGGAATTTTCATTTTTCTTCACTTTTCCTTTTCACTTCAAGAATTTTTTTTATTTTTCAAGAAGAGAGAATTTCTTTTTGTGGAATTTTCATTTTTTTCACTTTTCCCTTTCACTTCAAGAATTTTTTTTATTTTCAAGAAGAGATTTTTTTTTTAATTTTTTTTTAATTTTTTTTGTAAGAATTTCTCTTTTACCCCAAGAATGTCAAGACCTCAAGGTGGAGTTAGAGAAATTTCATAGAAATTTTCTCCTTACCCCAAGAGTATGTCAAGACCTCAAGGTGGAGTTAGAGGAATTTCGTGGAAATTTTTCTCCTTACCCCAAGAGTGTCAAGACCTCAAGGTGGAGTCAGAGAAATTTTATAAAAATTCCTCCTTACCCCAAGAGTATGTCAAGACCTCAAGGTGGAGTTAGAGAAATTTCATAGAAATTTTCTCCTTACCCCAAGAATGTCAAGACCTCAAGGTGGAGTCAGAGGAATTTTATGAAAATTTTCTCCTTACCCCAAGAGTGTGTCAAGAACTCAAGGTGGAGTTAGAGGAATTTTCCAAAAAAAGAAGTCCTGCAAAAAGAGAAGGAAAATTAAGAAAACACCCCACACCCGATAAACTCACCTTTCATATTTTTTACTCATCCTTCATTTTTTTTTCCTTTTTTTTTTACTTTTTCCTCTCTTCTTTTTTTTCATTTTTCCCCTCTTCAATTTTTTATTCACCCTTTATCATTTTTTTTCTCCTTTTTTCCATCTCTCATTTTTATTTTTCCCCTTTCATTTTTTTTTTTTTACTCCTTTTTTCTTGTTCTTCATTTTTTTATCATTTTCCCCTCTCTTTTTCTAGCCACTGCTTGTGCTTCCTCTGTTGCTATTGTTTACTACCATTCCTTGAAAGCTTCTACCACAGAAGACAACCATGCAACTGAACCTGATCTTGAGGATTGCTTCGACCATGAAAACGCACAAGAACATTGCCAACTTCTTTGCCCATGCAAACATATACTAGAGGCTTCATATTTTATTTTTTTATTTTTTTTTATTTTTTTTATTTTTTTATTTTTGCACCTCTCTTCAAGCCATTATCACTCCAATAAAGAATCTGATGCTGTACTGACTTGACAAGGCATCTTTGAAGCGGGACAAATGGACTGCTGAATGGAGACACGCCTTCATCTCTAGTCTCTGCGAGAGAGTTAGCCTACTCACAATCTTTACTAGCTTCATTCGATACAATCAATAGGCAAGCAGAAGTCAAATGAGAGTGCAAAGATCAAATGAGATTCACCACAAATATCACACAAGGAATTAGCTTGGCCATTCTTTGCATGGACCGCTCTCCGTCATGCTTAACTAACTCCAATAACTGAGAACGCTTGTGTTCATTGGCTTCATCTTCAACAAGGACTAGGAAATTCTCAACCATCTTTACAGCTGCATCCAAGGAATCATGTGCTTCTACCTCTACACAAACATGCAAATCCTCATATTCTCCTTATAGATCAGGATTCTCCTCAACCCATTTACTGTATTAGTGCTTTATGCTGATCGGAGTAGCTTCAAAATCAACAATGCTGGCATTTCACTCTTAGGATCCTTATAGTACATGATTTTGAAGCTCAGATGGTTATTTATGTAATACTTGTTGTCATCTTTATCATTGGCCTGATTTCCTTTAAAACCAACACGGAAACCATGTTCATAACTTGGTATTTGGCTTCTATCTCTCCTTTGTCTAGCAATTACCACTGAAAGATTATCTAAGATCATATTAACTTGATATTCATCATCAATCTTCTCCATGAAGTTCTTTGCAACTTCTGCATTAAGCTGTCTACGACAAGCTACTTTGCACGTCTCATGATTCCTCATTTTGAATATGTCAACTGGATTCTTGATGCGATCACCACAGAGAGCTTCTCCCAACTTTTCAGCACTATTCATGATCTTGTTCGGCTTGCAGAAATCCAAGAAATAATAGTCATATGGAGGTTGAATCTTTGTAGAGAAAAGCTTGTTCACTTTCATTTGTAAGTTCATCATCCTTCTAGAAATCACGAGACGCGACGCCGGGAAGGTAGAAACCATGAGCGCAATAGGCTAGAAGGAGCCAAGAGAGGAAGATCTCGACGTCACACCGCAGCCATGAGAGGAAAAAAAAAAAAAAAAAAAGCATGCTAAAATGGAGCATGATGTATCATACGTGCAGGTTTTTTTATCTTAAAATCCATGCTAACTTTAATCAAATAATAATAAATAAATTCAAAAAAATCATGAAGAAGTGGGACCCGCCTCATGCAAATGCATGGATCTCATCATGCAAAATAAGCACTCCATTATTTGTTTATTCAATTTTTTTTTTTGCAATTTTTCTTTAGGGGAAGCATTTAAACAAGGTACCTTTCTTTTGCTGTTGAAATTAATCAAGTTGTCAAGCTTTCTATCGTCTTCTTCTTCCTTCTCCGATTTCTCCCTCTTCTCCTCTCACTGTATTTTTTTTCTCCCTTTTTTGTTTGTTGTTTTTTTTTTTCTTCCACCAAATCCTCCACGAGATCTTTTTTCAACAAATCACTAACTCTATAATACGGAGATTTTCTTTTTTTTTAATTTAAAATTTAAATTCAATCTTTTTTTATCCTTATCCTTTTTTTATTATTTATTTATTTTTTTTTAATTTAAAATATTTGAAATTCAAATCCATATTAATTCATATATATCCTTAAACAAATATATATATATTCTCTCTCTTCTTTTTTATATTATTATTTATTTATTTATTTATTTATTTTTTATCCTCTTACTCCTATTTGGAATAGGATAATACCCTTTTTTTTATTTATTCCCTTTTTTTCCTACTCCAATTCAAAATAAGAGAATATGGTATATCATCACCATCCTTGTTACTTATCCCTTTTATTGTTTGATTTTAATTCAAAATAAAATAGCAAGTTTCTAATAGAATTAGAAATAAAAAATTTCTATATAAACAGTTACATATAGAGCCTTATAACATCAAAAACAAGTTCAAATTGTTCATGACCACCACTAGAGTCTTTTAACATTCACTAATGCGGGTCATCACCATAACCTAACCAACTCAACAATAAAGACTTACGTTCCTCGGTTGGACATCTAATTAAACTTTCCAATAACTTAGAATCTTCGATGAGAAACCTGTAAGCTTTGCCAAGGATGGGGTGTGAGATCCCTAAATCTTTAAGCATACCCCACATGTCGTAATCCTTGATAGGATCAGTAGTAGATGCCCGAACTAGTATATTGGTTGATTGAAGAATAGCATTAGCTACCGTCTCAATCGTTGTAGACAACTTGTCACAGTTGTCATCATCATTATTCATTCCTTTACTCTTTTTAGGCCTAGAAGAACTTGGGGCTTGAGTTTAAGATTGTTGATTTGTAGTCATTGATGATGTTTCATCTTCCCCTTCATCGTCATGCACACTTGTATTTGGATTTTCACCCAAATTCTCTAAGTTCACAATGTTATGTGAAACTAACACATCAATTTCATCTATTGTGTTTCTCGAAGCATTCTTTTCATTTTGCCTTCGTCGCCTCATTTCTGATGCAGTTTCAGCTTGTACCCCAGTTGACCGGTCCTATCCATAAAGTTGAACAAGTTTTTCATAATTTCTGACCCTTTTGTTCATCCATTCAGCAGCTTCTGGTTTGGCCTAAATGTAAAATAATAGTGTTATCAAAGTGTACCTAGCATTACTTCATTATTAAAAAAAAAAAAAACTTACCTCAATTAAATGTTGCCATACTTCAGGCTCAACATGCAACATTTCTATAGTTGGATTCCATGCGAACCCACTCATTCCATTCTTGAAAATGTCATTGCACCATATAAATGCTCATTTTATATTTTTTAGGCCATTTTGGGCCCTTTCTTTGTCTATTGGCTTATCCAAAAAATTTACTTCTCACTTCATTTACTATGTTCTCCAATGCATGTGTGGTGAATGTTCCACCAACTCTATTTCCAAAGCATCATCCATAGTAAACGTCCATATGCACGTGTTACTTCTATCATGAACATTTGAACTTGATTTTCTCTTTGACATATTTCAAACTACATCAATACGAACACAAAGTTATTAATAACAATGCCTTATTCATGGATATATGTAAAATAAAAAAGTTTGCAAGAAGGCACACAATGAAATAAAATAAATCCATTTAACAACAACGTTAAAACAACATCACCCACTTAACAGCATCATCCATTTAACAACAATGCAAAAACAACAACACCCATTTAACAACAATGCAAAAACAAAATCATCCACTTAACAACATCATCCATTTAACAACATCAATTTAACAACAAGGCAACTACTTTTTTTTTAATTTATTTTTTTACATACTTGGCATTATTTTCTTGCAATGTACAACCATGCAAAACAGCGAAAGTTGGAAATTTTCTAAATTAACGACACTATGAGTATAATACAATGTAGCCTATGTTATGTGTAGAAATCCTTAATCATTTCTAAGCATGAAAACCATATTATTTTCAAAGATTTCCACTTCGGTTCTTAGAGAACATTTTTCCCCATGGAGGTACATCACATCCATGATGGAAAATTTTAACAAGAAAACGGATGTGTCCACATCTCTCAGTATATGTTTGTATCTTCTCTAAACTCTAGAATGAAAACAAGGAAAAATCTATTTTGAAACCAGCAATGTATCACTAAATTTCATACGATATAACATTAAGAAAGTACTACAATTATCAGAATAACCAGCAATTTGACTAATAGTTATTCAAAATTGCTAAAATACCTTAATAGAATAACTTCCGAGTTTCAGATAAAAATGTAAGAGGATGAAGGTTGCATATATTGGATAAAATAATTCTTTCGTCTATTTGACTTCAATTTCTAGTAATAAGGATCAATCCAGGTTAATATCAAATATAATCTATATAATTTGCATGTTCTGCCAATATATAAACATTCTTTTACATAAGCATAACCTGCCAGATGATCATCCATCACTCATAGATAAATCAAATTCAAGAATTTCAATAGTATGCCTTGCAAAATTCACACACAAATCATAGTTCTTGACAACATGTCCAGATCCATGAAAAGTAAAATTATGATAGCATGTCATACTGACATGCTAAATTTGATAGAATTAAAGGTTCAAACTATAGATGCAACAATAACTTTAGGCAAAAAAAAAAATTATCTTTAGTATCAATACAATAAAATCATACATTCCACACCAAAACATGAAGATCAACACCATCTAATGAAAAACAACCATCAACACAATAAACAAACAAACAAACAAAAACAAAAACTGAAGAGACCAATGGAGATGGAAAGGGATCTCACCCAAAGATGAAGGAGAACTACTGTCTAGGAAAACGTCCAGGCGGAGACGCGGTGGTGAAGCTCGCATGCATGGTGAAGCTCTCGGCCAAATTTCCTGAATGTTTGAAAACCTAACAAATGGATGTAAATTCTTGAAAAGGTCAAGGGTATTTTGGTCCAGATAAAAAACAAAACCTTCTCAACCCCCCAATTTGGAAGGTTAAGAAAATGGGATAAATAGAGGTTTCTCAACCCTCCATTTAACCCCCTCAAACCCTACCCTTTACATAACCTTGGATCCAAACAAAGGTTGGTTGATAACGTTACCTTACAAAACCTCCAATGACCCTCTCCCAAGCAAACCTTATGATCTAGGGTTTCTCCCAAGATAAATCATGGCCTTTGAATTTTTTTTATTTTTATTTTTTTTTAACTATTCTTGCTTATACTCGTTGAACTTCACTCTTTATAAATATAAATGATTTATTTATAATTTTATTGGAAGATAACATCAATTGAAATATCAAATTTAAATAACAAATTTTATATGATTATGGGAAAATAGGTTATAAACCCCTCAAAAGTTCCATAATTGCATATTTACCCTCAGATAAAACATAATTGTATATATATACCCCTGAAAAATATAGGTAATTATTGATATACCCTTCTGTTAGATTTATTTAACAGAATTTAATCAAATTTTATTAACTATAGTTATAACTAATATTAAGATATACAAAAGGTCCAAAATAATCCTTATACAACTTTTAAAAAAACTTTTCAATGGTATATATGCAAAGGGTATAATGGTTATTTTATATATCTGTTGTTTGTTAACGATGGTTTTTCAACTAATTTGAACCCCAGGGTTGTATATGCAATTATATGTATTATTCAGGAGTATGTATGCAATTATCTTTTATTCGGGGGTAAATATGTAATTTTCAAAATTATTCAAAAGTATACCTACAAAAATCCCTTATAATTATATCTTCTACCATATTTTATCATTATTTATTGCTATAATTTATTTTTAATACCATACCATTGTCAAGTTGGCAATGGTTGTACATTTAACCCTTGACCTTTAAGTTGGATTAATACCCAAACTAGCTCTGACAATCTCAATTTGGACACATTGTTAATACCAGTCCATTGTTTTGGTTTAAATATTTTTTTTATTTTTATTTTACCATAATATTTATTCATAATTTTTTAAATTTTAATTTGGCTAAAATACTAGAGGTTTAAAATAAACATTTTTAAATAGTTAACACACATCCATAAAAATATTAAAAAAAATTGTGAAAAAAAACAACTTTTCATTTTAATGTAGAAATTAACTTTAGTATAATTCAGGATCAATTATAAACTGTCTTACTATTTGTACCCATTATTTTGTAATTAACTGTAGACCCATATTGAGTTTGATTTTTCTATCTAGATATTTTATCATAAATTTTTTAAATTTAATTCAATTAAAATATGAGAGATTTAAATTAAACATATTAAAATATTTATATAACACACATATACACAAAATGAAAATAAATTTATATCAACTATAATTCAACATTAATGGTGAATTGCCTTGTTAGTTGGGCCATTATTTACTAGCTATAGGCCCATTTGTTTTATTTTTAATTTCAATAGGATATTTTATCATGAATTTTTTTTAAAAAATTTATTTTACTAAAATATGAGAGGTTTAAAATATTCATACTAAAATAAATAACACACATACACACAATGAAAATAAAAACTGATTTTTTATTTTAGTTATAATTCAGGATTAATAGTGGATTGCCTACCTAGTTGGGGCATTATTTGCTAGTTATAGGCCCATATTTTTTTTTCAAATCCAGATATTTATCATGATTTTTAAAATTTAATTTAGTCAAAATATGAGAGGTTAAAAATAGACATATTTATATATTTAATACACAAACACATACAATAAAAATAAAATCTAGTTTTTTATTTCAATTTTAATTAAGGAATAGTGGTTATTGCCTTCCTTGTTGGGCCATTATTTGTTGGCTATAGACTAGTATTTTTATTTTCAATCTGGATTTTTTTTTATCATATTTTTTAAAATTTAATTTAGAAACCAATGAAAAAATAAACCAATGTTTTATTTTAGGACCAAGATACGCCTAAAGTATAATTCAAGATCAATCGTGAACTATCTTACTATTTCATTTATGAAAGAAAAAAAAAAACTTTTTTATAGCTCTTAACCAAACGGAGATATTTCACCAAAGAAATGTATGCCTCACACATCCAATGAGTTCTCGGGTTAGGACATGATTTGGCTTCAGGACCTATGTAAAATTATACTTCCTTTAATCTATAGTTATTAGATTCGTTATGTATATTGAACTGTTTATAATGTGTATACAATAAATAATTTTCATGAAAACAATGATTATAACTTTTAATATATTTCTTTTAAAACAAATTTTATATATATATACATTAATATATGAAAACATCACACAAGAAATGAATTGTTTAAAACTTTATATATATATAAAACTTTATATATATATATATATATATATATATATATATATATATATATATATATATATATATATATATATATATATAAAAGGTGTTTAATGTATATCCTATAATTATAACTTTCAATAATAAATATTAATAAAGAAATGAATTGTTGTAAATTAAGGAAATAATAACTTAGGACTCGTTTGACATTGTTGCCAATTCCTGTTTTTTGTTTTCAATTTCATGTTTTGGAAACAAAACTAAGAAAATTTGGCAGCTCGTTTTTGTTTTCAAAAATTTTGACAACAATCCTATCTTTCCAAAAAAAACAGAAAATAATAATTTTATGTTTTCAACTGTTTCGGAAACGTTTTCAAAACTCTTCCTCCCACAATGAAACCCTTCTTCTTCTACTCATTTCTCTCTCTTATTTTAATTTTTAATTTTTATCTTTGTAAAAAATATAAATTTTTTTACAAATTAATAAGGCTGTGTTTGATTACAACATGGAAAATTGGTGGAAAAGAAAATTTTTCCATGGAATATTTTTCGGAAAACAAAAAAATTGTTGTTTGATTGGCATTATTTTCTGGCTAGAAAATCAAGAATTTTCTATGTAAAATTCTTATTTTGTTGTTTGATTGCTCCTCATTTGTTGTTTGATTGCATTTTCCATGGAAAATGTTTTATATTCTCAAAGGAAATTGTATTTTTGGCTACCAAAAATGCTATTAATCCTAATCAATAGTTTTTTTCTATTGACGGTTTGTTTATTTTTTTATTTTTTTTATTTTTTTCCGAATTAAAAAAAAGATATTGAGAGATTTTTTTGCTTTATTAGGATTCATCTCTATGTTTTTTTCCCGGATTTATATAAAAAAATTTTTATTTCCTTTTTTTTACTTGAATCCGAAATAAAGATGGGTTGTTTTATTTTTTTTTTTATGTTTTATTTATCCGAATTTGAAAAAACCAAGATTATTTATGTTTTATTTATCCTAAATAAGGATATTTTTTAAGATTATAATAAAATAAATTTTCAAATTACCCCTTAATTTATTTTTTCAAATAGCCCCCCAGTCTTCCATGGAAAAATTTTCTTTGGGTTGGGAGAGGAAAATTTCTCCACAAATTTGAGGAAAAAGTGGTCACGTGACCTACTTCGTGGAAAAGTTTTCCATGAAAAATATTTGCAATCAAACAGCAAATTTGAGTGGAAAATCCTTGATGGAAAAATTTTCCATGGAAAAAATTGCCAATCAAACATAGCCTAATATATATATATATATATATATATATATATATATATATATATATATATATATATATATATATATATGGAAATTCATCAACTATGCACGTCCTCAGAATTCAATTCTAAGGACGTGCATAGCAACCGTTGGATGAAATGGATTTTTCATCCAACGGTTGAACATGATTTCACTCTCTTTCACATCTATTCATCCAACTAATTTACTTTCACATCTATTCTTTTCTTTCCTTTGTGCTGTCAGCACCTAACCGAGGATGATAACCTTGAGAAGCGTTCGGCGGCGAGAAGCCATGGATCGAATACTAAGGATTAGATCCTCTAGCACAATCGATCAAGGTCTGATGGAAACCCTAGAAGAAGCCCAAATTCAAGCTGGTAGAGAAACACGAGAGGAAAGCAGCCCGGCCAAAACTTATTTATATGCTGTGATTAGAGAGTTTTCCGGGGTCTTGTATGCATAATGGCAGCCTGGTTTTGCATCGGAACCCCAAGCGTGGAGTAGTAGTACGCCGACGCCGAGACGATGATGCTCCCAAACCAGTGTGATCTGCAGCACTGGCATGGAGAATGGCTTGAGGTGTTCGACCGGAGGCATGTGGAACCTAGCAATGTTGGGGAAGGGGCTGCGCGGAGGAAGGGGGCAGCGACGGGAGGGGCAACACCATTCAAGTAAATGAAGATGAGATGAGATGTGAACAAGATGTGATTGCATAGTAACCATTTGATGAAATCTAACGGCCAGTAATTAACATCCTTAGAATTTAGATCTAAGGACGTCCATAGAGTCCCTGCCCTCTATATATATATATATATATATATATATATATATATATATATATATTTATTATTTTGGCTTGATATTTTACAAATTAGTTTATATAATATAAACAATTATATTTTTAGAAATTATTTGTGAAAATAATTGTTTGACCTTTGATTTTGATAAACTATGATATAATATAATATAATAATAATTTATGTTATTAATTTTATTTAATAATATAATCAAGTAAACTAATATGAAAAATAAAGTTTTATAAAAAAAATTAAAAATATGGATTTGAAAAAAAAACGATAAAAAAAACGTTATAATAATTTTATACTAACCAAACATGTTTTTGTTTACAACTTTTTAAAATAGAAAATAGTTATGGTATCCAAACATGTTTTTGTTTTCAAAAAATTGAAAATAAAACGAAAACGAAGCAAAAAACAAAACAAAAGCAAAACAAAAACAAAAACAAGAAAACAGAAACGATGTCAAACAACCCCTTTAGTTTTTAAAGGGTGCTTTTGAAAAGATACAGTTATAGCTTTAAGTGAGTTAAATAAAATGTTGATTTGACTATTTCCGTCAGCTTTTCTTCTCCAAGCTTTTTTTTCTGGCAATCCGAGAATTCTTCATTCTCTCTATCTTCTTCCAGTCTTCATTCTCTCTGTCTCTGTCTAGCCATTTTAATCCCATCTAAAATACACAAACTTTAACTGAGCTTAAAGCTGCACCCAACCATTTTAAGTTTTTGCACAGGTATGGAAAATTATTTATATGATTTCACTTTTACAAAATTTTCTATTATATAAATATTAGGTTTTTAAATTATTTTATTTTTCAATAGAAAAAGTGAAGAGATTTCTTCAAAATCCCAACTTTGCGAACCCTCATTTAGGAGTTCTAGTTCAACAAGTTAGTTTTAAATTTTGCTACAATAATTTTCATTAGATTAATCTTATTTCGGTTTCTCATTAGTTGTTTTTTTGTTTCAATTTGACTTCCTCATATATATATATATATTTTAAGAATGACTTCCAAATCCAAAGTTTCAAGTCTAAGTATTGGTTCATGCTCAATTGGTAACACATCTTTTGTGGAAATATGTAACAAAGCTATCAAAAACAAATGAAGGAGGGAAAATAAGTTTCAGATGTGACTATTGCAATATCACTTTTAAAGGTTCATATTCTAGGGTCAAAGCCCATTTGTGGAAGTTTAGTTGTCATGGGATTTGGGTATGTGCAAAAGTGACACATCATCATCTTAGTGAAATGCATAAAATAGAAGAAGAAGCTGAATTCAAATCAAGACCAAAAACAATTCCATTACCACTTCCTCTCAAGCACAAGTTGTTTTGGGCGCAAAATCTGATGAAGGAGAGAACTTAGGGTCTAAAAAAAGAAAAAAAAAAAAAGCATTTAACCTAACTACTCAAGGAATCCTTATTTTGTGAGTGCAATCACATATGCCGCCAACAATATGATTTATGGCTATATACCTCTAGGGTATAATGCTTTGAGGACTACATTGTCACAAAAAGAAAAAGCCACATAAAGAGAGTTTGTTGCAATCTATCAAAAAAGCATGGAAAAAAAAAAGTAAGTCTTGTATGTGATGGATGGACTAATGTACAAAGAAGGCTATTAATAAATTTTATGTCTGCTTCTAAAAGTGGGGTTATTTTTTAAAATAGTATTAATAGTGAAAGGGAGTATAAAGATAAATCTTATGTTGTGACATTGATTAAAGATGTTATAACTAAAATTGAAGCTCATAATGTTGTTCAAGTAATAAACAACAATGCACCAATTTGTAAAGAGACAGGATCATTGGTGGAGGCACAATATTCGCATGTTTTTTGGACACTTTGCGTAGTGCATACACTCAATCTTGCTCTCAAAAATATGTGTGCCGCTAAAAATATTTTAAAAATGAAGTCACTTATTATGCTTAGTATTGGATAACTGAAATTGGTGATGATGCTATTTTCATGTGGAATTTCATAATAAATCATTCAATGAGGTTGCCAATATTCAATGCTTTTGTGTCTTTGAAATTGCTTGTTATTGCGGAAACTCGTTTTGCCTCAATTATTATCATGTTAAAACGACTTAAACTTATTAAACGAGGTCTTTAAAGTATGGTCATTAGCCAAGAATGATCCTCTTATAGAGAAAATAATGTTTCATAAGCTACAAAGGTGAAGGAAATTATTTTGAATGATTCATAGTGGGACCAAGTAGATTATATCCTCTCTTCTACTACAACTATCTATGATATGCTTTGGTTAAGGACACCAATAGACCAACACTTCACTTGGTATATGAGATGTGGGATACAATGATTGAAAATGTGAAAACAACCATCCACAAGCATGAACATAGACAAATAGAGGAAAAATCAATCTTTTATAAGGTTATATATGTGATACTTATTAATCCATCAACCAAGAGTAATACACCACTTCATTGCATGGCCCATTCTTTAAATTCAAGATAATCTTCTTGACTTTTATATTTTTTTAATACATATTATAATAAGTTAAATGAATAAAATTTTACTTAATAAAAATCTGAATTTATTTGTAGTATATACGTACTATTCTAATGAGTGGCTTAATGAGGTCCCAAATCGTTTTCCTCCACATAAAAATGTGGAAATATCGGAGGAAAAAAATAAATGTTTAAGAAGATATTTTCCTTCTAATAAGGAGAGGAACATGATTTTCAAAAGTATGTTAGATTTTTCGGGAGCTTTTGATGCTTTTGGATCTTTTGATTCATTACAAGATAGATGGAATTTAGAGCCCAAGTCTTAGTGATTGGTTCATGAGTCATTTTTATTAGCATATATTAGCATATATTATTATTATGTTAGTATATATGCATATAGTAGCATATATTAGAATTATGTTAATATATAAGGATATATTAACATTGCTATATTAGTATATATGGATATATTAGCATATATTAGTATTATGTTAATATATAAGGATATATTAGCATATAAAACCTCTCATATGTATTCTCTTCTTTGTAGCAATGTTAATATGAAATCCCTAGTCTCGGTTTCTTTGTTTTTATGTCTCTGTCTCTCTATGTTTTCAATTTTTCATCTTTACTTCAAGGTTTAGCTTTAAAGCTCCTTGGACAACCTTCTCATCATGATGTTGTGAAAGAAATTGGAGCTTATATTCTTTTATTTACTCACTTAAGAGAAACAAGATGAATACTCAATGCGTAGAAGATTTGGTGTTTATCCATACTAATCTTTGACTACTTTCAAGAAGGTCTCCTCAATACAATGAAGGGGAATTTAAGAATTGGGACATTAGTGGTGATGTCTTTAACTCATTGGAAGGTGTTGGTGTTCTTGAAGTTACTAACTTATCTCTTGATGAACAAGAGATGAAAATACTTTTTAACAATGAAAAAGATATGGAAAATTAACTCTATTGTTATGAGTTGCACTTGGAAAACTTGTTTTGTTTTACATGTTTTATCTTTGTTTTGTTTCACATGTTTTATCTTCCAATTGAACATGAAGGAAGTGTTTTTTTATGCTAGTATATTTGCTATTGTTACTTCAATGTTAAAGACTCTTTCTTTAGCATGTATTATGACAAATTGCAATAGATTTACTATAAAAGTTACTTTCATTTAAACAAAAAATATAATTATTTACACTTATAATTAATATTTTATTTAAAATAAATACATATATAATATTTTTTATTATCATTTCCCACCGTACTCGTGTTTTTAATTTTCAAAAATTACTGTGTTTCCGTGTTCGTGCCACATCCCCATATTTGTGTCCATGTTTCATAGCCAAGGATCAACAAAAAAACATCCATAGTATATGAAGTATATTGTAAATCAATATAATGAAAGATGTTATCATGGTGAAATTGGGATACATCCCATAGAAAACCCAATCTTTGTTCCTCCCATAAATGGTAGAATTCTAATATTTGTAATTGGAGATCTCCTATGATAAAACAAGGGAAAAGGCGCTATAGTTTATTGAATTCTTTCTCTCCAACTTTCCACATGCACACACTTCAAATGCATCATAAACATATATTAGTATACCATATTTTGAGTGGATCTAAGCTCAATGGGCTAACTTGGGTAAGTTTAAAGAGTGAATCCAAGGACCCACGGCATAATTAATAAAAGAAAGTATCCATTCCATAAATGGTTCAATATGTCACATGCATACAGCAAGAATGCTAATTATCTTTTTGATTATATTGGTCCATAAAATAATCCAACAATATAGCCCTAAAAAGCGATCCAAAACTACACATTTAGAAATACACAAGAAATCTAAGATAATATAGAACAAGAAAAAACCACCAAATTGCTCCCTCTAAGCCAATGAAATAAAAACAACATTAATAGTTCAAACAAATCCTCAAAGGTATAAATATCAAAATGATCCCTCTATTTTGTGATTTCCGCCCTTGTAATCCCTCTAATATAAAATCAGCATTTTTGGTCCTTGTAATTGCACATTTTCTTCTTTAAGCTGTAAAATCCGCCTTTTTGGTCCTTGTATTTGCACATTTTCATCCTTTTTAGTCCCTCTAATTTATTAGTTGAAAGGACCAAAAGGGCTAATCCGTCAATTGGAGGGACTAAAAGGACAGAAATGTGCAAATACGAGGACAAAAAAAGTTGATTTTATATTAGAGGGACTAAAAGGGCGAAAAACGCAAAATAGAGGAACCATTTTGATATTTTGACCAATCCTCAAACCAAGAGGAAATTAACAAACACAAATGAGCCAAATCTCGTAAAGTGGTTCTCAAATCATCTGTCAAGGCCCTTCATCGAGACTCTTCAACACCCTTCATCAAAGCCCTTCTCTCCCTCTCTCTCCCTCTCTCTCTCTCTCTCACCAAGAGGAGTTTGACTACCGCGCTAGCCTTCTCTTCCACTTCTTTGTGTAAGGGATTAGATTTTCACATCCTTTTCTTCTTCTTCTTCTTCTTCTTCTTCTTCAGTCTATGCAAAATTAGGTTTTTTTTTTTTTCAAAGATGACTAGGAGAGAAAAGGAGTAGATGATGTGGATGCAATTAGCATCCACGTCCAGAAGCAAAATTAGGGAAACTGGCCTATAGGTTTAGGTTTAGCATTACTCAAGTTTTAAAAATTTTGAGATTTGCTAGGATTTATACTATTTATAAAAAGTGATATTTTTTAGGTAGATAAATATTTTTAAATATTTTTAAAATCTTCCTAAATTTTACTTATTTATTTTTTAGAAGATTTTTATTTATTTATTTATTTATTTATTTATTCTGTATTTTTAGATATTTTATTTAAAATTTTAAAATTAAGCTGGTCCGCTCAGAGAAACTCATGTGAGTTCATGTATTGTCTTGTATTGGGCCAGCCACCACAAGTAGGCCAGCCATGTCAACTTGGGCGCCCACAGTCCATGACTGGCTCAAGGCCCATTCTGATTAGCATGCCCCATTTGATATCATGGTATTTAATCTTTATGCCTTCATCTTGCAATATTATATAATGAATATTTAATAAAATCCTATATAAGGGGGCCAAAATTCCTTTCATTAATCTTCCATATTTACATTCATCCTTTGCTTTTTCAAATTGATGAATTATAGTTACTTTTCACAAGAGTTATCAACTATAACCATTGATAATTATTTGGCCTTAAAAATATATATATATTCAAACTATGTGGTAGTTCATTTTCCTCCTATGTAGAAAGTCATATTCCTTCCAATACAGAGAGTTTGTGCCTTGTCCACTTTATCAAAATATAATGATAACTTAAAAAAAAAATTTAAATATAAAATCATCAAAACATATAATAAGGCTATTTGTGAAGGTGAATATAAAGTTTATTTATAATTTTCTTGCAAAACTTTATATTTATGTTCTATGAATGAACCGAAATATATTTTTATTTTTATCACTGATTTTATATCAATTTTGTAGTGCCATGTGTCTTATTATTAGATTATGGATTTTATTTAAGTTTTCATAAAGAATGATATTGCCTTCTTCTAAAATAAATTTTCAATGGTTTAATCTTCAATAATAGGAAGCCTGTCTTGTATTCTATGAATAAGTTGAATTTTTAAAAAAATTTTAAAATTAATTTTCTTTAAAAAAAAAAAAAGGTAAGAATCAGGTTCAAATGGTGGAATTTAGCAAGTGGTTAACCAATTAGCTGATAAATTAAAATTAAAGAAATATCACTTACCACACTTTATAAAACAGAAACAACCAAATCAATATAACTTGTACATCCTCTGCAATAATGATAAAATATTAAAAAAATATTGATAACAACAAATTGATAATATACAAAATAGCATACATCATTGAATTTTCCAAACACTATAATTATCCACATTGTTAATCCATAGAAATAATTAAACATTCATAATCATTCCTGCAACAAAACTATCTTGCAGAAATGGCATCACAATCACATAATCAAACATTTCTTTGAAAACAACTCGGTATATAACCTTGTAAAAAAAATACTTCCAAATATAAAGCTGATGCATTCAAAGTAATGAGTCCATAAAGTGATTTCATTGCATAAAAATAAATGTCTATTCAGGTGATTAACAATTCCACACTGCAATTTGAAACAATGCACATCCCTTAGATGCTCTAATTAGACAGTTTTTTAAAGTGCTATACAGACATAAAACCAGTCACAATATAAACATAATTGTAATACAGCAATTTCAGCATATATGATCAGGTGATTACCATCATACTTAAAGTTTATTTACCATTTTAATTATGTTGCTATTTGTAAAAATGCAGGAACAATCTTCTTCTCATTTCAGTAGTCCTGTAACAGAATATTTAGCACCATGGCAGGTGCCAAATTATTCGGAAAGGCTGCTGCCGGGCCTGCTTGATACCTCAGCTGGAAAGTTAGACTCAAGCTGGAAATAAAATGATTTTAAAGATGTGAAACAAACCTGGATTTTCATTGTCCAAATAAGTTAAAAGAGGTCGTCTAACATCACCATTAGTTTGTTGTTTCACACATACATTATCTAATGTAACACTAAGTCACTAACCATTAATGAAATTAATGGGACTGCAAAATGAAGTCCTGCCCAAGGCTATCATTTGGATTTCTGTGCAACAAACAGAGCATCAGGGCAGAAACCCCCCACTGGACATGTTACCTGGTCCTTGAGATGGTTGTACCTTCTGTTGAGACATCATTTGAGGTCTTCCCTGCCCTGGAACGAATGTCTGATTCATCCCAGAACCGACCATTGGCTGTTGCTGTTGCTGTTGCTGTTGATGTGGCTGTGTCTGCTGTTGGAGCTGCTGGTGCTGGAGATGCTGTTGTTGTGCCTGTTGCATCTGCTGTTGCTGCTGCTGGATTTGCTGCTGTTGGGACTGTTGCTGCTGCATTTGCTGTTGATTGGGAACTTGAGGCTTGAAGACGACCATATCCTGGGGTAATGAACAGCAAAATGACTAATGAAAAAGAAATATATTGATACTCGGGAATTGTAGTTTGTATCAGTTAGAACATACCCCAGGAAACAACATGCCAATCAAACGGCTCGCCTTCTCTGAAACTGAGAGCAGTAACGTTTGAGAAGGTAGCTGGATAACTGCACACTGGATCAATAACATAGACATGTGAAAAAGCAATCCTGCACCATTGTTTGTCAGAAAAAGCTCATAAAAATAAATCAGCAAGACAAGTTGTAATGTCCATGCCATGTGGTTAAAAATCTGAAAAATATACGAACTTCATTTTCTAATGGTTGATGAGTGTGGTCAGAGTTACAACCACTTCAGAAGTTCATGGGTGTTTTATTTTGTTTTTACTATGAGATCAGACCATGATCAAAAGGAAGCAAAATAAGAATGTTGTTCAAGTATGCGCATGTTCAAAGATAGGTTGGCTACTGGGAACATGTTTCATCATTCAGATAAAATGTCACCGTAAAATTAAATGAACTACTTGTTATAGAAATATTAGCATACAAAATATTTATGAAAACTCAAGAGCAGGAATGCAAATTGAGAGTATTGACAGCAGAAATGGACAATCCTCAACAAGCAGGAAAATGTGATAAACAACCCATTCAATGGGATTGTATGGTTAACATCTGCTTCATCTCTGTAAGACCAACCAGTGTATTGTGACCTGAGACCATTTACATCAATCTTGAATCTTATTGCAATTTTTCTTCCTAGAACAACAGTGAAATTTTATGAAATCATTCACACTTGTAAATCAATATAAGCCCCTAGAAACAGTTCAACCACCCTTTTGTACAATGGACAATTTTGTTGAATATCCAATGAAATTAGTTTTAAGAATAGAAATTTAGTCGACGCTACAATTCTCATGAACAATAACATTAAGAACTTTGAAGTACAAAAATATGCAATACGGCATCCATTGAATATAAATTATAGTCCAAAATGTGATATATCTTCGATCATATCATAAACAGAGGACATTTCTTGTGTTCAGAAACTATTTAAAATGTGATTGCCATGTCTCTATATCAGCACCTAAACATATACAAACATAAATCATTGTAAGATGGAAGCCACAGCAACATATTCTCTTAAGCCTAATGATTTGGTATTATGTTTAAGCTAAAAATTATAATTGAGATAATGAATTCGATGGTTTGCACAGTTTGTGTATCAATGACTTAATTAAGTGGTGGTTAAACTTAAAAACAAGATCACATCATAGAATCCAATTTGGGGTTTTCTCTATAAAAATAGATAGCGGATATCAAGCATCATCATATGCATGTAAATCCAGATACTGGTGGTTATTCATTGACAATACTGACTCGTAAAGCTGATGAAAAAGCCACCCTTTTATGAATAATCAAGTAAATGGAAAAATATATGTAAAGATTGACAACTCACAAGTTTCTTTTCTTGCAATTGCACAAGGAACCCATGCTGATTAAGCGTCCGGAAAACAAGGAAATCTGCCTTTCCAACATATTGCCTGCATTAATTTAAAAAACAGGTAAAAAAGCCACTGTTATATTTGACAGCTATGCTTTAAAAATAGAACAAACCAAATACGAAAGAAAACAAAACAGATAAGTTAAGTGTGGCTGACTTGTTATTCATGTGATCCTGGGATATAAGGCGAACAATTTGCATAGCATTTGGCCAATCTGCAGCAAGTCTGAACAAAAACGACAAAAATAAATACATTAAAGTAATAAAATTAAAAAAAAAATAACTTACAAAGAAGCCCAAATTGAATGCATAATTTTTTAAAACAAAATGTCTCAAAAATGTTCGTCATCAATGAAACCTTACAAAAAGTGTGGTGAAACATATGGTTTACTTGTCAAAAGTACCGATTAATGGTGAGCATGCCAAAAATTTTCCATTATTAGTGAGCTTGCAGAGTTTTGGACTAGACAAAATTGATTGCCCCATTTAACCATTTTTGCTATTGCTTGTGTTGCACAACTAACTTCACAAATTAGAGTTGATGAAGCATAATGGTCAAGCAATTAATTTCCAATTATTTATTCAATTCAACATCATTTGCAACATGTCTTCATACAAAATTATTATCCCGGGCACACTGATAAAGAGAGAACCAAGTTTCATATTATAGTATAGTTATAATTTTACTTATTTCATGTTAGAAATATAGTCCCACATCGGTTGTGTGATGTAAGTGTAATGGGTTTATATATAAGTATATGGGTTGAGCCACTAAGTCTTAAGATTTTTTGGTGTAAGAACCCTAAGCTTATGTAGCACCCATATAGAGTTTACTAGTGCAAAATATAAAATCTAACATGGTATCAGAGAAATATAGAGGACCTCAATATATATATTAATAAAAAAAAAGACCTCTGAGACACAAAGTGGTGTACAAGTCCATGTGAGTAGGACCACTTAGACTCAAAGTGGTGTACAAGTCCATGTTTGAAGGACCTCTGAGACACAAAGTAGTGTACAAGTTCTACTAAAAACAAACCTCTGGTGTACAATTCCAAGCAAGTTTAAACTGACAAAAAAAAAAATAAATAAATAACCCAATTAAACTTGAGGGAGAGTGTCGGAAATGTAGTCCCACATCGGTTGTGTGGTAGAAGTGTAATGGGTTTATATATAGGTATAAGGTTTGAGCCACTAAGTCTTAAGATTTTTTGATGTAAGACCCCTAAGCTTATGTAGCACCCATATGGAGCCTACTAATACAAAATATAAAATCTAACATTTCAAGTTGAAAAGGCATGAGCTAAAAAAAAGTTAAAAAGAGCATTTGTGATATATTTACATCAGGGAATGAAATTCATCCTTTCCTCTAAATTTGTTCAAATGTTTGAATGAAAATCCGTGCAATCATCATTTCGTATAAGATAGAATTCACGATGATGTATGACGCGCTTGACTCAGTGATACATGAAGTTATCAAGCAATATTCAACCATTATTTAAATCATAATGCATTTATCTTTATATTGTAATCATATTAAACATTGTGGATTGGTAATAACCAAGATATTGTTCAAATTTAAAGTTATTACTCTTTCCTGAAAAAGGTATTCTGGGCAATCACTAATTAGGAAAAGGTAAAACAATATAATCGCCATATCAGTTCCTACCTGACCATTTCACCATATAATTAAGTCTCAAACATAAAAAAAAGTTTTATAAATAAGAAAACAGAGTTGATCTGAATTTCTTAGGTAATCAACCTATTACACCAAATAACAACTCACGTTTCCGATGCTGATGCACTCCTGTAACCCTGCCATGTAAAAACAAAAAGCTGTCAGTCAATAATGCAGTAACCAAATAAAATGAACTTCCCAAATATAGACAAAGGTTTTGGACGTTTAAAGAAAAGGCGTAATATCTATTTTAAGCTTTATGGTCTGATAATTACCACAAGCTCTAAAATTGTTAGAATATATTATGTTTACCATAAATTATATGCCATCAACTGATGCTTCTACATTCAAACTAATTATTAGAATGGCGATTTTCTAAAGTGAATACTCCATATCATTGTTATGATGTATTTAAGCAGTGTAACATTTGAGACAATCCCAACATGGAAATCTTATCTTTAATGGATCAACGGAAGTCATGTCAATTTATATTTATTTCTTGTATCTGGGTTGTTACTGGTGTGTTACAGCCGGGTAGTAAAATAAACTAATTATATAGGGTTGTCTGAATGTTACATGCAAAAAAAAAAAATAAGAGAACTCAAAATTCATTGATGGATCTACAAACCCAAAAGTAGTCTTTAAATTACAAAATAGAGGAAATCAGTAATATGATTTAATACAGTACTGAACTCCAACCCACATCCACATTTTGCAGAAATAGCTTTCCAGTCCGACTTAAATACTCAAGCAGTTCAATTTTGATAGCTTTACAGCATTGATTTATTCTTGATCAACATTTTACACCTAGTTAACGCATAAAACAAGAGGGAAAAATAATGCTTACCATCTATCAGATATTTGGTTTCTCCAAAGAAATAGAATGCAACCAAAACCAACAAATAGTAGCATAAGAGTCTTAAGAAAGCTTCTAAAGTTTGTGTTATTACAACCATTTTAATATTAATAATTGGCATCAAAACATCAACATTGGATTTTGGTTACCCCCAAAGAATTAAAATTCCTAGCTGAGCTAGAGAAAAATATAACTGCAGTCCAACCAATCTTCTAGATCTTTCAAGTTAGCCAATAAGTACTATTTTTACTGCTATCAAAAGGAATACTCATCATAAACATGCCAAGCTCACAAAGCAGGCCTTTTTCTATGACAAAAAGGGCAGAGAGAAGAGAATAAGAGAAAATGAAATCCATTGGACCTTTCAGAAAATAACCATGCTCAACATCAAATACTCAAAAGCATCCCAAACCTCTGCAATAGAGATTTTCACCACTACAGAACTCAGAAGAAAAAGAAGAAGAAAAAACCACAATGAAACTTCAACAATGCCACCACATATAATTTAAGGACTCCAATTACCTCCACATCAGGGGTGTAATTTTATTACTTAAAAAAGTTTATTAAACTTGTTCTTCACTATAAAGAAACTGCAACAAAGGACAGTTTAGAACAAATAGATTCTTCCACAGATCATGCACCCCAACCTCCATCATGAACCAATGATCCAAGGAATTATGATCATATGGATGTTTCACACATGCTTTACCTCTACTTATATCTTCTCTGGCAAATGACACCTAATCTTCAGTGTACTGTAATAGGGAAGTTCAAGTTTAACTTAAGCTTTATTGTCTAACCTATTTGTCCTCAAGTTGCCCTAAGTCAGCAAACCGAAACAATGAAATGTAGCATGAGTTATTATCCAATTAATTTTGTATTCCAGGCTGTTCATATAATCATACGATCGGAGATCATAGGAATGAGACATCTGCTAACTCAACAAAGGAGACAGGATATATTTGACATTATTCGGAGGCAGGAGTTACTAATTAGATGCCACTATCATTTGGAGCAACCATTTTTCCCACTAATAGAATTCTATGAAACTTGACAGAAATCTCGTGATTTCACTAAGCATCATTGGATCATTTTTCCTTCATGATTTTACTGAACATAGGTTAGCACTTGTCTGGTCAGTAAATAATTAACCTCAATATTCTCCTTTAGTGCATACAAAACCTGAAGTTTATTGAAAAGATCATAAGAATTGGATACAACGACCATAGCAAATTAATAAGTTAGATCTATAAACATCAGTAGCTAGAGTTTAAAGGATATAGTAAAATTGAAGATGCCCATGCTCACAGTTGAAATTGAAATTTTATTGATAACTAAATACTTACTTCAAGTTTGCAAATGAACACAGGCTGTCCTTGCCGCTGTCCAGACAAATTCCCCTAAACAAGGAAATTTCATCCCATTATATGGTGAGTCGAAGCAGGAGGAAATTTCAGATATAAGCAATAATTGAGTAAACAATTCACAAGTGTAGCCAAGAATGAATTATGAGCTAAAAAGCAATTCACTTCAGGTCCTAAGGCAAGTACGAGGAGTCAAAACCATTCAAAATTATGAAAATTTATAAAACAAACCAAAACAAGAACTCCACATAATCCTTTAAACAACAAAAAACCAAATGCAAACTCTTTCTGTATGATTTTCAATGATTTGACATGGATGTAAATCAATTCTGAGCAATTTACAGATCTCACACAATATAATAGCAATGTCCATAAGTTAAAGAAAAATTATGACACAAAGTATTTTTTGCTGACAGCAATTGATTCATCTGACAGTTTAAGAGAGTAATATTACCTCCCAAATCTTGACGTACTTGGACTGCCCTTGCTGAACACCAGAAGCAGCCAATGGCATATTAATAGGAGCATTATTTGTCATACCAAGAGAATGCACAGATGCTTGTTGCGCCATTCCTGGAGTAGGAATCATGGTACCAGGTCCTGAGGAAATACTGTTAGCACCAAGATTACCCATTATGTTCTGGTTCATGCCAATTCCACCTTGCCCAATTTGTGCACCAGAAGTCAAACCTCCTTGGCCCACACTTGCTACTGATTGATCAATGCCAGTATTGCCCTGGAGATTAGCCAGTGCTGGCGAAAGTCCTATATTTGCATTTCCTGATACACCGGAAGTTGTGGATGGAAAAGAACCGAGAGTAGTATTTTGTGTAACTTGTCCACTCGCCATTAGAGCACCTGATCCAGCTACTGATGTAAGGCCTGCAATTCCAGATGATGGCATTCCACTAGATATCATGTTTGACATATGCATAGCCATAGGTGCTCCAATATTTTGGAGTCCAAGAGAACTTGCACCAGCTATAGAAGCAGTATTCATCAATTGACGACGTTGAGAAATATTGTTCAAAATGCTGACATTTGCTGGTGCAGGACCCACAGGTCGTGTCTGTGGGAGAGAACTAACCAAAGGTTTAAATTCTTGCATGCTCTCACTTATTGCAATAGTCTCCTGTGAAGTGGGAGAAGGAGAAGAAGTTTGTATGCTTGGAACTCCTTGAGATGCAACATTAGGAATAGATGGTAAATGTGAAAAGCCAGGAGCAGATACCATAGCAGACACAGTAGTTGGTTCCTGAATAAAAGTGAACACAAAATAAGGACATGAAAATAAAGCCATGTTATGTTTATTCAATAACAATTAGCATGCCTTACCACTTTTACATTTGCAGTGGGGATATTTCCAACAGGAACTGGTTGGCGACTGATAATTGTTCCACTAGCTGAGGAAACAAGCAAAGTTTTTCAGAGAATAAATAACCAAAAGATCAAAGCACAATGACCTTGGCATGGATAACTGCAGAAGTAAAATAAACTACAGACCTACATTTGACAGCTTGGTTGCAGCATGGTTATGATATTTTATAACAGCTTAAATATCTAAAAAACTTTCAGGTTATCAATCACTTGCAGACGAGAAATATGTCAGATTAAAATGGATTACCTGAATAATTACTAAAATACACCAATAGATTGAACAGGTTAACCAGGAATCCAAAACCTTCAGCCAAATTTCTCCAGAATGGAGGATATATATTAAAAAGTCAAATAGCATTTACAAAAGAAAGCATTACAAGGAAACACATGACTTTAGAACAAGTTCAACTTCACAGAAGGAGTGTAATACATTCTGAATTCATTATGGCATGATTTTAATTTTATTGTTTTCCAATTCAAAATAAATTCACATTCACAAACATAGTTGATCTAAATAAATCATCATAATGATCATGGGAATTAATTTTATTTCTCATGAGTTGGCATTGTTGAAATTTGTGAAGTTTTGCTTTACATGCTTATGGGTGAACTTTCTACATATCTGTGGTAGTTGCTTTACATTTATGGAATTGCCTCAATAAATCACAGAGTTGTTCTAAATTCAAAAATACATTAGCATTTATTTACAGAAGGAAGGGTTACAGAAGTCTCCTACTTGGCAGATTTGATGTCAACATGAATTAAGAAAGACTACTCTTGTCAACTCTCGCTCATAGAAAGCAATACTTAAAGTTGCCTTAGCTGACAATAACAATCATGCATGAAAGAATACATTAAGAGTAATGAAATCAGGAAACCTGGAGGCACTGGTGTTGCAGAAGGCCCTGGAATAGGGGCGGAAGAAGCTGTGTCAACCTTTACGTTTTGGTTTGATGTCACATTTCCAATTGAAGGGCGAGTTGAAGCAGCACGAGCCTCCATAAAATTCTCTGACAGCAACACAAGATGATGTGTGTTTTTAGCATTATCCATTGTTGAATCTGAAGCCCGAGGATTGCGCTTTCCCTAAAACAATAAAATGCTTTATAAGTACAGACCACACTGATAGCCAACAACAAAATGCAAAATAGCATATTAAACTAGGTACAATTCCTAGAACAATCATTTTTCTTAAGTATTGATTAAGTAGTTTATTATAAACAATCACCAAATGACTTTACACCATTTTAGTTTGTATTGAAGTCAACTTAATACCACCAAGTTTAAGATTTACAACTCCAACCCCAAATGTTTCACTTGGGCCAAACATTTAACAAACTTATTTAGTCACTATTAGATCCAGTCAACACTGACATTGAGCCCACCTCATTAACAGTGGCATAAAAAAGATTCCATGTCAGTTAGTTTGAAGAAAATGGGAAAGGTACTAAATTAAGATTAAGAAAATAAAGAAAATGAGGGTCAATCCACTAAAATTTGAAAATAATGAAAAAAAATACAAATTTAATTATAGCAGCCATTTTTGACAATATTGGCAAAATAATTTTAAATCAAGATCTACACTTCTAATTAAACTAATAACTACACGAATGTTAAAAACTTTTACCATTCATTTCATTATCATAAATATTTTTGCAGAAATATTATTTTTATGATTTTTAGCTATGCAATACGCTTCAGTAGATTTCAAAAACAGCTTTAAATTTGCAATGATCATTACACGGTTGACAGAAAGTAATATATCAGCATCCTACATATTGTGAGCTTCACACTGAAATAGCACTTTCTGATGAAGTAGATCAAGCGTGATATGTATTTTTTACAGTATCATAAGCTAGGCATTGCACCACCTGCCATATTCAAAGCTAGGCATTTGATGTGGCATTATTTTAGGTGGAAATTCATTATGGATTCTTAGATAGCAAAGAAAAGAAACAATTGATGATATTTGCAGGCATTTGATAAGTACTATAATATGCTCACAATAAAATCTCATAGAATGGCAAAAATTTCTATCATTCAAATGATGACTTTCAATCCGATGAAGTGGAGAAGATCTTGAGGTTTGAGAGACCTTTAACTACTGTACCAAAATGAACCCTAGAGTTAGATGTGGTTGCCAATTTAGTACCTTGAGTGTTTAATCTTGTCAAAATGGGCCACCATTAACTTTGAATTTGTAGACTCAATTCTCATCATATTTTACATTTAAACAAAATTCAAATGGTTGGCATAGAATTGCAACTATGTTAGTAGTTATGCCATATAGCCTCTACATTAATATTGCTGGACAAGTTAGTGTTGACTTCATAAATATGTCAGAGATGTGAAACAAGATGCATGTTATGGGGTAAATTCACAAACTAAAAACTTGAAGGCAAAATTTATACCCACACGAAATTATTAGTACGTGAAGTGATTTCTATCCTAAATTTTTTGCAAAACCAAGAAAACTACAGAAAGTGAAATTCGACCTTTGCAAGAGATCAAATAGCAAAAATTAACAGTAAATGTGCTTGTGCTGATAAATCAAATCAAAATCAATGTTAGAAGAACAAGAGAACATGAAAGGATACACCATACAGCATTATATATCGCTCTCAGTTTGGGAAGTTGTTTAGGGGAGATCACAGACAATGATATGGCACACTGCATGCAAAATTTGGGTTAAGTCAGTAAAACAAAAGTACTAAGACATCAATAATCAGCATAACTACCTAGAAAACAAATAGAATTTGTAGATGACCTGGCCAATTGATTTTGCTACAGTATCAGCATCGGCAAGGCATATTTCTCCCTTAACTTCAACAGTCTCAGTATGCTCCAAGGTTGATGCAGGAATTGCAAATACTGGTGTTGGAAGAGGATGGGGATTGCTTGCAGCAACAAGAATGCAATGTTTTTGCGCATCAGGGGTTTGGCGGCTCAGATTTGCTGTTGTAGATGGAGCAAGCATCTGAAAACGTATATGTGAGGAAACATAATGTTAAATATGAAAACAAAGGATGTGAAGCGCTATAAGACTAATCAATAGAAAGCTTAATTAAAAAGATATTAACTGAAATGTTCCTGTTCAGTAATAAAATAAGAGAATCCAATTCTAGCTTTAAAAGTAATACTAGCAATCTCTGCATAAAAAATCATTACATTTGTTAAGCACATACACTAACAGAATTATCTTTTCCAATTATCTGTATCTGGATTACCAATAAATGCTTACATGTAACTAGACAAGCTACTAAATTTAACAAATGACATAGTATTATTTGACAAAACAAAAGCAAAGTTGAATTCTAAGTTGTAACATGAGAAACAAGAATCTCACTGGTTGTGGTTAGTCAAAGAAGACTGAAGACATAGCATGTAAGCGTAGAAAACATAAGAACAGGAGGCTTTGGCGAATGTTGAAGAATAAAAACACATAGAAGTGGTGGTTTAGATTTATTGAACCAATCATTCAGCAGAATAATGAATGATAGTTGGGAAAAAATGGAGAGGTGCAACCAAATTTATGTGACTGCACAATCCCTATGATGTTGAAGTGTTAAACAATAACTATGAAGCACAGAAACTAGAGCTGCTTATGCTCTATGATGAAAATGCATGTGGAAGAAAAGAGAAATTATAAGTAAAAACACAGGACAGATTAAGAAAGAAAAGATTCCTGTCAAATTTGAACTAGTAGAATCATGTGATTGATCAGAAAAATCCATGACTTAAATAAAGGATCATGAGATATAAGGCAAACAAAAACAATAAAAAGCTAAGAGTACCAACCACAGAAAATGCGAGAGATGCGACGGAGAACAATAATTATGTGACTGAACATGAAAAATAATTTACTCCACGATCTGGACAGCTAGCCCCATATTAGTTAGTGATCTTGTTTAGTTGTTGTAGTTTTAAATTTAATTCTATGTTTTCCAGAACTGCTGTCAGAAGATTTCCAAATTAGAATTTCAAAACTTAAACCTTGCTGATTTGTTTTGGAATGCTGAAATTGTGATTGAGCTCTGAAATTCTATAATACTTGAATTTATCGACAAGGAATTAATTAATTTCAAGCAAGCATATTCATTTAAAACTCTAGTATTGGATGAGCTGATGTGACAAGCAGTAAAATTTAAAATAGCATCTTAAGAAAAATGTGTTTTCTTCTAACACTTGGTCATTGTGGGAAAGGTAGCATCTTATTGTTACACCAACATTAAAAAATAAAATAAAATAACTTTTACCAGCAGATATGATACGGTCAAAGTAACAGTTGGAAACTTAAGTTAATATGCAACCTACACTAGCAAATTCAGAGATAAAAAATGTGTCATAATTTTCAAATGGAAAATTCATTGTTTATTTCCAGCTAATAGTAATAAAGGACGAAGCAAACCATTAGAGCTTCAGCAAGACCCTCAGCAATAGCAGCCTCACCAAAACCGCCACCCGAAAATGGTATTGCAGACAGCCATTCAAAGAAGACATTCAAGTTTTTAGTCCATCCAGTACGTTGCACAAGAAAATCTGCATTAAAAGAGACAACAGTTTAATCCATTATAATTGAAAGTAAGACTGTTCAGACTCAATATTCACCAATTACGTCGCCGAAGGTAAAAAGTCCTAACCTTTGTAAAGTAAGTTAAGTAGCAGCATAAACTATAGACCAACAAATTCTTTAAAACTTTAGAACATAACTTCTGTGTCGAAAGAAGTTCAATGAACAAATCAAATTTTAAGAAAGAGGCTTAAGTTGTATACCATAGAACTCACAGCATTCACCATGACATGTCTATTTGTGACACCAGAGACACTTAGGCTGTATTTGGAATGCAATAGATAACTAAGTAGGCAACCACTACTATGTCATTGACAAGAGGGATATCAAATGCAGATTTATGATTCACCAGATCATCTTCAAAATCTGTCAAGACTATCTAGATGACAGAATGATAATTTTAAGTCCTGCCAGTTAAAAAATGCAAGTTTGTCACTAATTTTGTCAAATCAAGTTTTGAGTTGATCTAGCACTCCAGGCATTGTTCAAGGTACCTTTTTCGTGCACTATTTGCATAAATTGTAGCCATTGATCATGGTACTCCCCGCACATTGTTCAGGTGAATAATAACTCAATAGTGCTTATCCAATAACAATGAGGGCGCCCAACTTTTTGGGAAGCCTTCATTTCTTAGTGCTGTGACATCTAATATCGATGCCAGTTAATAAAAAGAACCTTCAAAGAATTTAATTTCCCCTTGTGTGAAATCAATCTCAGAGAAAACTTTAGTCCTGGATAGTTCCTCTGACCAATGATTGTGAGACCAGCAAATCATCTTCATTTTAATCAGTCTTGATCTTGTTATATATATACACACACATATATATATTATTCTTTTTCAGAGTACATTATTGAAAACATCTAAAGATTAATTCCTCAGAAATTAGCTCAATATTGCAGAAATTTTAAAGCCAAATACAAAAAAACTGAAACTAAGCATTAAAACTGCTTATCCTGTCATCTTACAGGCCTAAAGACAGTGTTCCAAGCAATATTAGGATGTTTTGAGGATATACCAGCAGGAAGATCCTCTCAAAGAAATGCTTTTGATTTTCAATATTTCCACACTTGTGGGTGGTTTTCAGGACCCACTCTAAAAGTCTACCCGCACCAGCAGGTCCAAACAATGCCTGTTCAAATTTCTGAAACCATGGACACCCCCAGCTCACAAAACCAAAATTTCATACAGTGGGTATGACCATAATAAACATAGATATAATTTAGTTGCAAAAGCTGCTAAGGCACCTAAATAAATAATTCAGAAATGCACGGTGATGAATTCTAATCAATGTGGACCATCAACAAATTTAAGAATCTTATAACCCAAAGCATATTTTAAGCTTCCCTCTTGTTCCTGCAAAACCAAACCCCAATCCAGCATCTCAGCACCAATCCAAGGACCAAATTGAGGAATTTGGAGTTCAGTCAGACTACAAGTCTTTATTACTGCTTTGCTAATAATCTTAAGCACTCAAACAGGTTCTAAATCACATAAGATAGGATCTCTTCAAAAAATCAGATAAATAGAGAAACAAGAAGAAATGCAAAAAATAAGGACAAGCACTTAAAACCTCAAGTTTGTTTTGAATCAGTATTTACAAGTTGATTTATTTTGTTTATTATCTAATGTGAAAATCATGATTAGTTTCTTGATCAACCACACATCTAGATATATTTGTCTGTTTCCCATGCTACAGGATCCAGATCTAAATGTTAACTATCACTCTCATCTTTTTGTACAGTTGTGGAGAAGCTGCCTCATTATCTGTCATCAATACTCCTTGAACTGCAGTAACCTTGGACTTGGAGAACATGTGTCTCCCAACTCTTCTATCAGGTGTTTAATGGCAGATTCCTTGTGAGGTATGACAGGTCACAAGCATGCACTTTCTTTTTTGCAAGGTGATTCGTGAAAGGAAAATTCTTCTTAACAAGAAACTCTTAATCAACCATCAAAAGAAAACTAGAGAATATAACCAATATAAGTATTACATGAATGCCACATATACTTATTCAAATTTAATTCAAGAGGTTAACCATGCATAGAGGACTAGTACACCAAACAAAGTAAAAGAGCAAACTTGCTCAGACTACATACATTGCTCACACAAAGATTTTTCTATATAACATTACCAATTAAAATTATACCAAAGATAAGCAGAAGTATGCCAATTTCCAAACTTTGAAAATACATCTATCAAATTGATGAAGATACATATAGCAAACCTTTGAAGAGTCAAGGCATAGTTGCAAAAATCAAACAGAACCTAGTTTTAAGAGCCTATAAGTATGCTGAGCATGTGAAGAGAAAAGGAGCATACCACTGTAAGGTCCATGAGTGTTGAACACAACCATAGCCAGCTCAGGATATGATCCAGCAAGCTTCTATAAAGTGAGAGATAACAAGCAAAAGAAAAATAAATAAAACATAAAACATAAAAAACAATAAATTAATTACAAGACATTATTTCAATAATGGTTGAAGACCATTGAGATCATTGAGAAAGTATATCAATGTTATTAGATGAACATTATTAGACACCAACTCCTGGAAAATATTCAATGAAACCATGCAATAAATCTAAAACCAATAACCAGTATTCATGAATGTGTGACAAGAATAACAAATTTTTATCATACAGTAACTTGTAAATAATATGAGAAGCACTAGATGTCCATCCTGTTTAGGTGCAAGGAAAATTTTAATCACAATGTAAACCATCTATACTAAATTTGGTTATCATTGATGCATCCACATTCTAAATCATAATAAACTGAACTCCGTGTGATGACATAACAAAACTAAAAATTCACATTTTGTACCCTTTTGCTTATGTGCTTGATTCATTAAGGAGGCCAATTACAAAATTACTCTAGTGGTACGCCTTATGATGACCGTGATTGTTTAGAAAGGAGGTTAATCAGCTCTATTTCTGTTAATGCAACAGAAAACTTCAGAAAAAAGTAAAACATCATAAGAAATTCAAGATCTAACATTTAGCCCTTAATCTTTAAGTCCATGGAAATTCTGACTAAATCCAAATTATCAATGAAAAGCTTTTAACAAAATGGACCTGATTTACTAAGTATATAAATGCATACTTCAGTAAAAGTCTAAGGCTCTGAAGGAAGATATATTTTTTTTTGAATTCCTATGCTTTATTCAATGATTCCTCCATCAGGATAACATAAGCCTTCCATAACTGTTAACTTTAAGCATAATATATTTGACATTGGCCACCAAAGATATCATGCATGCAGGCTAATCTTTTGTTGGAACTTTATTCCATTAAAACTTTTTCAATTGAAACATGTGCTAGATTTATCTACGAAAATAAAGGTACACACGCTAATGTAGCATGAACTAACCTTAAAAACAACCATGATGAGAGAAAAGAATCACAAACCATAACATAAATAAGCTTAAGGGCATGTCAATCAACAAGTTGAACATGGAACTTCACATTGATAAGGTTTCATGCAAAAAAAATCAAATCAGCATAATCCAAATAAATGTAAGAATATAATCATCATATAAAAATTTAACAAGTGAACAAAAATAAAATTGGCTCATCACAACATCAAACGAGTTCAAGTAAAAGAATGGAGACCTGGCCAGGTAACTCGCTCCCATAGAAGGACCTGAACAAGCCCAAAATGTTAGCTCAATCATAAGAGTAAATTATTACCAAGAAAGCATATCTTAAAAACAACAGAAAGAATGAATGCAATAGAGAATTGCAAGATTTGGTAAGTCTAAGGTCATTATTTGAAAACATAGCAAAAAATTAAAGGAAAGTCACACAGGCTTTCTAATAATGGCATAGAACTCTACATTCACAGGTTTGGTTTATAAATTATCTCTAACAATAATATTTTCAGTGACTACAGATAGTTTAGAATTTGACACTAGATTTTCAGAATTTAAGTAGCTTGTTGATCAGAGATACTATTAGTGCTAGTCCATTCCCCCTGCAATTATCACAGTGGGAAATAAAAAAAAATTAAAAAATAAAAAACCCTTGCCAGATGAAAAAAATAGCTTTATTAATGCAAATTGCCCAAAGGAGGTGAAGGTATGCTTAACGCTACATCTGTAAATTATGTTTATACAACTAAATGAAGGAAAAATAACAAATTCGCAAATCAAAAGTTTTAACAAATGAAATATATACATACTTTCTTAATCCAGATCACCTTTAGGAGATGAATGTATTCTTGATGCCACATAATTATATCCGTACAAAGTAAAAGAAGGAAAGTAAACCCAAACTTGGCAAATGAAAAGTTAAGCATGTGCACAAATATATATATATATATATATATATAGAGAGAGAGAGAGAGAGAGAGAGAGGGAGAGAGAGAGAGAAGAAGAAGAAGAAGAAGAAGAAGCTTTCTTCATCCAAATAGGCCAAAGAAGATGAACATGCTTGATCCTACACCATTCGGTTATATCCATACAAAATAGTCGGAGAAAAAGGCCACAAAAATTCGTCAGGAAAAGGAAAAAAATTAAAACATAAGCAAAATAGCAACTTTCTAAAATCTCTCAAAGAAAAAGTAATTAACATTCTTACAAGGCTAAAGCAAAATCAAAACAAACTAAAAGGAAGTCAAACTAAATCTCACACTATTCATTCAACCCAGATATCAAGAACAAGATCAAAATCGGCAAGAAATCAAAACAGGAAATCGCAAATTTCATTCAGACATCAAAAAAGGAAGGTGTAAAAACAAACCTGACGATCTTTTCAAGATAATCCGAGAGTATGGTCTTCCAATAAGGGCCAAGAGCCGCGGTACCTTCAACAACGACGATCAATTGCCTCTCCGCCATCTCTCCAACTCCTTCCCCTTCGATCAAAGACGAAAAACAGTGCGCAATTCAGCCACTCTCCCTCCGATCAATCCATTCGGGGCGAAGAAAAGGCTTGATCTCTTGAATTTTTTTAAAAAAAAAATGACTTTTTCCTCGGTTCCTTCTTCAAAAGAAACGGAAGTTCCTGTCCAAACTGGAAACTAAGTCAAGAAAAACTGAAGCTTTTGCATTTACTTTGTTGTTAAGAACCCTCAATTACTGTTAATTGTCAGAAATGTCCCTGACAATAGTGGTAATTATTTTTTTTTTTTTTACATATATGAAAATTGTTCGTCCACACTACTATGTCACCGTTGTGTAATCATAAAACATTTGACTCTCATACCAGATGGGATGATTTCCTTCTGATCTATAGTTAAAAAGATTATAAAAAAAATATGTATAAAGTTATTCATATTATAAAAACAAAATAAAATAATAATTATAAAAAATAATAAATATTTATATATATAACCAATGAAGTTCAGTTTCAAAACATTATTTTCCAATCCAATGAAAATATCAACATCGACATCAACTTCAATGTGATTAAATAATTTTAAGGTAATAAAGACTTGTTCCTTTAGATATTGAAATATAAGTTTTCATGAATAATTACAAGTATGCTTAAATTTCATAATAAAAAGCACAATTAAGAAGTCTTTAAGTTAGTAATTTTTTTCACTAACAACATAATGAGTCAAATTGATCTTAACAAAAATGAACCCTTCAACAAAATTTACGATAATTTTTTAAAAACTATTTTTATTAAATATAAATTATTATTAATGTTACAATAAATAAAATATTGATGTAAAAAAAATTTAGAGATTTGAAATCTATCTTTAATCCTTTGTTTAATTGCATGCCATGCATAAAAAAAAACTCAATAATAGAATAAGATTATATGGATAACATAATAGTAAATGAAAATTTTTAATATAATTTTTTTAAAAATAAAATATGAATTGTGCCCGTTTAAAATAGGAGAAATATGTGGATTTTAATTTCTCTTCCACTAAAATAGTTACATAGACAACTTGATTTAATTTGATTTAATTTGGAAATAAATTAAGTGCAAGCCTTTTAATTTACTGTTTTAAGTTACTTTAAATTATTTTGATTTGTTTCGGATGGTTTTAATTTATGAAGACTTTTTTATTTTTTATTTTTAAATTAATTTAACAAAATCAATTAATCATTTTCTAACTTTTAAGTCTTTTGAAAACAAAAGATGGAACAATTCATACCCAATAGGAAAGTGGACACATGCGGACATTCTAAACATATAAGAGTATGTGTGAATGTCCGACTAGTGAGTGTGAGCATGTGCCGAACACATGATCTACACACTCGAACATATGGTCAGCACGTGCTCCCTATTTAATTTTTCTTATGTTTAATTAGCATTATTTAATTTAATGTTGTTTACTTATTTAGTTATTAAGTTAAATTTTGTGGATTTTATTTTTAATGTTATTTTATTTATCTGATATGTTAATTTTTTTTTCTATAATTCTTTTGAAAGGTGTACTTTTAATAATTTTGCATTTAGTATTTTTTTTAATTATTTTGTTTGTTATTTAATTTTGGGTAAATTATATAATTAGTCACTAAAGTATTCACAAGTTCCTATTTTGGTCACTAAACTAAAAAAAAAATTATTTTGATCATTGAACTTATGAATTCCTTTCAATCAGGTCACCATCACCAATGCCATTAATGGCAATCTGACGTGGCTCGGCCATGTCATCAAGGGCTAACGACGTCAACACAACCCCTAATGCCATGAGGCTAAAGAACTATTCTTCTCCCTTCTAGCCAAGTCAAAGCTCTTTGTCTTCAAGATTCAAATATTTTTTTTTCATTATTATATGCAAAGACTTTTAATTCAGAATACAATAGGAAAATCTTCTATTCAACTGAGAATCATTTATACCAAATGGTTACAAAACAAATTATCTGAAGACTATTTCAATATTGGTTTTGCCATCATTTACAACATCATCAACAACTTTAGAAAAAATTAGCTTCACCATCTTCACCATCTTCAACATTAATAAATACAAACCTTTGAAAAATTCAAAACAATGATGAAATACCAAATATTAGGGCACCATAAACCTTTAATGAGACTGAAATACTAAATATTAAGGCATCACTTATGTCTTTCTCAAACAATAGCTTCTTCAAATCAGTAAATTCTTCTCATTATATTGAGATAATTTAAATTTTGTTCGTAGCTTATTTAGGGTGTAAAATAGAGATATATAAAGTAGAAAGGAGAGAGGAAGAACTAAAAAAAAAAAAAAGGAACATACCGAAGGCTCCTCATCCACAAGGCCACCATTCCGGTGATCTCCTACTTTTATCATGGTCAAGGTATTTGAGAAATAGAGGAGAAAGGGAAAAAAAGAAAGGGAAAAACAGTCTTTTAACTTGGGGGATGTGCTGACATGGTTAGCCCCTGATGACATGGCAGAGCCATGTCAGATCGCCATTAACGGCATTGGCGATAGTAACCAAATTGAAAGGAACTCAAAACTATAGTGACCAAAATAGAATTTTTTTTTTTTTTTTAGTTTAGTAACCAAAATAGGAACTCATATGTAATTTACCCTTAAATTTTTCTATAACTATTGCCATTGTTTAATTTATTTTATTTTCTTTGTTATTTTAATTTTTTATATAATTTATTTAATGATTGTTATTTTAATTATTTTATTTTACCTATTATTTTAGTTTTCATTGATTTTATTTTTATCAACAATAATTAAAAATGACATCACATGGTGGAAGCTCGAAAGGAAAGAGTGTCATTGGTTCAGCCTCATTGCTTACCTAAGAGAGCATTGAATGGGTAGAATATGAAAGTCTGGCCAAGGAGCAGACACCATCTATTGTGCCCTCAGAGGCTGGAGGAACAAATCGTACAGCAGAATTTACCACTAAATCTGACATTTTTAAAGTGTATTTTACAAAAATATATAGCAGTGATGGTACAATAGCCCATGTTAAATGTAATTATTGGAATTATGAATTTAAACATTGCAAGGGAGGAGGGTATGTCACATTTACTTGACTTATGAAGAAAAAGCATCCCGATAAATTAGGACATCCTTGGACAAGATCTCAAATCTAATTCGCCGTAGATAAAGGTACGAGTTCTCAATCTTGTTTATTTATGTTTCTCAGCCAAGGGATAAAAATGTGGAGTTGATTTATGTGGAGCATTTGGCATTCAACTTTGTGAAGCGATGCCAAATGCAAGAATGTATCAATGAGACATTACAACCCATATGCAAAAAGTTTTCAAGAAAGACTATTCAATAAACAATTTTCAAACAATCCAAACACGGTAAAGAACAACTTTGTGAGTATTTTTGTGCTTGTATCTCTTCTAAATCTTTATGTTCTGATATGTGGACTGATGTATTCCATGAAAATTCTTTTATGGGTATTACAGCACATTGGATTAATGACTCGTGGAATATCTAAAAGCAATGACCTCTTTTAGGATATTCAACAAGGCCCATAACACCAATAATATTTATAGGATGATTTATGAACTCATTAAAGAATATGGTTTGACTTTTAAGATTTTTTTCAATTTTGTTTGATAATGCCTCATTATCAAACAAAATTTGACCTTTAGAAGAATATTTGAAGCCTTCATGTGGGGAAAATATTTTCGTATTAGATGTGCTTGTCATGTATTGAACCTATGTGTGCAAACCAGGCTAGAGTCCCTAAAACAATATGTAGGACCAATTAGCTAGGGATGTGGTATCATATACAGGAAGGAACATGACCCTCATAAAACAATGGGCTCATTAATGTAAAGCAAAAAACATGAAAGATAAAAAGCTCCAGAAAGATGTTAAAACTATATGGAACTCTACTTATCGGATTTTTAATGTGACATTTCCTTATAAAATACTATTAACTGCTTTTGTTAATGAAGCTTTGCCTGGTTTTAGTTTATTTGGATATCAACAGAATATTGTTACTAGTGTCATGGATTTACTTTCTGCGTTTAATACGTGTACAAATTTATTTTGGTAAGTTTATTTTTCCACTGCACCTTTACTCTTGTATAATGATGTTGATGTTTCTGAACAAATGTGGAAGTTTAGATTAGATTCTCAATTAGTTATGGACCTTATGGAAATGAAGGCTAAGTGGTTGAGCTATTATAGAGATAAAATTCATATTGCTTTAATTGCATTTGTTTAGATCCTAGGTAGAAATTAAAAAATTATTTGCATATTTAGAAGCTTATTATAAGTTATTAGGGTTTAATGGAAGTAAAAATTCCCAATCATAGGCCATGAGTTAGTTAGAGATTCAAAGGTATGCACAGAGTCTGATATTTTTGTGGATGTTAGTGCAATTGTTGGTAATGTTAAGTCACAACTTTTTGAATTGTATGAGAGTTATCGCTTTCATTATGGCCATGTAGTTTCACTAGTTACAACTGAGGTAGCAGGACACTCCAGCAATAAGGGGGAGAATCATTTTATCAAAGGCAAAGGAAGAAGAAGCTTAGAGATTTGCAGTACACGAAGGTCCACTTGTACTTGAACACTACCTTCCGATTCTCTAAGGATATGAACAGAGATATGACCTTTGACGTTCTTCAATGGTGGCAAGGTAATGGAAATTCATATCCTATTATTTAATTAATTGTAAAGGATATTTTTTGGGTGACATATGTCTACAATAGCATGTGAGCAAGACTTTCAGTGCAAGTGGAAATATGCTGGATACAGCATGTTTGCAGTTATCGACATCAAACATTGAAAATTAAGTTTGCAAAAATGATTGGAAGCATACATAAGTTCAACAACAAAATAAGAGATGGGAAGTCCAAAAGCAAGTGACTTCTTCTTCATTGCTAACATGATGAGCACAAAAATGACCCCCGACATCGAGCAAGAGCTAGAACATGACGTCCATGAATAGGTAATTGGATGATAACTCCAATTTAAGGTAAGAGAACTATTTTGGCTTTGATTCTTTTTACACCCAACAAGATACACAAACAACTTAATTTGATCAATCAACAAATTAAGTGCAAGCCATAATATCATAACTTTTATTTTGAATTATTAAAATACTACAATCTTATGTGTAATATATATTTTTTTCATTTTTTTCATGGTAGTGCACTCATTAAAAAAAAAAAACAATGTGGAATGGAAATCTGACACTTGTAAAAGAGTTGAGCGGTGGTGGTGGAGAACACATAAGAGGGAAATATAAATATATAAAAAATATTATCATTTTCTTAATATATATAATTAGATTTCATTTTCATATTTTTTATAAATACAGTGAAACTTCTTTCTTTCTCTTGTCATCCGGCCCATCTTTCCCTTTCTCTCAATTTTTTTAATAAATATATAAATGAATCTCATTTTCTTAAACAGTGTGAGACTTTTTTTTTTCCGATCTCTCTCATTATCTTTCTTCTTGGTTTGTGAGGTATACTTTGGGCATGGGTTTGCTTTCTTTCCATTTTTCTTTTTCTATGGGTGTGTGGGGTGTAAGTGATGAGTGTGGGTGAGATTAGCAATGTAATATCAAAGAAGGTGATGAAAATACTAGGGCTAAAGTTCACATAGTTTTTTTAATTTTTTATTTTTTTTGAAAAAGAAGATAAACCTCGAATCGAAGCTCTTCATCAATGGTTCTTTTGCTGATTTCCTCTGTTGTGACCATCTCTCTCTCTCTCTCTCTCTTTATTTTAAGTTATTTTTTTAATGATTTTTTTGGATTTTTAAAAATTTCTCATGGATTTTCTAGTTTTTCTTGGGTTAGTTTTTACATTTATGTTGATTTTAAAATTATATTTTATAAGTGTAAGCCTGAAGCCACTCATGCTTTGAGTTAATTTTTTCCAGTGATTTTCAAAGGATTTTCAAAATTTTATCTTAATTTTTTTACATTTATTTGTTATTTTTTAAATTACATGGTATAATTTTATTTTTTAAAAAAAAAAGGAGAAAACTGGCGGGCCGGCTTGTGAACTGACGGGTTCTGACTTGGGCCATTGGTTCTATGGGTGGCCTAGGTCCGAGTCACCAAAAGGTATTGCACTGTTGACCAAGCCAATTTTGGGTTAGATAAAGGCAGACTCGAACCCACCAGGTTGGGTTCACTGGTCCGTTATCTAGCTTGTGGCCACCTATACTGATAACAACACCTTTAGGGCTTAACCGAGTTGTTTTGTGGAGAGATCTTGGTGGCTATATCGGCAAGGCTATGGGAAGATTGAGTGTGGATTGGAAAGAGGTGATTTCTCCACGGAGAGGATTTTGTCAAATCAAGGAAACTTTTGAAGATTAAGGGAGTTTTTAATGCTTTTTTCGTTTATTATCCTTCTTTTAGACTTGCTTTGTATTTCTCTATGATGAGGAACTGATATTCTTACATATTCGGATATTGATAAACTTTAGGATTTTTATATGTATTTTGATTTTGGATATTAGTTCTATATTGAGTGTTCTTTGTGATTTAACTGTGTTCTTGGATGTTGTGAATTCTATATAGTGAGACCTTAAGTTTGCATATTGATTCATGTGTGCGATTGAGAAATCTTTTCTGCATAGATCTACCATAGTTGAAGGGAAATGTGACTAAAACTATATGTAGGGAATTGATTGCCACAATTCTTTCGGTTAGAATTAACCTTACCTTCATATTTCAATATGTGCTAATGCAATTGAAGGAGATTAAGATTAGAGAGAGATATCAATGTAACTATATATATAGGATTAATTGTTGGTCACATTAAGAAAGGGATTGGCATAATTTAGAGAATCTAGTTTAGTCCTTTTCTCTAGTTCATAGAGAGTCAATGCAATTGTAAAAAAACTTAGGTTAAAAAGAGATTTTTTTTTTTAACTTAGTTTTGTATGGGATTAGTTGCCAATCACCTTAAGAAGAAATTAGGAATACTCGTGGTCCACTTAAGCACCAATGATACTCCTAGTCTTTGGGCTTTAAGAAAATTTACGGTATTCCTTGTTTAGATATCACCTTTCCATGATTGATTGCCTCCCAATTACCCACGTTAGTTTCAGTGGCTATTCATGTTAGTTTATCCTTTAACTCAATTCTTGCCACCACAACTTTCTAAACTAGCTAGATAATAGAAGAATAGTTGATATTAATACTTTTAACCCTTGTGGGATCAATAACCTTGTATTTATGCAACCTATTATCACTTGATATGATGAATGCACTTGCGCTTAGTGCCCACATCCCCACATCATGGTGTCTTTCCAAAATGTGTTTTCTTCCCACTTCTGGTCACATCATAAAACCATATATTGAGTGTAATCACTCACCATCTTAAATAGCCGATATTGATGGCCTTCCTACAAAACTTAGCCTACACATGGGTGGTTGTTAATGATTTCAAAATTACAATTTGAAATAATTTGAAATAATTTGTTAATGATATCAAAATAAGACAATACCAATATTTGTTAAATTATATTAATTATTTGAAAATTTTAATTATATTTAATTAAAATAATTAATTAATTATATTGTAAATATTTAATAATAAACCATGTTAATTGTTAGTTATTAAATATAAGCTATTATCTTGTACAATAGCATTCTATTTATATAGGGGGCATAACTGTAATTTTACTATATCTCTCTCTTTTACTTTTCCTATTCTTAACTTCCATTCCCTCCAACCAAACACCTTCTTCAATATCATCCCCTTCTCCTATTCTCATTCCCATTCCTCCCTTCTATTTATCCACCCCTCCCCCTTTTGTTATTCTTATTCCGCAATCCAGGAGGCCTTAGTATATCAAAAACTGAGTAGGTTCAAAAATATAAAAATCTAAATTTAATAGGTAAGACGGATTAGTTCAATGGCCAAGTCATTGGGTTTGTTGACAAATATAAAAAATTGAGTATTTAAAAATTTAGCTTAATGAGTAAGTTGTTGGATTTGTTAACAAAAGATGCATAAAAGACTAGGTAGGTTCAATATATTATATAAAATTCTAAATTTAAATAAATAAGATGGGTTGGTCCAATAGCTAAGTTGTTAGTCTTATTACCAAGGACCATGGTTCAAGTTCTTAAGGGTTGTTTGGTTCAAGATAATGTGAGAACATTATCATGTGTTACATGGTGATATAAAAAGATTACTATGTTTGCATTATGGCCAATGGTAATGTTGATGGTAATATGAGATTTTCAACCTTGGAATATTACCAAGGAACTTGGTAATCTCATTACCACCAAAATAAGTGGCTATGTTGGATTACCAAGTGGATGGTAATGTGATAATTTTTTTAGGTCAAATATACCCATTCTTCTTTTAAATAATTTTAAAAGAACGCAGAGTGCAATATTAAAAAAAATCCTCTTTTATCTTTTCTTTTGTCTCTCACGCTAGGGTTTCCATCAGGCAAGAGTTTTTGGGTTCCAACCAAAGTGAAGGGCTATGCTCTTGCATTTCATCTTCTCCTTTTTCTCTCGCACTAAGGTTTCATCTGGTGGAGTGTTTTTGGTTCTAAGCCGAAGTGGACGCAATCTAATCCTCTTATTTCTTCTTCAAACCCATGTAAGCATTCTCAAGTTGGAAATTTAATAGATCATGATTATGATCTTGCAATTAAATAGATTTTTACGAGAGTTAATGGGTTGTCTCCTTTTAATTCTTTATATGTATGTTGAATAGATTGCTATGATATGTGTATTTTCAATTCTTCATGTATGTTTAATTCTCTTTCAATTCATTAATGGGTTGTCTCCTTTCAATTCTTTATATGTATTTTGTCACGCCTCGACCCGCGGGTCCAGGGACGCAACAACCATCGCGAGAACTCGAGGAGGGATACAGTGCCACTCAACCCTCGAGTTACCGCAAGACTGACAACTCCTGCACATAAACATAAGCTGAACAATGACTCAAATAGAGCACACAGAATCCAAAGTTTCACTTAGAAAATTGATGAAGTTGCAAAAGATCCACAAATCACAAATACAAAATTTTGGACACTAATGGATCCAATTTCCTTATACAATGCAAACCGCCAAAACCAACATACAACAAGACTCAAGATGTCAATAAAAGACCAGAGATTTGCCAAGCACTTCATCGCGCTACGACGCTGCTGACTACTAAAACCTGGAATGGAGGAAGAGAAGGGTGAGTAACCTGAGTCACTCAGTGAGTTGGTCAGCACATTTCCAAAACAATATCATAGACCAATCAATATTTCAACAGCCAAGCTTTTGCAAGAATACAAATAGTAATAAAACATTTCAACATTTATAACACATATAACTGCAGGGTTCAATACCATCATATTAAAAAACCCAAAAGCATAAGTTTCCACAAGTGAAATCAAAGCCTCAAAGCTTTTTATTATGAGTAAAACAAATGCATGCACATAAGCCCGATAAACATAATGAGGGTAAACGTAAATTTGATCAAATCAAGTTTTCAACTTTCACAAATACCCAATTTGGTATAATACGAGTTTTAAAACATTAAACCATTAAAGTCATCATAAAACTCATTATTTTCTTTTCAAATGCATACGAGGGATCAATGTAAGAATAGTTCCACATAAGTTACATAATTTCTCAACATTAAACTTGCATCTTGATAAATTATAGTCTAGAAAACCCTCCAAACAATACCCGTGGCCGCGGCTAAGTTCAGAGCCATCAAGATTCTCATGTCTTTGACATTGACCCACTAGTTCTGTATGGTGACTCCAAAATCCTGATGTATCATCCAATTAGGTTTCTCCATGCCACCTGAAGAGGATAATCAAACCGGGTCCTCCACGCCACCTCTAAAGGCTGGCCCGTGGGGATCCCCTATTGCAGCAGGCGGGTTACAACCCCATCACCATCAATAATAACATAAAACAATGCCGATGCCCACATCTTAAACATGGAATGGAAACGACATCAAGTGTCACAATAATATCCTGGATATTCATATCCAAAATAATTCACATGTCCACATTCTGAACAAATATCTCATTTCAAAGATGATTGAAATATTTACATAGAGAAAATGAAAACAATTCCATATAAAGCAATGTTTAAAGCTTAACAATATGTGTAGGGTACCAAAATTCATTCAAATAAGATAAGTCAACATAACATAAACATTTTCATCAAACATCAGGAATTTCAAATATAAAACCAAAGGCATAGGACATCTTTCAAATCGATCAATTCACAAGTTTAATAAGATAAGGCCATGAAAATCATTTCAGATTTGGACTAATGCCAATAGCACAATTTTATAAATAGAGATTTCACCGACCACTTTTCAATATAAATATCAATAGTATCAATAGAAAGTATTGACAAACCTTTGGAATATCTTGAAAACCTATATTGATAATCAATAAAATCAAATCCTAGCTTTTGGTCCAAATAAAACTCACACAATACTTGTGATTGAACTAGCTTTACCTGTCATACAATTCAATTAATATCACCAAGATATAATAGCAAAGCCAATAACCTTCCAAGTTTAATACCTAAGTCTGCATGAATAACATAACATATTACTTTTCTTACATTCCTCTCAAACTCTTTATCATTTTTACAACCTTTCACAATTGATAAAAGGATTTCTTAGAGACCCTTAACAACACACAAGTTATTATCAATCCTCAATTGCTAAATACAAGTTTAATTCACCCATATACAAATTATTTCCAAATAAACAAATTCACATACTAAAGCCACACTAATCATGATAAAAGTATTCTAGTCATCACATACACCTATGTGTGCCAAGACATCTACCAAGTCTTTCATTTAAGATCTTCATTATGCTTGCAAGATTTACACATCATCAACTAACCACATACACAAACCTATAACTCTTCATATTTTTCTTGTATTTTAGATCAAATGCAAATTACTCAACAAAGTGACATTACTCTCAAAACACTAACATTAACTAAACTAGTAACAATTTCATTATTAAAGTTACCGAGATTTGACTTCCATTTCTTATTGGCATTATACCGAACAATTTATGGACATTCACAAAAACCTTCAAGTTCACATTCAAAATTCATTACAACTTTAAGCATATACAACACACATTATCCATCATTATTCTTGGAAGGAATTTTTCACCTATATCAAAGTAAGCATATCAAATTTATGAATTTCAGTTCAACAATAATCATAGTTGTTAATGTATATCTTATTGATATACATATAAAATCAAACTATATTCAAATTACATATACCTCTATCATAATATCTTACCCAAAATTTTAAAGATCCTTGAGTAATTAGATCATCCATAGTTCACACATGACACTAGGCAAGTTTTAACATTAATCATATAAAGATTACCCAAAAGATATGCATCATTTAAACCCATTATTCTTCCCTTATTAATTTCACAATTCATAGCCATATATTGACTTAATGACATAACGATATACCCCAAATCACAACATAGATAATTAATTTCATGTATGTCAACTAAACTCAATGCAATTGTGGTGATACTTAAATATTTTCAATCATTCAAGAAAATATAAATCCCATCAAGTTCGAATTCAATCATCACCAATCAAAACATAATAAACTTTCTAAAGAGAATAAGACGATAAGCCCACGGCCGTTCTCATCACAACTGTAGTTTATAATGACCAATTTAACTCAATTTTAGCCACAAAAATCGTTATAAAATGCAATAAATTCAGGATAATAATTTCATCATGCAAATAAAACATTTAGATATTTTATTAGAACTATGCATTCAACTTAATCCACTCATAACTTAGAAGACCGGATTTTCCCAAAATTTGCTATTCCTCCCCTGGCTCCTTTCTTTGAGCGGCGCTCTCACCACCTAACCCAAAATACGGACGAGAGCGGGACAACAAAGAAGAATAAGCAAAAGAACCAAAGAATGAGTAAAGAGATGCACCAAGAAAGATCTAGGTGCATAAGTGCAATGCAACCCTATAAGGGCCTATGGTTGGCTCAAACTTGGATTCAAGGACTTTCAAAGAGTTTCTTTGGAACTAGGATTCCTTCTAAACCAAGAAGGCAAGAGAATTAAGCAAGGTTTGCCTGTGCTACAGTAACCAAGAACTGCTACAGTAAAGCCGACCCTAATTAAATGGTTTTCTCCCAATTTACATCAGATCTCTTTACAATCATCCACCACAAAGAATCACAACCTCAAGGGCTTCAATTTAAGCTCATAAACATCCATAAACAAATAAAAAACTAGGATTTATTCTAGGTTTTCAAAGAATGAAAATATGATATAATACGAACCAAGTATGAAGTAAAATGTCGGATCGAAGCTCTTACCGGATTCAAGAATAAAAAAAGAGGTTTTTTAGGGGTTTGGTTCGACAAAATGGTCACCCGAAGTTCTTTAAGAAAAAGAAAAGGATCTCCCAAGAAAATGAGAAGAAAAAGAACGAAGGTAATTTAATCTCGGATTGCTACAGTAACATGTGCTGTAGTGCTGAACAATTGCTATAGTATGAGGCTGCAAAAGCTACAGGAATGGGTTGGTTTGACTATAATAATGGGTTGGATATAACATATTTCATTAAATTGATTGTTATGAGAGTTAATGGGTTAACTCCTTTCATTTTTTTTTTGTTGTTATGAGAGTTAATGTATACTTGTTTGTGAAATGTGTATTTGCATTCACTTGTATCAATTTAAATCATTGTTTTGTATCAAAAAACCGTACAACATTTCCATATATGTATGATGAATGCTATGATTTTGCTATAATTTTGGGTTTCAAGGCAAAAAAATTGCTTAACGATTTGTAATTTTTTAAGTTTTGTGTAGACTTTAGTAAATAGTGATTACTCAAGTAATTTGCAAATGCTAGATAGAATCTTGATAGATTAAACAATGTTGAAAATGTAGTTCTACTAATTTTGTTTAAGAGTTATCCTTACTTATACTTTCATTAAAGATAGACTTCTTCAATTATAAGAATTATCATCTTTTCCTTTTCTTTAGAAATTCAGGACATAAGGGCAACATTAGCAAGCATTTCCATATTGACTTTCTACCAATTATTCATTAGAAACATTCACATAAAACTTATGTTGTGAACTTTGCCATGACTACTAAATAAAAATTGATTGCACAAAGTGCAAGAAAATAAAAGTAAAATCTCATGTAAAAGCTAATCAGGATCAAATACAAGCTACAAAATTTTGATATGTTGACTTTTACACAAAAAATAAATAAAATAATATAAAATAAAAATAAAAATAAAAATAAAAATAAAAATAAAATAAAATAAAATGCTACCTTAATATCCTGCTAAAGACTTAGTTGAAAAGCTATAAGTCCATGCTAAATATTAAAATGATCTAGATGTTTAGATTAAATATGTATTTAACTAAATGGATTGTTATGAGAGTTAATGGGTTACCTCATTTCAATTCTTTTTTATTGTTTTGATAGTTAATGTACACTTGTTTGTGATATGTGTATTTGCATTCACTTGTATCAGTTTAAATTCATCGTTTTACATCAAAATACAATACAACATTTTCATTATATGTATGTTGAATGCTATGATTTTGTTTTGATTTTGGGTTTCGAGGCAAAAGATCTGCTTAATGATTTGTAATTTTTTAAGTTCTATCTAGATTTTAGTGAATAGTGATTACTCAAGTAATTTGCAAATGCTAGAAAGATTCTTGATAGAATAAACAATGTTGGAAATGTTATTCTACTAATTCTGTTTAAGAGTTGTCCTTACTTATACTTTCATAAAAAAATGGACTTCTTCAAATGTTAGAATTATCATCTTTGTTTAGAAATTCAGGGCATAAGGGTGACATTGGCAAGTATTTCTATATTGACTGACTTTCTACCAATTATACATTATAAACATTCTCATAAAGTTTTTCATAAGGTAGTAATTACATATGAAATTCACAAATCCATGGGTTTATTGGTTTTAATGATATAAGTGATAAACCTTACTGAAATCCTGCAATGACAATAGTTTTTGGTTTTCAGTTTGCCAAGTTGCTATAACTATTTAAGCTTTGTTTCTAAAGCTTATATCATAGGCACTTATGGTTCGTAAGTATGAAAGATTATGAGATTCAGAGCCATATGCGTTGGAGTTAGAGCTTTTGAAATGCTTTTGGATAGTAGTAATATAAATTATTTTTTGAATGATGTTTGGACAGTATAATAATATTGTATGCATTTATTTGTATGAAATATATATATATATATATATATATATATATATATATATATATATATATATATATATATATATATATACACTCTATTAATTTGTTTTATTGATCTATCAATACTCGTCATCTAATTTATTTTGTTTGTTTTACTTTATGAATAGATTGATGGACCTTTTCTCTCCTGAAAATTTGGGGTTGCTTACAACACTAGCTTATTTGTAGGCTAAGATAGTGAGTAAACTAGTTATATTAATGTACGTCATTGCCTAGAACATAGCCATAGAAAAAAAGACCACGGATTGTCTATGATAGAAGCAGTAGGCAATTAATAAGAGATGTGAATGTGCATAGGATAGTTTTTTAGGCGACTTAGCTTACATTGAAAGAACTCGTATGGATCGACGAGCATTCTATCATATGTGTGAGTTTCCACAACCGGTCAATTGGTTGATTCTAGGAACATGTGTTGAGGAAATGGTTGCACCATTTCTATATATTATTTCACATGACCAAAAAATAGAGTATCTAAAAAGGAGTTTGCTAGATCTGGGGAGACTAGAAGTTGACATTTTAAAGGTGTCTTAAATGCAATTTTGAAATGCCAAGAAGTCTTACTCAAAAAACCAGAACCAATTCCAGAGAACTCAACTAATGAGAGATGGAGATGGTTTAAGGTTTAGAAACAAAAAAACTTTATTCAAATATTTATAGTTTACTATATATTTCTCAAAAATTTTAAAGTTCCCTATACTAACATTAGTCTATTTTTATAGAATTGGATTAGAACTTTAGACGAAACAAATATTATAGTAAATGCCCTTGCAATTGACAAGCCTAGGTATCGGAGAAGGAAAAATGAAATTGCCACCTGTTGGTTCCGCCGGTTATGGTTTGTGAACTTAGAGAAACACTTACTCACTTAAGCACTCAAGAAAAGCAAACACAAACCACACAAGAAGAGACACAAGACGTTTGTAACCCAGTTCGGCATCCACTTGCCTACATCTGGGGGGCCATGCCCGGAGATCAACAATCCACTAAAAAGGGATAAAAGATAGAAGAGTACAAAACACACTAGTCACTCTCTCACAATACAAGAATACTACCCTCTCTAGATTGTCCGGTACCTCCCTACTCCCTCTTTCAAGAGTCATACTCAATCCTAGACCAAGGAAGTATATATAGATGTCTCAACGTCCCAAATATAGCACATACCCTTTTTAGAATCTCCGCGGCTTCTAACTTTAGAACCTTCCGAAATTAGATGTCGCAACTTATGTTATAACAAATGTTGCGACATGACCCTGACTGTTGGCTTGGCTGAATTCTGGCTCCATTGCTAAGCGACCTCAAGACACCCCATCTGAGTCGATGTAGCCCGATCACCTGATCCGACCTACCAGCAACTAACCTCCCTCTTCAGCTCCTCACCACACAGCCCCCTCACAAGGGGCGCACGTCCTATGTGCGTCTTCATGAAACTTGCCAAACTTAGTCTTCACTTCACCCAAGTTTGGTCTTCAAATCTTCTACAAAGATCTTCATTAAATCAGCTGAATCTTGCCACTAATAGGCGCATCTTCAAACATACCCTTAATAGACTTCATATCATCTCTATTAGGGTTCTTCAAATCTTGCCTTCAATAGTCTTCAAAGATCATACCATTGATAGGTTGTTTCTTCATTTAGCTTCACCCATATTTAGTCTTCAATCACATCTTCTAAATATGGTCTTGATGAGATCTTGATATCATCTTGTTGCTTGCTTAATCTTCTTGCCTAAAATAACTTCAACAAGATCTTCATTGAATCTTCATGAGAATTACAACTTCTTGCCAAAAATAACTTCCCCAAGATCTCTCATGATATTTTCCACCTAGCCAAGATTGTTTGCCACGTCATCCTTCATTCCACATCATTCTCCATGCCATGTCATCATGCTTGCCACGTCATTTTGACTAGGTGTCAAATTATGCCAATCATTAAAGTGCATTTGCACTAACAATCTCCCCCTTTGGCATAATTTGACACAACTTCTTCTGCTCCCAGACTGACCACTGTTACAATATCCTGTTACAACATTTGACTAAGACACAGACTTTACAGACTGACATATCAACTAGTTGCTTACAAGATATTACAAATTCAGCATAAATGTAAAAATACAAAAGTAAGATAACTGAACAATTCAGTCTGGAGCACTTCAACTTCTCCTCCTTTGTGTCATAATGTGCCAAAGTCTTCATTGGTTGTTGCAAGATATGTTACAACAATTTCTGCAACTCCCCCTATCTTCAGGATTCTTGATCATCATCTCCCCCTATCTTCAGAACTTTTTCTTGTTGCTGCAAACGACATTGATAAACTGTAGCAGATGCAGGTCGTTTGCAGTCCCCAATAATGATTAAAGTTGGCAAAGACCAATCTCACCCCTCAACTTTTCGTATCTTGTAGCATCAAGGGGTTTGGTAAAGATATCCGTCAATTGTTTTTCTGTTGCAACATAATTCATAACAACTGTTTTGTTTTCAACCAAATCTTGTATAAAATGGTGTCGAAGATCAATATGTTTGGTACGAGAATGTTGGACTGGATTCTTGGAGATATCAATTGCACTTTTGTTGTCACAAAATATAGTCAACAATCCTTGTTGTAAGCCATAATCTTCAAGCATTTGCTTCATCCATAACAATTGTGTGCAACAACTTCCTGCCGCTATGTATTCAGCCTCTGTAGTGGAGAGTGAGATAGAGCTTTGCTTCTTGCTATACCATGTGACCAAGTTGTTACCAAGATAGAAACATCCTCCTGAGGTGCTCTTTCTATCATCAATGTTTCCTGCCCAATCTGCATCTCTATAACCGGCAAGATGTGAGTTGGAGTCTTTTGAATACCAAATTCCATATTCTGCATTGCCATTGACATATCGAATGATGCGTTTAACAGCCTTCAAATGAGATTCCTTTGGTGTTGCTTGATATCTAGCACAAACTCCAACACTAAAAGAGATATTTGGCCTACTAGCTGTGAGATAAAGTAAGCTTCCAATCATGCTTCGATAGAGACTTGGGTCCACATCTTTTCCATTCTCATCTTTTGTCAACTTCTCATTTACACTCATGGGTGTCCTCATGTGTCTGGTATTCTCCATACCAAACCTTTTCACCAAGTTCTTTGCATATTTGGTTTGAGAAATGAAAATTCCTTCATTACTTTGTTTGACTTGAAAACCCAAGAAGTAGCTTAGTTCACCTACCATGCTCATCTCAAACTCTTCTTGCATTAGAAGAACAAACTCATCACTTGCTTCTGAGATGTTGAACCAAATATAATATCATCAACATAGATTTGTGCCACCATGAGATCTGATTTGGACTTTTTGATGAATAGGGTTTTGTCTACTCCTCCTCTTTGATAGCCCTTCTCAAACAAAAACTTTGTGAGTCTTTCATACCAAGCCCTAGGAGCTTGCTTCAAGCCATAGAGAGCCTTTTTCAATTTGTACACATGATCTGGATGTTGAGGATCTTCAAACCCTTTTGGTTGCTCTACAAAAACTTCTTCATTTATGACTCCATTTAGAAAAGCACTCTTGACATCCATTTGATGTAGCTTGAATCCCATGCAACATGCAACTGCTAACAGTAATCTGATGGATTCTAGACGTGCAACTGGTGCAAATGTTTCATCAAAGTCAATTCCTTCTACTTGTGTATACCCTTGAGCCACTAGTCTTGCTTTATTTCTTGTGATGTTGCCTTTGTTATCTGTCTTGTTCTTGAAGATCCACTTTGTTCCAATAACATTCATATCCTTTGGTCTTGGGACCAATGCCCACACATCATTTCGAACAAACTGATTTAATTCTTCTTGCATTGCTTCCATCCAGTATTCATCAACTAAGGCCTCCTTGACATTCTTTGGTTCAATAAGAGAGATGTAACATATGTATCCGGCCAATTCTCGATAATCAATTCTTTGAGTGCTTCTAGTTCTTCTTCCTTCAGTCACATTACCGATCACATTCTGTATAGGATGATTCTTCTTTATTCTTGAAGATGGTTCAAGACTGCTGTCTTCATCTTCTTTATCAGAATCTGAAATAATTCCGCATGTTGTAACTTTTGTTGTAACATCGGTTGCAACATCAGTTATAATCTGCTGTCTGTCTGCATCCTGACTAGTTTCTGCTGTTGCAGTTGGAAGTATAACCTGTTGTTTTGCCTGCAATTCTTCATCAGCTGGTTCACAATTCTGTGTGATAAATTTCTTTGGCTTGCTTGAAGAACCTTGAGTCTCCATTTCAGAGAAATCATCAATAACAAGATTAATGGTCTCCATCATCTTCTTTGTTCTTGAATTGAACACCCGATATGCTCTACTGGTGGTAGAATATCCCATAAACACTCCTTCATCACTTTTCTTGTCAAACTTGCCCAGCTGATCTCTATCATTCAAAATGTAACATTTGCTTCCAAAGATATGAAAGTATTTGAGGTTTGGCTTTTTCCCTTTCCAAATTTCATATGGTGTCATGATGGTTGAAGGTCGAATATACACTCTATTGATGATGTAACATGCTGTATTGATTGCTTCGGCCCAAAACCTTGTGGGGAGGTTCTTTGAATTCAACATAACTCTGGCCATTTCTTGAAGAGTGCAATTCTTGCGTTTAACCACCCCGTTTTGTTGAGGAGTCTTTGGAGCTGAAAATTTATGACGAATCCCATGTTCTCTGCACAATTCTGCAAACTGAGCATTTTCAAATTCTCTTCCATGATCACTTCTGATTCTAACAATCTTCCCAATCTGACACTCTTTCTCATTTTGAAGTTACATGCATAGCTTCTTGAAAACTTCAAAGGCATCTGATTTCTCCTTGAGGAAATCCACCCAAGTGTACCTGGAGTAGTCATCAACACAAACAAATACATATCTTTTACCTGACAAGCTTTCTGTTTGTGTAGGTCCAATAATATCCATATGTAAGAGTTCTAGCACTCTTGTTGTAACAATGTCTCGTAGCACGACTTTGCTTTCCCAATTGACAAGGTCCGCAAACACCATCTTTCCTTTTTGTAAGCTTTGGCACTCTCTTAACAGCTCCCATTTCGGTTATCTTCATTAGGTTTCTGAAGTTCAGGTGTCCAAGCTTTTGATGCCAGATTTCAGTGATGTTGCAAGAAGTGTTATAACATACTTCCAATTTTTCCAGCAAATAGCAATTGTCTGAAGATCTTGAACCGGTTAGAACACATTGGCCAGCTTCATCATATACCACACATTTGTCCTGAGTAAATTTTACCACCAGATTTCGATCACATAATTGACTTATACTCAGAAGATTTGCCTTGAGTCCTTCTACATGCAGAATGTTTTTCAATCTTGGATATCCCGGAACCATCAATGTTCCTTTTCCAACTACTTGACCTTTCTTACCATCACCAAAAGTCACATGCCCAATTTGACATTCTTTGTAATTCATCAGAAAGTCTTTGTCACCTGTCATGTGTTTTGAGCAACCACTGTTAAAATACCAATTGTCCTTTTTCGATTTTTTCATTGAAGAGTATCCCACTAAGTCTTCCTTTCTAACCCACATCTTTTTGGTTTCTTTCTTCTTTTCTCTGATAGATGATGACTACCTCACATGTCTGCCCTTATTCAAGTCTTTCTTCATTTTCCAACATCTTGGACAAATGTGCACTTTGACCCCACAATAGTGACATGTTGGAATCCACTTCTTTGTTCTTCCATTCTTCATGTCTTCCTTCACTCTTTTGGATTTTCGAGACTTTGATAGAGCTTCATTCAACTTTTCTTGATATTCTGCCAACCTTTGTACAAGATGTTTATTTTCTGTAACCACCTGATCAAACTTTTTTAACATAAATTCATACCCATGAAGAAGATCTTTTTCAGTAACCACTTTACAATCTCTTTCTGTAGATGTTGCAACTGATGTTGTAACAGGACTTGTAACAACATTGAAATTTCTGAAAACTTCACCTTTATTCATCACAACTGGTAAGGACACATTATGGCTGATTATATCTTCTGCTTTGCCTGGTTTCATATTCATCTCATAGACTTGTAGAGATCCCATCAACCCATCAAGTCTCAAGGTAGTGATGTCCCTTGCTTCTTCTATTGCAGCAACTTTTGCTTCAAATCTTCTTGGAAGAGATCTAAGAGTCTTCTGAACCAGCTTCTTGTCCGAGAACTTCTTGCCGAGTTGATAGGCTTGATTGGCAATGTCCATAAGCTTTGCATTGAAAGTGGCTATTGTCTCTTCCTCTCTCATCCTGAGATTTTCAAACATGGTAGTTAACATTTGAAGTTTAGAGGTTCTTACCAAGTTTGTTCCTTCATGAATTGTTTGAAGAATCTCCCAAGCTTCTTTGGCACTTTCACACGTAGCCACATACTTGAATTGATCTTCGTCCACACCTCCAAAAATTGCATTTAGAGCTTTACCATTTGCATTAGCTCTCTTCATATTTTCAGTACTCCAGTTGATCTTCTTCTTCACAGTCTCGTTCTTGTCTTCATCAACTTGAGTTGGAGGAGTCCACCCATCTTCAACAGCCATCCACGCACTCCCATCAATGGATTTGATGAAAGCCTTCATTCGAGCCTTCCAATATGGGTAGTTGGAGCCGTTGAGCAATGGAGGACGTGTGACAGAGGCACCTTCTCTTCCGGCCATCAAAGGAACTAGATAGGATCTCGCCGACCTTGAAAACAAAGTTAACATGACGACCTAAGCTCTGATACCACTTGTTGGTTCCGCCGGTTATGGTTTGTGAACTTAGAGAAACACTTACTCACTTAAGCACTCAAGAAAAGCAAACACAAACCACACAAGAAGAGACACAAGACGTTGGTAACCCATTTCGGCATCCACTTGCCTACATCTGGGGGGCCATGCCCGGAGATCAACAATCCACTAAAAAGGGATAAAAGATAGAAGAGTACAAAACACACTTGTCACTCTCTCACAATACAAGAATACTACCCTCTCTAGATTGTCTGGTACCTCCCTACTCCCTCTTTCAAAAGTCATACCCAATCCTAGACCAAGGAAGTATATATAGACGTCTCAACGTCCCAAATATAGCACATACCCTTTTTAGAATCTACGCGGCTTCTAACTTTAGAACCTTCCGAAATTAGATGTCGCAACTTATGTTATAACAAATGTTGCGACATGACCCTGACTGTTGGCTTGGCTGAATTCTGGCTCCATTGCTAAGCGACCTCAAGACACCCCATCTGAGTCAATGTAGCCCGATCACCTGATCCAACCTACCAGCAACTAACCTGCCTCTTCAGCTCCTCATCACACAGCCCCCTCGCAAGGGGCGCACGTCCTATGTGCGTCTTCATGAAACTTGCCAAACTTAGTCTTCACTTCACCCAAGTTTGGTCTTCAAATCTTCTACAAAGATCTTCATTAAATCAGCTGAATCTTGCCACCAATAGGAGCATCTTCAAACATATCCTTAATAGACTTCATATCATCTCTATTAGGGTTCTTCAAATCTTGCCTTCAATAGTCTTTAAAGATCATACCATTGATAGGTTGTTTCTTCATTTAGCTTCACCTATATTTAGTCTTCAATCACATCTTCTAAATATGGTCTTGATGAGATCTTGATATCATCTTTTTGCTTGCTTGATCTTCTTGCCTAAAATAACTTCAAAAAGATCTTCATTGAATCTTCATGAGAATTGCAACTTCTTGCCAAAAATAACTTCTCCAAGATCTCTCATGATATTTTCCACCTAGCCAAGATTGTTTGCCATGTCATCCTTCATTCCATATCATTCTCCATGCCATGTCATCATGCTTGCCACGTCATCTTGACTAGGTGTCAAATTATGCCAATCATTAAAGTGCATTTGCACTAACAATAATGTTTTGGGTGCATAGACATGCAATTCATTTACATTCTACCTGGGTGGGAAGATTCAATAGCTAACTCTAGAGGTTTATGGGATGTCATTTCTAGGAGAGGGTAAGGGTCCCCCGAGGTATAAAAGTGCTAACATAGTTAGCTTTCAAAATTATTTATGTTGTGTAATTGTTGACCCTTAATATTGTTTTAGGTTATTATTATTTATGTGACACCGGTTACCCAAATGGAGAAGGATTTCTAGCACCTTTTAGGGGGCAAAGGTATCACTTAAATAATTGGAGCCAAGGAAGTCAACCCACCACACCCGAGGAGTTCTTCAATTACAGGCACTGATCTGCTAGAAATGTCATTGAGCTATGTATCGGCCTTTTGAAAGGAGGGTGGACCATCTTGAGGGGGAAAATCATATTATCTAGTGAAAACACAATGTAGGATTATTTATGTTTGTGCATTACTACACAATCATATTAGGAGAAAAATGCCTATTGATTCTTTAGACAAAACCATCACATAAGACATTGTAGAAGAAAAACTAGATGGTGATAGGATTACCTTTCTTGAGACTACTGATGCTTGGACATCATGACGTGCTAATTTGTCTATAATATGTTCAATCAATGGAAGTAGAGTAGGGGCCAACAAACCTAATAAAATTAATCTTGTTTATTACTCAACTGTTGGTGTTTTTTTGCTTTAGAATGATATAGGACTGTTGAAAATGAGAATTTATTTGCCTATATGTTAAAATGAAATACATATAGTGTAAGAAGCATATGTGGATGTATTTTTTTTTTTTTTTTTTGCTTCATCATTTTTGTTATGTGTTTCAACCTTAATTTTCTTAATTGTGAACTTTAATTAAGAAAATCATGTTTCATATGCAATTGTTGGTGTTATTTGCTTTAAAATATATAGGATGACTGAAAATGTTATATACAAAGTTTGAAATGTATTTGTGTACATGTATATATGTTTGATCTTTGAGTGAAAACCATCCTCCCATCATATGCATTCCACAATCTTAAAAACTTTAAATGAAAATGCATTTGTTTACATGCCTTGCTATTCTTATGACTCTCTTGCTTTGTAGGCAAGCATTGACAATTGCCATTTTGGTTGGAATTGCAAGATTGGTTGGCTTATAATTTTATCACTTTTATGTCAATAGTGTTCATTAGCTTGCTAGTTTGAGCTATAGACTCTCAAAGCTTTCTTATTTTGTTCATGTTTTCAAATGGTTTGATGATTACACTAGAGAGTTCCATTGCTCTATTATTTGTAATCTCAACTAGAATGCATTTAAATTGTAATTAATTTCAGTTTTGATATAGATTCCTTAATATTGAGTGACATATGCATGAAACCCTTTTTATATTCATAGAAATGTTTGTGATTATCTGACTGAAGAATACAGTTGTTTAGCTACTTCCAGTGCTGAGAAGATTTGACAATATTCAATGACATCTCTATATTTTTTTATCTATATATAAAATGGTTTACTATCAAACTACAAATGTTTAGTGTTCTATTGCATTTAATGTCAAGAAAACTGTATGTTTGACCTATGGTTGCCTTCAACTTTGATGTAGATTTATCTATTGTGAGTAACATCTCCAAGTTTTCTATTTTATTTATATCTAAAATGGTTTCTTATCAAACAAACTAAAGAACTTCATTGTTATGTTTCTTTTAATGTCAAGGAAACTGCATTTAGAATTGTGTTTGCTTTCAATTTTGATATATATTTGTTAGCATTAATTGACATCTCTATGGTTTTTGTTAATCTGCGCATAAATGGTTTATCATCAAACTAGAAAATTCCATTATTTTGCTAATTTTAATGTCAATGAAACCACATTTAAATAGTTCTTGCTTTCTGATAAGTGTCTAAATACATCACTTTCAGTATATATATTTTATGCACTTTCATGCATTTTTGTATGACTCCGATGCCCTTTATGCATTTTAGTTGTTACTATTGTTTCAGGACATCAGAGGATGATCTAATGTGTGAATGAGCCTTGTTTCGGCATGAATCGAAGAACTTATTGAAGCTCACATGCATCCTCATGTTTCGGGCAAGAAAAGAGTGGATTTTCAGGCACCGTTCACTGTAGCAGAGCTACTGCAGCAAAGTTACTGTAGAAATTTCACTGTAGCAGTGTGCGGCCCGCACAGAGGAGACAGAAGGGTGTGCGGGCTGTGTGCGACCCGCACACACAAGGGCAGAATTGGTTTTTGGAGCTTTTAAATGAGAACCTAGGGCTTGCTTTTGGGTATCTTGGGCCACCATTCTCCTCAACACCTCTCCACTATCACCTCCATCATTCTCCACCACCATCACCGAAGTAGCTCGCTGGCCGGAGAAGCGGTTGTTGGGAGACGATTTGAAGAAGCAAGAACTCAAAAGGGAGAAGGTCACACTCAAGGAAGAACATCGAGGAGTTTGACGGCGTGGATCCGACGAACTCTTGTCACCACCTTCTAGCCTACATCTAGGGAGTTTTTATGAGCTTTGTCATTGATCATATTTTGTATTCCCTATTTGTTATGTGGAACTAGACTCCCAAGGCCACCGGGCATCCGGTGAACCTTAGGAGAAGAACTTGTATGCATGGATGATGATTTTGTTTATGGATTATTGTTGGTTTGTTACTTGGTTTCATTCTATGTGTACTTGATTGTAGTGAATCGCATGAGAACTCTGTGATTTATCTTGTCGATTGTACTTGGATGCGCGGGATGCGATCTTGTACTAGATCCACATAGATTGAATGGGGATTTAATGTACTGGTACACCAGAGGTTCCGGGTGCCGGTAGCCCCCTGCGAGCTTTAGAGTGATTCTAGCTGAGAGCGAGCATTAGAATTACCCTAGGCAAGACTCCCTATTCTCAAAGACATAGTAGGGGTATCTTCTGGATAGAGGAACCTGTATTGGATTAGGGCTACACCACGGAGGTTCCGGAGTAGTCGACTCCTGAGTATAGCGGACAAAAACTAGCCAACTTAGCACTCAATTCCCGAATTCATCCTAACATGTTCTTCTCCTAAGGGGACCCTCGCTCGAGGCCTGTACTTCTCATTGCTAGTTGCTTTTTAGATTGCTTGTATGGTGTGCCTTAGTCCATTTTGTTTATAACTTTTCTTTTATTTATTTTCATATTTGTGTTTCATACTACAACTCTTGATTTGGTAGACTAGATAGTGATACCTAGGAGGAAGTAATAGCAGATCTTGGGGCCCTTGGAAATACGACCCTCTTGTGCTCGTGGAGAGGTTATTACTTGACGACCCGTGCACTTGCGACCGGGGGAGTCATGTACTAGCTCCTTAGCTTGTCACGCGCTCGCTCCATCACTTTCAGTTAAATTGTAGATTCAACAATATCAAGTTGCATCTCCGTGACTTCCGTTTATCTAATTAGAGAATTCCAAGGTTATGTAATTTTCTTTCAATTTTTCATAGATACCAATTAGCTTTGAGCGGCATCTCCATTAAGTATATTTACTTTTATGTAAATGGTTGATTATCAGATATGAGAATTCTATTATTCCATTGCTTTTGATGTCAAAGAAGCTAAATTTTTTCTATGATTGCCTTTAGTTTTAATGTAGATTTATTGTCCTCGTGCAACTTCTTTGATATAAGATGGCTAAAAATGAGAATGTTGATAGGATTGATACATCTGAAAGAAAAGGAAATAAACAGATAAAATCAGGAAACAAACATGTGTGGACTGCACAAAAAGATGCATGCTTGGTTGAGTGCTTGGTTAGGATTGCTCAATGTGGGAAATGAAAGGCTGATAATGGTCAATTTTGACCTGGTTATTTAAGTCAACTAGAGAAATGGATGCATGACAAGCTGCATAATTATAATAGCAAGGGCTTACCCCACATTGAGTCAAGAATGAAGTTGTGGAAAAAGTAGTACCATGCCGTTGAAGAAATGTTGGGCCCAAATGCAAGTGGCTTTGGATGGAATGATAATGATAAATGCATTTCTGGTGATGCTACAATCTTCAATGATTGGGTAAAGGTAATCTTCTTTAAATAGCAATTCTCCTAATATTTATCATTTCTATTATATATGTGTTATTTATATGTAAAATTTTTTTGCCTGTTTGTCGAGAATTACCTAAAGACTATTGGTTTAAGGAATAAGCCTTGCCCATTCTTAGAAGAGTTAAGTCAAGTCTTTGGCAAAGATCGAGCCACATGAGAATGTGCTGAAGCTTCAGGTGATGCCATTGAAGAAATTGAACATGAGGAAGCTAAGACAGTTATTGAACTTCCTAAGGGAGCAAATTTTTATGACTTTAAATTTGACATGAATTTGATGGATGGAGAAATAAATGCAAATGTACCTCAAAGCCCAACTCATGTAGCTAATGCAGATGCCAATAATAACAATACTACCACAACCACTTCACAACCAGGTCCATCACATGGTGCACCTACTAAGCAAACTAAGTGTAGACACTCCTTCAACCAGGATGGTGGCTCTGATGAGTTCACAAGCACCATTAGCTCAATTAGGACATGGATGGAAAGTTCTGAAAAGCATTATTCAATACTTGCTAATTGTTTCCAATTTCTAGTTGATGGGGCAGATGCAAAGAAGAAGGTTTTTGATGAGCTACTTAAGATTGAAGGCTTGTCCAGAGGGGAAAGGATCAAAGCTAGTGGACTGATTATGGATGACAGTAATAAAATGTCATATTGTTGGGATCGACAAGGGTCTACGAGCATGCTAGAAGCAAAATATGCACAGCGGATAACAAACAAAACTAGCATGGACCCTAGCATGCAATGGAAGCGAATAAAGATATAAAAATCTAAAATAAATAAATAAATACAATTCCAAGGGTAAAGTCAAAAAAGGGACTGCATATACGCGACTCCCCTCTACTCTCACACACACACAAGCCGGAAACAATCCGGTATGGATTGCTAGTATCCAACGATAACTCTTATTGAGAAATAAGAATAGTAATTAAAATTAGGTCTCAAAAACCTAATCATAAACATGTGTAAGGAATTGTAAATCCAAAACCGACACTCGGCGAATGTTTCACATGTGAGAATCTTTTGAGAAAAATTCCACAACCATTATGAACTAATCTCAAAAAGGCTCTCACTCCGGTGATCTCCATTGATAAAGAAATATCAATGAAAAAGCCGGCCTGTGAACTAACATACATGAATAAACAAGAAAGATCAAAAGAATGTCGACCTATACTTTTGTCGGAGCAGAATAATGGCAATCCGGATGGAGAAAACTTTCTCCAAAAGGGGGGAAAAGGCGGACATCACCTTTGCGAAGGATGACGACGACCAACAATTGGACTCGACGGCGGCCTCGGCTTGGATGGACCGGCGGCAGCGGCATCCTCTTGGTTAGGGCGGACCGGCGGCCTCCTTGAGGGAGAAAGGAAAAGGAAAGATTAGGGTTAGGGTTTTCTCTAATACACATGTATTTATAAAACCCTAAAACCAATCCCAATACAATATCAACCATTGATTCCACATATTGGATCTTCCCTCTTATTGGATATTAATCATATTAGATCCAATAAGCTAACACTTAATTTCTAATTAAGTCCCTCAATTTTTAAGTTATCTCATAACTCAATCCTTACACATTCGCGGTTAGACCAAATCAACTCTTGATTTATCTAAACTCCATTTAGCTATTCGACTCATTAGATTGAGTCTGGATTTCACGGCTTTTACGTGTGCGATCCTGTAGGCCCGTTTTAAAATCGGCAATGGGATTTTAACCTCGTTAAGGCCCATAAGTCACAAATGCCATTTAGCATGGCAATGCGACTGCCCGAATTAAAACGGAGGTCGACTGGGTAATCAACTAACCTCATAACCTTATCTAATTCCTTTGCTAATTGAATATCTCGATCAACATAAGGCACGGAGCTTAGTCAGCCTTAAATATTTATCAATCGATTTCTTGATCCTCGGTGAACCGACTAGGTCAAATAAATGATAACCCTTACCATTTCACTTGGGCGTGCCCACGCACTACTCAGTTTCACCGATCAAGTGGCCGGTGATATTCTCTCTCCTCGGAGAGTGGCAATCCCCTCGCATCGTAAATGTTACTCACTATGAATCTTGATGCACCCAATCATACCCACACTTGTCACTCTGTTACGAATGACGTTAGGCGTATGTCAAAGTACACCAACATTCATGCAAGCTCCATAGCGACCTTGAGTCTAAGGATTCGGTATAAGCGTTACACGAAAACTACTTATGACTTTGCAACCATGTAGTGATCTCGTAAGCGGATCGATCCAAACACGCTGTTCACTAACACGTGTCTATGTCTATTGATTGACATCACATGTCCTATAATCCGTAAAACATGATCATCACACAATAGGCATACTAGTCTTAGTTTACTAACATTCCCATGACAGTAATTGACTAGGGATGTTTAGAAAGTTGTTCCTTTACGCACCAAGGTTTTACTGCCCGAATCAAGTATTCGGCAACTTGTGCGGAACAAACTCTTAGGGATAGTTCTATCCAAGCATACATGCACAGAAATGCAGTAAGATAAAACAAGCCAGGTTTTATTAAAAATAAACATATAACTAATAAAGGTTCAGATCAACGCATTGGGGCTAGGGCTAACACTAACACATATATCTTCTTACTACCTGATGAATGCAAGAAAGAATATGTTGATTGGGTTTTGGAGGGTTGTCATTAGAGTTAAAACTTTTTATAGATTAGTTTGTCAATGGATTCATGAGAATATTAACTTTTCAATTAAAACTTTATGTTGGTTGATTATGAATGGACTTATAAGTTGTTCTAGGAAATGGATTGAGAGTTATAGTTTTTTTTTTGTATTTATTCAGGCCATTTCTTTTTGAGTTGTTTTTTGTGCATCTTTTGATTGTTATACTTACTGTATGTTGCTCAGTGTTTTTTTCTAATATTTATTTGTTGAACATTTGTACATGCAAAGATTAGGAGAACTAGTAACCATTTAAAACCTTTGTAGCAACTGCATAAATGTTTGACATAGATTATTGCAAAGAGTTAATGCCATGAAAATATTGCTTAATTAGAGGATTGAGTAACAATTGGCAAATCCTCTACAATAGCTTCAATTTGAAATGAAAATTTTCATTATTCTATTGGATATTGAAAGTGGAGTTCACGTCATTATGAGGATGAGTAACACTATAAAATTTCTTCTTTTCCTTAATATGAAGACATATATATTTGACTTTATAATTTAAACATTTATATATACACACTTATTTTTTTTTAAAAAAAATTCATCTAATGATATGCCTGATTTCAGGCCATTGTGTTCCATGTTTCATTTATCTAGTTTTATTACTAAATAGTGAATTCAGTGAATCAAATTTGTAATGTGTGGCTTCATTAAAACAATTTTGATTTATTTTTTTCTTTTTAAATAAATTACAAGGGTTTTTGTTATATTAATTTAGGTATATACATATATGTAATATGTTATATAGGCTATATGTGTGTGATTTGGATGAGTAATTTTATTCCTAGACATATAACATTCTCACCTTTATTACTGTGAACCAAACGACCTTAATATTATATATCTTCTTTGTCATTTTGTATAAATATTATTTTTTTTTCTTATTATTCTCCTCCTTCGTAGGCACATTCTTATACTTGCTTTTATTTAATCATTTTCTTTCATTCTTCATCATCATTGTTGCTATAATTATCATTATCTTTTCTTCTTGCTCCTCCTCCTCTTCCTCCTTAGCACATCTCTTTATTCTATGATCATTTATTACCGCTTTTATCCATCACCACCATTCTTATCCACCATTGCCACCATTGCCACCACCACCACCACAGTAATCCATCACCACTATCGTCTATCGCCATCACCCCTAAGGGGTCATTTGATATGGGGCAAAAATGAAAATAACAACTTTCCTTAGAAAGTTAAGATTGTGAAACATTTTCATGTGGTCAGTTAAAAATAAACTAAGTAGTGGTTAATTTGCAATTATGTTCCCTTTGACTAAGGAAAAGGATTCACAAGGGAAGGGGTGTGAAACAAAATATATGATGGGTTGTGAAAATATTAAACATATAAAATTCCAATGCTACCTTTGTAAAATAAAAATTCTTATCTTTTCTTCTATCTTCCTTTGTAAAATATTAAACATATATATATAATCTTTCCGTATTGCTCTTTATGTTATTTGGTTTGATAGTGGATTTTAAATTAAAACTCATTGAGAAAAACATGCACAATACCTCTTCTTTAGCTGAGATCAAACTGCAAAAAGACAGTAAGAATTCATACTAAAGGCATGCCTTATTGGATCATCTCGGATGAACATATTTCTCATAATAGAAGAGCTTATTGGATCAAACTGCAAAAAGACAGTTAGAATTCATACGAAAGGCATGCCTTATTGGATCATCTCGGATGAGCATATTTCTCATAATAGAAGAGCTTAAGTTAAATACTTACTTTTGTCAGGTATATAAGCAAAAATTTAAGTTATTTATATATTAACCATTGATTAATGTGAAAATTAAAACAAAATTAAAACAATTTTTTTAATATGATCCATGAGGCACCCATCAACATCAAATAATTATTTAAAGGGCAAAATTGAGAATACATATAACTTTGCATGGAATGATTATTCATAACAAACACAAGAATTCATTTTTCATGTATTTAAATTACAATATTCAAGGGTCATAACAAACACTATGTTATTTTGTAGAGAAAGTAATTACAAGGAAAGATTTTACAAAGAAATACTCTGCAAGAAAATTCCTTGCAATTTGCAAAGCATCAAAGGGGCTCTAAGGGTTGACTCTAAGCATTGATGACCAAGGCCTATACTTAGGCCCTCACAATTTTTTAAGGCCTTATAATTTATATTTTGTTTAAATAAATTATAGTTAAAATTTTAGTTTACTATCATCCTATAACATTTTTTTAAACTATGAAATTTTTAATATTAATATCCAATAAATTTGGTGTTATAATAGGGCCTCACAATTTTCTAATCTACAAATCAATTTTTTAATTATATTAAAGTTTTTCATTTACTATATTATCACATAAATATAATCTTAAAAATTTTAAGTATTTTTTAAATTATAAAAATTAATTTATGATAATGTTAATATAGAATAAATTTGGTCTTATAATAGGGCCTCACAAATTTCTAAGGCTTCACAGTTCATGTTTTCTTTTTTTTGAAAAAATTATGTTTAAAATTTTCATTTACTATTATCACAATAACGTAATTATAATCTTGAAAATTCTAAATACTTTCTAAACTATAAAAAAATAATTTATAATAATATCAATATGCAATAAATTTGGTTTTACACTAATGGCCACAATTGATATTTTTTTAAATAAAATTTAAACTCTTATTTATTTTTATTATTTTATCTACATAATATTATTTTATCAATGGTTTTTTTATGTGTTGCAACTAATTAAACAAAGAATTATTTACGATTAGGTGAACTTTGGTCTCAAGTACATGTGAACGAAATGTCGTCCCGTCCTAGTGCCCAAGCTCTTCTCCCGCAACCTCCGCGGCCTCCGCAACCACCAAAGCCTCCTGATGATCGTTCCAAAGCTACTGTCAAACCTGGTGTTTCTTGGGCTCGAGTGGTGAACTCGCCTCCCCAGACTACGGACGCCGAAATCCCCCTGCATCTAAAAAAATCTCACTTCGATCTCCTAAAAAATTCTATTCAATCCTGTGTCTCGATTGATAAGGAACTTTGGCATTAGGCCAGGCTGGGCATGCAGGCTTCTCTATACGCTAAATTCTTGGGCAAGGCTTTGCCGTTAGATCAAGCTAAGAAAGCCATTTCGGATGCCTGGAGAGGTTTGGGTGACTTTGAGATCTCCAATCTTCCCAACGGTTACTACTACATTAAATGCAGCTCTCAGGCGATCCAAGCTAAACTTCTCTGGGAGGGCCCGTGGATTGTGGACGGCCGGATCCTTCAGCTGTCTCCGTGGAAGGAGTCCTTTCAACCCGCCTTTGAAAAGCTCTCTTCGGCTGCTGTTTGGATTCAAATGCATCACGTACCTATGGAACTCTGGGGCGTTGAGATTCTTGAAAACATTGTCTCTCACTTTGGCAAAGTCCTGAAAATTGATGAGCATACACTATCATATTCCAGATCAAAATTCGCTCGTGTCTGCATCAATTTAGACCTTGAACAGTCTCTTTAAAAGGGCACTTGGATTAAATATGGAGAAAACCTTGTGTTCATTCTGGTGCTCTATGAGAAATTACCTGTCTTCTGTTATAATTGTGGTCGTGTGGGCCACGGGGAATCCTCATGCTCCTCTGTTAGCAGCCAAAACTCGGCGTCTGCTCCTCAGCCATCGGCCAACTCCTCGGAGAAGGCAATGGAGGTAGATGAACAAACCCAGACTCATGGTGTGGCTGACAATTCTGGGGATTCTCTAACTACTCGCCTGAATCCTTCCAATCCTAGTAATGACAGTACATTGGATGATGCTAATAGCTTTGGACCTCGGCTTAAGTTGCGAAGCCGAAGAAACGCCGGTCGCGGTCGTGGACGCGGTGGTAACCGTTCTACTGGTGCTGCCCGGCGTGGCGAAAATGGTGGCGCAGGCCTCAGCACGTGTCCCTCTACATGCGATGAGGAGGAACACGTGGTGGCTCCGTCCTCGGTCTTCGTAGCTCGTGGTGGCAGGATACTTCGGGGGTCCACTAGCTCTCGATTCTCGCATCACCGCCCTTCTTTTTCGGCTCTTGAGGACTCTACTGTCATTGATGGAACTCCCATTCCCGTTGATACAGAAGCTTTTCTGATTTCCAAGAATTTTTTTGACGTTGCTCCTGACACCCCTTCGAAAACTGATGGAGCATTGACTTTGGGAACCTCTCCTCCCATTAATGCTTCGTCAGACTGTCGGGCTTCTTCGGGATGCACTGTCCCCCCTGCGAACTCCTTTATCGTTAATCGTGATTGTCAGACACCTTTTCCCTCTCCCAAGATGACACCTCCTGTCTTGAGCACCTCGCCACCCTCGCCTCCTCCTTCCACCCTTTCAGTTCCCATACCCTCCCCTCCCCCTCCCTCTCTTAGCTCCACTGAAATAGAGAAGTCTCTTCTCTCTGCTTCAGATAGAGCCTCGACCTCTTACTTCCTCCCTCCTCAACCTCTTCTCCTTACCTCCATTTTGAATCCCTCTTCGGATCAATTTCATTCAGCCCTGGTTGAAAATGTTAAGCAGGCCATCTCTCCTCCTGACCCCCCAGCCACACCTTTGGAAGATGCTGAAACTCCTGGCACCACTTTCTCGGCGTTCGATGCTAGGGGAGAGCTCCTTCCTCAACCTCAACCTGATGCAAACCCTGAGGCACTACCCAAAAAAGCTCCTAGCAAGAGTGCCTCTCGTCTCAAAAAAGGGAGACAATCCCCTTACTAATTCTTTTCTTCTTCTTTATTAGTTTTTCTGATGAATTACATTAAGATTATTTGCTGGAATTGTCGCGGTGTCTCTAACAATCGTTCCATTGTGACGGTGACACCCGTTGTCGTTTCTCGCTCATCTCTTCACTTAGTCATTTCCTGCTCGGGTAATGCCTGGGTGTTATCCATTATCTACAACTCTCAAGCGCTCAATAATCAAAAAGCTCTTTGGGGTTCCCTCTCTGGGCTCTCGTAAATCTAGCTTCCCTGGCTCCTCACGGGAGATTTCAACGCAATCCTAAATGACCTTGAACACAAGGGGGGAAACTCAAACTCTTATACCCCTAAATCCATGTATTTCAATAACTTTGTTAACTCAAACTTCCTCACTGACTTAGGCTTTGTTGGTTCCAAGTATACGTGGTGTAATGGTCAGTCCGGCTTTGCTCGCAGATGGGCACGTCTTGACCGATTTCTAGCAAACCATCTTTGGCTCACTTCACTGTCTCACAATGAAAATCTTCATCTTCCTCGCAACAGCTCTGATCACTCACCCATATTTCTCACCGCCCGTGATAGTCCATATCCTAAAAATTACTCTTTCCGCTTTGATAACATTTGGTTTGAATATAGTGCTTGTCATGATAATATTTTCACAGCTTTTAGTTCTACTTCTCAAACCACCCCAATGCATGATTTTCATCATTGTATCTCTAGAGCTAAACATAACCTTCTCGCTTGGAAGTCCACAGGTTTGCGCCCTATTGACAAAGAAATCAAGGACCTGGATTCGGAAATCAAGCGTGTTGAAGACCTGGACTCCTCCTCTTTGGACCCCTGGAACATCATTTGGCTTAGATTGTTGCATAATCGCCATGCCGCACTCCTGCGACAGAACTCTATTTTTTGGGCTCAATGTGCCAAGATGCAATGGCTAAATCAGGGGGATATCAACTCAAATTTTTTTCACAAGGTCGTCAAAGCCAGGCAGGTCAGAAATAAAATCATTTCTCTTAAAGACAATTCGGGTAATACCCTCACCTCAATGCATGATATCGAAAATGAACTTCATAATTCTTTTAAAAATATCTGGACCTCTACTTCTTCTTTCTCGTTGGAAAATATGCTTCTTTCTATTCCCAGTGACTTCCTTGTACTTGGGTCTGATGACAAGAATGATTTAATCAAACCTGTCACCAAGGGTGAGGTCTTCCGAACCCTTAGGTCTATGCCAAGAAGGAAGTCACCGGGTCCGAATGGGTTTAATGTCGAATTCTACATTTTCTACTGGAATATTCTAGGTAATCACTTGTTCAGGGCCATCTCTTATTTTTTCGAAACTGCTAACATTCCGACCTCCTGGGGTAAAACCTTTATTATTCTTGTCCCAAAAATTGACCAGCCCCAGAAGGTTTCGGACTTCCGCCCTATTTCCTTGTGCAATGTCTGTTACAAAATCTTGTCTAAAATTCTTGCTGAGCGTCTTAAAAAAGTTTTGCCTAAGCTTATTGGTCCTGAGCAAGCTGGTTTTATGGGCAATAGATCTACTGTCGATAACATTCTGGCTACCCAGGAAATTGTCCACTCGATGGAAAATCATAGAAACCACCCCCCTAGGATGTTATTAAAAATTGACATTGAGAAAGCCTTCGATACTGTTGAGTGGAACTGCATACTTGCAACCCTCCTTAGAATGGGCTTTCCTGATCTCTGGATTTCCTGGATCAATTCGTGTCTCTCCTCTGCCTCTTTCTCTATCCTTATCAACAACCATCCCAGCCAGTGGTTTACCAGTTCTCGTGGTGTCCGTCAGGGTGATCCCTTATCCCCTCTTCTATTCCTTCTTGTTACCCAAAATCTGTCCGCTATTCTAAACCATGCTTTAAATATTAAGTTTCTCACTGGCTTTGATCAATCTTTACCTACAAACTTCAATCACCTTATGTTTGCAGATGATCTTCTTATCATTTCTAAAGCTTCCAGGCTCTCGGCCAGAAATATTATGTTTTGCCTAAATATGTATGCTCGGCTTTCTGGCCAACACCCAAACCCAAACAAATCTGCAATCTACCTCCCCTCCTGGTTCAACAAGCGGGTTTCCAAATCCATCGCCTCAATCCTGAATTTCAAGCTGGGCACGTTCCCTTTTAATTACTTGGGTGCTCCAATTTCTCCCTACCGCATTCCTGTTAATCACTTTCTATCTCTTGTTAGGAAAACTGACACCCATATCAATAACTGGTCCTATGCCCCCATCTCTCTGGCTAGTAAGGTTGTTCTTCTTAACTCTAGTATCTTTTCCCTCCTAAGCTATCTTCTTTCTTGCTTCTTTATCCCGGACACAATTCTGGATTCCATTGACAAGTTAGCCCGTAATTTTCTTTGGGGTAGGAATGGCAGTGGGGGTAGTTTCCACTCAATTGGCTGGCATATTGTTACTACTAATAAAACTGAGGGGGGCTTTGGTTTGAGAAATTTGAAGCACTCTAGACTGGCCTTACTGGCAAAGCATGTTATGTCTTTGGTTAACAATGATGATAAGTTCTGGGTTAGCATCTTTCTTAATAAATACCCTCACTGGAATATTTGGGATCCAAATTCGCACTCTATCACTTCAAATCTTTATAAAGCTTTGCGCAAAGTGTCTGATGTTCTCAAGCCAAATCTTCATCTTTCCATTTGCAATCCTGCAATAATTGACTTTTGGAATGATCCTTGGTTACTTGATATTCCTCTGAGCTACAAACCCACCTATCTTAACATGGATCTTATTGAAAATCTTGACTTCCAACAAATTATTTCTGATGGTGTTTGTGATACTGATGCATGTCTTGAGATTTTTGGTGATTATTTCAGCAATTCTATTATCAATAGTGTCACCTTTGATTACTCATCCAAAAATGATTGGATCTGGTGGCCTACTACCACTAAGCATAACCTGGTGGCCACGGTTTATGACCATCTTAACTCGTCTATTGATGCGCATACTTGGAATGGATGGAAACACCTCTGGAAACTGAAAGCTCCTCCTCGCGTTAAAACGTTCATATGGAAAGTGGCGCATGGCAAGCTTCCAACTGGCGCCTACCTATACAGGCTGAATATTGGTCCGGCCACCTTATGCCCCTTCTGTGAGCTATCTCCTGAATCGGCTGAGCATATCTTTTGGCACTGTCGGAAGACGCGTATTTACTGGCACTCTATTCTTTCTTGGCTGGGCATTAATCACTCATTACTTTCCAATTTCAATTCTGGTAACTGGTTATTGGAGAATTTGGACTGCTGGGCTTCTAGTGATTTTGCTAGATCTACTATTGCAACTATGGCATGGCAAATCTGGAATGCTAGATGCTTATTCATCTTTCAAAACATCAGACCCAACCTGCATAAGCTACCTCTCTTGGCCTGGATGCGTACATTGGACTTCTTCAAGGCAAACAACTTTGTTAACATGGAAAATCCAAACCTCTTGCCTTCAAATCATTTAAATATTTATATATCTACTGATGCCTCGTGGGATCTTTCTTCTTGCATGGCTGGGTTTGGTTTTATAATTTACACTAAAGTGAGGAAAATTTTGCTTGCAGGTGTTTCGAGCAGCTCTTGTGGCACATCAGTGGAGGTTGAGCTTCAGGCCATCAATATTTCCCTCGAATGCTGTCTCGCAAACAGTCTGAATCCGGATGTTCTTTTCACTGACTGCATATCTGCCATTCATTTGATCAAGGATTTTGATAGCTCGGTTGGATGGCGTTTCTCCTCGCTGATTCATTGCATCCAAAATCTCGTGGCCAGCTATCCGGAGCTCATTATTGAACATATTCACCGTGAACACAACACTGTTGCAGATTGCCTTGCCTTCTTTGGACGTTCAAATCCTCAGCTCTCTTTATTCTTCCAAGGAAAGGACCGGCCCAGGTGGCTTGAAGACGCTTGCTCATCTTCAAAATTCTTCTTTTAAATCCCTTCTGTAGTCTTTTTTTCTCTGCTTAGTTCCCTGGAACTCTCTTTTGCTAAAAAAAAAAAAAAATTATTTATGATTAATATTATAAATAAATAAATAAGAGTTTTTGAAGGGGGTGCTTAGCAAAAGACCCAGTTCAACTATATAAGCCCCAAAACCCTAATCCACAAGAAAAATATCCCATTTCACCGCCGAATACAAACCCTAGAAATTCATCGGCGGCTTCTCCCAAACCTTCAGATTCGTCAATGGCGGACACTCTGGTCCTCAAGGGCATCATGGAAGGCCATTCCGACATGGTCACCGCCATCGCCGCCCCGATCGATAACTCCGACATGATCGTTTCCTCATCTCGTGACAAATCCATCCTTGTCTGGCACCTCTCTAAGAATTCTCAAGGCTCAGGCGAAGAACCTATGGCTCACTATGGCGTCCCGCGCCGCCGCCTCACTGGACATTCCCACTTCGTTGAGGACGTCGTCCTCTCCTCCGACGGCCAATTCGCCCTCTCTGGCTCGTGGGACGGCGAGCTCCGCCTCTGGGACCTTGCCACCGGTGTCACCACCCGCCGCTTCGTTGGCCACACCAAGGACGTGCTTTCTGTCGCCTTCTCCATAGACAACCGCCAAATCGTGTCCGCTTCTCGCGATCGCACCATCAAGCTCTGGAACACTCTGGGTGAGTGCAAGTACACCATCCAGGACGCCGATAGCCATACCGGATGGGTCTCGTGTGTGCGCTTTAGCCCTAACACCTACCAGCCGAGCATCGTCTCCGGATCCTGGGATCGCACTATCAAGGTCTGGAACCTCACCAATTGCAAGCTGAAGAGTACCCTTGCCGGCCATGCAGGCTATGTGAACGCTGTTGCTGTTAGCCCGGATGGCTCCCTCTGTGCAAGCGGTGGGAAGGATGGCGTGACCTTGCTATGGGATCTGGCTGAGGGGAAGAGGCTCTACTCGCTTGACGCTGGAGCCATTATTCATTCCCTCTGCTTCAGCCCTAACAGGTACTGGCTATGTGCTGCCACTCAGGATAGCGTTAAAATCTGGGACCTCGAGAGCAAATCCATCGTGCAGGATCTCAAGCCTGAGGCTACTACTGGCAAGAACAAGGTATAAGAAAATTGCCTCTGTTCTCTATAATTTCATTTGGTTTTGTATTCTGTTTTATTGTTAGACGCCATTAGTGTGTAGATCTTGAGTTTTGATCATTTTGTTCGAAGTTCATCTATTTGTGCATTGTTGTCTAAATTCTAATTTTACAAAAATCTCTCTTTTAATTGTTCTAATGCATTATGTGCTTCAGTAGGTTTTAGTCATCATTCCAGAGAGATGTATTATTGTTGTAGCTCTTGGGTTTTGGTTTTTTTTTTAAATGACTAATTTAAATATTATTTTCTACGTTATGATTTCACAATAGCTCTTGTTTTTAGATTGTCCTAATGCATTATGTTCTTCATTTTGTTTCTGTTTTCATTGGAGAGGATGTTTTTATTTTGGAAGCCAAGGGAACCAAATGATTTGCTTTCTTTGTGGTTTAGGGATCAAAATGATTGGCTTTCTTTGTGATTTGCGTACTTCTGTCATTGTTATTGTTGCAGTACTATATTTCGTGTTCTTGATTATGTAAATTCTTTATCATCAGTAGTTGGATGGCTGATTCTTATTGTTTTCATGTAGTTATACTTGATACTTTTACTCATATACTTGAAAATACCAAATGCTTACTCTTCATAGGGTAAACCACAGAGAGATTTCTTAGCTTGTATCTTTGAGCTTGTACTGTAATCTTAAATTGACGGGTGATGGTGTGATAACCTTCCTCTTGACATTATGTAAAGAGGAATTTCTCTTGGATTTATTTTATTTTATTTTATTTTTTTACTACGCAAGTATCACAAGTTTTATCCTTTATAATGTCCGCACTCCTAGTTGATATTTATCTGAACTTTGTTTGTTCCTGTATTTTCACCCTCCTGGTTGCTCACACTGAATGGTATTGAATAAGGTTGTATTCCTGCAAATAAGGTCCGAGTAAAGAATAGGCAGGCTATTCTTTTTGCTTCCTAAAGCAATAGCATTAGTATGCTTTGAAGGCGTATTAGCATATTATTGTGTCCAAATAACAAGCACAATGACCAATTCATAATTCACAAAAAAACTGAAAATATTCTGTTAAGGGGTAAAAATTGGAAAAGCCTCTATTCATTTCTTTTGCTCCTTCCATATGATCCTATACCATTCTTTAATGCCTATGTTACTAAACATGGCACATGATTTGTAGCTCATAAAATAAGTCTTAGCTAGTTTCCTTATTTCCGTTTGTGAGCTACTGCCTTTTACATGGCATCTATATTATGTTTGTGCATACTTCTCTAAAAATTGCCAACTGGGTCGTTAGGTGGTTTTGAATTAGTTCCAAGAGCCTTTTGTTCTTGATAAATGCACCATGAGGTTGAGCTGTATCTCAAGCTTGGATGTTACACCTTCCTGGTCCCCTACAAATTTGTGTTTTCTTTTGAACCTAAAGGACGGCATTTGATAGAAGGTTCTTGAAGACAAAGTGTTAGTGGAATGGATTAAGTTAAACATGATACTTGGAATTAACAATACTTGAGTCATATATGGATTGCCACCTGTTATCTCAGTCATCAGCATTTAGTAATTTCTAGTGTCCATATTTTCTTTTTTAATAGATTTATTATGTATTATCTTCTTGAAGGCTAGTAATGCTGTATGGATCTTTTGTTTGCATGCTGGTGTTGTGGTACCAATTTTTCACTGTTTTCACACGCTCTGGAGTTCATTTTTTGGTTTTGTAAAATCTTTCTAAACAATTTTTTAGATGTTGAGTGATTTTTTTTTATTAATCTTGCTTGTCTAAGTTTATGTGTCATTTCTCCATGATTTATTACATTTATAAGCCAAGAAAATGTTATTTTCATTAAATCCTGGTATCCTTATCCTGATCACAGTGCCTGCTGTAACCATCTCAAAAAAGGGAAGAATTTATGTAAATATCTTTGTGTTGCTCTGTGTGTCTTTCTGTTTTTGTTTTTGGGGAAACTGTTCAGCTAAATGAGTGTTGATGTTGATCTCCTGGAGAGATTCCAAGCACCTCAAGCACACAGGAAATGCGATTCTTGGATCCTGTACTCATATTTTGCTTGTTACTAAGTTGCTATTTCTACCTTTAGCTTTTGCTTTTGCGTTTATTGTTTACTGTTTATGTTCCATGTTGTCTACTTACTAGGTTTTCGTTACTGTTTTCCGTAACATGTTGCTATTACCTTTTGCTTCTTATCTATTGGTTTTATAATTTTGAATACGGCCGATAGTCATTCATATGGCTATTCACTTGGAACAATGCTGTCTTCTGTGAAAGTTGTGTTTCTAGACTTGTGGGATGCCTTGTATGTGATAAATTCCATTTGCTCCATTCAATAATAGTTCTTTTGTTTTATGCTGTTTTGAGTACTTCTCATTCCTTCATTTTCATGGTGGATGAGCTGGCCTTTTTAATTCCATTTTATTGTCACATTTGTTCATTTCACTCGCTGATAAAATTTATTGACCTGCTTATGTGACTTGTAAAAGATACATCTAAACTTTCCTCTCATTTTGCAGTTACTGTACTGCACGAGTTTGAGCTGGAGCTCTGATGGGAGCACATTGTTCACTGGCTACACCGACGGTATCATTAGGGTTTGGGGAATTTCTCGTGGGTACTAGACATTGCAAACAAAACTTGGATTTTTCAAATTTGCAATTTTGGTTTGAACCTTCCTGGTCTTTTTTCAACATGAACTAGTCGCATTTATTTGTTCTATCATAAACCTGAAATAGGGCAAATGGTCTGGTCAGAAAGAGTTTTGTTATTTATACAGTTATTCTGCTTAAAATTTAGCCTCCTATTATATTTCGTTGATGCGCAAATCACAGCTCTCACTTGGTTTGCGATTAAATTTGAAGACATTTCAGAAGGCACATAGATGATGCTATTATATATGTTTGACATATTGGTGGAGATATTTTTAACTATGGCATGAGGTAGGTTTGCATTCAATTGGTATTGCTTCATACATGCAGAGTATTTTTTGTTTAGTGTGTTCATTGAATCCACAACCTGAAACAATGTGGTTTGATTCCATGAAATTGTGAGTTAGGAAAAGAATCTGAAAATCTTCAGATTCTGTTCAGAAAATTGTCTATTGTATTATGTATGCTTGGAGTCACAGAATTTTACAAAAGTAAAAAAGTTACATTACATTA